>QEPC01012913.1:8872654-8887021 GCA_003113815.1 Sphenodon punctatus
AGGCCAGTGAGAAGGAGGTTACAGTAATCGAGGCGAGAGATGACCAGGGCATGAACAAGGGTTTTGGCAGAGGAGACAGAGAGAAAAGGGCGAATCTTAGCAATGTTATGGAGGGAGAAACGACATGGGATTGTTTGGTGGGAGGGAGTTTTGTCCTGCCATCCAACCCCTTGGTGATCAGGGCAAAAGCCTCACTCAAAACTGACACCCAAGCAGGACGGTAGCATAGCTGTGTTCTGAGATCTACTTTCTTAAACCTCAGTGTTGTATGAATGAGTTCCACACTTACAGCAAATCTGTGTCTGGTTTGCCCACTATCCCAAAATCCTGCAAGTCACAGATTTGTAATTTATGATATGTGATAGAAAATATTCAGAATAAAAGGCTTTCTCCTTCACTTACATAAAATCCTCAGAGCAGGGGAGGCAGGAAGTGGGGACTAGGAGGCAGGGGTAAAGCTTGACCTGGCAAAACTGTGATAGACCACATCGTGGAATTAAAAAACAGAAAGATAACTGAGGTGCCTCGACCTCTGTTTAGCTATGGAATCAACTTTAACCCATATAAAAGCAGTAGATTTAACTGAATTATTTTGGCAATTTGGACTCTGCAAATGGTTCCAATAAAAATCTAGCTCTCTTTAAACCTCTGTTGGTTTTGGACGGAGAAAAAGCAAATGATTTAGATTAAATCACAGCATCCAAACCTGAGCTTGAAGGGGGACTTGCACACCGCTGCTGGCAAGGATGAAACCATTTTTTACTATTGCACGTGGCAATATTTAGTATAATATTTCACTATTATCTTTTCCTGCTGCCAAAAGTAACAATTAAAGTACCGTTTTTCAAAGATGAATTACTCTGATGAACAGGCAGAGTTCCTCGTGGAATTCTATCATAATTTTGACGATGGCAAGAACCATATTTCTTTTCCCAAGATACATTCATAACAAGGCGGGGAAAGAGGAGATTTTTTCTGAAATTGACTACGGCAAAGTGAGAGAGAAAATAATCTGCCTTTTTCCTATGAATGCCAGAAATGAAAGAGGGAGGGAGTAGGAGAGGGAGAGAGAGAAACTTGCTCCTTTAGAAACAAGAACTGAAAGGGTGAAAACAACAAAACCTGTAAGAGCCTTTTCCTCAACAAATGGTCAGCAAGAGCCGATACTTGAAACTGGGTCAGCATGCCTTTTCAGGGGACTGTTTTGCTTGGCTGCATGGCAACGCTCTCCCCTCAGCACAGTTACTCCTACTGTTTGTCACTTTGAGAGCAGAGAGAAGGATCTCACAAATGGAGCTATTGGCCACAAGTTCTCCATTTTTATTTTTTATATTAATTAAGAAGATTAATTACTGAAAAACACTTGAGCTACCCCATACTTTGCCTGTGCAATACCAATTAAATTTTGTTTTGATTTTGATTTTTGCTTTCACAACCCTTTTTCAGTGAGGAAATGGCACTCGTTAAAAACCTGTCAACTGAATGAAACTCAAGAACAGTATTATTATTTCTTACTTCATGCCATTTAGCAGATGCCTCCAGTGGACCAAGGATTTCTCAAAAAACAAAATTTCAAACATATATTTTATGAGCGTTCAAGGTTAGAAATATTGAACAGCTTATTGTTAGATAGTTTGCAGTGCATTCTTCATCACTACAAAAAGCTATGCAGCCTATAGCATGCTCAGTGTGGCTTGATCTCTACTGCTATTCCACATCAAATAGCTTATTTTTATGACTAATGCAGACCTGTGATCTTGCAAAAAAAAAAAAAAAAAAAAAGGTAGAGAACATCACTCCCCTCCCACCCCTACCCCGCAGCAGAGTGATTTTCATCAGCTATGGTACATTGCTTTCAGGTGCTCATTCAATAATGAAGGTTGATATTGTGAAGCCATACAAAGTGCAGCTTCAGTGCACACTTGTCCACCCACTGAAAGAAATAATGCAACATTGTAATTTTAAAAATTTAGTTGCAACTGTGTTAGTATTCACAGTTAGGACTACCGAGGAGGGTAAAGGCTCTCTAATTTCAAACTTTGATCCTAAAGTTAAATTACAGTCAGAGATTGTTTGGTCTGTAGAGCTGAAACTTGGTCTTTGGAAAACTTCAGAATTCGCCAAAGATTCCAGTACTCAGTTCTGGAAGTCCAAAGTTCTGAGGACCAGGGCCATTCCTCGGAAAACTTCAGAAGCCACTGTGCACATGATTAGACAGTAGAGCTTCTTCTGGAAATGAAGCTTAGTCCCATATTTGGTAGGAGGGGGGTATGGGAGGGGACAGTTGCATAATGGTAAGCCAGATGGCAAGTTTTGAATGGCTGGCCAAGCCAGATGACAAGTTTTTATTGACTGGCAGGGCAAAATAAAGATGGCTGCAGCCATTTTCCTTTCTCTTTGGTGAGTTTGGCTGTGTGCTACAGTGCTGGATCTGTAAGTAATTGATGGGGGGGTGCCTGGCCTGGCCTGGCCATAGGGCCAATGCTGGGGGATGCGGGTTATGTTTACCTTTACCATGACATGATCTTTTTTTAAAAAAAGTTTTTAAAAAATAGTTGGGTGCCCATTCGCTACTGCCTGCTGCTTGGTTGGCACTTGGCACCATGAGGCCAGAGGGATCTCTCTGCCTGGCTCCGCTTCCCCTTGCCTGGTCTGTTCAAATTACCATGCCTTACACTTGAGCCAGTTCGGAAAACTGTGCTGGGACCTCGTCTCCTGGGAGGAGCGCTTGGGAATGCGTGGGTGCCTGACCCCGGTTATTGGTTTCTAGTCCCCTATTACCCCCTCCCCCCTGACATAATATAACCCACCTATCATATTCCCTCCCAACCCCATCTTATGTATTCCCTCCCCAAGTCTGCGTGTGCTGTGTGTGTGTGTGAAAATATTTATTTTATTTTTAAAATCTCTCCCTCCACCAACACTTCTTCCCTCTCCCTCCCTAGGATAAGTTGCTGCTACAAGGGACGATGAAGGTTCCTCCTTGCCCACATCACAAAGAGACTGCTGAATTGCAGCCCTTTATATACTGTATAGGGGGGAGGGAGAGGAAGGAAGGGCTGCATGTGTTGTTGTGCACCCTGATTGACTAGGCAGTTAAATGGCTACAGCTGCTGCACATGACAACACCTGCTGAGGCGCGAAGTTGACGCTGAATAGTTCCGAGTTTTCGTGTTCCAAAGTTCTGAAGATTTCTGAGATCCAGAATTCCGTTTCCAAATTCCAGAACTTTGGAAACAGCACCAAAGGGCTTCCGAGTACCCAGGCCAATTGCCTGGAACTTTGGAAATCAGCCCAAGTACCCAGGAGTACTATCCGGTACAGCCCTAGTTAAGAACACAGCTTGGTGACTCATAAATTCATACATTTTTATCCAGGCTCTGCCACTGACTTGCTCTGTGGCCTTCGCAAGTCATTTCACTCTTAGAGTGCTTGCCCCATTGTAGGAGCAGGGGAAACTTACAAGAGAAGAACATACGGTGGGGAAACTTAAGTTTTGCTCTGAACATGGGTAAGGGGTAAAAGTGTCATTGGGTGATTCTAACATTGGTTTCAATCATGGATGACAGGCCCCCTGTGATGTGGACATTAAACACAGTGGGTGCAATCCTGCTGCCAGCTTACGCCGGTAGCAGGTGCAGTGGAGATCTGGGTGGCGGGTGCTCAGGTGCGTATGCACCCCTCATGTACAGCAAGCAATGGGGAGCAACAGTGTGAGCCACGCTGCTGTGACCCCGGAGCCCACACACCCCACAGCCCAGGGGATGAAGCAGGCACAGCTCCTGCTCCATCCCCCGGGCTGCGGGGTGTGTGGGCTATGGGGATCGCGTCGGACGGGGTCTGTGGTTTTTCACTGCGCCTCACGTAGGCGCAGTTTGAGAGGGCCACAGGACTGCACCCCTACTTTCTTTCCAGTTTTCTTGCTACTTCTGATTCTTATTGTCTCTCAGATGTATTCTGGCCAGTTGTGGCAAATGTGATGTAAAGCTATACTTGATTTATTCAGTATGTGTCTAATGTCCACATAAGATAAAGGTGTAGATATAGGCAACGTTATGCAATTCATGAGCTAGCTAGCCAAATTCAAATGTTTTCGGTTTTAGTCTGAAGTTGCATTTGGTATGAAAGCTGATTTGGAAAAGGGGAAACTTCTTTGGCCTCTTGCATCCATGAGGAAAGATGGCTTGGATTTTTGTATGCGTTTGGAAAGTCCCTAGGACTTTGCGGACTGCAAGATAAGCCACGTTTTTCTCTTCCACTGCAACGTGGAGTATGGCTCACTCACTTGAGTCATCTTGGTATATCTTACTAAATTTGCTCCCTTTCATTTTATGGCATTGGCGTGCCTGGTTACTCCCACTCTCTGCTTGTGGGTTACTATAATTTGGTTTTATCATAGGCTGTATCCTTCCCTTCTGTTGATTCATCATTTAGGGCAGCTTAGGTCCAGTAAATCCTGTGATGACCCTTGGGAGCCTTCTAGCTGTGTGGTTAATCATTAAGTTGTTATAGTGTTTTTAGGAAGTTAGAATGACTCAGCCTGTAAGGTCCTACTACTTTTCACTGTATGCTATTTTTATTATTCACTGATTGTGGACAATGTATTTAGTGCTGTACAAATCACAGAAACAGTCAATCTCAGGCCCATGGCCCTGACAGTCTTAACACACACAGTTTAAAGCCTGCACCCGTACTCAGATGGAGTGAGCATCACCTTTCTAAAAGAGCCAAAATATAAACTAGACATCTTAGAAATCTTGATAAGCAAAGATAGCTTATTAGAAGTTACATGAGGCTGCAAAAGGAAGTGTGTTTGCTCTCAGCGCAGAATGAGCAGCCTGGACAGACGGGTTATGTTCCTCCTCGCTTGCTGTAGGCAGGATCCAATGATTGACAGCCCCTGACAGTAGGAGGAGACAACCCCTCTTCCCAGCTCCCGGTCTGGTCCTGCCTTGCACTGTGATCAGAAGCAGGGTCCTGGGCTCTCAGCCCAACTAGGCCTTAGGTGGTTCTTTTTCCTTTCCTTTTTTTTTCTTTTGCTATCCCTTTTTTATGGTCTGCTCCTCCACCCCTTCTCCCCTGGGAGATAGGGGCCACTGGCTTGGGCAAAAGGATCCAGGGGGGCCTCCCCCTGCTCCCCCCCCAGCTTAGCCCTCACAACAGATAGACACTACCCCCCACCCCCCAGGGACAGGGAGCTTGTCCTCTGGGAACTGCGCCTCCCTTTCCCCACTTTGGTGCAGGAGGGAGTTTGAGCCTAGGCAGAGGCTTTAGTGGTGTCCCCGCTACTCGTGGCTCCAGGGTTTTTGCTTTTGAGCATCCCAAGTGTATCGCCCATTCTCCACCGCCATGGCCTACATGGAACGCTCTGGGTGGTAGGCCCAGCAGATGGAATGCAAGGCCAGTCCCTAGCCAGGGCAGGCATTCCGGGAGAAGGCTGGATGAGAGCCCCGGGGAGAGCCAGCCCTCTTTGAAGTCCCAGAGGCCCGCGGATGCAGTGAGACAGGGGAACCCACAAAATTCAGACCACCAGGGGGGTGGGGGTGAGCCTCCCCACCCCCCGAGATAAGGAGCTACCCGACCAAGTCCTTTTATGGCTGGGGAGGCAGGTTGCCGCCCGATCCAGCTTGCTTGCAGCCTTTATAGAGAGCACTGATTCCGTCTGCCAGAAGGTTCAAAATGGAGACCCTATGATCCATCATAGCAACACTACAACCGGGGGATTTCCTTGCTTCGATCGGCCTAAGGGGGGGCGTACCTCCACATCCCTATGCGCCCATCACATTGAAGGTTCCTCCGCTTTGCCTACAGCAACAGACACCTCCCGAATTGTTATTGCGATAACACCAGAGTGTTCACCAAAATACTGGTGGTGCTCATAGCCCATCTGAGAGAAAGGGGGATTCACATATATCCTTTCTTAGATGACATCTTCATTCAAGCCACGTCGAGAGAACTAGCGGAGAACCATTTACAGATGATGATCCTCTATCTGGAGTCCCAGGGGAGAATAGCCATCTCTCCCCTTCACAAACCCTCAATCATCTGGGTGTATGGTTAGATACAAGGAGAGACCACGTTTTTCTTTCCCAGGAAAGAATTCACAAGATGGTCTCCTTGGTGAACTGCCTAGTCTTAGAACAAAGACCAGAGGTGACGTTTGCTGTTCAAGTCTTGAGTTCAGTGGTGTCTTGCCTGGATATCGTCAACTAGGCCCACATGCATCTGAGACCTCTTCAGAAGATGCTCTGGCCTTTCCAGGACCTGATTGCCTCGAAGGCACAACACAAGATTACCTTTTCCTCAGAGGTGAGACAGAGCCTACTGTGGTGGACGGCTCAGAACCAGTTTTCTGATGGTGTGCCACTAAGGGACTCAAACAAAATAGTTCTCACCATGGATGCCAGCAATTATGGTTGGTGGCCACACCTGGGAACCAATTCAGCCCAGGGGACATTGTCAACATACGAGAAGTCTCTACATATCAATCGTCTGGAGCTGAGGGCTGTCAGACTGACGCTGCTTGCCTTCAAACATTTAGTCCACAATTGTCATATTCTGGCGCAAACAGACAACATAGCAACTATGTCTTACATCAGCCACCAAGGTAACTCGAAATCCAGAGCCCTCCAGGAGGAAGCAGAAACTCTATTTTTGTGGGCAGAAAATCACCTGGCCATCATCAAAACAATTCGCATTGCGGGAATCCTGAAAACTCAGGCAGACTGGCTCAGCAAGGAGACGGTGGACCCTGGCGAATCATCCCTACACCCACAAGTGTTTCAAACGATAGATGCTGCGATTTAAATTTGCAGTACCATGAAGCAGTTTTGGCTAAAGGGAGAGCAGCCAACGCCGATTCTCAGTTATGGCCTGGTCGAAGTCTTGGAAAAATTTGATAGAGAATCCTGCTTCCTGACTTTAACAATCTATCAAGATTACTCTTCCATGGAAAGCCAATATCAAGCTGCAATTGCTCATTCCAGCATAATCTGGGTAGTCACTAGTCTGGGTAGTCTAGGCGTAGAGATCACTCTCAACCAATAGTAGAGCATGTACAAATGGGCCATGATCTTCACAGGAAGTACGCCAGTCTCCACCCTGGGAACACATAGTATACTTCGGATCAAACTGTTTTGAAAGACCTCTAAATCTGCCCGAGCAAAATGGCCCCATGACTCTGCACCGTATAGTGGCTGGGGACAAAGCTTTTGCTCCAGAAGTCTTAAAACAGGAGCCATCAATCTGCCACCAGAGGACCTTCAGAACTTCACTACCCCATTGGCTGCTTAGGCCATTTTCAGTTTAACCAAGCTCAGATGCTCCTGCCACACCCCGATTGGTGTAAATACTAGCCCCAGGTATTTGTAACTTTTAACTTTTTCCAGACTTACCAAGTCCAGATTAGGTCTTTAGCAAAAACTGCTGCTCCCATTCCGTCATTCCATACTGATAGGGCAAAAGCAAACTCAGCCTTCCATCAGTTATTTGGTCTTTCTGCATTGCCTGGTCAATGGTAACAACTCCCACAATTTTCTGCTTCTGGTCTTCTGTGTCGCCTGATTTCTGCTGCAATACCTAATTAGCGGGAAACCAGCAGAAAAGTCAAGCTGTGCAGTACCACCTGGTGGTGCAGTTAAGTAAAGTTGCTGCTGCTGCTCTGCTGGCACAGCTGCCACCATGACCAGGCAGGGTCAGGCCAGTCTGAGCCCATTGCCACCGTGACACATCTCCGTGAAGCCCTACTAGGTTTTTATTTTTATTTTTTTTAATCAGCCTGGCCAAACCCAGCCCCGGCTGCCACATCAGCCCCCACCTCACCAGAAGCATACATGTGTCCTGAAGCCTCGCCCCCTCCCCTAGCATGTGGGGAAAGTTCAGTCTGTTGCAGCGGTGAGAAAGTTGCTACCTTGTAAACAAGGTTCTTCGAGATCAGACCGAACATTCTCACATTTGGACATTCTCACAAATGTGAAAATGTTCGGACCCATCTCAAAGAACCGTGTTTACATGGTAGCAACCTTCTGAAGTTGAAGTGAGTGATGCCTTGCCTGCCCTGCACAGTGCGGGAGTCATGGCATGTGTGGCGGCGGTGGCGGCAGCAGCACAAGGCAGACTGGAGTCAGGAGGAGAGAGGTAGCTGCTGGGGCCAGAGCGGGTGGTGCAGTGAAAAGCAACTCAAGCAAATAAGGTGACTGGTGTTTGTTGTTTTTGTTGATTTCAGTATTCCAACTTCCCCCCTGGGGGTGTGGTAGGGGCTTGGAGCAGGGAAAGTGAATTAAAGCAACTACTATTCCTATGTCGGTTTGTTGCAAGTCCTTGAAGATTTGAAATCTCTTTCCCAAGCTTTAAAATGTTTGCTTCTCTTGTACTGCTGTGGTAGTTTGTTCCCCTGATGGTACAGGTTGACCCTGATCCTGCAAGCTGCTTTGTGAAAGAGACATCTCCTTAATTCGATGTTTGATGGTGGTATCTTGCAGGATCAGAGACAGTGAAGGGAGGGGGTGGAATAGTGCAAGTACTATCAATGCACAGAAAAAAAATCAACGGAAAGAGCTGCATCTCTTAATCCAATGTTGCTGCCTCTTGCAATTGTTTTTGTTTGTTTTTTTAATCACAAGTCTCTAGCTATTGTAGTTTTTCTTAAAGCTCCAGCTTCTGGTCATTATATGAGAATCTCTGCATTAGTCTTAACAAAATATAAGGTTTTATCCCCTGTGGTTTTAGAAACATCATTCCGTTTAAGTGTGCAAAAAAGATGGCAAATACAAAGAATTAACCCTTACTCTTTTTTTGAACTTGTGATTTTAGTGTGGCCTGACTTAAGACTCTGAATGCTTGTGGGTGGCAATACAGCTTAACCTTAGTTACGTGAATTTTAGGGGCAGAGAGCTGTGTCCTGCTAATTTCAAAAAAGTTAGCAGTGTCTCCACTGCTTCTAGGTATCCAGTTTGAGCCAAACTTTGTGAATTGCTTTTACCTCCAGCTGAAGTCAGTGGTAGCTGTGAAAAGCACTTTTATACGGCATGGGGAGGACTGCCCTCCATCCCCGTTTAACCCTGCCTGCCCTAAGAGCTCTAACCAATCAAAAGGAAATCATGGAGAATATTTCTACTGGAGATATTGCTTCCGCAGGGAGAAGAAACTGTGCCCACAAGTTGCTGGCTTCCCGCACCAAAATAGCGGGGGGAAAAAATGTGGAAAAATGGCTGTGAAAACAACAGAAATCAAGAAGGAAAGTAGCAGGATGAAGCGCAGCTTACGATCCGAGCCACTTGGGGTGGAGAGGCAGTTTCCAGCGGAAATATTTGCCATGGGGGAATGCCATTTGGCAAAGAGCATAACCTTGGTTTTATCATAGTTCACACATAAGTGATTACATTTACAGTAGTCGCTCAAGGCCAACAATAGTCTCCTTAAAACCAACTTCAGCATTCAACAATAACACCATGTTGTCCGCATAAAGGAGGATAGGAATTTGTTTCTCCTGGACTCGGGGTGGGGGAAAAAGATTCCCCCTGGAGTTTGGAAACTATATCGTTGATAAAAAAGTTAAAAAGAAATGGAGCAAGCACATAGCCTTGTTTGACTCTATTTGTGGATTAGATAGTCTCAGAAAGGGAGCCAAGTCTGAGATAATCTAACTTTATTTAAGCAAGGTGTTACAATAAAGTATTTTAACTAGAAGGAGAAGTCTAGCTACTACTAGAGCAGTGCTTCCAAGAATATTGCTTGTGTGATCATAAATGGCAACAAAAACATGTAAAGTATGTCAAATATCAACCACACTTTAGGGCTCAACCCACAGTTTGGGGAACCTCTGATTTAGGTTTTACTTTTCAGAGAAATAAAGATGTAAGAAAATATTGTCTTTGGGCTCCTTTCCTTTTTAATTTTTATATTAACAATTTTGGCCCTGATCCAGGGTCTTGGTGTGCGTGCACAGCCAAAAACATCAGTTGTGCATGAATCTTTCCTCCAGAAAAGTTGTCATCTTTGCATTTGAAATGTTGTATGAATTTGAAACACACAAAGAACCTTGGTTTTCTACCCAAGTGTAAAAAGAAGTCATCTATAATTTCTTTCATCAGGTATCCAGCCCAATTTTCAAAAATCAAATTCAGTTATAGTAAATTACTAGAACCGTTAATACAATAACACAAGGGAATCATGATTTTAAAAACTGTCTAACAACACTCTAGTTCTTCTCAAAAACTCAAAAAGAATCTTGTTTAATACTTGATAAAGGTAAAATGAAACAAGTTTAAGTAGATTCTGCTCAGACATTTTCTCCATAGCCATCATTTTGAATTTGCAATTTTCCTCCAAATAAATCTACTTTTTATACATTACAATTAAGAAATTCATCTAGCATTTGCAATAAAACTAATCCAATTAAAAAAAGAATTAAGCAAAGCCCTGGGGATTAGAATTAAAAATTCTTAAAGTATTCCCCCTTTTAAAAAATGGTTAAAAGCTGGACATGTTTAGAAAGATGATCATCTTATAAAAGGTGGGAGAATAGAAAGGAGTATCTATTGCTGAAGATGGGGTGATGTTTCATTGGAAGAGTCTAAGAACCTCATCATATTTAAGATATTGGGATATTGCTCCTTACATGAATATTGGCTAAATTCTTCTGAAATATCAAAGTCCTAAATGAGGAGCAAAGTCAACAGGCAAGCAGGGATAGTGGGAAGGGGATAGTGATTCAGTATTAATCAAGGATGGATGTTTTAACATCTCTTTGTTATCAAATACAGAGTAGCCACTCCAGCACCAATATCTGGCAACAGAATATATATAGAGAGAGAGAGAGAGAGAAAAAATCTTGATCTGAAATACTGTTTAATTGATCATGCTGTGTAAAGAACAGTCCTGCAAAATTTCCTACATCGGTGTCATAGCATTCATGCGTGCTTTGACCCCAGTGCTAGTTACACTTGGTTCTGCCTGGAAAATATGCACAGCAAAAATACAGCTGTAAAAATGCATTCAGAATCAACTGAATGTTTAGAATGCCGAGTGATATTTTTAAGGTGTTTCAGTATGACTAAGGGTGTTTTCAGACGTTACGGGCGGCCGGTTCACCACAGTGGATTCCCGGTGGGGGTGAACAAAACAACCACCCCCCTGGGGCAAATAAAAGCCCCAAACAGACGTGATGGCACCGAGACCACGGCCGGGAATCGGGCCGCCAGATCACGGACCGGGGCAGCTCAACAGACGTGACGCCGATCCCCAGCCATGGTCAAAACACCCAGAAGCCACCGGGCAGGGGTGGGACACAGACATGGCCGCCTGAGGGCAAATGAAGCCAAAAGGCACACAAGGGAACGCCCACACAAGGGAAACGGGAAGGGAGGGGGGAGAGGGAGAAGAGTCAGACAGGTACCACACACAGCAGGCACACAGCCAGCGGAGGCAAAGCGGAACACACAACATGAGCACACGCCCGGGCACAAACACACATACACAAGGGAAAGGAAGGGAAGGGGGACACGGGCGCCCGGACAACACACAAGGCACAACGGGGGGGGGGAACATGGAAGAGGGGGGGAAACCGCAAAGGGGCAGGGCAGGACACAGGCAACAGAAACCCCCACCCCCACAGCAGCACAGTCCACATGGGCACCCCCACAGCAACACAGGCAGTCTCGGAAAGGAGGGGCCCCAGGACCTCGGGACCAAGGCACAGCGGGGGCCCGCAATTCACAGCGAGCCAGGCGGGAATGGTCCAGGAGGCACACGGAGATCCCACACCCACAGAGGGGCCGATGGACAGCCGGTGCAGCGCTGCAGGTCCAAGGATGCACACACACACCCAGAGGAAGCACCGAGGGCCGGTCTGGGGGCCCCGGAACCCCCAGGTCACACAAGCACCCAAGAGGTGGGGGCAGCAGGTGGCAGCACTGGTGGGTGGGGACAGGTAGCTGGACACAGGCGGGTTGGTGAAGCCATGCAGAGTGCCACACCCGGGCACCAGGGAGGGCACCCACGGAGGAGAGCCCCGGGTGTGCAGGCAGACCGGGGGCTCGGGCCCAGAGGAGGCCCAGGGCCACAGGCAGGTGCAGCAGCACCCCATGAAGCAGACTTCACCACAGCACGGCAGAGACATCAGGGAGGGAGCAGCCAGCAGGTCCTGGCCTCCCCCGGACAGGGGCGGGAGTCCACACAGGGGCAGGACACCGGGGGGCCAGGAGGAACACCGAGACTCACAGGCAGCTGCCAGGGGCCACTGCAGGCCCAGGGTCCGGGTGCCCCACCCGGTGAACCAGGTGAGGCCAATGGATCAAGCCCCAGAGGTACCCCAGCTCAGACATGTGGTGGGCGATCAGGTAGTAGGCCTCGAAAGGATCATGCATGGAGAGACCCAGCTGGACGTCCAAACGGGACCACACCCCCAACAGGGCCGACAGCTCCACCGCGGAAAGCTCAGACACACAGCAGGCAGCAGAAGGGGGCCACGGAAGGTGTCCCATCTCCAGCAGCTGGTGGTACACCGCCGCACGGGTGCGCTGGTACCCACGCGCCCCGTGAACACAGTCAAAGTAGGAAACGGCCAAGGCAGGACCTCCCTCAGCAAGGCACACCATGTAGGCGCCCAGCCCGCACACACTCAGCGCAGACACGGTCTCAGCCCTGGACCAGGGCACATGAGAACACCGCTTGTCCGGGATGCGTTCATCAGGGAAGCAAACCAGCCCCAGGGTCTCCGCATGCAGCCGGCAATCATGAGTGCTCACCTCATAGCCAAAGTAGTGAAGTCCGGAGCTCAAGCTCGCAAAGGCACCCGCATGGCTTCCCGGGCTGCCCAGGAGCAGCTGCATGGCCGGGTATGCCACAGGTCGCACAGAGACATGGTCTCGCGGAAGGTCCAGATATGGGGGGCCCCATGGGGTCCGGGAAGTGGGAGCCTGGTGGATGGACAACCGGCCATGGTCCAGCAAGACAGGGAGAATAACACCATTGACAGGGGGGTACACATATCCTCCTGGGACGGGAGGGCCTCCGAGGGGTACCAAGGACAGGAAAAGCGGCCACGGACCACAACATTGTAGCACAACAGAGTGAGGTGTGGCGTGTGGACCTGGCACAGCTGCAGAACACAATAGCACTCACATAACAGCTAATCGGGAAGCCAAGGCCACGGTGTTGCAAACAGCCATGGGTGTGGGGGGTTGATGGGTGAAGGCATGCAGCTGCAAAGGGAGCGCACGGAACCGCGCGCCCATGCAGGCGTGAGAACCCATGCGCACAGCCAGCACAGATAACCATGGGCACGCCCACAGAACCAAGCACCCCATTGGGGGGCCCTGCCAGCTGGTGGGCGGCCCCAGCACGGTCGCCCATCGTAGGGCCATAATAGGCATCCCCCAGCCCCCGGGGCCCCCACCACCATGGAGCAGGACAGGGCAGCTGCCTACTGGATGCACCTCACGCTCGCAGCCGAGTGGTACTGCGACCACACCAAGCAGCTGCGTCTCCTTGGTGCGGAGGTGCACCTGTCCGGCCGGCTGCAGATTTCCCTGGCCTGGCAGGCTGTGAGCCGGGCCATGACCTGGCCTGCGGCACTCTGCGAGGCGGCCAGGCGCCTCCTGTGGGTGAGGGAGACCATGCGCCGGTCCGTTCTGCTCGCGATGCCCATCGAGAGGTGCCTGTGAGTCGCTGAGTGCCCACAGGGTTGGTGGGCGAGGGCGCTGGCCCAGTGGGACGAGACAGCCTGGAGGGCCCACCTCAGGATGGACAAGCTCACCCTGCTGTGCCTAGCGGAGCTCCTGATGCCCTGGCTGGAGCGACAGCACACCTCCATGAGGACCCCCATCCCCATGGTTCAGCAGGTGGCCATAGGGGTCTGGGCCCTTGCAACGCCCGACTCCTACCAGTCCGTCTCCCAGCACTTCGGGGTAGGGCTCACCACAGTAGCCTGTATCCTCCGGGATGTGTGCGAGGCTGTGAAGGGCATGCTTCTGGACAGAACGATCCAGCTGGTGTACCAGGAGGCCGTGATGGCGGGATTCGCTGCTGGAGGCTTCCCCAACTGCATGGGAGCCGTGGACGGCACCCACATCGAGATCCTGCACCCCTCCGCAGGGGAGGCTGCAGAGTATGTCAACCGGCACGGGTACTACTCCCTGCAGCTGCAGGCGGTTGTGGATCATCGGGGCCGGTTCATAGACATCTTCATGGGCAACTCCGGCTGAAGTCACGATGCCCGGATCATGACCATCTCCCCCTTCTATGCCCGGATGTAGCGGGGGGATTTCGCTGACATGGGGATGACCTGGATCGCGGGGGTACCGATGCCCCCCTGTATCCTGGGTGACCCTGCCTACCCCCTCACCCGCTGGTTGATGAAGGTCTACC
>QEPC01012913.1:8908597-8935652 GCA_003113815.1 Sphenodon punctatus
ATAATTAGTTTCGTTTCTTGCAAGCCTCTCCACCCCTGGTGCCTGGAAGTCTGCTCCTCAGTGACTGACACCTCCCTGTAATGTTTGACCTTCCAGTGAACCTTCTTTTGCCACCCGAACTCATCCAAATGCAATCCGAACTGACTGAACTGTTCGGCCATTTCGCCATTCGGTGTTCGGTTTGTTCGGTATGTTCGCATTCGGGTTTGGGTTCGAGTTCGGTCGTCCGAACAGGCCGAGTTCGGGCCGAACTGCCGAACCGCGTTCGCCCATCCCTACAGGAAAGATAATGTTTTTAAACCTTCCTCTGAGGTGCTGAGCTTAAGTATTAAGTATGACAGGAGAATGATTGTCTCACAAAGAGACAGTTGTTGATTATGAACTCTCCATCGTATGTTAGTTTAAAGTTCCTGCTTTCTCTGACTATTTATTTATTTATTTATTTATTTATTTATGTATTTGAATTTATGTGCTTCCCTTCCCAAGACTCAGGGAAGTTCACAAACAATAAAAATAGATAAAACTCATATAGAAAATACCTTTAAAAACTCCATCCCTCCCACCAAACCTCCTCAATACCACCTCCCACTCACCACCCAAATCCCCCTCACAACCCTACCCCAAAACCACCTGTTAAAAGCCACCTGTATCCCCACCCACCAACTGCTTTTTCAAACAGGAAAGTCTTACACCACCTCTAGAAAACACTTGGGCTCAACTGAACCTTCAGGGGAAGGGAGTTCCATAACATTAGGGCACCAACCAAGAATGTCTTCCCACAAGCCCTTGTCATATGAAAAAAGGCTGACAAATGGTACCCATAGGAAGGCGCTCCCAGTCAATCGCACGGGCCACAATGGGGCATGGAAAAAGAGGCAGTCTTTCAGACTTGCCCACATGCAGGCAATCAGACATGTTATACAACTGAAGCATCACGGCTGGCCTTAGCATTTGGAAGACCCAGTGCAAAGATAAAAGGCAGGGCCACCAGGGGCCACTTCCACCCCTCTCTCCGCTCTCACTAGTACTACTGAGGCTGCTGCACGCACATAAAACACGCATAAAGGGTTGCCTGTGTATTAGGTTGGACACGCTAAACCTGTGAGTGCGTGGTGAGAGTGATGGCTGCATGGACCAAGTAGTAAGCTAACTTCCCATCTGTTTTCACCCAAAGACATGAATGGCTATAATCCCCACCAAGGCATAGCCCTCATTTGTGAAGGCTTGCACCAGTGAGGCAAGTTTGAGTGAAAGGAGTTAGAGGAGAAGTAGTAGTATTTAAAAGGTCATTGTAATGACTAATGATGATATTCTATTATGAAAAAGCAGTGCAATATGTTGTGACGGTAACCATTCTGTTTTATATCTGACAGTGAGCCACTTGTATGGATTTGGACTGATGGATGCTGAAGCTATGGTAATAGAAGCAGAAAAGTGGTCAACAGTCCCTCAACAGCACGTGTGTGTAGAGAACACCGATCGGCAAATCAAGTAATATATTTTGCAAAACACTTCAATACATTTTTCCACGTAAAGGGCCTGATATAGTCTACCTTTGGTAGTGTCTTTGATTTAACCCCAAAAAAGTACTTAATCCATCTCACATCTGGGCTGCTTTAGCAGGAGGAGCGGGGTATAAATCTATTAAATAAATAAATAAATATAAATATCAATCATCTTCCTAGTAAAATATTTTCTGATTTTGGGGAAATGCACCCCAGCTTAATTTAAAACATGGTTCTGGGTAATGGCAATAGGATAAAGAGCCTCCAGGTTGACATTATGTATCCTCCTGAGAACTGTAGCAATCGGTTATTGGTATCAAAAGACTGTTTAGCAGATGTCTCTAAATGACATTAATTTGTAGTTTTAGTTCCGCATCCAGTAACATAAGAACGTAAGAAGTTCCATACTGGGTCAGAGCAGTGGTCCATTGAAACCAGCATCCTGTCTCCGACAGTGGCCAATTTCAGTTGCTTGAAATACCCAACAGGTCATTATGGGGCAATCCATTCCCTGCTGTTCACTCCCAGTTCCTTACATTCCCCAAACCTACCTGGCTAAGAGCTTCTGATGGACCTATCTTCTAGAAGCTTGTCCAATCCTTTCTTAAACCCAATTACACTGCTGGCCTTGACCAGTCCTCTGGCAACAAATTCCACAACTTAATTGTGTGTTGAGTGAATAAATACTTTCTTTTATTTGTTTTAAATCTGCTACCTATTAATTTCATGGAATGTCCCCTAGTCCTAGTATTATTTGAGAGGGTAAATAACCATTCCCTATTAACATGTTCTACACCACTCATGATTTTATAAACTTCTATCATATCCCCCCTCAGTCATCTCGTCTCCAATCTGAAGAACCCTAACCTATCCAACCTCTCTTCATACGGGAGCTGTTCCATACCCCTTATCATTTTTGTTGCCCTTCTCTGTACCTTACCTATTTCAACAATATCTTTTGAGATGGGGTGACCAGAACTGCACACACAGTAGATTGGTGTCCTCATCTTTTTAAAAAAACAAAAACAAAAAAAACCCACAGGTGCCACATCATACTTTTCCCTTACTTGACAGTCTCAGAACAGTGACAGAATGGGATTAGAGACTGAAAGCATACTCATCAGAGAAGAGAACAGGACTGAGGAGTACTGGCACGACAGTTGGGTTTGGAGGAAGAATAGACCTCTTGGAACAGAAAGCGGCTAATAGCCGCTTTCAGTTCATATATAATTCCTTCAGAACTATTAGTATTATTGATGATCCATTCAATACATTTATTTTAGAAACAGGTGAGCTGACAAGTTCACCTATTTCATCTCTAAACCTTGCCTAAAATCAGGGTAATCTTTGTGATATATGTGTGGCATCTTTAAAACTAACTTTACAACTTTATTATGACACAAATGGGGTATCTGGACTTCAAATGAATAGAAGAAATGACAGGAGAAGGCAAGCTGGAGAATTTTACAACCTGTTATCCTTAGTAGTAAAGAAAGAAGGAATTTACATACAGACAAATCATGAATAACAGAGAATTTGCATTGTTTTGGGGTTTTTTTTAAAATTAAATAGCCAATGGTTTTTATTTGGAGTA
Source organism: Sphenodon punctatus (assembly GCA_003113815.1). Taxonomy (NCBI): domain Eukaryota; kingdom Metazoa; phylum Chordata; class Lepidosauria; order Sphenodontia; family Sphenodontidae; genus Sphenodon; species Sphenodon punctatus. The sequence continues at coordinate 8,911,697 of QEPC01012913.1, forward strand.
TTGTTCATCTTTTAGTTTATTTCAGTACTCATGAGTGAGGGTCAAGTTCATCCAGTGAACAGGAAGAAGAACACAGCATGACAGATTAGAGAGCCAGAAATATTGATCAAAGTAGCTGCATGTGCCTCTCAATGTTAGCATTATCTCAAGTGTTTCTTCTGTTGAATGAAGTGTTATAGACAAGTGACTTTTCAAAAGTGTAGTCTGCTGCTCTACAACAAATGATTGGATTCTGAATCTGCAGAGATCATGCCTGGAAAAAAAAAATTCTACATTTTTTACAGAACAATACGACCAGATAACATTGTCCGTTCAATATACAAAGCCACAGGTTGTGCAGATAATCCCAATCATCACGTCATCTACCTGGAGCATGTAGTAGTGCGCATCACTATCACCCACCCTCGTCGTGGTGATCTGGCAATTTACCTTACTTCACCTTCTGGAACAAGGTCACAACTATTGGGCAACAGGTACAGTAACAACATCTAACTTTGCAAACCAGTCAGAAATAAGTCTGGAATAGGGTTGCAGTATAAATAAAGATGAGATAAACTTGTGTTAACAATCACAGACTGCTAATTACATTTCTAGGGGAAGCTGGAGGGGAAGGAAGTGGAAATTAACTGTGAGATCTGCAGTCATTGTCAACTTGAGTAGAGGGCTAGGGAAAAGCTATTAAAGCCTGTAATTTTCAGTGTTGGGAGCAAGAGGTTTAGACAGACCCTCCAGCTATGAATCAGTGGAGGATGTAAAGGGAAAAATGAGTGTTACAGGAGGGCAGCTGAATGGGGATAAGGCCTCTATGTATAATTAATACAATTAATAATTTGTTTATACTTTTCCTTTCTTAACATCTCCTCCAAATAAAGAAGTTGGGACAGGCTAGTTTAATTCCCCTGCGACTACATTTCAATCCAGTTTCCTCTTACACTTTGATTCATCTCTGAGTGTAAAGATATAACATCCTCCAGTCCTGAAAACAGGATCTCATCACAATTAGAAATACATTTTCATTGTTATGGGTAGGAATTGCACTGCTTGATCTCTCAACAGTGTTGATGCAAAGGTCCCAATGACATTCGTACAAGATCTTTTGAGAATTAATGGGGAGTGCTCAGGTAAAGCCATTTGCTCCTGTTTCAGATTCCAGAGATGTGACAAGCATCTGTCATTTTTCACTAGACCCCTGTCATTGCAGTGGCCCACAAAGATAATCAGCTCTTTGGTATTGGTAGCTCATTGCTTTGGCCTTGGTAGCTCATCATTACGACATGGTCTCATAATATTCTTACTCAATAGTAATTGAATAGTGTGAGCTCCATTATCTCTATATTCATTTCAGAACATAAGAAGTGCCACACTGGGTCAGACAAGTGGTCCATTGAACCCAGCATCCTGTCTCCATCTCATGCTGATCGCTCAACAGGATAGGGCTACCAGTAGCGAGGGGTTTAAGCCCAACTAGTAGGCATTTATGGCTCTATCCTTTAAGAATTTGTCCAATTTCTGTTTAAAGCTAGTTATGCTGCTGGCTTTCACAGCCTCCTCTGGCAATGAGTTCCACAACTGTATTGCCTGCTGCATGAAAAAGTACTTCCTTTTACTCATTATAAATCTGCTGCCATTTATCTTTAGAGAATGTCCCCTTGTTCTCTTATTGTGGGAAAGGGAAAACCTTTTTTTTTTTTGTCCAGACCACTCATGATTTTATAAACTTCTATCATATTATTGTTATTGTTATTGGGTTTTTATTTTATTTATTTATTTAGCACACGCAGTGTGCCTGGCACTGTACAATCAACAGTTATAGGCAGGCCCCTACCCCCGGGGGCTTACAATCTAAGAGGCAAGGGAAGGGGAGACAAGGGAGAGGTGAACTTCGGGGGAGACAAGTACATTCATGAGGTTGAGATGTTGCAGGTGCACTTAATCCCCCCCCTTAACCACCTCTTCTCTGAGCTAAGTAACCCTAACCTGTTCAGCCTTTACTCATATGGAAGTCATATGGAATTCAATCCATTCCTTCTATTGTTATCCTTCTCTGAACCTTTTCCAGTTCTATTATATCTTTCTGGAGATGGGGCGACCGGAACAAAATTCAAAGTCCTGATCCTTATCTACAAAACCATTAACAGACTGGATTTGGTGACCTCAGAGTGGGAATAGTGTTCCTCCAAGACAGATTCATTCCTTTGGGATGATGCAGCTGGAGGAACTTAGGTTTCCACTGGCAGACATGGGCAGACAAGTGTACTTAGTTTAGTAGCATGACCCCATTTATGGAACAACTTGCTGGGAAAGCATTTGAGACAAATCTTGACGTTCAGACTAAAGGATAAACTTTCATTCCACTCCTACTTCATTTCACTCCAACTTTCATTCATTAGAATCTTTTCCCAGGAATGATGCTTAGAGCTACTTTTTAAAACTCCTTCAGCAAATAAATTCATACACTTCTGTAACAGAAAGGGACAGAAAGAAATCTCAATTTGTTTGATTTATTTTTTTCTTCATAATTTTTTTTCATTATGCAGGGGATTATGCATTATAAGGGGATTGGTGTCTAATAAATAATACATTGACAGTAATCTGTCCATGCATTGTAAAGAGGGTCATCTCTGTTTGACCAGGATAGTGGCAGACACTTGTTTATCTTTCCAGTTCTGACTTGGGATTTGATTTTGTATTGGGGCAGGGTAAGCATCAAGGCTTTTATTGTGCTTCTGTTCTGCTGTTTTTGTGCAGTATTTCTTCCTTGAAAGCTTCAAAATAAAAATCTATAGTAGTCCAAATAAATATATTCAAATAAAACAAGTTCATATGAACTCTTGGGTTTTAATATAGCTCACTTCAAAAGCTAGTCTTTTATGTGTTGTAGCTGACTCGCTGCCAGCCAGAGATAAAGACATTTCAGTGTTCACAGCTCACCTCTTGCATGATTGGTATGTGGAAAAGGTACAAAGTATAATGCAATCTTCTTATTTGTAACCCTCACTCCATAAAAGGGAATCATTTTCAGTGGTTGCAAGTAAAAAAGAAATAATGGGAAAGATACATGAATATACACACAAAATATGGAGATGCTAGACTGCTTCATATCCTGTGCTGTTATCAGAATGTTACCGTAGAAACAAAGGACAAGAAAGGATTTTCAGTGTCTCACCCCTTTCAAAGGACCAATTATTCACGAAAAAGCAAATACCCTCTCATACAGAGAGACAGTCACAAAAATCCATTCTACATCCAGGCGCAGGAAATAAACTAGCTTGTCCCTCAGTTTAGCTGCCACTGGTTCACAGCTCTAGAATTCTAGCAAGTAATATTTCCATGCTGGAGTGGCCAGGGCTTGCAAATAAACTACAATCTAGCAATTCTTTTTTTATAAAAGGTCACAAAATACCAGGATACAATGCTTTCAGATAGTCCAAAGCTTGTTTTATTTCTAATTAACTTTAAACCATACATATTTGGAGTGATTAATATTAGAGTTTGGGTGATAGAAGGATGCTATCATCCTTTTTACAGAAGAACTGCTTCAGTTACAGAAAAGAGAAGCAATATCTGATTTGTAAAAGGACTTACATGCATGCCAGTACAAGTGTATATATTTGCAAGGGTCATGCAAGGATGCATTGACAGCAAATAATTTGGGTTTTTCTTTGGGTAAGGAGGTTTCAGAAACAGCCATACATTACTGCTTCCTGACTTAGAGGCTTTTCTCAGATATGCAAAAACTTCAGATGCACACACACATGATTAGCAGCAGTACCAGATGTTTTTATTGGATGTCAGGAAAGTCACATCACTTTACTGTTAATCCTCTAGGCTTAATTTGAAAAAAATGCTGTCTTAAGGAGCAACGATATTTTGCACATGTACAGCACTGGTCCACCCATTCAAGAAGAGGAGTCACTGTTTAATATATGTTGGATAAACAATAGGTCAATATCCCACAGGTGATATCCCACTTTTTCTGCATGTTTTGTTCTGAATGTTGGCTTCTCCAAAAAGGACTTGCAGTGAGGAAACATGTTAATCAGAGACACTATGAATTCCCTTGCAAACATATGGTGGATTACTTTGTTACCGGCTACAACCGGGTATTCATTTTCCGTAGACTATAGTATAGGGTAGTTACTTGGAAACAACTAAACTTGATTTATTTATTAACATTTTAGGATGGCTTACAAGAAAACATAACCCAATTAAAAAACATTAAAATACCACTAAAAAAAAAACCCTACCCAGTCCAGGCCCAACAACCTCCCACCGAATCCCTCCCCACCTGCCAAATACTTTACCAATGCTTTCCTAAAAAGATAAGATGTCCAGGACTAGACTCAGATGGACTTCCTGGGGGATGGAGTTCTACAACATTGTGTCAGCAACCGAAAATGCCCCCCCTCCCTGCATGCTCTTGTCGTATGGACAAGAGTAGCAGGTGGAACCCACGGGAGGGCACTCCCGGCCAGTCTCAGAGACCATGACGGAGCATGGTAAGAAAGGCGGTCTTTCAGATACATGGGGTCCAGGCCATTTAGGGCTTTAAAGGTAGCAACTAGCACCTTGAATTGTGCCTGGAAAGCTTTAGGGAGCCAGTTCAGACTCCAGAGTACTAGTGTAATGTGCTCCTGGTGACCCGTCCCTGAAAGGAGTCAGGTCACCGCATTCTGCACCAGCTGCAGCTTCCAAACAGTCATCAAGGGCAGCCCCACTTAGAGCATATTGCAGTAATCCAGCCTCAAGATGATGAAAGCATGGATGACAGTGACCGGGTCCGAATTTAGTGCAAGAGAGGAAAACAGAAGCTGGGAGAGTGAAGGTTATCATTAGCAAAATAGATATATTCACTTAGAAGAAACAGATTTAAAAACTGTAGTGCATAAGATATGGAAGAACACATTCAAAAGAAGTCATCAGGTACAGAGAGGTGCAAGTAAATCATGGACTTTTTTGTCTCCTACAAAAAGGTTCTTGCTTTAAATTGTGTTCTTAAATTTATGCTTAAAGTTAGTAAGTAAGTTAAGTTTATTCGGCACTAGCTCACGCTATGGCCAACATAAATAAACAAACAGACAAATAAATAATCAAAACAAGATCCTAACACAATAAATTATAAAAATGTTACATAAAAGCCAGCCTAGTTGGCTCATACAATCAATCCTCAACAGTCTTATAAAATAATGTAACTTTTAAACTTGGATACAACAATGCTATAAAATCATGAAAGTCTTATCCAACTGAATACTAAAATAATCAGCCCGCAAAAACTGGTCTGAGTCTCATCCACTACATTTCTGGCATCCAGACAGGGGGTTGGCCATTTCATAATCAATAGGGTATGACTAACTAGAAAAAATCATGACCAGGTCCGCAAAACCCCAAATAATATCCATAGTGGTCCAGCCTAATCCTGAGAGATGCCTTGTCTCATCCCAAGGGTCCGGCCCTTAGAAATATTTGTTTGGATTTGGAGCCGTTTGTTAGATGCTACATGGGTGTGCAATGCTAAATCCCTAATAGCCTCCCTTTGTGTGAGAGACATTAGATAACAGACATGCTTAAAGTTAATACATTTTATTAATAAAATTTATTAATGCATTTTAATAATAAAAAGTATGGGATACTTTAAAATGTATTAATAAATAAATTACACAAAACATTAATAATTTTTATTAGTAAAAAAGTACAGGATACACTTAGTCCAGTCTCCCTCAATGTACAACAACACTTAAGCCTGGAGCATGGAGAAAAGCCCTTTATATGAAATCATTTCCATTTTTGAACTGGTCTGTTTTTATATCCTTTTTAATTTGCACGTTAGAAACTTCCCTTGAAAAATTGGGAAAGTGTGGCATTCTCCCAGTAAGTTCTAAAGCAGACCCACATCAGGGAGGGGAGGCAGGATGATTCACGTAGCTTCCTGTGGCTACTCACTGGTCTTATATATAGGCCAGCAGTCAACCATGAAGCTGGAACTAGGATGGGTATGGCTTAACCAGCAAGGGGGAAGGCCATCAGCACCAGCCCTGTGCCCTTGGCCAGAGCACCTCAGTGGCATGGAGGTGATAGCCACTATGCTCAGGGCCCCAACAGTGCTGGTTCTAGTCCTGGGTTCTGACATCCATTTATTACTAAATATTTGTAGCATGCAAGCAGTGTACCTGGTGCTTTACAATTGTTAAATATAGACAAGGTCCCTGCCCCAGGGGGCTTACAATCTAAGAGAGACAAGGAGTGGGGGAAATGGAGGGAGAGACGGGGACACATTCATGAAGTCAAGAGGTCGTAGGTGCACATGCTTTGCTCATAGGAGAAGAGGACCTGGGGTAAATCAGGAAGGGGACTAAAAGGATGAGGAGTTAGTGAAAGCGTGATGGAAGAGGTAGGTTTTCAGGAGGGATTTGAAGTTTGAGAGAGAAAGAGCAGAGTTAATGTATTCAGGGAGTGAGTTCCAAGCATATGGGGAGGGGACAGCAAGAGAGAAGGGGCAAATATGTTTTGAAGAACAGGGGAGTCCTGAGCAGACAAGGGTGGTGGTAGAGGAGAAACGAAGCTGCTGGACAGAAGTGTAGCGGGAAATGAGTACAGAGAGATAGGAGGAGACAAGGCCAAGGTGCCTGTGCTGGATGCATTCAGGTAGAGGGACCCGGTGAAGGGAGCAGAGGAGGGTCTGCGCATGATCAAGGTGGTGGGCGAGGTGGATGACCCTGACAGCTGGGTTTTGAACAGAAGTGAGGGGAGCAAGGTGAGAGCGAGGAAGGCCAGGAGGAAGGAGGTTGCAGTAGTCAAGGTGAGAGATCATAGAATCATAAGAGTTGGAAGGGACCTCAGAAGTCATCTACTCCAGCCCCCTGCTCAATACATGAAATCTGCAGCTACAGCGTCCCTGACAGATGGCCGTCCAGCCTCTGTTTGAAAACCTCCAGTGAAGGAGAGTCCAACCCCACCACCCCAGGCAGTCTGTTTCACTGTTGCACAGCTCTTACCATTAGGAAGTTCTTCCTAATGCTTAACAAAAATCTGCTTTCTTGTCGTTTGAGCCAATTATTTCTAGCCGTCTTCTCTAGGTTAAACATACCCAGCTCCTTCAGCCTTTCCTCATAGGTAGGGTGACCATACCTCCCCTTTAAAAGAGGACGTTTATGGAAAATACATGGTGCAGGGCTGCATTGGTTCCAGTGCAGCTTTCATAACCATCCTCTTTTAAAGGGGAGGTATGGCCACTCTACTCATAGTACTTAGTTTTCAGACCTATGACCATCTTTGCTACCCTCCTCTGAACCCATTCCAATTTGTCAATGTCCTTCTTAAAGTGTGGTGCCCATAACTGGACACAGTACTCCAGATGATGTCTGATCAGCACAGAATAAAGTGGAACTATTACTTCTTGTGACCTGGACACTATGCTTATGTTAATACAGCCTAAAATTGTATTAGGCTTTTTGCAGCTGCATCACACTACTGACTCAGGTTCATTTTGTGATCAACTACAATCCCCAGATCCTTTTGACATGTATTGCTGCCAAGCCAGTATTGTACATTTGATTTTCTTACCTAAATGCAGAACTTTACATTTATCTCTGTTGAACTTTATTTTGTTTGTTTCAGTCCAGTTTTCTAACTTATTACGGTCATTTTGAATTTTATTTCTGTCTTCAAAGGTATTAGCTATCCCTCCCAGTTTTGTGTCATCTGCGGTTGGCCAGGGACGCCCGACTCAAAGTCCCCCGGGTTGCCCAGGTGGCGACGATGAGGGCATTCTTGGTGGCCACTCCCAGGCTGTGGAACTCCCTCCCGTGGCCTGCCTGGCCACGGACCTTCCCTCTTTCCATCCAGTGTAAGAACTGGCTGTTCCGCCAGGCCTTTGGAGAGGGAGACGGGTGGGGTGGGGCGGGTTGGGGAGGGGGAATTGCTGCCCTTTTAGTTCTTTTTATCTTTTTAAATGTTTTTAATATTTTATGTGTGTTTTTATTTATGTGTTTTGTAAGCCGCTCCGAGCTGCTTTTGAGCAGGAGGAGGGCGGGGTAGAAAACTAGTAAAATAAATAAATAAATAAGCATATCCTCTACTCCCTCATCCAATTCGCTTATAAAGATGTTGAACAATACTGGGCCCAGGACCGAGTCCTGCAGCACCCCACTCGACACCTCCCTCCAGACTGATGAGGAGTCGTTGATGAGCACTCTTTGAGTATGGTCCTTCAACCAGCTGTAAATCCACCTAATGTTATTATCATCTAACCCACATTTTACCAGCTTGTCAACAAGGATATCATGCAGGACTTTGTCAAATGCTTTGCTGAAATCAAGATATATTATGTCTACGGCGTTCCCACGATCCACTAAACTAGTACCTTGATCAAAAAAGGAGACAAGATTAATGTGACATGACTTTTTCCTGACAAATCCATGCTGGCTTCTAGTAATCTATGCTAGCTTCTAGATAACCAGAGTATAGACTAGGGTTTTATCGGTGGAGTCAGTAAGGAAAGGTCAGATCTTAGCAGTGTTGTACAGGGAGATAAAACAGAACTTAGCAACAGATTGGATCTGAGATTTAAAATATAATGGAGGCTGCCAAAAGAAGTACCCCAATCCCCCCACCCCTACCCATCTTGCTCATCAAAACCTGGTGGAACAGCGAGGTCTTGCATTGCTTCCAAAAGGAGGGGAGGTCTGGGGCCACCCGAGCCTCTGCCGGGAGGGAGTTCCACAGCCTTGGCATGCCATCAAGAATGCCCTCTTCATAGTAGCCCCCCAGAATACCGGGGGGACTTCAAGAAGGGCGTTTCTGGCCAACCGTGGGGGTCGATCGAGGGCCTGGGGAGTGAGGCAGTCCCTCAAGTAGGTTGGGCCTAGGCCATAGAGGGCTTTATTAGGTAAGCACCAACACCTTCAATCGGACCCGGAAAACTATAGGCAGCCAGTGCAGAGAACGGAGCGTTGGTGTAAAGTGCTCCCAGCGTCCCGTCCCCATAAGGAAATTGGACCCTGCATTCTGCACTAGCTGCAGTCACCAAACCGTCACCATGGGTAGCCTCACGTAGAGCTCATTACAACAGTCCAGTCTTGAGGTGATGAAGGCATGGGTGATAGTGGCCAGGTCGGAGCCTGAGACATACGACTGAAGCCGCCACACCAGATGTAGCTGGAAAAATGCACTCCTTGCCACAGTCTCCACCTGGACATCCAGGAGGAGCCAGGAATCGAGGACCACTCCCAGACAATGAACCTGGGGAACCAGTGGGGGGGAAACCCCCCCAACCCCCCCCACCTTCCCCCCCAGCATCACCTCTGTCTTGTCATGATTCAGCCTCAGTCAGCTCATCCTCATCCAGACCCCCACAGCTGCCAAACACCGGGTGAGCACCAAGACTGCCGGCTCTGGGTCGGATGAAAAAGAGGTAGAGTTCGGTGTCATCAGCATGATGACACTGTGATGGGCCGGGGCAGATATGGTCCCAATTGGGGCAAGATGAGATCAGTGAGATGGGACAGGTGTTTATTATAGATCCCACTCACTAACCCCCAGGTAGATGGGCAGGTGGTTCTCGGTCAGGGGGCCCCTGGCCCTGTGTTGTTGCTGTTAAATGTGAGATCGGTGGCGAATAAGGCAACTGTTCGGGAGGTAATCCTGGACCATGCTGTCAATCTCGTATGTATCACAGAAACCTGGCTGGACAATGAGTCGGGGCCCATTTTGGCTGAACTTGTTCCATCTGGGTATTCCATGCAGCATCAGCCACGCTCAGAGGGATGGGGGGGCGGTGTAGCCATGATTTTTAAGGAGGGTTGGACTGTGGGGAGGTATCCAGTGCAATCCATATCAGGTATTGAGGTTCTTCACCTTGTGTGTGATTTGGCAGGTGACAGTTTGGGAGTGCTGCTTGTATACCGTGCACCTACCTACTCAGCAGCCTCCCTACATGCTTTAGCGGAGGTGGTGTCGGGGGTGGTGTTGCGGTCCCCGAAGTCAGTAGTCTTGGGGGACTTCAACATTCATGCCGATGCTGACCTTGTGGGAGCAGAGCATGAGTTCATGGCCACCATAACAACCAAGAACCTGTCCCAGAGAGCTATCGGCCCGACACATCGGGGGGGACATACCTTAGACCTTGTGTTTTGCCTTGAGGTGGGTGTTCCGTTAGTGGGGGAGTTATCAGCTGTACCCTTGTCATGGACGGACCATTACCTCCTGCAGGCCTCACACCTGGTGCATGTCTGCCCCCGGAAGGGTGCAGAACCGATTCAGATGGTTCGCCCTCGGAGGCTAATGGAACCAGATCAGTTCCATAAGGCTCTGGATGAGTTTCCCTCTGACCTTGACGACTGTTCCATCGATGACCTTGTCTTGTTATGGAATACTTTGCTGACTGAGGCCATTGATGGGACAGCTCCTAGGCGTCCACTGCCCAGGTGACAGCTTCGTAGGCCTCCCTGGTTCTCCGAGGAACTGCAGGAGCTGAAGTGAGAAGGGCAGCAGTTGGAGTGACGGTGGCGTCGTTCGCATGCTGAAACTGACAAATTTCATCATAGAGCCAGTTTACGAGCCTATGCTGTAGCTATGCGGACAGCAAAAAGGGAGTATTTTGCTACCCTCATAGCATCCGCTAAATCCCATCCAGCAGAGCTTTTCCAGGTGGTGGGGGCTGGTCAGTCCAGCCTCCCTCCACCTTGGAGTGGAGTCATCTACTGCTTGCTGTGACATGTTTGTGGATTATTTTGTGGATAAAATTGCTCGGATTCACCACAACTTCGATGCTACAATTAATACATATGGGGAACTGGAGGTTATGGAAGCCCCATCTTGTCCGGTTTTGTGGGATCAATTTATTTATTTATTTATTTATTTATTTTTCAGATTTATACCCCGCCCCTCCTGCAACGCAGCTCGGGGCGGCTTCCAACAATAAAAATACACTAAAATTCATTTTAAAAACAATCAAATATTAAATATAAAATATAAAATATAAAACAGGGCTAGACATAAATAAATAAATAAATGGGTGGGGGACTAAAATCCTCCCTCCCCACCCTCCCTCCCAAAGGCCTGGGCAAACAGCCAGGTCTTACAGTTCCGCCGAAATGTTAAAAGGCTTGGGGCCAGGCGGTGACACCCGCCGATGCAGTTAGTGTTCTTGGGGCTGTTAGGGCCACATCTTGTGAATTAGATCCTTGCCCATCCTGGCTGATTAAATCTTGCTGGGAGACTATGGTGCTGTTGCTGGCTGGGGTTGTCAGTGCCTCCCTTCGGGAGGGCAGAGTGCCGGGCTGTCTCAAAGAGGCAGTGGTTCAGCCTCTGCTCAAGAAACCATCGCTTGACATTGACTCCCTTTCCAGCTATCGATCTGTCTCTAACCTTCCCTTTTTAGGGAAGGTTATTGAACAGGTAGTGGCTCAGCAGCTGCAGAGACATCTTGACCGCATTGGTTATCTGGACCTCTTTCAGTCGGGATTTCATCCGGGGTATAGCACCGAGACTGCGCTTGTGGCTTTGGTGGATGATCTGCGCCGGGAAATGGACCGAGGTCATTTGACCCTGTTAGTTATATTAGATCTTTCAGCTGCATTTAATACAGTTGATCATGGGATGTTGGTGTCGCGACTGTGCAGGGGTGGGCGGGACTGTTCTTGAATGGTTCCACTCTTTCCTGACCAGTCGAACGCAGTGACTGGTTCTTGGGGAGTCTTTTTTGTCACACCGAGACTTCTCGTGTGGAGTCCTGCAGGGGTTTGTTTTGTCCCCTCTCCTGTTCGACATATACATGCAGCTACTCAGTGATGTGATCAGGAGGTTAGATGTGTGGTGTCATCAATATGCTGATGACACCCAGCTGTATCTCTCTTTTTCAACAGACCCAGGCCCTACAGTCTTGGTGCTTACTCTGTGTTTGACGCCTGTGGGGGACTGGATGAGGACTAACCAACTGAGGCTGAATCCCTACAAGATGGAGGTGATGTTGGTGGGTACGGCGATGGAGATGGTGGCCCCTGTTATTGGCGGGGTCTGGCCTCCATTGGTACCCCAGGTATGGAGTCTGGGGGTGCTCCTCGATGCGCAGCTCTGCCTGGATGCCCAGGTGGAGGCTGTGACGAGGAGTACCTTTCGCCAATTACATCTGATGCGATGGCTTTGGCTGTTTGTCTCAGGCTCTGACCTGTCCACCATCATCCATGCTTTCGTCACCTCCAGATTGGACTATTGTAATGCACCCATGGTGATGACTTGGAAACTGCAGCTGGTGCAGAATGCGGTGGCCCAGCTTCTGGTAGTACTGGGCCACCAGGAGCATATTACACCAGTGGTCCATTCTCTGCGCTGGCTGCTGGTGCTTTTCCGGGCCCGATTCAAGGTGTTGGTTTTGGTCTATAAAGCCCTAAATGGCCTAGGTCCTACCTATCTGCGGGACCGCCTCACTCGCTGGGTGCTGGATCGACCCCTGCGGGCATCTGGGGGCACCCTGCTCAAGGTCCCTCGAGTCTTCAGGGGGCCACGCAGGGGAGGGCGTTCTCAGTGGCCGCACCACTGCTGCAGAGCTCCCTTCCAGTGGAGACCCAGTTGTCCCCGGATCTCCCCTCTTTTCGGAGAAGTTGTAAGAAGGTATTGGGTTATTTCCTTTTCCTCCTTTTAGTTGTTTTAATTGTCATTTTAAATGTTGTTGTTTTTATTAATTGTAAGCCACCCCAAGCTGCCTGTGGCAGGAGGGGGGGGGGTAGTAAAAGTTTGAAAATAGATAAATAAAAATAATAAAATATTGATGATACCGAACACCAGACCATCTCACAACCTTGCCCAGAGGCTGCATGTACATGTTGAACAGGGGAGGGGACAAGATGGAGCCTTGTGGGACTCTACACAAGTGGTCTAAGGGAGATGAAAAATAATCTCCGAGTTCCACTCACTTAGTTCTTCTGGCTAGGAAGGAACGGAACCATTCAAGAACAATCCAGCCCATGCCGGTTCGCTCTCGCAGGTGAGTCACCAACATCTCATGGTCAACGATATCAAAAGCAGCCGACAGATCTAACAGAATCAGCAGGGTCAAGCAGCCCTGATCCAATTCACAGCAGAGGTCGTTGACCAAAGCCACAAGCACAGTCTCAGTGCTATTACCTGGACAAAAAACAGACTGCAATGGATTTAGAAAACTGATACGGTCCAGATGCCCCTGCAGCTGCCAAGCCACTACACATTCAGTAGCATTCCCTAAAAAGGAAAAGTTAGAGGCTGGTTGATAACTGGCAAGGGAATCAACATGAAGTGATGGTTTCTTGAGGCGAGGCTGTACCATTGCCTCTTTGAGACAGCTCGGCACTCTGCCCTCCTGAAGGGAGGCATTGACCAGCCCCAGCTTCTCTCGGCTGACCTTAACCAGCCAGGACGGGCATGGGTCCAGATCACAAGAGGTGGCCCTGACAGCCCCAAGAACATCCCTGCCCCATCAGTGGGCGAAACCCACTGAAACTGATCCCATAAACTAGGACAAGGTGAGGCTTCCATAACCTCTGGTTCTCATATCATAATAAGTGTGGTGTTGAAGTCGTGGTGAATACGAGCAATTTTATCTGCATAATAATCAACGAACATGTCACAATTGGCACTGGAAGATTCCCGTTCCAGACGCAGGGAGGCTGGAACAACCAGCCCCCTTACCACCTGGAAAAGCTCCAATGAACAAGATTTTGCAGATGCTATGAGGGCAGCGAAGAAACCCTTGTAAACTAGCTCTATGACACAGCCTGTTGGCTTCAGTATGAGAACAGCACCACCATCGCTCCAACCACCGCCCTTCCCTCTTCAGCTGCCACAGCTCTACAGAAAAACAATGCAGCCTGTGGTGCTGTTGCTTAGGGAGTGGACTCTTAGGACCCGTTCAGTTGATGGCCTCAGACAGCAAGGTGTTCCCAAAAGCAACGAGGTCATCGAGCAAGCGGTCATCAAGATCAAAGGGTAACTCCCCCAGAGCATTCTGGAACCTCTGTGGTTCCATTAGTCTCCGGAAGCAAACCAACTGAACTGACTCCACACCTTTCCGAGGGCAGACATGTGTCAGGAAACATGCCCATACGAGGTAATGATCTGTCCATGACAAGGGCACTACCAACACCTCCCCCACTAACAGATCCCCTGCCTCAAGGCCAGTGCAAAAAATCAGCTCCAGGTGCCCTCCATCATGCATTGGGCCAATAACCATTTGAGACAGGCCCATGGTTGCCTTGGCAGCCATGAACTTAGGTTCCACCCCTCCAAGGCTGGCATCGGCGTGAATATTGAAGTCCCCTAGGACTAGTGTCCTGAGGAACCTCAATACCACCACCGACACCAGTTCTGCTAGACCATTCAGGGATGTTGCTGTACAGGTAGATGCATGGTATACTAGCAGCACCCCCAATCTGTCTCCCACCAAATCAATCACACGATGGAGACCCTTGATATCCGACATTGGGGTTAGGCAGGGCTGCGTTCTTGCCCCTATTTTGTTCATCCTATTTATTAATCAAATAGTGCCCTTGTTGGCTGAACCATCATTTCACCCCCCCAAATTGACGGGGCATCCAGTAGGTGCCCTCCTTTACACCGATGACATAGCAGTCATGTCACAGACAAGGGTGGGCCTAAGGCGACAGCTACAGTGTTTTTTTGAGTTTTGCTCTCAAAATAAGTTAGAGATCAATTATGATAAGTCCCAGGTTGTGGTTTTTTCCAGCTCACGACGTGTCTTTCATTGGAGGGTGGGCAGACATACGATCAGGCAAGTAGGTGCTTATCGCTATCTGGGCTTGCTTTTTCAGGCAGGTGGGTCATGGAGCAGGCACGTAGAGGGTGCATTGGTGAGGGCAAGGGGCTCTGCATTTGCTCTTGCCAGGCTCTTTGCCCATTCAGGGAAGCGTGCCATAGCCCCTGCACTTAAGGTCCTCAATGCCAGGGTTCGTGCCCAGGTTCTATATGGGGCTGAGGTCTGGATGCCCCTTCTTCTTCCGAAATGGTCTGGGAAATTAAATAGTCTCCAGACGGGCTTCCTCAAAAGGCTTGTGAGGGTACCCGAGGGCACCCCCTCTGCGGCAATTAGGGTAGAGTGTGGCCAGTGTTGTTGGTCTGTGGAAGCCTGGGCCCTGGTGATGAAGTTTTGGGCCAAGCTCCATGTGCCACAGAGGAAGGGGTTAATCAAATATTGGAGGGAGTGTCAGTGAGAAGGGGAAAGGAGGGGAAAAACCCACACACCCTGTACACGCACACAGCTCTGAACGTTACGTAGGGGTCCCAGTTGCCCTTCAGGATAGTTTGTGGGCCTCTCAGTATGCTTTCGCACCAAGAGCATAGGCCCCTATCATCATAGGGCTCAGAGCACTTAACTAGAACAAGATCCGCACAGGAACTTCCACACCACTGGGGAAGGGCACGATCGCAGTGGGGGGAAGATGTGACGGGAGCCAGGGGGAGGGAACCAGGTAGGGGGGACAACACGGGCCAAGAACTCTCACACTGCAGGGAAAGGGATGGTAACCCAGGAGGGGGGGGGACGCTTGCACGCTGGCCCGAAGGCCCTTTCACCCACCTTGCTGACCAGGGATAGGGGAGAAGGGTCACACACACGCTGCCACAAAATTCCCTAGAGGGAGTCACACTGGGTAGGAGGGAAGAGGAGGGAGGAAACGAGGAAGCAGTCTCAGGGGAAATCACAACCAGCAGAACACAAGAGTCAATTGCACTTAGCTTTCAGGTGGGGGCCAGTCTCTCCACAAGCGTTTGCTCTGATCACCGGCAGAGAGCTCTCTGTGCCTCTGCCTGATAAGAGGCCAGCTCCGCCCCCTGCGTGCGTGCGAAGCCGTTCAGAGCGACGCAGGGGGGGGCGTGGCTCTGCTCCATCGCGATCAGCTGTGTGAGCTGCATCCGCCGCTGGTGCTTCAGCTGGTCTCTGCAGCCGCTCGGAGCGGCGCAGCGGGGGGCGTGGCTCCGCTGCATTCTTCGCCCTGCCGGCTGTCTGTGTTGTGCCGGGACCGGGCTGTCTGACTGCGTCCCGGTTTGTGGGGCCCCTAGGCCTAGAGGGGCGCTGCTGCAAGAGCAGCTGGTGGCGGCGGCGGCTGACAGTCCCCCCCCCTCGAGGGCGCCCCCCCCCGCCGCAGGCCATTACCTGGCCCCAGTTTCTCGGGGTGGCGACGATGAAAAAGTTGGAGCAGTCGAGGGGCAGAGATGTGGGACGCAGGCTCCCAGGAGCGTTCTTCCGGGCCAAAATCTTGCCAGTCGATTAAATAGTGTACGCGACCTCGAAGGAACTTGGAGTCTAGTATAGCACGGACTTCATAAATTGGTTCCGAGTCGAGGGCGTTGTAGTCCGTGGCAGGGATAGTGGGCCCCGGGCCCTTTGTTATGGTAGCTGGTTTGAGCAGGGACACATGGAAAGTGGGGTGAATGCGAAGGCGTGGTGGAAGTTGTAGGGTATACGTTACTTCATTAACTTGTCGTAAGACAGGGAAGGGTCCCAGAAATCTATAATCCAGTTTCGACGAGGGGCGTTTAGAAGGGTAATGACGCCGATCTAACCATACAAGGTCCCCGGGTTGGAAGCGAGGTGCAGGCTGCCTATGGCGATCGGCGTAGTGTTTGTAATGTTGTCTCGCCCTTTCCAATGTGGTTTTCGCAAGGGAGTGGATCTGTTGTAGTTGTTGCGCTAGGGCTCCAGCAGCAGGGACGGTTGTTGAGGACAGTTCGGGCGTAACCATTTGGGGGTGATATCCGTAGGTGATAAAAAAAGGGGAGTTTCCGAGAGAAGCGTTTGGCGCATTATTATACGCAAACTCCGCCAGGGGAAGCCAAGAGTACCAGTCGTCCTGTAAGTAATCAATATAGCATCGTAGGTACTGTTCGAGGTTTTGGTTCACTCGCTCTACTTGCCCATTGGCTTGGGGATGGTAGGCTGTAGTGGGTTTAAGCCGCACTCGAAGGGCTTTAAAAAGGGCGGTCCAGAAACGAGAAACAAATTGTGTCCCTCTATCGCTGACTAGTTCCGTTGGCCATCCGTGTAGCCTCATTATGTGTCTTACGAAGAGAAGGGCGGTCCGTTGCGCCGTGGGAAGGCCCTTACATGCGACGAAATGCGCTAGTTTTGAAAAGTGATCCACTGCAACGAGGACAGTGGTGTACCCCCGAGAGGGTGGTAGTTCAACTATGAAATCAAGCCCTATCCTTTGCCAGGGGCCAGCGGGCAAGGTAGAGAGCTGGAGTAGTCCTGCAGGGCTCCTTCTTGGTGTTTTTGTGCGAGCACATATTGCGCAAGTTCTCACATATTGTTGCACGTCCGTGGACATGGTGGGCCACCAAAATTGACGCTGCAGGAGTTTTAAGGTTCGATCCGTACCAGGATGTCCGGCCAAGGGGGCATCGTGGTGAGCCCATAGTACTTGTGGTTGGCAGGATGGTGGTACCACAATCTGTTGGCCTTTTTTATAAATACCTGCTTGACAGGTGAGGGCAGAATTCTCCTCAGGCGACAGTTCCCGTGCCGAGGCGTGACGGAGGTGTTCGAGTGAAGGGAGTGTGGCGGCGAAGACCCGCTGTTCCAGAATCGGGCCCGTAGGCCGTAGATCTGCCTCTTTTCCTTCCTGATATCGTGAGAGGGCATCCGCCAGAAGGTTCATTTTCCCAGGCCGATATTGAATGATGAATGTAAAACGAGCAAAAAAAAGTGCCCAGCGGGCATGACGGGGATTTGCGATGTGAGCCGTTTGAAGAAAGGTGAGGTTTTTGTGGTCCGTTGTTACTGTAATGCGGTATTGTGCTCCTTCAAGGTAATGCCGCCAGGTCTCAAATGCTGCCTTTATGGCTAGAAGTTCCCGGTCCAACACCGTATAATTCCTTTCGGCCGAGGAGAGTTGACGCGAGTAATAAGCACACGGGAGGCATATTTTGTTAACATCTTGTTGAAGTAACACGGCCCCAATCGCTATGCTAGAGGCGTCAGCTTCTACGAAGAAAGGACGGTGGAAGTCTGGATGCTGAAGTAGGGGTGCGTGCATAAAGGCTTCCTTGAGAAATTGAAAACTATATTCTTGCTCGGAAGTCCAAAGGTACGGCTGGTTTTTCTTTAGGAGTCATGTTAGTGGGCTGGTAACGTCAGCGTAGTGGGGTACGTATTGGCGGTAGTAATTTATACTACCAAGAAATCGTTGAAGGGCTTTGACTGATTTGGGCGCAGGCCATTGTTGGATCGCAGCAATTTTCGTCTGATCCATCTGAATTCCCTCCGGGCTGATGACAAACCCCAGGAACTCAACGGTAGTAAGGTGAAATGCGCATTTCTCCTGTTTACAATAGAGACTGTGGGCCTGCAACCGCTGAAGGACTTGGCGCACATGGGAGATGTGTTGCGTTAAGGATCCGGAGTAGATAAGAATGTCGTCCAGATAAGCGATGACAAAAGTATCAAGTATATCCCGCAGGATGTCATTGATGAGGTGCTGAAAAGCGGCAGGTGCATTGGCTAATCCAAAGGGCATGACCAGGTATTCAAAATGCCCGTACCGGGTTCGGAAGGCCGTCTTCCATTCGTCCCCTTCGCGTACTCGCAATAAATTGTAAGCGCCCCGGAGATCTAGCTTCGTGAAGACTTTGGCACCTTGAAGCCGATTTAGGAGTTCTGGGATGAGGGGTAGGGGGTATCGGTTTTTAATGGTCACACTGTTGAGACCTCGATAATCTATGCAGGGTCTTAGACCCCCGTCCTTTTTAGAGACAAAAAAAATAGGAGCCCCCGCGGGGGAGGTGGAATGGCGTATAAAGCCGTTTCTAAGGGCCTCATCCAAATATCTCCGTAATTCGGCTAACTCCGGGGTGGAGAGGGCGTAGATGCGTCCAAAGGGGGGCTCGGATCCTGGAATCAGTTCGATAGGGCAGTCGTAGGGACGATGAGGAGGTAGCTGGGCTGCCTGAGTTTTGCTAAAAACCTCTATCAGGTCCATATATTCTGGAGGGAGGATGGTCCCTGTGGTTGGTGTTACCATCTTGGTTGCTGCCGAAGTCACCGCGAGGGGGGCGGGTCGAAGACAATGCTGCTTGCAGTATTCGGAGTCCAATTGCACTCGTGCTTGGTTCCAGCAGATATGAGGCTCATGACACGCGAGCCAGGGTAGCCCTAGGACCACACGGAACAGGGGTGTACAGACCACATCAAACGTTATGGTTTCCTCGTGTGAGCCTATGGCACAAAGAAGGGGGAAGGTCTGTTGGGTAACTGGACCTGATACCAGGGGTGACCCATCAATAGTTTGAACTACCTCGGGATTCCCTTTGGCTTGCGCAGGGATATTAGCCTCGCGGGCTAAGGCTGCATCGACGAAATTGGCTGAAGCTCCTGAGTCTACCAAGGCCCAGACCACCAACGACCGTCGGGGGACGATGGTTAGGGTTATGGGTATTCGCAAATGAAGGGGATTCCTGGCACACCGGGAGGGGCCGAGCTCTAGGGTCGAGAGGCCCCCCGTCCCTCTCGACCCTTGACGTTTCCCATCTGCCGGCGGGCGGGAGGCAAAAGGGGGCACTCCCGTATGAAATGCCCTGGCTCCCCACAATAGAAACAATCTCTTGCTTGACGCCGCCGATCCTGCTCTTCGGTGGTAAGCGGGCTCCGGGACGCCCCCAGCTGCATGGGCTCGACTTCCGGTAGAACGGGTTTCGCTGCCTCGGGAACCGAAGGGCTATACGATAAGGGACGAGGGGGTCCACTCCGAAAGTCTTGACGTCTTTCCTTACGTCGTTCTGTAAGACGGGCGTCAATTTGTAGGGCCAATGCGGCTACCTTGGCCCAAGTATCTGGAAGGGGAACGTACGCCAGTTGATCCTTGAGCTCCTCTGCTAAGCCCTTCCGAAAATGTGCACGCAAGGCGTCTTCGGACCATTGCAATTCTAATGCGAGCTGCTGGAATTGCGTGATGTATTCCATGAGGGGCCTCCGGCCTTGTTGCAAAGATAAGATGGCAGCCTCCGCATCTTGTCTCCGATGGGGGTGATCAAACAAAAAACAAAACTCTCGTAGGAAGCCCGAATAATCAGATAATAAAGGGTTTTTACTAGTCAATAAGTTGGTAGCCCAATCCAAGGCTACCCCCCCCAGATTTCCAATCACAAAAGCCACCTTCAAGGCGTCGGTGGAATAAGTATTGACCTGAGTTGAAAAGGTGAGCTCGCACAGTGC
This sequence comes from Sphenodon punctatus, assembly GCA_003113815.1. NCBI lineage: Eukaryota > Metazoa > Chordata > Lepidosauria > Sphenodontia > Sphenodontidae > Sphenodon > Sphenodon punctatus. The sequence goes on from QEPC01012913.1 coordinate 8,931,891, forward strand.
CAGAAAGGCCCGACATGCCTTACGGTCCCCTTGAAATTTATCTATACGGGGCCCCCGGGGTTCCCGGGGCATCCCTGGGCCTGGAGGGGGTACAGGGTCAGGGACAGCAGGGGCGGCTGCATCGGCTCCGGCTGCCACCATCTGGGGAGCCGGGGGGGCTAGCAAGGCCCCCGCAGGGGCCAGAGGAAGCTGTTGTTGGGCTACTGCCGTTGCGAGCTCCGCGTGCTGTTCCTGTAAATCCTTTATTTGCATAGCCAAGGATTGTACGGCAGTAACCAACTCTCTTATTTCTCGGGCCACATCCATCGTAATACTAGGGGTGTGGGAGGTGCCGGTGATTCTGTCAGTGGGAAGGGGAAAGGAGGGGAAAAACCCACACACCCTGTACACGCACACAGCTCTGAACGTTACGTAGGGGTCCCAGTTGCCCGTCAGGATAGTATGTGGGCCGCTCAGTATGCTTTCGCACCAAGAGCATAGGCCCCTATCATCATAGGGCTCAGAGCACTTAACTAGAACAAGATCCGCACAGGAACTTCCACACCACTGGGGAAGGGCACGATCGCAGTGGGGGGAAGATGTGACGGGAGCCAGGGGGAGGGAACCAGGTAGGGGGGACAACACGGGCCAAGAACTCTCACACTGCAGGGAAAGGGATGGTAACCCAGGAGGGGGGGGGACGCTTGCACGCTGGCCCGAAGGCCCTTTCACCCACCTTGCTGACCAGGGATAGGGGAGAAGGGTCACACACACGCTGCCACAAAATTCCCTAGAGGGAGTCACACTGGGTAGGAGGGAAGAGGAGGGAGGAAACGAGGAAGCAGTCTCAGGGGAAATCACAACCAGCAGAACACAAGAGTCAATTGCACTTAGCTTTCAGGTGGGGGCCAGTCTCTCCACAAGCGTTTGCTCTGATCACCGGCAGAGAGCTCTCTGTGCCTCTGCCTGATAAGAGGCCAGCTCCACCCCCTGCGTGCGTGCGAAGCCGTTCAGAGCGACGCAGGGGGGGGCGTGGCTTTGCTCCATCGCGATCAGCTGTGTGAGCTGCATCCGCCGCTGGTGCTTCAGCTGGTCTCTGCAGCCGCTCGGAGCGGCACAGCGGGGGGCGTGACTCCGCTGCATTTTTTGCCCTGCCGGCTGTCTGTGTTGTGCCGGGACCGGGCTGTCTGACTGCGTCCCGGTTTGTGGGGCCCCTAGGCCTAGAGGGGCGCTGCTGCAAGAGCAGCTGGCGGCGGCGGCGGCTGACAGGGAGGATTCCTCTAGGAGTCAGTGGCAGCGGGCAGTGGAGCGGACTCTCTGTAAATTATGTTTTGCCCCCTCCTTTTTTGCTGGTAAGGACCTGGGAGTCACCCTGTATACTATATTGAGGAGGTTGCGGGACCAGAGCCTGCAGGAGGAGATGGCGCAAATTAGAGCCTCGGTGCACATGGCGGGTTACCTCCCCCTCTTGAAATCCCCCTTGGAGAGGCCAGCTTATCTTTCTGCTGACATTCCGTTTAGGGGGAAGTACTTATTCATGTGTGCGAGGCTAAATGCCCTACCCTCCGCCCTCTATGAGGGGCGTTTGAGGGCCATACCTTTGGCCGATCGATTGTGTCCTTTTGATGCTGAAAGCGTGGAGACAGTCCACCACATATTATGTAATTGTCATCTTTATGACGCCATTCGCACAGAGCTCCTTTCCCCTTTCTTCCGGAGGCTCCCAGGGAGAACTGAGTGGAGCCTCCAGTTATTTGCCCTGGCAGATGTGGATCCTGTGATTACAAGTGTGGTGGCTCACTTTTTGATGCGAGCATTTAACTTGCGGACCCTGTTTGTCAATTTTAAGCAGCCTATTGACGGTTAGCCTCTGGTATGTATCAGGAGTCTTATTAGCATATTGTCAATATTATTATTACCTTGTACTGTTTAGTCAGCCACTGAGGAAATCGGAAATTTGGTAATCTGTGTAACCGGGCTGAGGTTGCCAGGGAAATTAGTCTTATAGTTGGTCTTGGGTTGCTTTGTTCCTTTTTATTGTTGTATTTCTTTAGCTTTAGACTGTTGTTTGTATGCTTTCTTTGTTGTATGTGTTATATATTTTTATGTTTCTCTGGCTTCGGCCGCAATAAATAAATAATAATAATATCCGACATAGATTGCACCAGATACCTCCTAATGGACCATGAGTCCCTAAAAACAATAGCTACACCACCCCTTCAGCCGTAGCTGCTGCTGCACAGAGTAACCAGCTGGAACAAAGTCAACCTACTTTTCAGACAAGATCGCTCAGATCCAGAATAACTTTGACACCGAATTGGAGGCAGTAGGTGAGAAGCATGAGGTTATGGAGGCGCTGTCTGGTCGATCTTTCTGAGATGAGTTTCAGGAAATGACACCAACCGATGCGGTGAATGTCCTCGGGTCTGTTAGAGCCACTAGTAGTGAATTAGATCCGTGCCCGTCCTGGTTGGTGAAAGCCTCCAGGGAGACTTTGGGGACGGTGCTGGCGAGAGTAGTGAACGCGTCCCTTCGGCAGGGGAGGCTGTCACCCAGTCTCAAGGAGGCTGTGGTGCACCCCCTGCTGAAGAAGCCATCTTTGGATGTGGATGCACTTGCCAGTTACCGACCCATCTCTAATATTCCCTTTTTAGGGAAGGTTATTGAACGGGCAGTGGCACTGCAGCTCCAGGTGCATTTGGATAGCATCGGCTTCCTTGACCCTTTTCAGTCTGGGTTCTTCCCCGACTATGGTACTGAGATGGCTTTGGTGGCCTTGGTGGACGATCTCCGCCGGGACATGGATGCAGGATGTTCAACATTTCTGATCCTGCTAGATCTCTCAGCCACATTTGACCTCATGGACCATGGGCTGCTGCTGAGATGACTGCGAGACCTGGGGGGTCTGGACGGGACTGTCCTTGGGTGGTTCCGCTCATTCCTCTCGGGGAGAAGCCAACGGGTGGTGCTGGGGACTGAAACATCAAGCCCCCAGGCCTTATCCTGTGGCATTCCGCAAGGTTCTATCCTGTCTCTGCTATTATTTAATGTGTATATGCAGCCCCTGGGGGAGATCGTGAGAGGGTTCAGGGTGCGATGTCACCAATATGCTGATGATATTCAGCTATACCTCTCATTTTCAACTGACCCAGGTCCTGCTGTCTCATTACTTTCCCAATGTTTGGAGGCCATGGCGGATTGGATGTGGCAGAGCAGACTGAAACTAAATCCCGATAAGACGGAGGTGATGGTGGTGGGAAGGGCAGGGGAGGTTCTGGCTCCCCTGATGGGGGGGGTCCGTCCTCCTGTAGCCCAGCAGGTTCAGAGTCTGGGGGTGATGTTGGACTCAGGTCTCCGTCTGGATCGGCAGATGGAAATGGTGGCTAAGGCTGCCTTCCGCCAGCTGTATCTGGTACGGAGGCTGTGTCCATACATTTCCAGGCCTGACCTGGCCACTCTCATCCATGTGTTCATCACCTCAAGGCTAGACTACTGCAATGCGCTTTATGTGAGGCTTCCCTTGTTTCTGGTTCGGAGGCTGCAGCTGGTGCAGAATGCGGCGGCCCATCTCTTTACGGGGACTGGGCAACGGGCGCACATAACACCTGTGCTCCATGCTCTGCACTGGCTGCCTATAGCGTACCAAGCCAGATTCAACGTGTTAGTGTTGATCTATAAAACCCTGCACAGTCTGGGCCCCTCATACCTCAGGGACCGCCTCGCCTTCCGCGCCTCAGAGCGATCCCTTCGGTCCACTGGGGGCGCCTTTTTGGAGAGGGCGTT
>QEPC01012913.1:8937760-8952067 GCA_003113815.1 Sphenodon punctatus
GGGGGGGTCCGTCCTCCTGTAGCCCAGCAGGTTCAGAGTCTGGGGGTGATGTTGGACTCAGGTCTCCGTCTGGATCGGCAGATGGAAATGGTGGCTAAGGCTGCCTTCCGCCAGCTGTATCTGGTACGGAGGCTGTGTCCATACATTTCCAGGCCTGACCTGGCCACTCTCATCCATGTGTTCATCACCTCAAGGCTAGACTACTGCAATGCGCTTTATGTGAGGCTTCCCTTGTTTCTGGTTCGGAGGCTGCAGCTGGTGCAGAATGCGGCGGCCCATCTCTTTACGGGGACTGGGCAACGGGCGCACATAACACCTGTGCTCCATGCTCTGCACTGGCTGCCTATAGCGTACCAAGCCAGATTCAACGTGTTAGTGTTGATCTATAAAACCCTGCACAGTCTGGGCCCCTCATACCTCAGGGACCGCCTCGCCTTCCGCGCCTCAGAGCGATCCCTTCGGTCCACTGGGGGCGCCTTTTTGGAGAGGGCGTTCTCAGTGGCCAGACCACAGCTCTGGAACTCCCTCCCGGAGGAAGCCCGCCTGGCCCCAGGTCCGCTGGCGTTTCATCGAGCCTGCAAAACCTGGCTGTTCACCCAGGCCTTCAGAGGGGAGGATGGGAGGGTGGGGTAGTCTTGGGGGGGGTATGGGATTTTGATATTTTTAAATTTACTGATGAGGTTGTATTTGTATTTTTAAATTGTTTTTATGGAATTTTATTGTTGGTTGTTGATTGTTGTAAGCCGCCCCGAGATGCCGTAGGCATGAGGGGGCAGCTAAAAAATGCTTATATATAAATAAATAAATAAATAAATAAATTAAATACATAAAATAACCATGGGGGGTCAATGACACGGGGGTAGTGTAGCCATTGTTTTTAAGGACTCATGGTCCATTAGGAGGTATCCAGTGCAGCTTATGTCAGGTATTGTGGGTCTCCATCTTGTGATTGATTTGGCGGGAGGTAAATTAGGAGTGCTGCTAGATTACCGTGCACCTACCTGTATGGCAGTATCCCTGCATGCTCTGGCAGAGCTGGTGTTGGAGGTGGTATTGCAGTCTCCGAAGACGTTAGTCTTGGGGACTTCAGTTTTCATACCGACACCAGTCTTGGAGGAGCGAAGCATGAGTTCATGGCCGCCATGGCAACCATGGACTTGTCTCAAGTAATCATTGGGTGCATCATCCCAAATGCCCCAAGGGAGGATCCGCCCCTGATGAATAAGAGAGAATTCTATTTACAATAGACTGAGAAAGTGTAAAGAAATTCAATTCAGAGATTGTAGGGCAGGGGCAAAGCTAAGGAGGATGTGAAAAAGTAGCAATCTGGAATGGGAGAGTTCTTCCAGAGGCTGGTTCATCTCCTTGGGGATTTAGTGGAACTAAATGCTAATTCTGAGAACTGCGAATCCAGTGCTAATCCTGCTCAGAATTTAGTGGAGCTAATCCTCTCTTGATTTGTCTCTCCTCCCAACTGTCCAAAAACTGATCCTGGACCAGGCAGCGGACCTCATGTGCATTATGGAGACCTGGCTGGATGCTGAGTCAGGACCTATTCAGGTTTTATTTTATTTATTTTTATTTTATTAAAATATTTGATATCCTGCCCCTCCTGCCAAAGGCAGCTCAGGGTATTTTACAATATATAAAAATACACATAAAAATACACAAACAGCAAACATAAAACATCTAAAAAGGGGGAAGAGTGAAAAAGGGGGGGGGGACATCCCCCTGGAAAAAGAGGAGGGAGGGGAAAAAATACCCCACACTTACCACCCCCCATAAAAATTAAAACCCACCCTCACCCATGTCTCTCACCAAAGGCCTGGCGGAACAGCCAGGTCTTGCATTGACATCAAAGGGTATTTTCAGACGTTATGAGATCACAGTGAACCACGGTGAATACGCACCTGTGGTCAATGTGGCTCACACATCTGTTTGGCGGCCACCAGATGTTCGCCACGGTCAATACCCGCATGGGGTCAATTTGAACCACGCTTCCCGGGCTAGCGGGGGGAATGTCCTGGGAAGCATGGTCAAAGAGATCCCCAGCGGGGACCAAAAAAAAGTAACATCTGTCCGGCCGCCACGGCCTGGGATCCCCGGCGGGATCCCAGGCCATGGCGAATCCGGCCCGACGCAGCCGCCGCATTGGCCCCACCGCCCGCCCATCTCCCCGGAGGGCGGGTGGCGGGAGCATGGAGGGGTGGGGCCGTGCAGCCGCACGTTGTGCCACGCGGCCCTGCCCCCTCCCAGATTCCCCACCGGGATCCCCCCAGCACGTCTGTTGCGGCGTGACGGGGTGACCCCGGCGGCGAATGAATACGGTGATTTCGGTACGGGGCCAACGAGCCCCGTAATGTCTGAAATCACCCAAAAAGAGGAGAGGTCCTCAGCCTCTGCCGGGAGGGAGTTCAACAGCCTCGGCGCAGCCACCAAGAAGCCCTCTTCATAGTCGCCCCCCAGAATATCCGGGGGACGTTGAGAAGNGGGGGGGTCCGTCCTCCTGTAGCCCAGCAGGTTCAGAGTCTGGGGGTGATGTTGGACTCAGGTCTCCGTCTGGATCGGCAGATGGAAATGGTGGCTAAGGCTGCCTTCCGCCAGCTGTATCTGGTACGGAGGCTGTGTCCATACATTTCCAGGCCTGACCTGGCCACTCTCATCCATGTGTTCATCACCTCAAGGCTAGACTACTGCAATGCGCTTTATGTGAGGCTTCCCTTGTTTCTGGTTCGGAGGCTGCAGCTGGTGCAGAATGCGGCGGCCCATCTCTTTACGGGGACTGGGCAACGGGCGCACATAACACCTGTGCTCCATGCTCTGCACTGGCTGCCTATAGCGTACCAAGCCAGATTCAACGTGTTAGTGTTGATCTATAAAACCCTGCACAGTCTGGGCCCCTCATACCTCAGGGACCGCCTCGCCTTCCGCGCCTCAGAGCGATCCCTTCGGTCCACTGGGGGCGCCTTTTTGGAGAGGGCGTTCTCAGTGGCCAGACCACAGCTCTGGAACTCCCTCCCGGAGGAAGCCCGCCTGGCCCCAGGTCCGCTGGCGTTTCATCGAGCCTGCAAAACCTGGCTGTTCACCCAGGCCTTCAGAGGGGAGGATGGGAGGGTGGGGTAGTCTTGGGGGGGGTATGGGATTTTGATATTTTTAAATTTACTGATGAGGTTGTATTTGTATTTTTAAATTGTTTTTATGGAATTTTATTGTTGGTTGTTGATTGTTGTAAGCCGCCCCGAGATGCCGTAGGCATGAGGGGGCAGCTAAAAAATGCTTATATATAAATAAATAAATAAATAAATAAATTAAATACATAAAATAACCATGGGGGGTCAATGACACGGGGGTAGTGTAGCCATTGTTTTTAAGGACTCATGGTCCATTAGGAGGTATCCAGTGCAGCTTATGTCAGGTATTGTGGGTCTCCATCTTGTGATTGATTTGGCGGGAGGTAAATTAGGAGTGCTGCTAGATTACCGTGCACCTACCTGTATGGCAGTATCCCTGCATGCTCTGGCAGAGCTGGTGTTGGAGGTGGTATTGCAGTCTCCGAAGACGTTAGTCTTGGGGACTTCAGTTTTCATACCGACACCAGTCTTGGAGGAGCGAAGCATGAGTTCATGGCCGCCATGGCAACCATGGACTTGTCTCAAGTAATCATTGGGTGCATCATCCCAAATGCCCCAAGGGAGGATCCGCCCCTGATGAATAAGAGAGAATTCTATTTACAATAGACTGAGAAAGTGTAAAGCAATTCAATTCAGAGATTGTAGGGCAGGGGCAAAGCTAAGGAGGATGTGAAAAAGTAGCAATCTGGAATGGGAGAGTTCTTCCAGAGGCTGGTTCATCTCCTTGGGGATTTAGTGGAACTAAATGCTAATTCTGAGCACTGCGAATCCAGTGCTAATCCTGCTCAGAATTTAGTGGAGCTAATCCTCTCTTGATTTGTCTCTCCTCCCAACTGTCCAAAAACTGATCCTGGACCAGGCAGCGGACCTCATGTGCATTATGGAGACCTGGCTGGATGCTGAGTCAGGACCTATTCAGGTTTTATTTTATTTATTTTTATTTTATTAAAATATTTGATATCCTGCCCCTCCTGCCAAAGGCAGCTCAGGGTATTTTACAATATATAAAAATACACATAAAAATACACAAACAGCAAACATAAAACATCTAAAAAGGGGGAAGAGTGAAAAAGGGGGGGGGGACATCCCCCTGGAAAAAGAGGAGGGAGGGGAAAAAATACCCCACACTTACCACCCCCCATAAAAATTAAAACCCACCCTCACCCATGTCTCTCACCAAAGGCCTGGCGGAACAGCCAGGTCTTGCATTGACATCAAAGGGTATTTTCAGACGTTATGAGATCACAGTGAACCACGGTGAATACGCACCTGTGGTCAATGTGGCTCACACATCTGTTTGGCGGCCACCAGATGTTCGCCACGGTCAATACCCGCATGGGGTCAATTTGAACCACGCTTCCCGGGCTAGCGGGGGGAATGTCCTGGGAAGCATGGTCAAAGAGATCCCCAGCGGGGACCAAAAAAAAGTAACATCTGTCCGGCCGCCACGGCCTGGGATCCCCGGCGGGATCCCAGGCCATGGCGAATCCGGCCCGACGCAGCCGCCGCATTGGCCCCACCGCCCGCCCATCTCCCCGGAGGGCGGGTGGCGGGAGCATGGAGGGGTGGGGCCGTGCAGCCGCACGTTGTGCCACGCGGCCCTGCCCCCTCCCAGATTCCCCACCGGGATCCCCCCAGCACGTCTGTTGCGGCGTGACGGGGTGACCCCGGCGGCGAATGAATACGGTGATTTCGGTACGGGGCCAACGAGCCCCGTAATGTCTGAAATCACCCAAAAAGAGGAGAGGTCCTCAGCCTCTGCCGGGAGGGAGTTCAACAGCCTCGGCGCAGCCACCAAGAAGCCCTCTTCATAGTCGCCCCCCAGAATATCCGGGGGACGTTGAGAAGGGTGCTCCTGGTTGACTGCAGGGGCCAATCCAGAGCATGGGGAGCGAGGTGATTCCGCAGATATATGGGGCCCAAGCCCATATAAGGCTTTATAGGTAAGAACCAGCACCTTGAATCGGGTCCAGAAGACTACAGCCAGTGCAGAGAATGGAGCACTGGTGTAATATGGTCAGTGTGGTTCATTCCCATAAGGAGATGGGCTGCCACATTCTGCACCAGCTGCAGTCTCTGAACCATCACCATGGGCAGCCCCACATAGAGCGCGTTACAATAGTCCAGTATTGAGGTGATGAAAGTGTGGATGATAGAACCCAGCCCCACCCCATGTGGCTACAGGACCACTGTGGGGAGGCAGGGGATTCCTCTTACTCCTCCCTTCCTCCCTCCTGCTCCACTGGGTTGACCAGAGGCAGAAGGGAGGGGGGACTCAAAGAGGAGTCACCTCCCCAGCCCCTTAGTGAGCACGTTCCAGATGGAACCTGTGGAAGCAATGCTCTCTGGGGGATTGAGGAAGGGGTGGGAGAGGTCCCAGGGATCCCAGGCTGGGTTCCTATGAAGGAACCCAGCCAATTAGAATGGCTTTTAGGGTGGTTTAGGGCATATTTTCAAGCCGCCCTAAACTGCCCTGATGGGAGCCTCAGAGGCTCTCTCTCCCCCTTACCTTCTTTGCCAAAGGGGAGGAGGGAGAGAATATAGCTCTCCCATCCTCCTCCTCTCTTTACCAGATGAGAGGGGGAGAGAGAACAGAAGATTTGGCCCAGTTCTCAGGCTGCTGCAGAAGACAAGTCGATCCCTCCTTTGGGTGAGTGATAATTTTAAAAAACTTATTTTTATATTTATTTATTTATTTATTTAGTCTTTTTTATTTTATTTTCAATTTATTTTTTTAGAATTTGGGGTCATTTTTGTTAGGGTATTTTAAATATACTTTTTATCTTTGTTTTAATTTTTTAGTGTTTAGGGTTATTTTTTTAGGGTTTTGCAGTCATTTGGTTGTCAGTATGTTAAATATTTTATTTTTATTTATTTTTTAGAGTTGGGGGTATTTTGGTGGTTTTGGTATTTTACATATATTTTGATTTTTTTTTTAAAAAAATTTGGTTAGTGCATTGACTGAATATATTTTAAAAAAAATATTTTTCTTTTTGCTCTTTCAATAATATGTGTTTGTATGTAGTTTAGATACTGGATATTTGGAGTGGGTATATTGTACATTGACAGTGCAGCAGTGAGAAAAATGCAGCAGTATGAACTCTTCAAATATACTAGTTTTTCTTATGTTTTATAGCATTATGCTTTCTTGGCCCTTTTTACACAAGATGGTACCAGTCATGCTCACGCAGCAGATCTGTATGGGCATGAGTGGTACCGTCTTGTGTAAATCCTGTGGCCGGTGAGTGGGGGTGCATGTGTGCTCCCGTGAAACACACATCCCCACTCACACACACCCCCGCATCCCCACACACGGAGCAACCAGGGGAAACGGAGGTTGCTCCGTGCGTGGGGATGCATGGGGGTGGGGGTGCGCCCATGTGCACCGGCATCCTACACTGCAGCGCGCGCACACACACCACGCAGCTACGGCCTGTGTATAAAGGGCCCTTGTGACAGCCCCTTTGAATTTTGTCCCTCTTCTTATATGATAGTGAGAAAGCTGAACACTGAATGTTAAAATTCAGATATTTTGGTGAGCTCACAGTGGAAAAAATCACAGACAAAATATAAAACCTTCTTCAAAGAATTTATTTGGTAACAAAGTTGTTTGGTGACTAAGGACACTTAAAAAATACTTGCTTTACTGATTTTGCATGCATTACCTTGTGTGGTTCTAGTGTTTTTGAAGGAGGAAATAGCTGCATTAGCCACTTTGAATTTTGCCCCCCACTCTACTTGGAATTTGGGATCTTAAGGACTCTCGTTCACTGGTCTGGAAACTTGTACAAGGGATACTGAAAGTGCTATGTTACCGGTGGGAAATCTTTTCTCTCCCAGGGACTAATTGCAGCATTTATGATGTGCATTTTAGGATTTCACATAATCCTGTTGGGGTTTCATTTTCCATGCATTTCATTTTTATTTATTTTTATTTAGTTAGTTTAACTAATATCCTGCATCCCATCCTGCCTCAGGCCGCTTTTAGATGAGCGGCGCTCTGTTTCGCGTCGGCATGGCGCATATTTTGAAACCTCCACCTGTTCTAATTAGACGAGACGGAAGTGGCTTAATATGGCGGTGACGCATTTTTAAAGTCCGCGAATTAAATACCTCACAATCAAGGTATTTAATTCGCGGACTTTAAAAATGCGCCACCGCCGTAATATGCGCATATTAAGCCACTTCCGTTTCATCTAATTAGAACAGGCGGAGGTTTCAAAATATGCGCCACGCCGACGCGAAACGGAGCACCGCTCGTCTAAAAGCACCCTCAGGCAGCTCAGGGCGGCTCACAAGATTTATAAAACATATAAATATAAAGAGATAAATATATAAGTTCATAAAAGCAATGTATCATAAAAACTTCCTGGAGCAATTTTAATTGTGACCTATACTGCCTGTGTGTTTCAGATACTATAATGTTTACTTGAATTGCAGCTTAAGTAAGGTACTAGGAATTTCTGTAATCCAGGGTACCTGTTATGGTACTTCGGTTTTCTCTGCTACAGTTCTCCTGCCATTGAAAACATTGCCTGCTGGTGGTTATTGGAGACAGGTCTCTGCCCTGTGGGCTTACAATCTAAAAAGGACAAGGGTGAGGGGAACACAGGAAGAGACAGAACACACACATATTCTCATTTTGTACAGATGGCGAACTGAGGCTGTAAAATTCCATATTAATTTCAAAATTCTGGTTGCCCCCGCCTACCATTGACTTGGCACCGCCTATCATTGGCTTGGTCCTGTCCACCCCCCCACCAGCTGTCACTGCTATCCATACTTTCTTACCATTTCTAGACCTGCTTCTTTGTCTTCTCTGTTTACAATTACTTCAAATGCACCCTCAAACCTTCAGTGTTTCTCTTTTTGTAATGGAAGAAAGCCTCCTGTAACACTTTAGTATAATTTCAGGCAGGTAGTGGATGAAAAATAAATAGGTTCATGGGATCTGGAGAGATTAGTGATGCTGGAGACAAGAAGTCAGCATTTGAAAGTAAATACATCTTAATACAAGAAGGATAAGATTTACTTTTGTTCTTTTGAGTTGTCTGCTTGTTGACCAAATTCAGCTCTTTGGATGAGGAAATAAGCATATTCATGCATATGGCATCCCTCCTTTTAACTCTGATGCCAGTGCTGAAAGATGCACAGTGGTAAGCTTGAAAGAAAGATGAAATACAGTACAGCTTACTTCAATAATGATTCACACCTTCACAATCAGTACTGAGGAGAGGGAGTGTCTGCTGTTTGCTGGGCCTAGAAGGGAGAACTGCCACTGGAGAGTTGCCCTGTCACACACACCTGCATCCCTCCCCACCCACAGGTATTTACAGAGGGGTGGGGCACTGGGGGCACTGAGGAAAGGGAGTGTCTGCTGTTTGCTGGGCCTAGAAGGGAGAACTGCCACTGGAGAGTTGTCCTGTCACACATGCCTGCATCCCTCCCCACCCACAGATATTTACAGAGGGGTGGGGCCCTGGGGGCACCAGCCCTCGAGTGCCAGCCCAAAGGGCAACACTTAAAGGGTGTCGGCCGTTGGTCAGGCCATGTCAGCCTTTGTGGCTATGGCCAGGAACTCTGCCAGTGGAAGAGAAGGGAGAGTGGACTGATTTAGGCGCCGATGGCCGGACCTGCAAAGGGCACTCTGTCTGGGTCTCTGCGATTGAGTGCCCACTTGATTGATTTTGCTGCGAGAGCTTGGGACGTGGACTCCCTTCTGGAGTGGGGTTTTTTTTTGGGACCCGTCCCGGAGATTGGGACCCCCTCAAAGGTCAACTAGCGGGACATCAGCCTCGTCATCGTAAGTTTCCTTGGGTAGAGGAACTGAAAGAATTGAAAATAACTCATACTTATATGTAAGAACTTAAGAACTTCTTATTTAATATACTATCTGTCCTTGTTGACTGATTAATATTGGAGTAATCATACTGAGATTTATGATGACTCGAAAAAAAAGAAGGCAAGGGCAGAGTTTAAATGTAGAACAATCTTGTTCTAAACAGCTTAAATTAGACTCTTATATGGCAACAAGGATAGGTAATACTAAAGAGGAAAGGGCTACAAATTCACCTGATGTTTTGATGCCTGACCCATTAAATGGGAATGCAAATACAAAAGCGAAGAAACCTAAGATATCCATGGCCAGCTCTTTTGATCCACCTCCAGCCGCTCGGAGGTCCAAAAGCGTGGTGGGATCGGGCCCCAAGTGTGCTCACGGTGGCCATGATCTGGAATCGGCAAAAAGTAACATCTGTTACCTTCCACCGGCCGGATCGTGGCCCAGACCACGATGTGGGATTGGGCGCAGTGGCCGGATTGGCCAGTGCACCCGCCTGTCTCTCAGAGGGCAGGTGGCCGGGGGAGTGTGGGGGGCGGGGCTGTACGGCCACACATCATGCTGCGCAGCCCCTCCCCGATCCCCATTGGGAATCAGGACGGCATGTCTGAAGGACGACCAGACTGATTCCTCACCAGGATCCGAAACGGATCCCAGTGCGGGGTGATTTCACGTCTGAAATCACCCACAGTATGTAGGCCATTGGTGGAACCCACTCTAGAGAGTCATCTTAACCAGGATCAGATTATTAATATCAGTTACTCAAGGCTTGGCGCTCAGCCAAAGATTAGGGTGAAGGGCCAAACTTCGGAATCAATAAATGATATATTTATGACTATTGCTATGCCTCAGCAGTCTCTTATGGAACTAAATCAGATTGAGATTCAGATAGGAAATAGCCAATCTAGTTTACACCCTTCTAAACAGCGTGATGGATCAGCTGTTAGTGTTATGGATACTGAGGTCCCAAACTTACCTAAACCAGTCCTTCCCTTCTTTCCCTCAAATGATATTCTGAGCCATAAGGATTATGTGCAAGCATCAGGAAAGGACCCATTAAATAGTGTTAAGGAAGTAAAGGCAAGCTTTGTAAATCTTTCAGCAAGTGTATTGGATTCACATTTGTCTATCCCAATCCAATCTGTACAGAACAAAATGGAGACTACAGTTGGTGACTGAGAAATCAGGTGTCAGGGCCCAGATATTATATCTATTTGCTCATGGAATATCTCTGGATGGAAATCTCAGTGGAAAGATGTGTCTTTCATCTTATATATTAGTAAATTTCATATTATTATTATGCAGGAAAGCTGGGCAAAGTCTCCCATTGAATTGGTGGGTTATTGGTAATATTGCAGTTCAACAGTTTCTTACAAGGCCAAAGGAAGACCAAGTGGAAGTACAGCTTGTATGATCATGGAAGATTCTGGGATTATAGTTTGTTCGGTTTCTGATCTTCACCCGGTTGGATTGGGCATTGTTTTAAAGATAGACCTCCATACAGTTATTATAGTGTCAATTTATATCCTGCCAATTAACTAAATCCTTTAATAACCATGTTTGGTCAAGTCTCAAGTCCGCAGTGGAACAATTTTTGCTGTGTTATCCTAGTGGGTTGATCATATTGGCATGGTATTTCAATGCTAGAATGGGATCAGATGATGAGAAATTAACTCCATACTGTGATGTTGTTGCCTCTAACAACTCAGATAGATTAAGATATCGACAATTGAAAGACTCGGGAATAAGTTCTTCAGGTATTAAACTTGCTAATATTGTAGTTAGTTTTAATATGCAGATATTAAATGGTTCATGGCCAAACGACCTGGAAAGGGAATTTACTTTCATGGGACCTCAGGGTGTGAGTACAGTGGATTATGTTATTGTAACTCCAAATGTCCTGGAAATTCTTAAAGATTTGTATGTTTGATCGCAGCAGAACAGTGATCATTTACCCTTACTGACTTATTTAAGTCGGGATCATAGTTCAACAACGTCTGCTTATTTAAACACAGTTCCAACTTTGAACTTGGATATTTACTGCCCAGTTAAATGGACAGATTCCCTGGCCCAGTCTTTATCTTAGATACAGGAATCTCAGGATTTATCTAGTAAGAGGACTATTATAATGACCTCCAACTCAGATAATAAAGTAATAGATACGTACAACCAAATTGGCAGTTTATTATATCACGGTGTTACAAAGAACCAGCTCCTACCAAAGAAAGAAAGAATAAAGAATCAAAAGTTATTTGATTCAGAGTGTAGACAAGCTAAACAGAAATTTGTAGCAATATATAGTAAGTACCGTAAAGGCCTATTATGAGCTCTCCCATTGGAGTATTTTACTTCAAAGTTCATTTAGAGAAGTTTAGTTAAAAATAAGAAAAGGGAGTTTGCTGAAAAGATTTGGGCAGATCTTTTGACAGCAGCTGAGAAGGGCAACAGTAGGAAATGTTGGGCAATCGTTAATGGTTCACTTAATAAAGAGAGGAATTTCTGATCATTTCCAGTCCCCAAACAAACATGGGAGCATTATTTTCAGGATCATTTTCAGGCCAATTCTGAAGCATTAAACTCTATTGGGAATAGAACTGAACCCATCTTGCCAACTTGGAATCTGGTTACTGAACCAGAAATAGTAGATTTGATAGACACATTTAAAAACAACAAGGCCCCAGGCCCAGATCTAATACAAATCAAGTTTATTAAGCACTTCAGAGATTGGTGGATCCCATTTCTTGCTTCCCTGTTCACTGTAATAAACAATACCGGTATAATTCCAGTTGAATGGAATAAATCAGTTTTTATCCCTATATATAAGAAGGGTGTAAGCGCAAATCCAGCTAATTACCACCCTATCAGCTTATTGAGTGTAGTATGTAAACTATATTCAAAGACACTACTGGCTAAGTTGTCTGTTTGAATGGAAAGTAGCAAAGTGATCTTCCCAGAGCAAGTAGGGTTTCAGAAGGGGAGATCAATGGTAGGTCAATGTTTAATTCTTTTCCATCTAAAACAGAAATATAAGGCAAAAAAAGGGTTCTTTGCTGCTTTTCTGGACCTCAAAGCTGCTTTTTACTCAGTGAATAGGGAATTACTTTGGGAGAAATTGGAAACGTTGGCAATTGATCGAAGGTTATTATTTCTGATACAAAAACTACATACAAATTTGTACATGGTAGTTAAGATGGACAGTGTAGGCCATGTTACAGACAATATTGGCATTGCTACTGGAGTAAGGCAGGGGTGTGTCTTGGCTCCAGCTCTTTTTAATTTGTTTAACAACTTCATACCTAGAATGGCAGAGCATCAATTCTTCCCCCCAAAATTGGCAACCAGATATGTCGGATGTCTCATGTATGCAGATGACCTGGTTCTGGTTTCTCAAACCAGATTAGGTCTTAAAAGACAACTGTCAACCTTCACAAATTACTATAAATCTAATAAATTACAGATTAATTATGAGAAATCAAAAGTGATGATTTTTACTAAAGAAAAGAAGATTTATCGGTGGGTGGCAGACGGGCACTATTTATCACAAATTAACAACTTTAAATATTTGGGACTTAATTTCCACTCTACCAGTAAATGGAATATGCACTATAACAAAATGGTAGTGGCCTCTTAGGGCCCTGCTTTTGCTATTGGGAATTTATTTAGAGGTTCCGGCAAAACCTATTATAAGTTGGCTATTAAGGTATTTGATGCCAAGTTCGATCACAGTTCATATATGGGGCTGAGTTATGGTCCATTTTGCCGTCATCAAAATTAAGTATGCCACACACAAAAAAATTTTAGATCACTCTTAGCCTTACCACGGGGCATTCCTATGGCAGCGATTAGGATAGAATTGGGACAGAAAAGCTGGTCAGCAGTGATTTCGATAGTCACCCTACATTATTGGCTGAAGATCAAGCGGCCAACTAGAGAGGGGCTTCTCCAGCTTCTGTTTGCGGATTCTTTTCAAAATTCCTGGTTTAAGGTGATAGAGGATCATTTAAAGTTAATTGGCTTTCCAGGTGATTATTTCCGAGAAAGGGACTTGAAAGCTGCCAAATCAGAAATCTGTAACAAAATTGGCAATTTAGATCGCCAGGAAGATTTAACAAAAATTGGGGATACAACTTACTTATCAAATTATATACAGTGGGCCCCCAGTCCAGACCGTATGGCACACTACTTAATAAGCTGGATTTCACCACAGGCCAGATATTTATTTTTATGCGCCCGATTCAATTCCCTGCCAACAAAGGTCCTTGAGGGCCAACATGCTAAAATAGATTATGCCCAACGTGTCTGCCCATTTGACCATCAAACCACAGAATCGACAGAACACATCTTGTTTCAGTGGCAGCTCACCCACCCTCCTCATGGAATTTGGGGCACTGCCCCCCTAGCGCCGTGGGGGACCCCCGCCGCTGCTCAGAAAAAGAAAAAAAAACACGCCGCTGCTTCTGACAGCAACAGCAGCCTCTGACTTCTGCTTCAGAGGTTGCTACTGCTGTCAGTGATCTCCCTTCTGGGACCCACTCTGAGAGCCGCTCTGAAAGTGGGTCCCGGAAGGGACAAAAAGGCTGAGCCCCTCCATCCACAGCACGCATAGGATGTGCTGTGGAGGGAGGGGCTAGCCTTTTCCACTGAGCCTAATGGGCGCAATGGAACCTCTCGCCTGGGCGCTTGATGCAAATGCCCAGGCGAGAAGCTTTGGGCCAGGTGACTGAGGCAGGGACCAGTGCGTATGCGCACTGCTCCCTACCTCAGCCACACATGCTCAGGGACAAGGTTGGCGGCACGCTGTTGTGCTCTCCCTCTCCCATTCAAACAGTGCGCCGCCAGCCTCAGCTGCTTCCCTGCCGCTGCCGCTCTCCCCCCCAATCTGCCACTCAGAGTGGCCGGGGGAAGGGGTGCAACAAGGCAGGGACCTTTTTTTTCTTTTAAAGTTTTAAAATTGCCCACACATCCTGGCTCCAGAGGAGCAGGACACACGGGCAATTTAAAACAAGGTAACCTCACCTCTGCCTGTAGCCTGGGCCACCAGGGACCGCCGGAGCAGCAGCCAGGTAAGTGATCCCTCCCCCGCCCCTTCTCCCACCCCCGAGGGTTCCTCTATCTCCGAGGGCCCCCCCACCCTGCTCCCACCCTGCTCCCATCCCCTGGAGATCTTTAGGTGTGGTCACAATGCTGGAAATGGGATGCTTTTGAAATCCTGAGATGTAACTCTGAGTCTGGAGATCTTTAGGTGTGGTCACAATGCTGGAAATGGGATTCTTTTTAAATCCTCAGATGTAACTGTGAGTCTGGTGATTCATGGGCCTTGAAATCCCCCCCCCCCCC
>QEPC01012913.1:8952830-8964818 GCA_003113815.1 Sphenodon punctatus
ACAGCACCCTGGCTCTGGCCGAAAGGGGGAGCGTCCCAACTGTGGGCTTGAGTAAGGAGGTGGGTACCCGCTAAGTCAGCAGACCGTGCATGTACTTACTGACAAAACTGCAGTAGCCCTCCCAGGTAAATAACCCCAGTGCGTACTGCCTGCGCCTGGCACTGGGTGTCACCTCCCCATCTCTTAAGGAGATGACTCATTTCAATTCCTAACCTATTTGACCTACTATAGCATACTGGACCCCCGCTGAGTGTGACATTTATTGATGAATTAAAATCTGTCCATCAAATTGCACAAATTGTACATGTCACTGTACCAACGTTCTTCACGTTCACTTAGCCAAATCATTTTCCAGATTAAAACTTATTAAAATTAGTAATTATAGCCAATTAATAATCCAATCAAACCTATTTAACCTATTCTGCACTGTTGAAGGGGCGAAACGAGCGACCCTTGAATTTAGGCTAGTCGCTAAAATTCCCCTTCGGCTCCGTAAGGGCAACCAGTAAATACCAGTGCTAGAGGTGAGGTGGGTGGGCTGCTTCGCGCTCCTGCATAAACTGCCGCTCGCATGCAGCCAGAACGACTCCGCCCTGCCTCAAGAGGGCGGAGCCCAATGGAAAATTCCAAAGCGCAGCGGCTCTGCGCACGCGCACCCGCTGTTGCCGGGCAGATGTCCCAGCGGCCGGAAGCACGCTGCAGTGCTCCGCCGCTCCATTCACATCCGGTCTTCTCCCCATCCCATGGATGGGGGCCGGACAATTACCCCATCGCCGCCATTACGGCGGCGAAGGAGGCTTCTGTCTAAGAGCCAAACAAGCTCTGACTCCTGTTGGTTAAGGATTCTGTTGGCTGATGGAGTACCAGAGTTAACACTGGTAGTTGCAACCTTTTTTCAACAGGCTTTCCGGTTGCGGGAAAAATTTCTCTATTTTAAACCCACTGAAGAGGACTGATGTCTGGGCCATGGCACCTTATATGACATCTTATATGTCACCTTATATGTTATTCTATGTGATCCTTTATATTACATTGCATTATATTATGTTATGTTATGTTACATTATTCTTGTTATATTACGTGGAATCTTATTACATTTTCTTATCTATATTTGTTTATATTTTGATAGATTATTTACATATATAAATTATGAATTATTGATCTTATAATTTAAATTTTAATTGTTTGTGTTGATAATTTCAATAATACTAAAGGGCTGATTTGTTTTTTTGTTTCAGGAATTTAATAATTATTTCCTGTAATTTATTTTGGTGTATCTGTTATGTATAAGCTCTTCTATTACTTTTTGCTATTACCTTTGGTAAAGCTAAATAAACAATAAGTAAGTACTGCTCAATTAGTATCCTATCCAGAAACTACCGCAGCTCTACAAGTATTAACATATGGGTGGCTTCCTAACAATTTTTGCTGGTCAGTATTTCAATACTAACTCCTGTATTAAAAATAATATTGGTTTAGAACTCGATCCATATTGCAAAGCAAAAACATGTGAGAAAGAAGGAAGTTTAAGATGACAAATGAGTAAGTGTGAATTTAGGATCCAACCGAATGTCTCAATACATGGTGATCTGTATTCCATCAAGGTGGAGGAGCAGAACCAGAATAAAACTGCTCAAATCAAGGGCCGTAAGCTCTGCAGAATTTTTTTTCTACAGGATGGATTGGTCTAAACTGCTCAGGATTAAATAGCATTCTTTTAGCCCTGGGCCCAATCATTAGTCACTGGCCGCCCAATCATTATCTGGTGAGTTCTGTGGAGACTGCCTTACTCCTACCTCCCTCACTTGCCAGAATCCCAAACCCCTCTGTGTGGAATCCGCATGGGATCCACATGGATTCTGCGTGACACAATGCATTCCCAATGGACATGCACGTAGGTTGCACACAAGTTGCAAGCAGGATCCACAGGGCATGGGATTGGCCTCACTGTTTGTACATCCCAACTTGTTCCTGAATCACAGCACTCTTCTAACGTGTGAAGAAGTCCGTATTACAGTGTTTTGTTCAATCATGCACCTGTGCAAGGCTGTACTGGCTTCAATTGAGACATTATGCAAATGTAAACAGAAAAATCTTGAAATACTACTGTGGGCAGCTATAGTCTGCAAATGCTGGCATGTCTTTTCAGATGAAGAAGCAGCATTTCATTCTTGGATAGGTAGTCTCTGTTGGCCTGTTCCTTATTAAGATATGGGTGATTATTATCCTTCCCTGTTTGGCACATCTTAGACTGCTTTCCGACATTACATGGAAGGGGCGGCAACTTGTCATGACTGCAGCTTTGTAATTACAGGGATTAGTATCTGTGAGAATGCACTAATCCCCTTTCATCACACAAGAACACTTGCGCATTACCAGGTCCCCAAATGTAGCCTTTACAAGGATGAGTGTCCTCACATGGCAGGCACTAATCCCCGCAGTTACAGAGTTGCAGTCACAATTGCACAGGTTCCCAACCCTCCGATGTAACGTCAGAAAGCAGCCTTCAGTGTTGTCTTTCCTGCTGCCCATGCAACCTTATGAGGTTTCAGCTTTCACACTGCCGAGCAAAGTGCTTGTGTACCATGTTGCCTGGTAAAATTAGCTTTAAGGAGCAAATTTTGAAGACAAACATCTTGAGGGAAGATCTAAGGATACAATATCTTTAAAAAGAAAGGATATAAACATCTGTTTCTTTATGCACAACCTCCTTAATATAACCAATGTAGCTGAGAAAGCTTTCTCAGTGTTTATCAGACTATTTCTTGAGAACGTTTGTTTTCTACAAAATGTAATGCAAGTGTGTGCAAGGAACTGACTGAATGCTTTGATTAAGTCAGTTTAGACTGTCTGGAGTTCCTCAATGGTTACTTCTCCTAGCTGACAGGCGGTTGCTGAAACCCCTGTGGAGAACAGCTGTTCAGAGGATAATAGTTTACCCAATCATGTGCAGGTGCAAAGCTTACTCTGTAGTTCAAAATACTAGCTCAGCTTAAGCCTTGTATCACAGTAGCCCAGCATTCAAGGACCACTTGCATGTCTGTCAAGTTGCTAATTTAGTGGGCTGGATCACATCAGAAACAAAGAGCACTGCTGTAGATGACAAATAGCCCCTCTGCCTTCAAGAGGTCCCACTTTCACTCATCAATCAAGTAGAGTGTGTATATTTCCTGACTCTTGAAAACTGTAGATTCTGCATATAGTATATGGTTGTCTGTCAGGTACAGCTGAGACTTCAGAAGTGGAAAAGGGGCTGCAGTAATAAAAACCTATATTTATAAATTTATCCTTTTTGTTTGTTTTTAAATGATGGCTGGTTGTGGTTTTATTAGCCAAATTCTCTCTTCAGGATATCTCCTCTATAACAGACAGGAGAGGTTTCCGTTCACAAACTCAAATAAAGAATCATTTTTATTAAGGTTATAAGGTGTGAGACATTTTCTAAAAATCTGAAACATTTCAACTTTTCTCCTTGCGGACTGAATGGGGAGGGACTAGCCTTATGTTCCCAATTGTGGGATGTGACTGAAAGTTGATACTTGTCTTCCTCTAGTTGTAAAATTTCATTACAGACGAATATTTCTGCTTCCAATTATGCTGTTAAGTAGAGAGGAGATAGAGTTTCCGGACTGGAGTGAGGGTGGTAAGATAAGAAAGACCCTACAGGTTTCAACCAGTTTACACTAATTGGAGATTATTTTTTTTATTATTATTTTAAAGTCCAATATATGTGTAACCCCCTTCCCACCCTTAGCAGTGCAGTGGGATGACCCGGGAAAGGAAAGTTGAGGAAAAACTGCTCCATGTGTCTCTTCCCAGATCCACGGTTTTACTCCTCAATGTTGCATTTTTAAATAAAATCAAATTTTATTTTACAACTGGGACTAGATACTGTTTTTGCCCCCCTTCCCTCCTCCCAAATGCCTTTGTGAAGCAGCTTTAATGAGTAGAAACTTAAAAGTATATACATTTTGAATAGAATTTGAGTAATTTTGAATTTAAATAATATGAATAATAAGCACATGCACCTGCATTTTCTCAACCTCATGAATGTATCCTTGTCTCTCCTGATGCTCACTTCTCCCTCGTCTCTGACTTCTTTGTCTCTCTCATATTGTAAACTCTTTGGGGTGGGACCTGTCTATAACTGCTGATTGTATAGTACCAGGTGAACCGCTGGTGCAATAATAATTAATAATAATAATAAATTAAGACCAAACTTCTGAGGGGACTGAAAATTTAACTGCAGCTCACCTGATATAAACACAAACTAAAACATCCTGTTACACAATGTTACTGGAAAGTCTTGAGCTTATACTTGGTGAAAAGTGATGGTAAATGAAATGCTATCCAGGTGAACTATATTTGAGTAGGTAACATATATTCAACAGTAAGTTGAGAAATTTTAAAATAATCACATGGTATTTGTATAATGTTCCATTAAAGCTGAGAGAAGTTTTGATGCCGTTTCTTTAATAATTGTATACCATATGCACAATTGTTTTTCCAAGGAGGAAAATAGCTGTGAAATTGGGGTTGCGCTTGTGAAATTTCTTTTCGCATCTTTTTTCTCCTTGAAAACATAGTTCCCCGCTGAACAAGTGATCAATAAGGAACCTCTCTCCTCCTGCCCACTCTGCAACCTCAGGTTTGGAACCAAATGGGAAAGTTGCCATGCAGTAAACCCTGAGCTTAGTGGCGTGGGCTCATCAGTAAGTAAAAACAGACGTGCAGCCAGTGGGATTGCTCCCCTGGCCGCCCAGGGTGGAAAATGATGGGCGACACAGCCTGGGTCAGGTTGGGGAACTGAACTGACATGCCTGCAGTTGAGGACTTATCCCACCACCTGGATCGGGCCAAGAGCACAACAAACATGCGGGTAGGCAGTCCCACCCCCCACCTCCATGACAGACAGTCATAGTAGCCAATGAGGCACAGCCATAACGGCCCTCGGCAGCTATGGCGCACTGCAACAGATGTGCTAGCCAGCTACGACCCACTTTGGCCTGCATGGGAATGCCTTACCTTGGATTTGCTGAGGTCACAGCCCGGGCTAGCCTTCAACACTCCCCAAGGTAATCCCAGGCCAACATCTGGCAGTGCATGTTTACATGTGCCACCAGGTCCCAGGCCAAAGTGAGCCACTGTGTGCCAAAATCATTTTATTTATATTTTATTTATTTCAATTTATTTATAACCCACCCCTCTCGCCAAAGGCGACTCAGGGCGGCTAACAAGATAAAACAATAAAATAACAATATAAAAATAAATATACATATAAAATAACATCAATAAGGTCTGCAACAAAACACTATCCACCCCACGCCAACTAACTCACCACCCCCACCTGACAGAATAACCAAGTTTTACATTGCCGCTGGAAAGCGAGGAGATCTGGGCTAAGGCAGATCACTGCCGGGAACACATTCCAGAGTGACGGTGCGGCCACCAAGAACACCTGCCTGTCCATACAGACCCGTCAATACTGCGGGACCTCCAGGAGGGTGCTCTTGGTTGACTGCAGGGATCACCCAGGGAATGAGGCAGTCCCTCAGATAAGCGGGGCCCAGGCCATTTAGGGCTTTAAAGGTCAAAACCAGCACCCTGAATTCGGGCCCAGAAAACAGTAGGCAACCAGTGCAATGCCCAGAGCACTGGGCAAATGTGCTCTCTGTGGCCCATCCCAGTCAACAGGTGGGCTGCCATGTTTTGCACCAGCTCCACTCGCCAAACTGTCACCATGGGCAGCCCCACATAGAGTGCATTACAGTAGTCTAGCCTTGAGGTGACGAATGCATGGATGATGGTGGCGAGATCAGAGTCTGAGACATAAGGGCAGAGCCTCTTCACCAGATGTAATTGGCGAAAGGTGCTCCTGGCCACAGCTGACACCTGCAAAACCAGGCACAGTAGTGGACCCAAGCGCACCCCCGGACTGCACAGATGGAACCAATGGAGGGCAGACACCCCCTCCCTCAATAATGGGGGTTTCCCCCTCCCACTGATCACTGGTCCCACCCACCAACATCACCTCTGTCCTGTCAGGATTAATTTTCAATCAGCTCAACCTCATCCAGTCCGCCACAGCAGCCAAACACCGGGACAGCAACGAGACTGCAGGATCTAGGCCGGTTGAAAAAGATAGATACAGTTGGGTGTCATCTGCATATTGATGACAGCGAACTCCCCAACTGCGCACAACCTCCCTGAGTGACTGTATATATACATTGAAAAGGAGAGGGGACATAATAGAAACCTGCAGGACCCCACACGGGAAGCAACCAAGGGATAGTGTACAATTCCCTAGTACCACCCGCTGCAATCTTCCTGCCAGGTAGGAACAGAACCATTGTAAAACAGTGCCATTCACCGCAGCGAGGTCTCACAGACGAGTCACCAGCATCTTGTGATTCACTGTATCAAATGCCACTGATCGATCCAATAGAACCAGCAGGGTCATATGACCCTTATTTAGCTCTACCAGGATGTCATCGACCAAGACCACAAGCGCAGTCTCCGTGCCATACCCCGGACAAAAGTCAAACTGTGCGGGACCCCAAAAAACTGTGTAGTCTAGCTGTGACTGCAGCTGCCGGGCCACTACCTGTTCAGTAATCTTCCCTAAAAAGGGAAGGTTAGAGACAGGTCAGTAACTCACCAGAGCATCAGCATCAAGCGATGGTTTCTTAAGAAGGGGCCAGACCACAGCCTCCTTGAGGCAGTCTAGCACCCTACCCTCCCAAAGGGAGGTGTTGATCACCCCATCATGTCTGTTTTTACCCAGAAACCCACCGCAGTTCAGCAACACTGCCCTGAGATGACACTGACTCATGGAACAGCTCTAGAGTGCCAACGTTGCATGGGGATGAGGACCAGGTGGGTAGACAGGCAGTGTCTGTTCTGTGTCTTGCTGGTTGGACTTTTGAGTCAGTTTTCTCTCCTCAGGGCAGCCTTGTTACTGATGAGCCCAGGTCACTGGATGGACCATAATGAAATTGTCTTGTAACCTGCTCATGTTTCCCAAGCCCATTTCTTTCTCAGGATTTTCTCTGGGTTCGAGGCTTGTGTAGTGAACAAATGGAGAGAGGGGGGCTGCAAAAAAAGTTCTGTGGGAAAAGGTCTTTTTCCCACAAAAACTTTACCCTTTAATTTATTTTACTTATACAGTACAGTGATCTTATAAGTGATTTACTGAATTGCTGCCCAAATTAGCATATATTATATGCCAACTGTTCTAAGTCAATTGAAAATAAGCCTCCACATTACCCTTTTTAAACGGGTCGCAGTCGGTGTGCTCACCGCAGCATGGGCAGTGGGGGGAAGGGGCCAGCGCACACGGGCACACACCAATCTCCCACACATCCCCATACACAGAGCAGCTGCCATTCTGGCCAGTTGCTCCATTCGTGGGCGATGGATGGAGGTGGGTGCGCATGCATATTTCGTCGGAGCACACATGCGTGCCCACCCACCCGCCGTGGCATTCACACGGAAGGCACCCATGCACGCCCATGCAGCAGACCTGCATGGGCATGCATGGGTGCATCTCCTGTAAAAAGGGCCATTCTTATACTGAAACCGATGTTATATTGCAAAGACCAAATGGTCAAGTCAATAAAGTAATTGATTGATTGATATACTGAAACTGTCCATTGTTTTTTGAGGGACTAGTGATAACTGAGCAGGTGATTTTATTAGTTATGGAATGATTTAGTTCCAAAAAAAAATTTAAAAAACCAAATCATGCTTAAAAATAACTAATTTATTAGTTATGGTTTGAATTTTCTGCTGATGCAGTTCCATTGACCTCAGTAGGACTACGCCAGCATGAAAGTAGGCTCCATAATGGGGGGCGGAGAGCTATATCTAATATTCTACTGCATCAATTGCCATCTTTATCTCTGTGCCTTCATAGAAGCTCTTGAAAAAAAAGCTAACCTTTGTTTATCTGGAGCTGCTGCAGTTTATCTCATACCTGAAAATGTTTTAATAATGCACACACTAAATGATAGAATTTTTTTTCTAGATGTGTCCATTATTATGCAAATATATTAATTCTGTTGAGATGAACTATAGATTCTTCTCATATACAAACTCTGTGATTGTGTTTGCATCTATATATGTACATATATGCATACAGAATCTCCAGTACAGTACTGATCATTGTGTGTGTTTTTGTGTATGTGTGAAAGAGAGATACAGAAATCTGAAATTGTACATAACATTTTAAAGCAGATCCATTCCACTGGTGAGAAGGAAGTCTATCCTCTAGCAAACCTCCCATTAATAGCTTTGGCGATACCAGGCAACATGCTGTTAGTAGTGAATAACAGTGGCTGTTCTTTTCTTTCTTTCCAGAATATTAAAATCTTTGGCCGCTTCTCTTCCTTATCAAATTGCAGACTCTATGCTGAAATTCCCTGTACTAAAATTGCTGTAATTCCAGCCCAAGCTGCAACCTCTTCACCCAAGCACTAAGTAATTCAATTAATGTAATATTGTTAGTAAGATGAAATCATCATATGCCAATTAGTCTCTGAATTGTGCCAAAACTCAGTTCTGTCAAATTTTTGGGATGTAGCACGCTTTTAACCATTTGTTACACCAGAATCTCAGTTACTTTTGTTTTCCTCACAAGGCAGGTTTCTAGCATTTCAATTTAAAACTGAAAAATTGTTGTGTTGTTTTTTTAAGTGGTTGGTATCTTTGTGTGCTTGTTAGTCTTACAAAGGTGGTTCTAAAACAAAGGAAGTGATGTACCCAACATAGTTTTTCAAGGCACCTAAATGTTACTGTAGTAGGAACTTTAATTAACAGTGAATAAATTTGTGTTCTTTTTGTGCTTATTGAAGTTACAAGACCTCAAAGCAGATCCAAAGGGTGATTTCAGACATTACGGGTGGGCGGCTCACCACAGTGGATTCCCAGTGGGGGTGAACAAAACAACCACCCTCCGGGGCGAATAAAAGCCCCAAACAGACGTGACGGGACCGGGACCACGACCAGGAATCGGGCCGACAGATGCCGGATCGGGGCAGCGCAACAGACGTGATGCCGATCCCCAGCCATGGTCAAAACTCCCAGAAGCCACCGGGCAGGGGCGGGACACAGACATGGCCACCTGAGGGCAAACGAAGCCAAAAGGCACAAAAGGGAACGCCCACACAAGGGAAATGGGAAGGGAGAGGGGAAGAGGGAGAAGAGGCTGACAGGTACCACACACAGCAGGCACACAGAAAGCGGAGGCACAGCGGAACACACAGCACGAGCACACGCACACGCACATGCACATGCACAAGGGAAAGGTCGGGAAGGGGGACACGGGGCCCCCGGAAAACATACAAGGCACAATGGGAGCGGGGGGGGACACGGAAGAGGTGTGGGGGAACCGCAAAGAGGCAGGTCAGGACACAGGCAGCAGCATCCCCCACCCCCACAGCATCACAGTCCGCATGGGCGCCCCCACAGCAACACAGGCAGTCTCGGAAAGGTGGGGGCAGGACCCCGGGACCAAGGCATGATGGGTACCCGCAATACACAGCGAGCCGGGCGGAGACGGTCCAGGAGGAACACGGAGACCTCATGGTCACTGAGGGGCAGATGGAGGGCAGCCAGGACGGGCGGAGCTGTGCTGCAGGTCCAGGGACACACACACACACCCAGAGGAAGCACTGAGGGCCAGACCGGGGGCACCTGAACCCCCAGGTCACATAAGCACCCAAGAGGGGGGGCGTGCACCAGGTGGCAGCGCTGGCAGATGGGGACAGGTAGCTGGACACAGGTGAGTCATAGAGGCCATGCAGAGCGCCGCACCCGGGCACCAGGGAGGGTAACCACGGAGGAGAGCCTAGGGTGTGCATTCAGACAGGGGGGTGGGGCCCGGAGGGGACCCAGGGCCAGAGGCAGGGGCAGCAGCACCCCACGAAGCAGTCTTCACCACAGCACAGCAGAGACATCAGGGTGGGAGCAGCCAGCGGGGACCGGCCCCGCAGGACTGGGGCGGGAGCCCACACAGGGGCAGGACACCGGGGGGGCCGGGTGGAACACAGGGACTCACAGGCAGCCGCTGGGGGCCACTGTGGGCCCAGCGCCCGGGTGCCCCGCCCGGTGAACCAGGTGGGACCAATGGATCAAGCCCCGGCAGTACCCCAGCACGGACATGTGGTGGGTGATCAGGTAGTAGGCCTCGAAGGGATCGTGCATGGAGAGACCCAGCTGGACATTCACAAGGGACCACACCCCCAACAGGGCCAACATCTCCGCCGCAGAAGGCTCTGACACACAGCAGGCAGCAGAAGGGGGCCAAGGAAGATGTCCCAGCTCCAGCAGCCAGTGGTACACCGCCCCATGGGTGCGCTGGTACCCACGCGCCCCGTGAACACAGGCAAAGTAGGACACGGCCAAGGCAGGGCCACCCTCAGCAAGGCACACCATGTAGGCGCTCAGCCCGCACACACCCAGCACAGAAACAGTCTCAGCCCCGGACCAGGGCACATGCGAATACCGCTTGTCCTGGATGCGCCCCTCAGGGAAGTGAACCAGCCCCAGGGTCTCTGTATGCAGTGGGCAATCACGAGCGCTCACCTCATAGCCGAAGTAGCGAAGTCCGGAGCTCAAGCTCTTAAAGGCACCTGCATGGCTGCCCGGGGTGCCCAGGAGCAGCTGCACAGCAGGGGTATGCCACAGGTCGCAAAGAGACATGGTCTTGCAGAAGGTCCAGATATTGGGGGCCCCATGGGGGTCAGGATGCGGGAGCCCGGTGGATGGACAACCTGCCATGGTCCTGCACGACAAGGAGAATAACACCATGGACAGGGGGGCACACGCACCCTCCAGGGTCGGGAGGGCCTCTAAGGGGTCCCAAGGCCAGGAAAAGTGGCCACAGACCACAACATTGGAGCACAACAGAGCGAGGCGTGGGGTGCGGACCTGGCACAGCTGCAGAACACAATAGCACACACAGTCCGGCTAATCGCACCTCCAAGGCCATAGTGTAGCGAAGGGGGTGGTGTGGTGGTGGAGATGGCTGATGGAATGCAGCTGCCCAGGGAGCGAGCAGACCTGCGCGCCCATGCGGGGGCGAGGCCCGGTGTGCTGCCTGCAGGTGCACCCACTTTCAAGCATGCATACCCCGGTTCCCCATTGGGGGGGGCACGCCCGCCTATGGGCCCGCCCCCCGAACAGCCCTGCCATCAGAGGCCCTGTATAACTGTTCCCGCCCCCCCTGGGGCCCCACCACCATGGAGCGGGACAGGGCAGCAGCCTATTGGTTGCACCTCGCGCTCGCAGCCGAGTGGTTCCGTGACCACACCGAGCAGCTGCGCCTCCTTACCACAGAGGTGCAACTGGCCGTCCGGCTGCGGGTTTCCCTGGCCCGGATAGCTGCCAGGGGCCTCCGGGCCCACCACGGGTGCAGGAGATCCCTTGCACGGCTCAGGGCACAGAGAATCTCCGGGGCGGATTGGCAGGTTGTGAGCCGGAGCCGTACCTGGCCCGCAGCACTCCGCGCGGCTTCCAAGCGCCTCCTGTGGGCAAGGGAGACCATGCACCGAGCAGCCCTGCTCACTATGCCCATTGACAGATGCCTATGGGTCGCGGAGCACCCACAGACGTGGTGGGCTAGGGCGCTGGCCCACTAGGAGGAGCCAGCCTGGAGGGCCCACTTTAGGATGAACAAGAGCACCCTGCTCCGCCTAGTGGAGCTCCTTACACCCTGGCTGGAGCAGCAGCACACCTCCATGGGGGACCCCATCCCCATGGTCCAGTGGGTGGCAATAGGGGTCTGGGCCCTCGCTACACCCGACTCCTGCCAGTCGTGTCCCAGCACTTCGGGGTAGGGCTCAGCACCGTCGCCTGTATCCTCCAGGATGTGGCGAGGCGGTGGAGGGCGTGCTCCTGGACAGAATGATCCAGCTAGTGGACCAAGGGGCCGTGATGGCGGGGTTCGTGGCCAGAGGCTTCCCCAACTGCATGGGAGGCATGGACGGC
>QEPC01012913.1:8968138-8993709 GCA_003113815.1 Sphenodon punctatus
TTTAAATCTCCCTCCGGTGGTTGTGTTGTTGCTGGTTGCCTGGCAGTGACGCTGCGTGCATTGTCCATGGCTGGGGCTCGTTTCCTTTGGTTCCGCCCGGGGATTGGCATCCAGACGTTACTTTTTTGTAACGTCTCTTTGACCACGCTTCCTGAGATTTTGCGCCGGGGAGCCCGGGAAGCGTGGTCGAAATTGACCCCATGTGGGTATTGAGTGTGGTGAACATCTGGCGGGCGCTGAACAGACGTTCAGGGCTCTTTGGCCCCGCCGCGGAATTGAGCGTGGTTCACTGTGGTTGAGCGTGATCTCGTAACGTCTGAAATCACCCAAAGGGTACAGATCACTCATAAAGGAAAGGGCTTATTTTCTTGTTCCTAATAAAAATCATTTACATTTTTGTTCCTTTTTCCTAGGTTATTTGACCATTCCATGGAAGGGTTTAAAAACTGGGAGTTCATGACTACTCATTGCTGGGGTGAAAAAACAGCAGGGGACTGGATCTTGGAAATCTGTGACACTCCATCTCAGCTACGAAATTTCAAAACTCCAGGTATGACCATATCCTTTTCACAGTCCTTTATTTAGATCAGTGTCACAGGGTACACACTCCAGCCCCATTGTTAAGCTCACTATCCCCTTTAGCAACCCAAAGTTCCTTCAGCTGAGCTTCCTAGCTCCCAGCCTGGCTCTCCTTCATTCCTGCTCTTGAATACACTCGAACTGCATCTGGGAGAATATCTCCCGAAACCTCCGGTCCCATCCTGGCCTGCTCTCAGCTGCCCCATGGCTTCCTCGCCTCCTGGTTGCACTTCCAGCAACAAGCACCTGCCAGCACACCGAAAGGAGACAGGACACCAGTGTTGGGGTTTGAACGGCCACACTCTTTATTAAACCAAATTAAATTAATTGCAATTAGGTGGGGGAAATCACATAGTGCGATTTGGGTCCAGTACTTGAACATCATCCTAATAACGAACAAACAGGCGTGGTTTCGATGCACCATCGATTACCACCCTACGACCAAATAACGTCTCCCCCTCGTCATGGCACTTGCTGCGTGCAAGGAGGACCAAGCTCCTTGCAGAGCTGAGTAAGGAGGAATGGGTCTGCAGGTGGGGGACCATACATCTCCCTACTGCCCTCGCTGACCCGCCCCTCCCAGGGACTCGGCCCCACCAGTAGCCTTATCCCTGCGTTTCTGGTAGGTGTGACGTCCCCATCTCTTAAGGAGATGACTCGTGCTTATCAATTACTAACCTATGATTTAACCCTCGGTACTATGGATATGTTAAGTGACCCTATATCTCGTAAATCTTTTACGCAATTACGTTTCCAATTATTCCCCTCTGCAGTCCTTAGAGGATGATATGAAAAAGTGCCATATGAAATTCGAACTTGTTTATGTAATTCAGTAGATGTAGAGGATTTAAAGCACCTCCTCTTGTATTGTTCTTTTTATGCAGATATTAGACAGACTTGGCTAAACCCAATCTGGAAAAATATAGAATCTTTGCCAGCTACCTGTAAAATTGAGCTATTGTTAGCTACGCAGGAATTGCGGGTTATGAGGGCGGTTACATAATTTGCCTTCCTTGCCAGGAGAGTGGGAGGACAATGTGTTTATGATGTGTACAACAGTTAAGTTGTCACACCAGAACAGCACTGTGTGGTTTGCTAACTCAAACGGCCACAGGTGCACTGCAAGTACAATGGGGAATAGCTCGAGGAATGTCAGGTCCTTTGTGACCCCAGAATCGGTCCACTCGTCAGGCCACGGGGACACCGCCCACCTGCCCCTGAAAAATACCCCAAACCCGGAGCCGCCCGCTACATCGGAGTGCACCTGCAGCTCTGCCTCGAGCAAGAGCTGTTCCCGCCAGAAGCTAATGCCATTAAAATTCCCCAAGAATGACACCCAAGTCCCCAAGTCCGCCTTCATTTCTCTGGTAAACCTAATACGGTGATGTGGGGGAAGGTTGCCCCCCAATTTTGCATATAGCCAGGACAAAAAGGCTCAGCCTGGTGCCACCACCTGATATGCAAAATTAAGGCTCCCAATCAGCGATTGAAGGTTACGAGCCATCACTTTGGTAGCCCGTAAGCACTCCTCCACCTTTCCCCGCAGTGATCTCAGCTTATCCTGAGGTAGACGTGACACGGATGCCACCGTGTCCAGCTCTAGTCCCAAATAGGGCAGCCTTGTGGCTGGCCCTTCGTTCTTCTTAGGAGCCAAGGGGATTCCCAGCTTGTCTGCAGTCCTCTGGAAAGTATGCATCAGCCCGATACACTCGTTTGTTCCAGCCCATCGATGAAGAGGAAATCATCAAGATATTTTGTGACCTCCCCTGCATCGGGCCGCTGCCGCACTATCCACTCGATAAGGGTGCTGAACCTCTTGAACGCTAAGCAAGAGATGGAGCACCCCATTGGCATGGCTTTATTGTAATAAAACTCCCCCGCAAAATGAAAGTCTAGGAGGGGAAAGCTCTCAGGGTGAACCAGCAGCAGGCGGAAAGTTGACTTAATGTCACATTTAGCTAACATTGCACCCGGGCCGTACTGTCGAACCATTGCCAATGTGGAATCAAACGAAGTGTACTGTACCAAAACAAGCTCCCTTGGGATGGAATCATTTACTGAGCTGCCTCGCGGATGGGATAGGTGGTGAATCAACCAGAACTCACCTGGGGTCTTCTTTGGTACCACCCCCAACGGTGAGATGACCATGTTGGGAAAGAACCGGCCACCCGGCCCTCTGCTCTCTCCTTATCAGTATTCTTTTGAACTTCTATTCCCCTTACTGATTTTAAATTCAGGGCGACCTTCCACTGTTGAATACTCCCTGCTGGGATCCTGAATCCTGCCCTAAACCCTTCAATAACATAGTCTACTAGGGCCGTAGCGGAATGTCGCAGCGGTAGCTATTTCCACCGGAAACAGCATTTCCACAGTTAGTGGTACGGCGTGGCAGGGGCTTTCATTCCGCTAGTTTCATTCTGCTACTTCAGCAGTTCCGCTAATTTCATTCCACTACTTCCACAGGCTTCGCAAAATAGCGGAAACATGACATTTTCGCTACTTCCACCATTCCGCCAGTGCCACAAAATAGCGGAACAGTGGTTTTCCGACAGTTTCCACAATTTTTCCGCAATTCTGCAATTTGCAGAATGCCGGTGGAATTAGCGGAATGTCCGCAGAAAAGCCGCGGTGTGGCGTAGGCAATTCCGGAATGGCGGAATGGAATCATGGCGTGGTAACAGCTGCTGCTGCATCAGCCCTATAGTCTACCTCTTCCCGGTCAGGGTATTCCAGGAGGGCAGACTCCAGTCTGTCTGGCCTAACTGGCGTGGGGGCCCTTGCTTGGGCCCCCATTGCCACCTCCCCCGGCTCTGTCCTTTCCTGGCCCACCGAGCAGGGGTTTTCCTTTTGCCTCAGCTCTTCCCCGGGGACATGCTGCGGCATGGTGAAAACCCGCACAGTTTGAGCACGTGTGTCGAAACTTGCAGGTCGCCCGGGAACACCTACCTGTTCTACAGTATTCCCAGCACTGTGCGGTCATGTCAGCTGGGCTCTTTTTTCCCTCCTCCCGAAAGGACTCCGTTGCGGAGGAGGCACCACCTTTAGCTAGCAAGTGGCCACTATCAAAACGAGGGATGCTGCCCAAACCACTCATGCAATTTAGCCATAAGTCATTTGCATGCAGGTCCCATTGAAGTCCCAGGGTGTAAGCAGCCCGGTGTCTGAAGGCTTCATCATATCTAAGCCAGGCCCCAGCGGGGCCTGCCTCATATACCCTCCACACAATGTCAGCATACTTAAGTAAATCGGCCGCACACCCGGGAAAGGCCTGGATCATAACCCCCTGATAAATCGAGAAGGCAGCTGTCCAATTGGACCAGTTCCTTTCTGATTTTGGGTGCTTGAACAATTCCTTCTCTTTCTTGTCCTCCTGCTCAGCTGGATCCACTATGGGATCGCTAAACAGGAGGGTAAAATTATCAATATATTCACCTCTCCATATCCGCTCCCTGATAGTGGGGAGAAGGTGGTTGCCTATTGGGGCAGAGACATCTGTGTCCCCCCCCCACCGGGGGGCGCTGCCTAACCAACTCCATTGCCTGGGGAACTACGGTCACGGGAGGGAGCGCCGATGGAGGTGGGGGTGCCACCGGCATCCCAACTTGGAAGGCCTGTCCCCCCAGCGCTGGGGCGTCCCCTTGTTGCCCTCCCAGGGGAGGCACCTTTAGGGAGTATCCCAGGCCCCCCGCACTAGGGGCAGGTGGCACCATGACGGGCACCCACGCCCCATTCCACCATAGCAGTTGGGTGCGGCCAACCTGATTCAGCACAGAGGGGGAAGTTTGGTGCCCCTCCCCCGCCAGTCCAGCCACCACACCCGTTACCCCTCCCAGGGGCCCACAAGCCCCAGTCAGTTGTGTCCCCACCTCACCTTGGAACGGCTGCCCACTTGTGTGGGAGACCCCATACTGGGCCAGTGGTTGTGAGGCACACTGCTGCACCAATGTCTGGATGGCCCTCTTGATGGCCTCGACCCTTGAGCGGAGATCATCTTCTTCTCTCCTCTGCCGCCTCGTGCTGGTATCATCCCCATCTTGCCTGCCCTCATCCCTGCAATATATCAACTGGGGCTCCTCCAGGTGCACCCAGGGAAGCCGCCACTCCAAATTTCCCCCCCCCAACAGGAGGCTGAGCAAGGGTCCCCCACCAGCCGATCATGCTCCCAGGCCCCTCGCCCGCAACCTGAAGTGGCGGCCTGCCCCCCTCAATCCAGATCGAAGATGCCCAGCACCCAGGGGGCACTGGTAGGGGCCCCATGGGGGGAGGGGACCCAGCCTGCGCAGGCCCAGTCACCCCAGGGTTAGCTTGCTGCCCCCAATGTGCCCGGGCCTGGACTCTCCTGGCCGGGCCTGGGTCTTCCATATAATGGGCAGGGGGGACTATGCTCTTCCCCACCCACCTTGGGCCACTCTGGGCCAGGGGCTCTCCCAGCCCAGGTGCCCCACTGCCCCGCACGGGCAGCGAGAGGTCCAAAGGGGCAGGGGGGGCCTGCTCCCCCACCCCCGCCTGATCCCCGGCCGCTAGGATCCTCAAGAGGGCCTTGCAGCTGGCCAGTCTATCCCCCAGTGGAGTGTCCACCCCTCCCGTTGCCCCTCCGGGCACCAAACCTGGGGACCCATCACTGCCTGCTCCTTGACCCGGGCCATCCTGGCCATGGGCTTTTGCCGCCTCAGGTGCCCGCCACCACTTATCCGCGGCAGCAGGTGTTTTTTTCCTTTGCTTTGCCCATTTTAAGGCTTTCCCCACTGCTGCCAGAGTGTTCGCAGCATGCTCACCGTGCTGCAACTCTCATAGGCTCCAGCCTGTAAATGAGGCTGGGGTCTTGCCTATCGTGGAGTTGGGCTCCGCCCCTAGACGCTGCTCACATGGGCAGTTGTGACCTATCATCCCTGCTGGGACTGCCTAGCAACCCCGGCAGGGTTCCAGCCTTTTCCCATGCTGCCCCCAGCGCGGTCGCTTCATCGCCCCAGGGCTGTGCAGCCCCGGCGGCACTCTTCAGATTCGCGCCGTGTCTCACCTCCTCCCAGGTGGGCGTGGCAAAGGGCCAGCCGCCCCCCACCTTTCGGGGGAGCGGAGGCAAGTCTCAGCCTCAGCTCTGTAGCAGCTTGCTAATTTCAAGTCATTTTCACACGGCCAGCCTGCTTGCAGCAGCTGCTTCTCACTATAGCCTCTCTTCTCGGCTGCCACATCTTCCAGCCAGGCTGAAGGCCCATCTACCACCCCACAGGCACTTGGTAGACATACCAGTGCCTTCAGCTCTGATATCAACCCATCCTTTCACCAGGGTTCTGGTCTTTAAAGGGCCCACTCACAGCACGGTTCTAATCTAAACTGCCTAACTGAGTCAGACCAATGGTCCATCTTAGCCCAGTATTGTCACAACCTGACACGGCAGCAGGGGTTTCAAATCCGGGTCCAAATCCAGCTCTCGCAGGGTCTCTGGCAGAGGCCATCCCGGCGTGCTACATGAGACCCCTCCAAGCCCCCAGCAGAGGCCTCCCCTAGGCATGCTACCAGGGATCCTGAAGTGGAAATGCTGAGGATTGAACCTGGGACCTTATACGTGCAACGCACATGCTCTTACCACTTGAGCTATGCCCTCCCTCCTGAATCTTAGGGTGTTTTCACACAAGACACCCTCCACCCACTACTCACCCTCCTCCCACCCACTATACATGTTACAGGGCATCCATAGGGCAACACTGCAGCCCTGAAACATGTATAGTGGGTGGGACGTGGGTGGGACGTGGGTGGGTAGTGGGTGGAGAGTGTCTTGTGTAAAAACATCCTTAAAGGGGATGCTGCTCTCCTGGCCCCACTGATTTTATAGTTGCAGGGACCTCTCAGGCCATTCTGCCAGAGTCAGCAGCTCAGCAGAATTCCTCCACTTACACACAGAGAGAGTGTGGTTGCCATGTTTATTTATTTATTTTTATTTATTTATTTATCAAATGTATATCCTGCCCCTCCTGCCACAGGCTGCCCGGGGTGGCTAACAATGGCAATCAATATAAAATACAATAAAAATACAGTATAACAATTAAAACATATCCCCCAATAAATAAACACTAATAAAAACACAGAAACCGCCCCCTCCTCCAATCCCCATCCCACCCATCACCCCTCTCCCTCGCCAAACGCCTGACGGTACAGCCAGGTCTTACAATTCTTACAAAAAGTCGGGAGGTCTGAGGCCAGACAGACCCCCACCGGGAGGGAATTCCAAAGGCGTGGCGTGGCCACCAAGAACGCCCCATCCTGCGTGGCCCCCCGGGAAATCTGAGGGACCTTCAGCAAGGCGCCCCCGGATGACCGCAGGGGCTGATCCAGGACCCAGGGAGTGAGGCGGTCTTGCATGTTGGTCCCAAGTGACAGAGAGACAAAGTGGTTCGAATTACACACACTTACACAGAGTCTGCACTAACTTATGTGTCCAATTACACTCTATTCCTGTTGCTTTCATGGAAATACTGGTGAAAATTAGGCTTCATCTATATGGGAAACTTCCACCTGGTTTGGCTAGAGATACCTGCAGCTGTTCCTTACCCTGATGCTGCATCTGTGAGTAATTTCAGATGTTACAATACCACAGTCACCCACAGTGAATCCCCTGTGGTGGCTGTTGGTGCTGTAACATCTATAGGGATTTCCGCCAGATGTTCACCCCAGTGAATACCTGGCGGGAATCACATTGACCATGCTTTCGGACCTCCGGCCACCTGGAGGTCCAAAAGCGTGGTGGGATTGGGCCCCAAGCGTGGTTGGATTGGCTACGGTCCGGGACAGGCTGCAGGTAACATCTGTTACCTGCAGTCTGGCCGAATCGTGGTCCCAGCCACGGTCCGGGATCAGGCGCAGCAGTTGAATTGGCCACTATGCACGCCTGTCTCCCGGAGGGCGGGCGGGTGACCGGGGGAGCGCAGGGGGGCGGGACTGTGCGGTTGCACGTCATGCCGTGCAACCCCGCCCCCTCCCCGATCCCCAGGTGGAATCAGGCCTGCACGTTTAAAGGACAGCTGGACTGATTCCTGACCGGATTACTGACCGGATTCCAAAGCAGATCCCGAAGCGCGATTCAGCATGGCAGGCCTAGTGGCCCATCACGTCTGAAATAACCCTTTGTCTGGAGATAATGACAACATTCCAGGCGGTTTACCTGTTTTATCCTAGCTAGTGCGCATTTGTCATCTTAAAGAATCAAGCTGGAATTTACTATCTGTAGCTGAACCATCTAGGATTAGTAGGGATGGGACTATCGGTATCGGATTAATCCGATAATGCCGATATTTGGCGATATCGGATTAATCTGATAATACCGATACTATCGGTATCAGTATATCTTTTTTTAACATTGCTGATTTTTCGGATCTTTAACATTGTGGCCATTTTAACAATGGCCACAATGTTAAACATCCCAAAAGTCAGCAATGTTAAAAAACCGATATACTGATACCGATAAAACCGATATCGGTTAATCCAATGCCAATAAAACTGGTAACCGATAATTTGCCGATAGTCTCATCCCTAAAGATTAGTGACTTTTGGTAGAAGGCAAACTATTGTATCATCTCCTGCTGACAAAACCAACCAAAAATGTATGCTGGAGTCAGAAATTAATAAGGTAGTAGGGACACACATTGAGAAACAGAATGCCAAAATTAAAATTGTGCAACTACATGCCAAAATTTGTGTTTCCAATTGTCCTGAAAAGAAGTGCAAACTACCAAAGGCTTTCTTCACACTACCTTGATCCCGAGCCACTTTTCATAGATTTATAAGTCTAAGGAGGACTATTATAATTTTTTAGTTTGCTTTCTTGCCAGAAAAATATACTCAGTAATTCTTGTGTCAAGCCATAAATTGCCCATTGAGAACTATAGCATAATTTTAGAACATCCATTCTTACTTTAAACGACTTTACTGGAGAAACCACTAATTATTCATCACTTGAATAATTACTGTCACTGTAAGAATTTCCACCTTGCCTAGCTTCAGCTTCCCTCCTTTGGAGCTTGATGCACATTTATCTACTAGGGGTATGCATGTCGTTTTTGTCATTACAATAATGATAATGAAAATTGTTGTTTTCATTATTGTTATTGCAATAACAAAAACAACAAATAGTAATAATGAAAATAGAAATGAAAATTACATTTTGTTTTTATAAAGGGAAAAACTTAAAAACTTATTTCTGGCTATAACCTTTTTGTTTCTTATTCAATTCTGATGACATCTGGGGAGATTGTATCCCCAATGGTGGGCACTATGTGTACCAATTTGATAAATGATTAGATAAAAGAAACTGATTTTAGAAGCAATTGAACTTCATGATTTTAAGAAAAGCCCCATATGCATGCATGGCTACAACTTCTTTATCTCCCATCCAATTTGCATGAAACCTGTTAATATTATGTCTCTCCACAAGCTTAACACTCCTGCCAATTTTCAGAAAGATTGCATAAAGGGTCCTGATGGTATAAGACATTAACTTGAAAATACATTTCCAGCTGTAACATTTGTATATTCCATCCTGTTTACAAGATATTTGGCAGGAATGTATCACATATCTTCCCTGTCATCTCTGCCAAATTACAAGACACATTGATAAAGGGACCCAATTGTATAAGCAATTGAAGTTGTCCCCTTGAAGACCATTAATCAGATAAATAGCAACACATGCAGTGCCAGTCAGAGGCAGGCACCCTGCATGGCAGGGGGAGAGAGACTGTAGGAGGAAGGATGTGGAGCAACCCCAAAGACTGACAGACACATTCAATGGCCAAACACATTACTGCAAGCTTCTAGCTTTACAGGACCAATCGGTAGTGGCTTCGAGGTTGGCATAGGGGACGGCCCTGAGGCGTGCATAAGCAACATAACTGGGACTTTGGGGATAGCATCCCAGCAGTCAGGAAACATAGTTTAAACACATCCAGGCTGGCCAATTATCATCACACTCACGTAAGAGAATCCCTGGCATAGGCTCCTTCTCTGCCTATGCTGTGCAGGCATATAAAATTGGGACCCTTTATCACATCTTTCTGATATTTGGCAGAGAAGATTGTTAAAGTGTGATATACAGCCCTGCCAAATTTCATGTACAATGGTTGGCCTACAAAGTTGTTACAGTCAGACATACATGATCTAAGGCTGTTTTTACACGGACGTCCCCTCCCTCCGTGAGTGGAGGTGGGTGGGTGTCTGTGTAAAGGGACATGAACCCACCTCCACCAACCACACCAAAACACACATCCCCACCCCCCACCCCCGTTCGTACATAAAGGGTCTGTATAAAAGGGTCAAAATTAAAGCAGCCTGAATTAACACCTGTTTTGTGACTGGAAATTATGGCTGTTTTTACATGGATGACCCTCCCCCACGCTTGGTGTTTGGGCCAGTGTGTGGGAGGGGTGCGTCCGTGTAAATGGCCAAGGGGAGGGAATGGGTGTTTGCTCAGTGTTTGTCCGTGTGAACACCAAGCGGGATGGGTGGGTGTGTGTGCTTGCTCCCGTGCAACACCCACCTCCATCCATCATCCACCCACAGAGCCCTCCAGAAAACCGGAGGAGGCTCCGTGGGTGTAGGTGGGTGTTGGTCCATGGAAAGGAACACACACATACCTCCACCCACCATGCGAAAACACCCATCCCTCCCACCCCTGTCCATGTAAAAAGGGCCGATGTTACAGTGGGCTATTGGATAAACTAGCCCATAACATTTAAAAATCATGTCTAAAGGTTCAGGATTAAGTCTATAAAATATTATTACATTCAACATTATCGTGAGGAATATGGTTCTGAATCTAACTAAAATAATAAAATACTCTACCCCTTAGAAGAAATAAATAAACTCACACAGACACTACTTGAGTTTTCTTAAATAGTGATTTCCCTAAAATCAATCCTGAATTGTAAGAATACTAAAATTTTCATTTGCGCTGAAAAATTTGAAGCCATAAAATATATTCTTTGTGACATAACACTAGAATTAATTTTCTTTAAAAAATTAAAAGCATACTCTTGAGGTAGTAAACTTATTAGTAAACACAATGCCACTGAAAAATATAACTTATTTCATAGAGTATAATGACAACTGCTGTGGTTGAAATTCTGACTGTTAAAGTCAATGACATTGCTAGTACACAGACTTTAGGCCTGGGAATCATATGCTTAACATACAAAACGACTCTGGCTCCATTTACAGAACATTTGCACAACTGAACCCACACTGCAGTCAATTGGATTCCTTGGCATGACTGAGTAACTAGACCAAGCTTGTTTTAAGTTTGGTGCTGTCAACATAAGGAAAATGTGAAATACCTTTCATTTCTCCTCATCCCTCAAGTCCCTGTGTTCGTGCCTCTGAAACCTAACATGATTGATTGATTGATTTAAATATATAACCTGCCCTATTCCTAGTGCTCAAGGTGGGTTAACACATATAAAATAGAAATACATAAATAAA
The DNA here is from genome assembly GCA_003113815.1 of Sphenodon punctatus. NCBI lineage: Eukaryota > Metazoa > Chordata > Lepidosauria > Sphenodontia > Sphenodontidae > Sphenodon > Sphenodon punctatus. The sequence goes on from QEPC01012913.1 coordinate 8,979,182, forward strand.
AGTCATTTTAAAAATCCCCAGTTTCCCCAAACCCTTACCTGGCCTGCCAAATACTTGGCTATCTTACATTGCCTCTTAGAATAGGCACAGTCCCTGGCATTGGCAAGATTCCAGGGAAAGGGAGTTCCATAATTGTGGAGCAGCCACTGAGAATAGTTTTCAACTTGGGAAGACGCTCTTGACTGACTTCAGAAGCCATGATGGAACGCAGAGGAGGAGAAGGAGGCAGTCTTAGATGTTTGTGGCCTAGGCCATTTGGGCTTTATAGGACAAAACCAGCATCTTGAATTGTACCCAGAAAACTATTGGAAGCAAGCATAGAATCTGAGGCACTAACAACACACTACTTTCAGAAAGAAGGCCATGCAGCATCAGCTACAGCTTCTAAAAAGTCATTAAGGGCAGCCCCATGTAGAGTGCACTGTAGTAGTCTAGCTTTGATGTTATGAAGGCATGGATGACAGTGGCCAGGTCAGAATCTGAAAGATAGGAATTGCAACTTTCTCATTAGATCAAGCTTTCTCTGTGTTTGGCAGCTGTGGGGGATTGGATATGAACGAGTCAATTGAAGCTGAATCCCTGCAAGACGGAGGTGATGGTGGTGGGCAGGGACAGTGTCCTGGGGGTTGGGGGGCTCCTATTATAGATGGGGTTCCCCCTCCCACCCCACCCCACCCATTATGCAGGTATAGAACCTGGGAGTGTTCCAACTGCGCTTGGACAGTCAGGTGGCGGCTGTGGTTGAGGGGCGCCTTTTGCCTATTACATCTGTTGAGGAGGCTCCAGCCTTATATTTCCAATTCTAATCTTGCCACCATTGTCCATGCCTTCATCACCTCAAGACTAGAGTACTGTAATGCCCTCTATGTGGGTCTGCCCATGGTGACGATCCAGAGGCTGCAGCTGTAAACATACTACTCCAGTTCTTGGCATGTTGCATTGGCTGCCAATAGTCTTCTGGGCCCAATTCAAGCTGCTGGTGTTAACCTATAAAGCCCTAAATGGTTTGGGTCCCACTTATCTGAGGGATCACATAATCCCCCAGGCCTTTGGCCGGCCTCTGCGGTCAGCCAGGGGCACCCTTCTGGAGGTCCAATATTGTAGATGGATGGCCATCATGAGGAGGGTATTCTTGGTGGCCACTCTATTGCTGTGGAACTCCCTTCCAGCGGAGATTCGCCTCTGCCCAGATCTGCTCACCTCCGGTAGTAGTGTAAGACCTGGTTGTCCCGCCAGGCATTTGGAGGAGGAGACAGGTAGGGTGGGTTGGGATGGGGGAGTAGAGAGGGGGATAGTTGATTTAAGGGGGAGGATGGGTTGAGGGGATAGAGATAGGGATTAGGTGGGAGGTCGTTGGAGGGAGAGAGTGGGTTGGGTTTTGAGGGGGATTGTATTTTAAATGTTTTTATATTGTATTTTATATTTTTTTGTAAGCTGCCTTGTTCCTTCAGAGAAGGGCGAGATATAAATATAATAATAATTAATTAATTAAGTAAGTAAGTAGGTAAATTGAAAAGCACTCCTAGCCTCTGCCACAGCCTGATGAGCCAGGTGCAGTACAGGAGTATTCCCAGGCGCTGAATCTGAGTGACCAAAGGAGACTGGACCTCATCAATGACAGGTGTCCCTATGCCCCCACCCACCCCCGATCACAGAGCTGGCCAACCATTTTACTACTTCCATCTTTTCTGGGTTCAGCTTCAGTCAGTTTGTCCACATTTAGTCCTTAATGGTAACCGAGCACTGTGTAAGCACCAAGACCTTAGGACCCAAGTCAGTTAAAAAAAAGAGACAGAGTTGGGTGTCACCCGCATATTGGTGGCACTGTACTCCAAATCTAGGTACGATCTTACCCAGAGGCCTCAGATACACGTTGAACAGGAGGGAAGACCAGATTATTTATTATTATTATAAACATTTATATAGCACCAGTCATGTGGCCTGGTGCTGTACAGAACATAGAATTAGACGTGGACCCTGCCTGTGGCTTACAATCTAAAAGACAAAAGGGGGGGGGAAGACAGGGAGAGGGTACAGTGGGAGAGACAGGGGAGAAGACAAACAAACATTCAAGCAGATGTGAAGTCTCAGGTGCGTATGCTTGGCTTGGTTTACAGAGAGGTTGGTGGCAGCAGTCAGCAGAGGAGGGCCAACAGTAAGAGTAAGGGGCATTGGGAAAGGCAGCAAGGAAAAGGTGGGTTTTGAGGAGGGATTTGAAGGAGCGGAGGGAGGAGGCAAGGCGGATGTGGGCAGGGAGGGAGTTCCAGGCATGAGGGGCAGCGAGGGAGAAGGGTCGAAGGCGGTTAGGCGAGCAGGAGAAACGAGGGAGAGTGAGGGAGGGGACAGAGAAAGAGTGCAGAGCGCGTGCAGGAGTGCATAGGGAAATTAGATCCGAGAGGTAAGGGGGAGCTTGGCCATGGAGCGATTTGAATGTGAAAACCAGGAGTTTAAACAGGATACGTTCAGGAAGGGGGAGCCAGTGAAGGGAGAGGAGGAGAGACCCTGTGGGACCTGACAGTGAAGGTTCCAAGAGGACGATGAGTAACTGCCCATCACAACCCTCTGTTACCTCCCCAACAGCAGGAATAAACTAAACCACTCAAGCACAGTCCCATGGACTCCTGCCAGATCCCACAGCCATGTCAAACACCTCATGATCAACCGTATCAAAGGCCACTGAAAGATCTAAGAACATCAGCAGGGTACAATTTCCCCTGTCGATCTCCAGCTATAGATCATTGACCAGGACCACAAGAGTGGTCTCTGCACTATACACAGGATGAAATCTGGGCTGACATGAGTTGAGAAATTTAGTGACATCCAGATGCACCCAAAGCTTGCAAGATGACCACCCATTGAATAAACTTCCCTAAAAATGGGAGACTAGAGATGGGATAATAGGTGGCAGAGGAGTCAGCATCAAGAGATGTTTTCTTGAGCAGACCCAGTTCAATTGTGGCCAAATGATCACAGTTTTGAAGCAACCAGGTACCCTGTTTTCCAAATGGGGAGGCATTGACAACCCTGACCAACAATGGCCCTAAAGTCTCCCAGCCAGGATGGGCATAGATCTAATTTGCAACTGGATGCCCACAACCCTTCAAGCACGCCCTCTGTATTGGTAGGTGACACCAATTGAAACCAATCCAAATAAAGAGGACAAAAATGAGCCTTCTCAACCACAAACTCTGATCTTGCAACCACACTAGCAGTTCCCAAGTCATGCTGAATACAAGCAGTTGTGTCTGCAAGTAGATGGCAAACTTGTCACATCAGGCGATAGATATTTCTAGCTCTGGGCAGAGACAACCCAGGTTCACCAAGTCACTCACCATCCAAAACAGCTTCGCCAGACAACACTTTGAATATACTCCCTCCCACAGCCGCAACATAGTCCTTCAAAAAAGAACTGTGCTGTAATCGGTCAGCTTTGGCACAAGCTGAGCGCCACTTGCGCTCTAACCACCTACCCTCCCACTTTAACAGACTCAGGTTCCCCAGATACCGGGGGAATCTGTGCCAATGCAGCAGTGGGAGCAGATGCCTGGGTATCACCATGTCAATGGCCAAGTTCAACGTGCTATTCCACAAATCAACCAGGCCATCGACTGAACAGCCGTCAAGGTCAGTGGGTAACTAACCTTCATAAGCTGCTGGCTGACCCCTAAGACTGCTCCTGGCTGCTTCCTGCCATCACCACACTCAGTGGAGATAGCCATCCCAGCTGGAATGAGGCCCTGCTGGCATGTTAGCTGTGATTGCTTAGCTTCATAGGCTGCTGGCTGGCCCTTGGGACTGCTCCTGTCTGCTTCCTGCCATAACCACCATCATTTGGAGGTGTCCAGCACTGCTATAGTGTGGGTGGGGGGCCCTGATGGCATGCTCACTAGGGCTTTCTCTCCTTCATAAGCTGCTGGCTGGCCCCTAGAACTGCTCCTGGCTGCTTCCTTCCACCACGGCCATCACCTGGAGGTGTCCAGCCCAGCTGGCATGAGGTGGAACGCCCTGCTCCTGTGCTCTTTGATGCTTGCTTACCTTCATAAGATGCTGGCTGGACCCAAGAAGACCACCACTAAAAACTGCCAGTGGGAGAGGATTGCAGTTTGCGGGCTAGGGTGCGGGTGGGTTGGTTTCAAGGTTGTGGACATTTTTGTATATTACTGTGTTTTAGGGGGGGGGGGTGTTATGTGATGGGGGAGGGTAATATGGGGAGGGTGAGATTGTGAGGGATGGGAGGGAGAAAAGGGTGTGATCTGAGTGGGAAGACTAGGGGGAAAGGGGTGAGTGGACTCCTACAGGTAAGAGATGGGGGAGTAAGATGGGAGGTTTGGGGGTTAGCCATGGGTGGGGAGGGCAGAGAAGGAGGACCCAGACTTGGAGGTGGGGAGGGAACTTCTCTGGGTGAGAGGCAGAGAAGTGGGAGTGGTCAGGATGGAATCATTGGGTATGAGGAGAGGACTCCCCCAGTGAGAACTGGAAGAGTTGGAGCAAGAGGAGAGGATGGAACTTTTCCCCATCTACCTCCTTGACCAATTATTCTCCATGGATGTTAGGCTTGACTGGTTACCCCACTATTGGTGAACTCCCTTCGCTGGAGGTTCATCAGAGCCTGAGCATTTTTCAAAGGCAATCTAAGACCTTTCTATTTGGCTAAGTATGTGGCAGGTGGGGGACAGGGGTTGTGGTTGGGGAGAGGTGAGGGCTAGGCAATCTTATATATTGTTATGTACTTTTATCCTTATGTTTTTTAAACATTTTTTTAAAATGTATATTTTATTAAAAAACATTTTCTTATTATAAAACAATAACAAACACAAAGGAGCAATAATTTGATAGCGAGCAATAAAGATACATTATTTTACATTTTTATATGCTGCTACCAATCTATGCATTCATTATTAGGTGGAATTCAAAATTAAACAAATAAATCCTCAAGGAATTCTGGAATCCTCTTGGCTCCATTAGTCACCAAGGGTAGACCAACCTCACTAGTCCACCACCCCAATGGGGCTTTAGAAGGTAATGAACTAATCATGACAGTGGTATCTTTATAACACTGCCATAATCGGAACTCCTGTTTCCAAGTTGTTGCAAGACATTGGGCCTCATGTGTCGGGCCAATTACCATATGAGAGAGAGACAGGATTGTCGTGGAACCAATGAAGTTGCATTCTAGCCCTGAAGAGCTGGCCCTGATGTACACATTGACATCACCCAAGACAGTAAATCTGGGTGTCCTCAACACCAACTCAGCTAGCTTGATCAGGGAATCTGTTATGCAGCATGGTATTCGATATAACAGAATCCTTAATCTAGCCCAGGCCTTGAACACAAGGTGAACACACTCCATGCTGGACAAGTAGGGCACCTGATGCCTTTAATAGGCCAAATTTTCTTTACCAATCACTGACACCACACCCCAACTTTGATCCTAAGCTGTAGGCACGCACACAGCCCAGGTGTCTCGTCCAGCCAGATCTCAGTGATGCATATGAGGTCAACGGCTTTGTCCTGAATTGAGATCAAAGACGTTTGATGCTTCATTTACCACTGACCTCTCATAAAACACCACCAGATTACAGCCTCCACTGGCCTCAACACCCAGACATTCTGAGACCAGGAAGAGGGGGTGGACAGTGGAACAGGAACCACATGCCTACCCCACCCTGCCACACCTCTCCCCCTTCCAAGCATGACCTCAATAGATACAATAGCTACTCCACCAACTCTCCCACAGAGTGCCTCTCTCGCCTGACTTCTGATTATAATTCACTCACCCCCAGGCCTGCAATTGAGACAAACTGACCAAGATAGCAGGCAGGGGAAAACCCCACCCACTCCCTCATTCTCCCTTGAGGGAGTCCCCTCCTCCCCCACGCTCATACCAAACTCCTCACTGGAGGTGTTTTTAGCATTCCTAACCACCTGCTCCAAATTTCCCCCATGCTCAACCTCCTCCCGCACCATGGGGTCCCACCCATCCACAATGCTTGTGCCAGTGCTGGATCCAGGGAATTTGGGGCCCTATATTAAATAGTGGTGTAGGTCCCCTCTCATAGGTATGTTTGAAGGACCTACATTAACTCTCCCATTAGTAAAAGGAAAATGTTACTGTAATTAAGTTCTGATATTCAATTAAACATAGCATCCCCTTCAAAGACCAGAGTTCCCTGCATTGCAGGCCTTGTGGGCCCATATGTTACACATAAGCAGAACCTTGTGTATTCTGCATTTCTGCCATTGCTGCCAATGGGGGAAATCCAGACTACATGGTGCATATGTTTTGTGTTGCGGGGAGCCCCAGGGGGGTTCCTGAATTTCCACAAGCCCTCTGTAGGCCAGGGCTCCTCATGTCTGAAGCCCTGTAGCCCTGTCTTTTACACCAGTGCATTTCACACTTTTGTTGTCATTTCAAGTTTATTCATAAACAATACTATTACGGGCACCTGCAACACCCCCCCCCCCCCCCCCCCAATTTACAGGGCCCTCTGAAGCTGTACAGCCTGCATTATTCTGGATCTGGGGGCAGGGGGGGGGAGGTCATGGCAGTGCCACCCTTCTTCCCTTTCCTCTGACCATTTCTTTCTCTGCATGCCCCCCCTCCCACATTAAAAATACAAATTAAGACAGTCGTAAACCTCTCCTGCTTCCAGACCACCAAACAGCCAACAATCTTTGCCAGAGCAAGAAGCCTGATGTAAAGGCCAAACATCTGGGTTGTGGGGCAGCCCCAGGTACAAATAATCCAGGTCCTGCAGCTCTTCTATCCCCTATCAGAGCAGGAGCCTAATGCAGAAGCCAGGGGTGGGGGGATGGGAGTGGAGAGAGACCCAGCTGGAAATATTCCAGCTCCAACAATCAGTTAGGAACAGTGGTGGCTGGTGGGTTCTAGGGGCACTTTTAGATGATCCCGCTGACAAGCGGGATCGTTAAGTGCCGGCATATCCCCCCCGCCTTTCTCTCTACGCCGGGTCTGATGCTCAGAAGAGCATCAGACCCGGCGTAGAGACTCAGTGCGCATGCGCGCCCTTGTGCGCATGCGCCCTCGGCAAAATATCCAGGAAGTGTGCCGTGAAGCCGGCACAGCGGCGATCCGTGTCGGAGGGGGCAGGATTGCCTGCCCGGTCTGACGCCGGCTTAAATGTAAGTTGGAAATTTAAACGAGCGCAAAGAAACGCGGCTGATCAAAGGATCAGCCGCGTTTCTTGTCTCGTTTAAAGGCAGCCTAAGGCTTGTGGGGCAGCGAATGGAGCCAACAGTAGGCAGGCCAAGCCAATGGTAGGCAGAGCCAAGCAGAATTTTGAAATGAATATGGAATTTTACAGCCTCAGTTCCCCATCTGTAAAAAATGGGAGAGTGTGTGTGTGTTCTCTTCACCCTTGCCCTTAGATTGTAAGCCCACTGGCAGGGATCTGTCTCCAGTAAGCAGCAGCAGGCAATGTGTTCAATGACAGGAGTACCATAACAGCTAGCCCAGATTACAGAAATTTCCAGTACCTTACTTAAGGTGCAGTTCAAGGAAACATAACAGTTTCTGAAATACACAGTAGCATAGGCCACAATTAAAATGCATGGAAAATGCAGGAAAACCCGACAGGATTATATGGGTTTTATTTTATTTTATTTATTTTTTCAATTTAATACTCCTGCTATCAGGAATCCTAAAATGCACACCATAAATTCTGCAATTGGTCCCTGGGAGGGAAAATATTTCCCACCTCTCATATAGCTCCCTCAAGCTGAAAGCTTCCAGACTAGTGAACAAGAGAAAAACAATACTTTGAAAAATCCTTAAGATCTCAAATTCCAAGTAGAGTTGGCAAAATTTAAAGTGGCTAATGTAGCTATTTCCTCCTTCAAAAATTCTAAAACCACACAAGGCTGCATGCAAAATCAGCAAAGCAAGTATTTTTTAAGTGCTTTAGCCACTGAACAACACCAAACACATTCTTTGGGAAAGCTGCTATATTTTGTCTGCGATTTTTTTCCACAGTGAGCCCACCAAACTATCCCAACCATTTAAGCATTCAAAGTTTAACTTTCTCAAGCATCAAATTTCACAGGAACGAAAACATGCAAATTATCAATGTTGTACTTGTGTTGACACCACTGTACAGAAGGTAAATGTTGTTAGTATAGTATTTTCAACACAATTACTTTCAAACCAAACAGAAAACTGTTCATTAATGCTCTTTGACAACAAGCAACTACACAGACTGAGTGATGAAGGAAGCCCACAAGCAGAAAAGAGGGCTGGGACAAGCAACAGCAAATTTTCAGTTCACATGTGTAAATGGAGAAAGACATAACCAGAGCCAAGACATTTGGTATATAAAGCATGAATTGCTATTTTTTAAAACAAACCAACTAATACGTCAGACTCAGAGCATAGGCAATAATTAATCTGGGGTTCTTTCCATTTGCCTTCAGTTTCTTAGCCAAACACTGCAGTCATGTTTTAAAGCTTCTCTCCACAACTTTAGGGAAACTTGCTTTCTTGGTTAAAGCCAAAACTCACGGACTTAACTCAACTCTCATCACTTATGGATTTTCCAACACCCTTATGTTACTCACCCCACTTCCCTGAGTGGTGAGAAGTTCCAGGGACAGCCTTGATGGGTCGGTGTCCCTTCGGCAGGAGAAACTGGAAACTTACTGTATGGTATAATAGTCAATTTATTTACAAATGTACAAGTTGAGAGGAATGGCTGGGACCAGCTGCCAGCTCCCCCAGCCAGGTGCCACTGAACCCTCCAGGTCCAGCACCTCAGGGGCTTCCCAAAATTCTGTTTCTCTGTAGCCTTCTGTTCCCAAACTCCAGCATGCAATCTCCAACCAGACTGCAGCTCTCTACTCGCAGACACAGACTGAAAGCTGTCCCACTCAGTACTCAGCATGGCCCAGCCCAGCCCAAACCATTGTTCTAAGACAAGGGGCTGGCTCAGATGTTGCCGGTGGCACTGTACAATGACTTACATTCCAAGGAGAATGAATTCCAACAGGGAGTTACATTCACAGAGGGACCCCAGATCCATAACACAATCATGAGACTTGTGGGTTTGCAACACTAAAACAGGCAAACTCTTCAAAAAACACATCATCAAAAAAACCCAAACCTGTCATTTTAAAGCAATCAACCAACCAACCCCAAAGTCCAGCCCATGATGGAGCCACCGCAAAAAAATCTCACCCCTTTAAATCTACTCCGTAACCTCAGGCCCAGGGGCCAAATGTGACCAATGGCAAGGTTTTATGCTCCTTTCCAGCTTCTAGATCTGGCCCCTGGATCCACTTCCTATCACCAAATACAGACAAGGCAAAACATCTCTTTTAAAAAAAAAAAAATCACGTTTAGAAGCAACTGGGTACGACCAAGTCCCCCACAGTGCATATGAGGTCACAAATCTCAACCCTCCCCCAATCTGCCCAGGGGAAACACAGGCAAGGCCAAAAAAAAACAACCCCAAACTTAAACCCTCTCTTCTTTAAAAAATAATCAATCACTTAAGAAGCATCAGGTTAGAAGCAAGCCCTGCCCCCACTCCCCCAGTGCACATGGGGGCAAGCAGGGGATACAATTGAATCTTAAAACACACAACTCCACCCAATCTGTCCTCTCCACCCCAGGTCCCAATCCACAGGGGGAGGAAAACAAATATTTAATTTAAGCTGAGTCCAAGGGCCCTGAAACTTATCAGACAGAAGCAGGCAGCTGCAGCCATGGCCATGTGCTAAAGACTGGCTCCGACAACTGAAGGGAGGAGGAGAAGTCAGAAGCAGGAAGGCCTGCTTGGGAGACATTTTTTCAAAGTGCCCTGCCAGGATACTGATTCTAATGGCTGCTGGGTTCCCATTGGAACCCATTGCCTGGCCTGCCTGTAGCTGCTGGCCACACCTCCTGGCTGTGATGCTCTGGGTGTTCACTCTGAAGAGTGAGCCAGCAGATGTCACAGCCAGCCAGGTCAGGCCAACCAGGGCCAGAAGGGGTGGGGGGGAGGAGCCAGGAGCAGGACTGCCTGGGAGGCATGATTCTAATGGCTGATGGGTTCCCATTGGAACCCATTGCCTGCTGCTGACCACACCTTCTGGCTGTGATGCTCTGGGTGTTCACTCCAGATAGTGTCCTGCCAACTGGGGGTGTCTTCAGGGCATCAGGTCACACACAGACATGGCAGCGCCAAACGAAAGATAAGGGGTTTGGGGGGGTGCGGTTGTGGGCTGGAGGGTGCCATGGGATGTACAACTCAGTACACCAGCCTCCCCTGGTTAAGAGGCAGTTACTTCCAAAAAGGCACTTTAGAGAACAAGCCCCAGTAGTAAGTAAAGCAAGTAGCTGAGAGGTTAAAGAAATGGGAAGAGGACAGAGTGAGGGAAATGCTGAGTTATGGAAAAAAATAATATTTAAAGGTGAGCTTTTTCTATTAAAACAGAAGTTAAGTCGTCATTAGCAGTTTCTTACTAGACAAGAACATATAGACAAAGTAGGGGCCCAGACACACTTAGTTACATTCACAGAGGTATTGTCAGTCCCAATATACGCATGAGAGAGAGAGGTAGAAAAGATTAATCAAAGTCACAAGTTAATTATTTGACTCCTAGGAAAATTGAAAGAATGGTCCTTAGTACTTTATGGGACATCCACCCAGCCTTATTCGCCAAGAAAGGACTTCCCAAAAGTAGAACGAGTGCGCTCCAGTCCAGTAGAAGAACCTACAGAAGATTATGGGCCTGATGACTATGCAGGTAATCTGGAGACTTCATCTTAAAGCATCACTGGTTTACTCTACTGCCTGTTTGACTACGGTGTCGTTTGGGGTTTGTATATATAAGTAGAGAAGAAAGATTTCCACAAACATTTCCATCAGGAAAATTGAAATAAAACACTTCATTTTATCCAAGTGGGGTCACAACTTAAAGCGGACACAGTTACAATCTCGATTGATATTTGATATGTCTTTGTTACTGTCTTTGGATGTACAACTGTATTGAGTTATAATTTGGCCTCAACGGCCGACCGCTTAATGACCTCGTTGCCCTTTGGAACACTTTGTTGGCCAAGGCCATCGACGGGATGGCTCCCAGGTGTCCAAACCCCAGACATAGGTGACACAGGGCCCTTTGGTTCATGGAGGACCTGCATCAGCTGAAGCAGGAGGGGAGGTGGTTAGAGTGACGGTGGCGCTGTACTCATACAGAAGCCAACCAATTGCGGCGCAGAGCCGTGTTAAAGGCCTATGCCATAGCTATGTGGGTAGCAAAGAGAAGTTTCTTTGCTACCATCGTATCATCCACAAAGGCGTGTCCAGCTGAGCTTTTCCAGGTGGTGAAGGGGCTGGTCAGTCCAGCCTTTCTCCATCTGGAACTGGAATCTTCCGGTGTTCACTGTGACATGTTTATCGACTATTTTGCTGATAAAATTGCTCGTATCCACCATGATTTCGATACTGCATTTGATGTAGTAGGGATGCCTGAAGTTATGAAGGCCCTGTCTTGTCCAGTTTTATGGGATCAGTTTCAGCAGGTATCGCCCACCAATGTGGTGGAGATGCTGGGGGCTATGAGGGCCACAACTTGTGAACTTGACCCTTGCCCATCCTGACTGGTGAAAGCCAGCTGGGAGACATTGGGGCCATTGATGGCAGAGGTTGTCAGTGCCTCCCTTGTGGAGGGCAAGGTCACAGGGTGCCTGAAGGAGACTGTGGTGCAACCTTTGCTCAAGAAACTATCTCTTGACATTGATGCCCTTGCCAGTTATCGTCCAGTCTCTAACCTTCCCTTTTTAGGGAAAGATATTGAGTGGGTAGTGACCCAGCAGCTCCAAGGACATCTGGACCACATTGGTTTCATCGACCCCTCGCAGTCCGGCTTCCATTTGGGCTATGGCACTGAGACTGTACTTGTGGCCTTGGTCAATGATCTGCACCAGGAGTTGGACCAAGGTCGATCCACTCTTTTGATTTTGTTAGATCTTTCAGCAGCATTTGACACAGTTGACCATGAGATGTTGGTGACTCGCCTGCGGAACCGTGCTGGGGTGGGCAGAACTGTTCTTGAATGTTTCCGCTCTTTCCTGGCCAGAAGAACACAGCGTGTGATTCTGGGGGATTGCACATCATTTCCCTCAGGATCTCATGTATGGCAATCCCCAAGAATCCATTTGTCCCTTCTCCTGTTCAACGTGTACATGCAGCCTTTGGGCGAGATCGTGAGACGGTTTGAGGTCCGGTGTCATTAGTACACTGAAGACACCCAACTCTACCTCTTATTTACATCGGATCCAGGCCCAGCAGTCTCGGTGTTTGCCCAGTGCCTGGCTGCGGTCGGGAATTGGATGAGGGCAAGTCATCTGAAGCTGAATCCCGACAAGACGAAGGTGATGTTGGCGGAAAGGGCCAAGGGAGTGGAGGCCCCCATAATTGATGGTGTGCGTCCCTCCAGGGTCCCTCAGGTTCGCAGTCTTGGAGTCCTCGATTCACAGCTCCACCTGGATGCCCAGGTGGTGGTTGTGTTGAGGAGTGCATTTGGTAAAATACATCTGTTCCGACGTCTTCAGCCTTACGTCTCAGGATCTGATCTTGTCACCATCATTCATGTATTCATCACCTCGAGATTGGACTACTGCAGTGCACTCTTCATGGGGGTACCCTTAGTGATGACCCAAAGACTGCAGCTGGTACAGAATGCGGCGGCTCGCCTCCTTGTGGGGACGGGTCGCCGGGAGCAGATAACACCAGTGCTCTGTTCTCTGCACTGGCTGCCTATAGTCTTCCAGGTTCAATTCAAGGTGTTGGTTATTACCTTTAAAGCCCCACATGGCTTTGGCCCCACTTACCTGCAGGATCACCTCCCCCCCTCCCAGGGGGTGCCTTCTTAAAGGGGGGTGCCTTCTTAGAGGTCCCCCGGGTTTCCCGGGGAGCGACGTTCAAGAGGGCATTCTCAGTGCCTGCGGTGGTGGAACTCCCTCTCGGTAGAGATTCGCCTCTCTCCAGATCTCCCCTCCTTCTGCAGACTATGTAAAGTCTAGCTCTTTCACCAGGCATTTGGTGAGGGGGACATGTAGTGGGAAGGGGGTGGTTTCTTTAAGGTCAAGGGTATCTTTATCTTTGGTTTCTAATGGGTTATTATTTTGCTATTTTATTGTGTATGGTATTTTATAGTTTTGTACTTTTATTATGATGATCACTGCCCGGGGCTGCCATTGGGCAGGACGGGGGTGGTATATAAATTGTTTTATAAATAAATAAATAAATAAATAAATTACGTTGAAGTCTAAAAATGGGGTTCCATTGTCACAAATAAAAATCAGGGGTTTAAATGGAGCCTGATACTGTGCAGGGCTGATGAAGCTGAAGTGCCCTATAGAGAGGAGATACCAGTGAGCAGACTTCTTTAGTATGAACGTTAACTTTTAATTGCTAACTGGTAAATTTTGTGAATAACAGGGTTTAATACTTTTTTGTTTAAAAAGTAATTATTTGCCGAAAGGTAGGAGAGGAATACATGAAGACTTTGGGCATCACTCACACCTTGAGTTTCTTTTCTCTTATGAAATAATATCTCATAAAAACATATGTTTGAGTCCAAGGTCTATATCTGACACAGCACTAATTGTCTATACTTATTAAAATGATAATAGCTAGCCATGTGATTCAAAGTAAAGAACTATGGCTGTATAGAATATCTTCTAAAAAGCATTGAACAATAAAGTCAGATGTGGTTGTTTGTTTCCTTTCCCCCTACCCTATGCCTCCCCTATTGATTTTCGGATTTAATAAAAGGTCCATGCAACACAGAGTGCAGTAAAGTAGGATGTGATGGGCCGGGACCAGACCATTGTAATGACTGTCTACACTACTACTACAAATCGAAAAACAATACACGGTAAGAAATAAAAACCCTCTGCATATTTTACTATACGTAGCCCAATTTTTATCTTACTTTCCCTCGTATAACTCCTTTTCCCCACAACATTCCATGAGCCACTCCTCTTGTATTTAATTATACAGCTGCAGCAACGGCTGTATGTTAAGTTACAACCCCACTTTCATTCTAAGTCATCAAACTTCAAACCTGTTTTGTAGAAATATGACTTGTGGTTTTTTTCTGTTTTTTTTTTTTCCAGAGTGTGTAGCATTCGGGGGTTATGTGGTGTGTGCTTAATTTCATGTTGGTCAGCACAGTCATTTTTGAGTTATATTGTTTTGATTTCTGCTTCGATGTAGAATCGCTGACATACTAACTTTGTATGGGCATCTATATCTTTGACTGCATTCACATTTTAGCCTTGTAAATTGACATATATGTAGCCTGGTCAGCCATGAAAGTGATTTTTAATAATTGGTTTGGTCTGGTGCTGTTGGAGGGTTATTATTAAGGTTTTAAGGGTATTTTCAGACGTGAGGGGGCTCAATTCGCCCCGCCACGGAAACACCCTAATGATTCCCCACTGGGGCCAACACGTAACGGCCAACAGATGTGTTGGCCGCTCCCGGTGGGGAATCCGGGGCGGGGCCGCGCAGCACAACGTG
>QEPC01012913.1:8997519-9039521 GCA_003113815.1 Sphenodon punctatus
CCCCCCCCCCCCCGGTGATTCACGGGTGTGAACATCTGGGGGGGAACTTCCGTTCCCCCTAACAAACGTTATGGGATCGCGATCACCATGTGGGGATTCACCGTGGTTGAGCGTGATATCGTAACATCTGAAAATACCCTAAGAAATGGTATGGTCACACATGCCCATTGGCTACACAGGCACACACCAGCAGTACTGTCCTATCCCATTGTCATTATTCTGTCCACTCTGATTGACTGTCAGTAGTGTACTTCACTGGACGTCACAATACTGAAAGGATTCGCTGGCCTGAGCCAACTTCAGTACACATCACAGCTCATCTCCCCCTTTTTCTGCCTGAGAGAATAAACTGCATTGTCCATCGGGAAAAACTGAGAAGGGAGAGAGAGACTGTGTAGAAATGGCGGGACATTGGGGAACTACTGTAGAACCCAATCGTTTATCCTCTCCACTCTCACTTCATTACCTAGTATGTTCTCTGATGTGCTGTGAATTTAACATTGTGGTTCATTACATGATGCAATGCACCATAGTCCCTTCGTGCCAATGGCACAAATTTATCCGCTGTCCCCTAGCCTCCTCCCTCACAGCAACACCAAGGTCTACTGTCTCTGGGTACTAGCAGAGGCAAACAGACTGTGCACTGGAACCCAAATGTATTTGATGCAGGCATGGGAAACTCAGAAGGGAGAGAGACAGCCTGTAGAAGTGGCAGGACACTGGAGAGGTACTGTGGAACCCAATTGGGTTCCAAAAAGAAGAATATGCTTGGTTTGGTCTTGTGCTGTTGGAAAGTTTTTATTAAGGTTTTAAAAAAACATAGCTTCACAGTAGGGACAGTGGCTGTATGTACCCAGGCAAGAAGGAGGGTACAGCTGCTTGGCGCAAATGGAGCTTCCCAGTGGGAGGTCCCAGTTGTACGCTGTTCCTAGCTTGGGTACATATAGCCATTGTTCCTACTGTCCTACAAGTTCTTCCAAGCCAGAAAGTTGCACAGAACACAGTTGCTACAGGGGAGCTCGCTTCAGCTCCCTCGTAAGGTGCAGGAAGTAGCCAGATACTGTAAATTGCACCCAGTCAGTATTTTCTCAAGTTCCTACACAAAAGAACATGGTTTTGAACTTTCTTCTTTGATATAGAAACACTTTCATAGTAACAGTTTAGCGCACATCCATATCTTTGGCTGCGTTTAGAGTTGAGGCTTATATGTAGCCAGGGCAGCCATTAATGACTGATTGTGTTTCTTGGACTGGATGAAATTTTATTGCAGTTTAAAAAATCGGTACCTTCATGCATGCATACTTCGATTCCATATGCAACTTAATACAAGTCCAGCAGTTACAGTGGTTCCTAAAAAAAATATTCCATTGTGTTTTCAGATCTTACTGCCCTATCATGGGGCTTCTTCCAAGGATATTATGCTCATGTTCCTAGGACCTACTCCCATGTCCTCCCCTGATACAAGACAGGACACTCCTTAACTAGATTATCTGGAGTCCCAGTTCAGCACATCCCCAGCTCATCCCTGATACAGTATATCATACAGCCATTGGGTTTAGCCAGGGTGTCCTGGGTCAGGGCTGCGTGGGTGTCCTGGGACTGCCAGCTTGAGTGGCACAGGGGAGGGGAGTCAGCTGGTGGGGGACCAGGGTCAGGCGGTCCCGGCCCCAGGATACCCACACGGCCCCAGCCCTAGGACAGCATTCCTGCCTGTGTATTCTTTCTAGCTATTTCTTCAACTGTGTCTCTTGCCCTTCCCTGGGGTACAGCAGCTTCGTAATGCATCTCTCCAGCTAATTTCCAGTTCAGCCTAGACCTTTCTTTCCTGCCCTTGATCCTATTCCATGTTTTGGGGGTTGCTTTTTTTCCTCCTCCTTGGCAAGATGCAGTTAGGAAATGAACGAAGGGAGAAGAATAATTCCCCACCCCCTCCTAATGTCCCACCTGTCACATGTGCCAGTTTGTTTATCTTTCACCATAAAAGCATTTCTACAGTTTCTGCAATAAGACTTTATTACATTTCTCCCCCACTTTCCAATCTCCACCCCCATCTCAGTCTCTCCGGCAGAACATGTAGCAACCAGTGATCAACCCTGCCTGTGAAGCCATGTAGGGTTTGTGTCAGGGAACCCTTCATTGAGAGGAAGTGCTGTAGCTTCCCTTTACAGTTTGCCAGCCTTTCAAAATGATCCAGAACCTGCCCACACCCTGCTTCTAACAAGTTCCACTGACCAATATTCCGGATGCCTCTCCAGTGCGTTGCATGGACCTGGAGGAAATTAGCAACACCAGCGGACTGGATGAGAGCCCAAAGACCATGGAGGGACTTATGGGTGCAGCCAATTATGCTGCAAACCAGTTGAGGAATCTGGTACATCCTTAAGCCCTGGAGGTCCCAGCCATTCTACCTTGATGCACAGTTCCAATTCACCCCCCAAAATAAAATAAAATCATGCACACAGAGAAAACATAAAACATAACATGACCATGGCTCAGGTGGTAGCATGCATGCTTTGCATGTATAAGGTCCCACGTTCAATCCCTGGTATCTCCAATTCAGGATCTCTGGTAACATAGCAAGGCCTTTGCTGGGAATCTTGGAGGATCTCAGGTAGCATGTCTGGGTGATGCCTTGCTAGAGACCCTGAAAAGCCAGATATGAAACCCCGAGGCCATGTCAGGTTGTGACAATGCTGGGCTATTGGTCTGACTTGATTAGGCAGCTTCTTATAACACATTTAACGTACAAAGTAAAAGTCATCATAGTAGATTAACTCACACTTTTTTGTCAACACAATTTCTGATTGTATCGCATGAAAGAAAAAAAATTCTGTGGTAAAACTAAATTCATGAAATCATAAAAACATAAGAAGTGCCATACTGGTTCAGACTAATGGTCCATCTAGCCCAGTATCCTGTCTCTGACAGTGGCCAATCACGGTGGCTTGGGAGAAGCACCCAACAGGTCATGATGGGGGATCCATTCCCCGTTGTTTTCCCCCAGCTCCCATCATGTTCCCTGATCCTGTCTGGCTAATAGCTGCCAATGGACCTATCTTCCAGAAACGTGTCCAAACCTCTTTTAAACTCAGCTATAGTACTGGCCCTTACCACAGCCTCTGGCAGTAGATTCCACAACCCAATTATACACAGAATGAAAAAATATTTTATTTTATTTGTTTTAAACTTGCCACCCATGAGTTTCATGGAGTGTCCCCTAGTTCTAGCACTACCTGAGAGGGTAAATAACTGCTCCTTATTTGTTAGTTCCACACCACTCATGATTTTATAGACCTCTATCGTATCTCCTCTCAGTCGTCTCTTCTCCAAGCTGAAGAGCCCCAACCTACCAAGCCTCTCCTCATACGGGAGCCCTTCCATATCCTTGATCATTTTTGTTGCCCTTCTCTGTACCTTTTCTAGTTCAGCTATGTCTTTTTTGAGATGGGGCGACCAGAACTGCACACAATATTCGAGGTGCAGTCGCACCTTTGATTTGTATAGAGGCATTGACCTCTTCAGTTTTATTCTCTAACCCCTTTTGAATAATTCCTAACATTCTGTTTACTTTTTTGACTGCTGCTGAGCACTGCACTGTGGATTTCATTGTATTGTAATGTCCACAACCACCCCCAGATCCTTTTCTTGAGTGGTAACTCCTAGCTTAGTACCCAGCCTTGTGTATGCATAGTTTGGATTATTTTTCCCTATGTGCATCACTTCTCATTTGCCATTTAGATGCCCAGGCACCCAGTGTCTTAAGATCCCGTTGCAGTTCCTCACAAGGTGAGGTGTTTTAACTACCTTGAATGACTTGGTGTCGTCTGCAAATTTTATCACCTCACTCTTAACACCCTTTTCCAAATCATTAATAAATACATTAAACAGCACCGGTCCCAATACAGATCCCTGAGGCACACCACTTTTTACATCTCTCCATTGTGAAAATTGACCATTTAGTCCAACCCTTTGCTTTCTATCTTTTAACCAGTTTCTGATCCATAGTAAGACACTATCTCCTATCCCATGACTTTTTAATTTTCTCAAGAGTCTCTCATGAGGGACCTTATCAAATGCTTTCTGGAAAAGGCCACGAAAAGGGGCAGGCAACCCTGACGGGGAAGGATAGGGCCAACAAGGTCACGTGGACTCCGCCCTGGGCTGAGGTGGGACCACCTTTCCTGCTCCTCAATGGCTCCAGCCTCAGTTGCAGGCTGGAGCCAGACAAACAGCACCCACCCTCCCTTCCCATGCACTGTGAGTTCGTACCAGTTGCCAATTTGGGGCCAGGAATTGAATTTTTAAGGGAACCCTAATCAGGCCACAAAGACAGGTTTCTCATTTTTTGCTTTCCTCACAGTGATGGGTAATTGATTCAATTGGCTCACCCCCGGTAGGATTCAAAGCGTGTTGTTGTGCCTGCTTTAACTTTGTCGCACTCTTGCAGGGGTCCAGCAGTGTGGTTTAGAGGTTGGAATAAAATTAATATAAGGATGAGCCATCTCCTTAGGAGATGAGGAGGCCATACCTACCGCAATAGCAGGGTATGGCAAGTTGCAGGGTAGCCTCCCTGGGAGGGGTGTCCAGTGAGGGCGGTAGGGTCCCCAGCCTGCAGGCACCTTCCTCCTTACTCAGGTCCAGAAGGACCTTGGTCCCCCTCACACGTGGCCTGCACCATAAAAAGGGGGGGGAGACATTGTGTTTGAGAATGGGGTGGTAATCAAGGTTATATCGAAACCACCCCTGTGTTCCTGGTTTGATGGACACTTACGTGCTGGACCTGAATCGCACTAGGCAATTTGCCCCCACCTATTTCTAATTATGATTGACTTAATAAAGAGTGCAGTCATTTAAACCCAATCTTTGGTGTCTTGTCTGTCTCTTCCGGGGTGCATCAGCAAATACACAGCAGGTCACAATGGGGAGATCCATTCCCTGTTTCACTCCCAGCTCCCAACGGTAAGAGGTTACATTCCCCAAATGTGCATGACTAATAGCTGCTAATGGATCTATCCTGCAGAAATGTATCCAATCCTTTCTTAAACCCAGCTATACTACTAGCACTGACCACATCTTCCAGCAACAAATTCCACAACTCAATTGTGTGTTAAGTGAAAGAATACTTTCTTTTATTTGTTTTAAATCTCAACCTGGTAGTTTCATGGAGTGTACCATAGTTCTAGTACTATTTGAGAGACTAAGGGCGTTTATAGACGATCCCGCTTACAAGCGGGATCGCTAAACGCCGGCTTTTCCCGCTGCGGCATCTCTGCGTACCGTGTCTGATGTTCAGACACGGCACAGAGTGCGAGTGCGCATGTGCGCCCTTCTGCGCATGCGCACTCGCCGCGGAACGAGGAAGTGCGGCGTAAAGCCGGCACTCCGGGAATCCGCGTCGGAGGGGGCATGATCGCCTGCCCCCTCCGACGCAGATTAAAAAGCAGGCCACGCATGTAGANGCCGCGGCCGCTGGTGCTGGGGGGGGGACTCGCCTCGCCTTGGGGTCGCTTACTCTTTTTTTAAACAAAAAGCCAGGGTGGGTGGGGGGTGTCCCCCCTTCCACCCGCGCAGCCTGGACTCGGGGAGGTTTTTTTTTAAAAAAACTTGTTTGCTGGGGCTTTAAAAATTTTTACATTGCAGCCATTTTTAAATGGCTGCAATGTAAAAAAACCGGTACCCCAAAATCCGGTACCGGGGTCCGGATTACCGGGCCGAATCCGATAATGCCGGTACGCCCGATACCGGCATTAGCGGATACCGGATTCTACCGGTTTCCCACCCCTATCATTTTGTCATAGTCTCCCTTTTTAAAGTTAAATGCTAACGCTGTACTTTTGTTTGTTTTTCTCACTCCAGAAATTATGTCAAATGTGATTATATTATGATCGCTATTGCCTAGTGACTCCACCACAGTTACTCCTTGCACCAGGTCCTGCGTGCCACTCAGGACTAGATCTAGAATAGCTCCTTCTCTTGTTGGTTGCAGAACCAGCTGTTCTAGGAAGCAGTCATTTACAGCATCCAGAAATTTGACCTCCACGTCCAGCCCCGAGAAAACATTCACCCAATCAATATTAGGGTAATTTAAGTCACCCATTATTATTATGTTGCCGAATTTAGTAGCCTGTCTAATCTCTTTTAGCATTGCTTTATCAGTCTCTCCGTTCTGGTCAGGGGGACGGTGGTATAACCCTACTGCAGTACTCTTCCCCTTTATACTTGGAATTTCTATCCATAGAGATTCTAGGGAACAGTTTGCATCCTTTACAATTTTAATTGTACTTTACTCAATGTTGTCTTTTACATATAGAGCCACTCTACCACCAACTCTATCTACTCTGTCATTCCAATATATTTTGTACCCTGGTATTACAGTGTTCCATTGACAGGGACCCGAGTCCACTGCATTAAAAAATCTTAAATTCTGCAACCAGTGAAGCCAAATTCTGCAAATTCACCGTGAACATTAATATTTGTATAATTAACTTGATTTGCATAATGATGCAGCAATTTATGCATGCAAATTTGCTTACCAGCATGCTTTTTCAACAGGTTTGACATAGAATCACAACTTTGTTAATCAAACACCACTCAAATCCTCTGGAATGTCAGCACCCCAAAACTCCCACTTCATGTTAAAGCCCCAGACCTCACTGACCAAAACATAGGACCCTAAGACCCTTCCACCCACAATTCATCTCCCAGGGGCTTATTCACCCATAGGGGTAGTGGTCACACCTCCCCAACAGATGGCAGTTGCAGCAGCAGTTTTAGTTTGGGGGTCAGGCAACAAGTTTATGCCTGAGACAGGATTTAAAGATCCTTCAGACGGGCTTCCACTGCAGTTTCATTGCAAGTTCAGCCTGTCACTGCAAGGATTGGCTGACTCTGCAAACATTACTGCAAATTGCAGCAACGCGGTCAACAACACTGGTCCCTGCCCATTGGTTATCCTCGTTCCACCATGCACTACAAATTATCCTCGTTCTACCATGCGCTAAGAGTAATTTGGCAAAATATGAAGCATAAGTTACTTTCCTGTAGTGGCTATAATTGGAGTGTAACTTATTGACGTGCTTTTGAGGATTTGCATCATTTTAAAATTCTGTTAATGTTCTATACATTTTGCGTGTTGTGGTGATGGAGGAACAGCAGATTCCAGGTTTTTTTTCCTTCTGGTGGACTGTAGGTATGTGTCCTCCCCACCACCACCTTTTTGTTTGTAGGGTTATGGATGATGATTGATGATGATTGATGATGATGACTGATAGTGAAATTGTATGGGTTTTAGTGGATGTTAGTATAAGAAAATGATTATTGAGGTTGACAGCCTAACTGGTCGTTTCCATGGTTTGTGGCGTTTAACTTTTTATTGTATTAAGCATATGTTAGTAGATGCATCATGTAAATGCCATAGCTTAACATCTTTTGAAACCAATAGTGTTTTTAATTTAGTGAATTTATACTTTACAAATTTACTTTGAAGCAATAGTAAAGTCCTAATTAGAATGTTTATATGCATCCTTCAAACACCTTCTCCAGTATCAACTGATTGTTTTTTACAAAATCATCAAGCATACAAGATTATTATAGCCAGCATAATACTGGATTTGAGAAGGCTTGATAAGGATGTGAAAAGCCCCTCAGAACAGGAATCTGTCTCTAATTAATGATTACTCGGTGCCAGGTTCCTTGCTGGTGCTATATCAACACTTGATAATAGTAATAAGACTCCATAGTGAAGAAGTGACTGATGAGAGAGGAGACTGCCATTGGTCCAAAAAATGCTGCAGAGTTAAAGTAGCTGGATGTAGTGGATTTAATTAACATCCATGTGGAGATTATTTTTTGTTAAATGGTTTGATAAAATGGAAAAGCAGTCCTTTTGAAAGGGTGTATGCTTAATGCACTTATTCCTATAGGGTGAGGGATTTAGGTCATGAATAACTCTGCCTTTTATTCATTGCACAATGCAGGATCTGTGTTCCAAACTGCCCATCTGGTCACTTTAGTGCAGACAAGAAACGCTGCAAAAAATGTGCCCCCAACTGTGAAACATGTTTTGGAAGCCATACCGACCAGTGCTTGACGTGTAAATCTGGCTACTATCTGAATGAGGAATCCAGTAGCTGTATCACCAGCTGCCCAGATGCTTTTTACTTGGATAAGTGTCAGTATTTTCTACTGCTTATCTGTTTGGGTTTTTAACATTTGGAATTAGGAATTCTTTTGTAGGGTGATGGGTTAGGCTGTAAGATAAAGAATTATTTCAATTAGACAAAAATAATTATAGCTAGCCACTGACTGAAATGATTTATTGATATGAATTCAAATATATTTGTAAGGTTTACACTACAATAATAAAGTTAGCAGATCTTGGGTAGGGTGGCTCAGGAAATTGGGTCAGTAGGAGACGCTAGGTGGGCTATGTTTAGGGAGGCTTCATTTTGTTAACTGCAAACTGGAACACCGCATCTACCTCTAGCATGTGCTGCATACTACAGCATTGAGGGAAAAAGACTTCACCACTCCCACTTCCATTCATACTGACAAACTACTCCTTCCTGGTATCACAGCGTACACCAGCAAATATACAAGAGCTATCAAAGCATCCTGACTGGTTCCCTGCTTTCTAAGGGGTGGTCCAAATTTGCTTTGGTTTCGTTTCCCAAAGTTATCAGATTGAAATATGATTCATATTATGGATCCATATTTAAATCAATTAAAAATTTAAAATAATTTTAAAATTAAAAAATTACCGCACATGCACAAATGACTGCTGGACCATTCTGCTCATGTGCAGATTGGCTGCCATTTGCCAAAATTGCAGTGATGCTGCCGCCGCCGTTTTGGAGCAGGGTGCACATGTGCAGAATGTTCTGGGGCCATTTTGCACATGTGCAGTAATTTTAAATATATTATTATTTTTTTTAATTACTGTGCATGCACAAATGGCCACTCAACTGTTCTGTGCATAGGTGCCTATTTCCAAAATTTTGGATAAGGGCAGCCAGTCTATGCATGTGCAAAATGGTCACTGCACATGTGCAAATTATCCCAAATTTTTGGAAACAGGCACACAAGCACAGAACAGTCTGGCACCCATTTTGCACATGCGCAGTGATTATTTAAATTTGAGTACGCAACCAAAACAGGCCTGTTGTCACGCTGTTCCAGTTCAGTCTGGATTAATCCATAATGACCTGTTCCGTGCAGTTACGTGTTTACTCCAAATTCCCACTTCTACTTCGACTTACGGATATGGCCGCCATATAGCGCATGGCACAATTTGACCCTTCTTACAGGAGTTTGCTCTAATGATATTTTTGAAAGTCTTAGACCTATACCGATCTAGTGATCTAGTTGAGTTACCAGCCACTGCCATGTGGGGAACACGGGTTCAACTCTCACCTGTGATAATGCTTAAAGAGCAGCATGTAAAGGTTTCAGCTGTAATTCCTAGCATAGGTTCATATGAACCAGCAAAGAATTCAAATCATGCTCTAAGCTGGTGACTAAATTTTATTAATATCTGAGGGATTTCGCAAGTAGGTAAATGTTTGCTGAATCAGAACCCTCTTATCTTGCATCCTATACTGTGAAGCATAGGCCAGATTAGCAGAGGCACACACTGGATTCATTTTCTCTGTGTAAAAACTAAGTACTGTTACTTCCCTGACTCACACTCCCACATCTGCCCAATTAGGAACAAGACAAAAAAGATGTTAGTGTGAGAGGGATACTCATCGGGTCTTCCTCAATTAGAAAACTAGCATCCATGCTGCAAAATCTCAAGGGACTGAGGGCTCATTAAATGGCAAAACATGGCACTCTAAAATTTTACATAAGAGGAAGCAGGGGACCTCTAAACAGGAAGGGGAATTGTAAAGTAATTTGTGGGGTTACTTTGATCAGCAAAAGGCCTATCCTCAAATCCCACAAAAGGTAAATCAAGAAAAGCTGTTTGATCAGCAGACTTGTAAGGCAATTACACAAATTGAAATTACTAAATTATTTTACAAGGGTGGCTTATATGCAAACTGATTCTTTGCCTTCATTTGGTATGTTTTTGTATTATTTAAAAGGATACTGTAAGTCAGTTATACAAGTAGGTTCTAAACAAGTGTTTTTATGTTCAAAGCATTTTTCAGAGAAATATATCATTAACATTTAAAAATAATTGGAAGCATTTGATGCTTGAAGTAGAAGGTTAATGATAAACAGTACTGAGGTATTTAATTTTACTATAGCTTCCTGCCTCCATTCCTAGTGTTGAGGTAGAAAAGTAATAAGAAATGGAACATATCCGTATCATTTTATTACAAATAATTGATCTGGGTTTTCTGGGCTGCTTTTTTTTTTTATCCTTTGCAGATAAGCTGGTTTGCCGGAAATGCAATGAGAACTGTAGGACATGTGTTGAATTCGAAACTTGCACAGAATGCAGACATGGCCTAAGGTAAGGAAATGATGAGTTTAACCGAACACAATAGCCAAAGCGGCGTCCATGTCTATGGACATACATCAAAGAAAGTTACATAATGTTATTGTTTAACCGTGACTGGTTCCTAATTTAAGTGTCATACCTGTTTATGGTATGATATAATATTTATTTAGACAACCATCTGCCATTCTGAATAACAATGGTTTATAAAACCTTTAAATACAAGGAAAATTAAAGCCTTAGCCATGTGAAAACTGGATTCTTCACTTTCTTGACCTCCAGTCTAACAGTCAAGGATTATTTTAAAAGTAGAACTGGTGAAATTGTATTAATCTTCTGATTCATTCCTGCGATAGCTAGAAACTATTTTCTTATCTTTATTGTCTCTTCATACATCCAATCATTCAGTTATCTTAAGTACTTCGCACTCAGTTCTATTGCGATATGGTGTGCCCATATTTTACACAGTGGGTGGATATTTTTTCTTGGTAGTGTAACTTAAACATTTCTGAAACTGAAAGGTAAAATCCATAAAGGAGAAGTATACATTTCAAGTTCCCAAATGAATGAGAGGTCTTTTGATCTACTTGGAGAAGATCAAAAATTTCTATAGCTCTACTCTGGATTTTTGTCACAAAAAATGAAAGAAGAATTCCGCATCTGTTGTTTTTTCAAATTAAGCATAGGACACAATTGTTTTACCACTGAACACACACCTCATAGCAAATAGATTCTATTCTATTCTTTTCTTTTTCTTTTTTTTTTGAGCCAAAGATGTCTGTGTTAGTTTCTTTCTATGTCAGTGGCCTCATTTCTCTTTCACATGTTAAAGACACTTCCCTTCTCTATAGATGTTGCATTTAGGCTTTTCATCAACCTGCATTGTTCTGCCTGGCATACAGTGTTTTATCACTCAGTAAAAACAGTTACTTTAAATTAAAGAGATATTGGTCATGGGGTAATAAAGGCATGAAATCAAGTCAAGGAGGTCTGGGTATGTTTAACCCTCTCTGTAAAATAGAAACTATTACTTACCTTCAGGTGTGTTGTGTTAAATTAATGTTTCTTGTGTTCTTGGGAATCTTCTGATGGTAGGTGTCATGTAAGTGTAAATAGGATTCATTTGCCTAACTACCCTTTATATTTAAAGCATCTAGGGATTCAGGGGGAAATGCAAAATTTGTCAAGACAGTTGGTGACAACTTTGTAAGATTTTGGTTTTACATATCTTCCAGTGTATTCTAGAGAGTGTGGCTTCCATTGTGAACACAAATGCAAGAGATGGAGAGAAAGTTATCAGACCTACTTCTGTTGGTGAGAGTAGTAAGCTTTTCAGCCACTCAGCGACCTTCCTCAGGCATGTTCTGACTTTTCACTTGCTTCCATACCCACACCAACAGAAATGCTTCAGTTAAAGATCTCATCTGAACTACATTGTCTCTGTTACTTTTCAAGGATTTTTTAAAATTATTCAGCTAAATACAATAGTCTCTCTCTTACCCTCTGTCATGACATTATTGTCTTTGTAAAATTATTCAAACTGATGAACAGAGGTGGAAACCAGCTCAACAATGGGTTCAAATAATCAGTTGATTATTTGCAGTAACTTGGGGCCCAATATGGCTGTGGAAGCTTACAAGTTTGTAGGAAAGAGTGTTAACCAACAGCTCCTTGGTGGTAAAACCTAGGCTCCGTGAACTCCCAACTCACCATGCCAGTTAAATATGCACAGAAGCTTGAAGAACCATTGAAAAGGGAGACATTATCATTCTGTTGTGCACACACTCAACCAATGGTGAATGTCAGCACCATCTACACTTATGTGTGCACTTTCCTCTGGGCTCAGGATGTTAGGTGAATGAGTCCTCACAGAACATGGAAAACATATTAAGGATGATAGAGTGGAGAGAAAGGGTGTTTACAGAAATGACGCTGGGCATGGATTAATCCGCTCTAGCACAGATTAATCCATGCCCAACATCATGTTTAAAAGGGACTGCCAGATGTTGGCCCAGGCTGTAGCACGGGCCATGGGGGCGCTTAGCCCAAGCTGAACAGCCCAGGCTAAGCACCACCATGGCCTGTGCAATGGACATGGTCATGTTTGATGGCCCACTCGCTACCACAGCGCAGCCGTGGCAGTCTCATAGGCCACCATGGTTGCCTGTCAGGGATGGGGTGAGCTGCTCTGAGCAGCGTGTGGGCAAGGCTATACCTGAAGTCCACGTCCAGGGCCCACTGGAGTCCACGTTAAGAACATATAATAAGAACATAAGAAGTACCATACTGGGTCAGACTGATGGTCTGTCGAGCCCAGCATCCTGTCTCCGACATTGGCCAGCTACAGTAACTCAAAAGAAATACAAGTACAGTTCATGGATGTGTGACCCAGCTCCTGCTAATCACTTCCAACTCTCAGTAGCCACAGCTAGTAAGCATTTATGGCTTTATCCTCTAAGAATTTATCTAGTTTCCATTTGAAACTAGTTCTGGTGCTTGTTCCCAGAGGAAGTTATCCTCTGGGAACAAGTTCCACAACTGTATTTTCTGCTGAGTAAAATATTACTTCCTTTTTGTTTGTTTGTTTTTTAAATCTTCCACCATTTAACTTCAGAGATTGCCCCCTTTTTCTCTTATTGTGATAAAAGGCAAACAATAGTTCTCTATTTACTTTTTCCACACTGCTCATGATTTTATAAACTTCTATCATATCCCCCCCTTAATCGCCTCTTCTCCAAGCTAAACAGCCTTAACCTGTTGAGCCTCTCCTCATATGGAAGTAACTCCATCCCTTCTATCATCCTTGTTGCCCTTCTCTGGACTTTTTCCAGTTCTATTATATCTCTGCTTCATCTGTGCCCGAAGCCCAGGTTGCTTCTGGGAAGGTTGCTGCAGAGAGATCAAAGTGTCATGCAGTTATCCTCCTGCAGTCACTGTAGAGGAGTGAACCATGCATACTGTTCACCTTCAATGCTGCTGAGGTCTGGGGAGTCTCCTACTGCTCCCCAGCACTCTTCTGGTCACCTGTGAGCAATAAAGGCCCTCGTCTCTTTCTCGGTCCAGGGAATGCAGCATTAGCGAGATTGCACTGCACAGGTACTGGTGCTCTATGTTGCCTGGCTGTTGGGCTGAGCCATGACCACAGCGATGAAGCGCCTCTGAAAAAGTAACCAACTTCAGGCACCTACTGCCAACCAGGAAAGCCGGGACAACACCTGTTTGAAAACTGGTACACTGGGCTTTCAGTAAGTAGACACGAGACAGCCAATAGTGGCCAGTAGGTGGCCACTTGTGGTGCGCAGCCATGCTAGTTAGGACTGAAGAATCCGCTATTCTCAATGGCCCCCCATATGCCCTACCTCTTTCTAATGCAAGTGCTACCAACCTTCAGCCCCCAAAGCACTTATCATTTTGCCATACCACCATTCTCCACGCCCCCACTTCCCTGCATCCCTACTTTCCATCCCTTTTGCTTCCCTTCCCACTTCCAGCCCCATAAGCAGTGTATTCCTACGTCATACAGCCATTCACCACACATCCTAGTCCCCCAAACCTCCTACCTTTCCCAGAATAAGCATGGAAACCCATGGATAGAAACAAAATATAACAAACAAATTTATTCAACTATAAAAACATTAAACTTTTGGTTAACTGTTATTTAACTGCATCTAAAATTTAAAGTGCGTTTTTAAACTACAACTGTTTCTTAACTTTTATTTGACTGCACTATAAACTGTAATGTGCATTTTTGTTAAAATTTGAAAATGTTCATTTTTTTTTTTAAAAAATACTTCTTCTGCCTTCTCCTTTTGGCTGCAGCTGGTGGTCTCGTTTTGTAGGGGGTAATGGTGTGGGGGGCATTATCTTCCTCTTCCTTTCAGGATCCACCAGTGTAGGCTCAGAAGGAGTGGGAGGAAAAGGAGGCGGAGTTTTGGACTTGCTGTTGGAGGGGGAGGTGTGCCTGGACCACATCTGGTTTATGAGGTTGCTGCTGGCCATGGCAGAGGAGGTCAGACCACACGTGATTCAGCAGGCTCTTCGGCTGGGGAGTTGACTTCCCTCGAGGCCAGGTCAGGTGGGATCCAGGGGGAGGGGTGTAAACAGCCAATGGGAAGAAGGAAATGGCATCTGCCCCTGAGCCACTGTGTTTGCGGTCGCAACAGCTACATGGTCAGAAAAGGAGATCTACAGCTGGATGGACTGTGCCAGACTGCTTTTTGTCAGTTGCTACATCTCCTGCATCTTCTTGAGCATGCTGTTGGACCACTTGAACTGCTGCCAGAGGCAGCACCTGGTTCCCAAAGTCAACCTGAAAATGTTGATGCCCAGGCAACACTTATGGGTGCCCAGTGTTGGTGCCCAGGACTACTATTAAAGACCTGGTGGGACTGGAGTTAAGTTGCTACAGCAACTTTTGTGTTCACATAAAATAAAAAAATAAAAAAACATAAAATAAAGAATATAGTAATCTAGACAGAGGCTGGTTTCCTGGGACAGGCGGGGGCGGGGGGGGAGGCCAAGTGTCTGACCAGGACCTGGTTCCCTGGGGCAGGCAGAGAGGAAAGGAGGGCAGGTAGACCTTGACAGGTGCCCACTGCCCAGGACCTGGTTGTTTCCATGTATGGAAGAGACTGCTTAGGAAGTTCTCAGATAGTTCTGTTCCTGTTAGGCAAAACCTAGACGACAGCCCAGAAGTGTTAAATAATAAATAAAATATAAAATAAAAGTATAAGTAAATAAAATAAAATAACATCATAAAATAAAATTTTAAAAATTAAAAATAAATTTTAACAAGCTAGTAATCTTATAGTAAGATCATTCCTCCTCCCCACCACCCCATCCTGCGATCCACCATGGTACCTCCCCCATGCACGTGGGCCCATGAGTTTGTCATGATTAACTCCCCCACCAGTCCCTGTATTTGCTTGCATGTACATCAGAGACTTTAGATCCTGGGCAAGGGGGCCTTGCCTGGCGCCCCCTATACCCAGGCTGTGGTTTCCTGGAGTGGGCAGAGAGGGGAGGGTGAGAACGGGAAGCTTAGAAAAATAAGATAATTAATAAATCAATGATAAGAAAATAAAAAAAAATTTTAAAAAAAGATCATCCACCACAAAAAACCTGCAGAGCCACCATGGTGCCTCCCCCATGCATGAGGGCTCACAAGCTCCCCATGGTGGTTCCGGAATGCCTGTCACCTCATCCTGCAGCTAGCTGAGATCCTCAGGTCACAGCTGGAGTACTCCTAGCATGGCCAGTCCCACCCTGCAGAGGGGACAGTTCAGCCTGCAGAATTTTGAACCAGATCAGATTTGGCCTACGGATGGACAAGGATACGAACATAAGAAGTGCCATACTGGGTCAGACCAATGGTCCATCTAGCCCAGCATCCTGTCTCCGGCAGTGGCCAATCACAGTGACTTGGGAGAAGCACTTGATTGATCACAATGGGGGATCCATTCTCTGTTGTTTTCCCCCAGCTCCCATCATGTTCCCTGATCTTGTCTGGCTAATAGCTGCTAATGGATCTATCTTCCAGAAACTTGTCCAAACCTCTTTTAAACTCAGCTATAGTACTGGCCCTTACCGCAGCCTCTGGCAGTAGATTCCACAACCCAATTATACGCTGTTTAATTTGCTTTAAAATTGCCACACATGAGTTTCATGGAGTGTCCCCTTTCTAGTACTAGCTGAGAGGGTAAATAACTGCTCCTTGTTTATTAGTTCAACACCACTCATGATTTTATAGACCTCTATCATATCTTCTCTCAGTCGTCTCTTCTCCAAGCTGAAGAGCCCCAACCTACCAAGCCTCTCCTCATACGGGAGCCCTTCCATGCCCTTGATCATTTTTGTTGCCCTTCTCTGTACCTTTTCTAGTTCAGCTATGTATTTTTTAACAGAACTGCACACAATGTTCGAGGTGCGGTCGCACCATTGATTTGTATAGAGGAATTATGACCCCCTCAGTTTTATTCTCTATCCCCTTCCGAATAATTCCTAACATTCGGTTTGCTTTTTTTACTGTGGCCGTCCACTGCGCTGTGGATTTCATTGTATTGTCCACAACCACCCCCAGATCCTTTTCCTGAGTGGTAACTCCTAGCTTAGTACCAAGCATTGTGTATGCATAGTTTGGATTATTTTTCCCTGCGTACATCACTTTGCACTTGTTCACATTAAATCTCATTTGCCATTTAGATGCCCAGGCACCCAGTGTCGTAAGATCCTATTGCAGTTCCCCACAGTCTGCTCGTGTTTTAACTACATTCAATAACTTGCAAATTTGATCACCTCACTCTTAACACCCTTTTCCAAATCATTAATGAATACATTAAACAGCACCGGTCCCAATACAGATCCCTGAGGCACACTCCATTGTGAAAACTGACCATTTAGTCCTACTCTTTGCTTTCTATCTTTTAACCAGTTTCTGATCCATAGTAAGACACTATCTCCTATCCCATGACTTTTTAATTTTCTCAAGAGTCTCTCATGAGGAACCTTATCAAATGCTTTCTGGAAATCCAGGTATGCTATATCTCTACTGGGTCTCCCTTGTCCACATGCTTACACCCTCAAAGAATCTCAACAGGTTAGTGAGGCATGACTTACCTTTACTAAATTCGTGTTGACTCTTCCCCATTAAGTCATATTTGTCAACATGCTCTGTAATTCTGGCCTTAATTATGGTTTCCATCATTTTGCCCAGCATAGACTTCAAGCTTACCGGTCTGTAGTTTCCAGGATAGCCTCTGGATCCCATTTTTAAATATCGGGGTTACATTTGCCACCCTCCAGTTCTCAGGTACAGTGGCAGAGTTTAGTGACAGGTTACAAATTAGAAAGACTCACCACTCCTGCACTACAGCTTCAGGAAGATCGGGAGATCCATGTACCCCCCAAGAGTTGAGGAAGTGGGTTAATGGGTGTCTCCCTACCCAAATGATGGGTGAATGGAATCTGCCCCATCTCCTCCTAACATTGCACCCAGAGGTACAGGCAGAAGTGAAAGGGTGGGTGCCCCATATTATTCCTAGGGGAGAGAGGAGAGGTGGAGGGCAGGGGGGACCTTGACACTGCCTATGTTTATCGCCTGGCTTTGAAACTTTAGTGTAGTCCATGTTTGTTTGGAGAGGTTCACATCTTGCTTAGTTCAGTTCTTCCATGAGTTTCCTCTTCCTGTAAACACAAGAAGATGCTGATTATCATTCATTGTTAAGGCTGCAATACACTTTCTATTTTATGATCTATTTTAGAATGAAAGAAAAAATATTTTGTTTTAGAAAAGTCATCTCTTTTAGAATAATATTTTTAGAAAAAATAATCACTTTATTGCCTTGATTTCTTCATGTATTGTCATAATCAGAAAGGCGAAACTTGCAGTTGCAGAACCGCAGGTCATGGTTCCGCTGTGCGCTTATGGAAGGAGGTTCAGTTAACACCCATTGCACTGGCAGATGCATAGCAAGACAACAAGGAAATCCATTAGTTCAGACCATCCCCCCCACCTTTCCGCCCCAATGTATTAGCCCTCCGCCCCCCCCCCCCAAATTTTCAGCACTCTGCCTGCCCGAAGGGACGTGGAAAATGAGTAGCTATGCAGCTGCTGGGGCAGAATCTCAATACCATGTAGTTTTCCTTCTGAGCACCATTTTGCTTTTCCCCACTGCTGCCATTTTAGCTTCCAGTCCCACACCAGCTCGAAGGGAAGCGCCACAGAGTTCTCCTCCCACCATTTGCGCCATCCCGTCTCCCCCCTTACCTCCCCCAGCTACCATCTATGCTTCCAATACGGCCACCATTTTGCCTTCCCCCACCAGCCCACAGGCCTGATCACTGCAGAGTAAACCCTGCCATTCACATGCCATTCCCCCTCCCAGCCACCATCTATGCTTCCCTGCCCAGGCACCATTTCAGCTTCCACCACCACGCCAGCCCGAGGCGCATTCACTTGTCGTTCTCCTCTGCCAAGACAAAAAACCTCCACCGAACAAAGGCAGGCTGCCAAGCTGTCTCTTGAGCTGAAGCCATGAGAGTCAGGGTGTCTGTGTCTACATCAACCCATCTGGCACCAGTGCAGGGAAGAGCATGGAGAGATGTCCACCAGCAGTCACAGCTTTCGAGCTGGAGCAGGAGTAGTTGCAGCAGGAAAGTGGGTTGCAGTTACACATACTTAGCTTAGTTACATAGCTACATCAGGGAAGGAAGGGGGAGACGGCAGCTGCTGTTTCCGTTTCGCCAGTTTATTCCAAAATATCAGAAGTACACACAACTTTCCATTAATATTCCGATAATTCCGTGTTGCCTCCGTATCAGCAGCAGCACCTGCTGTCTTCCGTTACTTCATTATTCTCCAACATTTCCACTGTAGAATGAGGAATTAGCAGAATAGCGACAGAAAGTTGTGTGTGCACACACACAAAGCAAGTGGCTGCTTGCTTTGTGGGGAGGCAGCTGCCTGGGGTCTGGAGGGCTGTATGGGATGAAGCAGGAAGGTTTGTCTGTGTGTGCGCATGCGTTGGAGAGGAGGTAGCTTGCTTCAGCAATCTGTGCCAGCGCAGCCCCTTCTCTCAGCCTCCCCTCTCCAGTTCTTTCTTCTGTACCCTAGCAGGCACATGCACAATGGGGCCTGAGGCTGGCAGGCTAATCCTGTAATGCTTCCCAAGTGACCCAAACCCGCTTCACCCCTGCCAGCAGGGGCCAAAGGAGAGGCAGGTGCCAGGGATGAACTGAGTTTGGGCTACGCGGGGCTGTCTGTTCCCCAGCCAGTAGAAGCATTCCAGGAATTAGCCAGCCAGCCAGGTCCTCAGCCCCCTCTCTCCCCTCCATTTGCAGGATGGGAAACTGGCAGTGCTAGCAGTTTTATGGCCAAATAAAAATCAGAAAGTCTGGCCCTTGATCCTTGATAAACCAATCACAAGAACTTAGGACCTCATGACAGCAGTTTCTGCTGGAAACACCTCTTCCACAGTGAGCGGTCAACTGCTTCCACTACATAGTCAGCTTTCTGCTACTTTTGTGCCAAATTAGTGGCAATGAAAATGGCAGAAAGTAACTGCAGCAACATCAGAAAGCTGCAAACGCAAGTAGTGGGATGAACAGGGTTGCCAAGCCATGTCACTCGCTGCAGAAGAGCTGTTTCCAGTGGAAACAGCTGTTGCAGGGATTTGTTGCTTCAGGTCTAAGGGGGACTAAGGGGATGAGGAGCTAGGGAAGGCCTGATGAAAGAGGTAGGTATTCAGGAGAGATCTGAAGGTTGGGAGAAGAGTGAATGTATTTGGGGAGGGGTTCCAGGCATGGAGGGCAGCAAGGGAGAATGGATGGATATGCTTTGAGGATCAGCAGAGCCATGAGCAAGCAAGGGTGGTGGTAGAGGAGTGGAGCTTTCGGACAGGAGCGTAGAAGGAGATTAGTGTACAGAGATGGGGAGGCAAGGCCGTGGATAGCCTTGTAGGTAAAGGCCCCACCACCACACACACACCTTGCTCACTCTCTTCCCTCCTGCTTATTACTTCTCCTCCAGCTCCTCCTTGTTCTTTGACTCTCCTTCTCTTGCCACCTTATGATTTTGGAGATTACACTAACTCAGTCAGACTGAAGCTACTTGCTTTCTAGCTGTGGTCCTTCTTCTCCCCCCTCCCTTCCACCCCAGAATGCCTTCTGTGTCTCCTGGGTCAGTTTGAGAACCAGGGTTATAGATATAACATGGTATGGTGTTTGTACAGTGAGTTACCCTCAAAAATTGTAGTAGTATTAAGTATTTATACAGGGCCAGAAATGTACCTGACACAGAACAATCATTGGTTAGAGACAGGCCCATGTCCCAAAGGGCTTACAATCTAGAATTGACAAGGGAAGGGAGACATGGGAGAGGAACATAGGGAGAGACAGGGATACATTCACTAGGTTGAAAGTTGCAGGTGAATATGTTTTGCTTAGTTACAGAGAATGGGACCCTAAATGGAAGGTGGTGGAGGAAGCATCAGAGAGCAGTCGGTGGGGAGGGAAGAGCTAGGTAAAGCCTGACAGAAGTTTTCAGGAGGGATTTGAAGATTGGGAGGGAGCA
Organism: Sphenodon punctatus; assembly: GCA_003113815.1. Taxonomy (NCBI): domain Eukaryota; kingdom Metazoa; phylum Chordata; class Lepidosauria; order Sphenodontia; family Sphenodontidae; genus Sphenodon; species Sphenodon punctatus. The sequence goes on from QEPC01012913.1 coordinate 9,018,033, forward strand.
AAGCATCTGTGTTCAGGGCGAGAGTTCTAGGCATAGGGAGCAGCATAAAGGATAGAGCAGACATTATTGGAAGGGGAGACACTGGGGCTGGTGAGGGCAGAGAAGGCGTGAAGCTTCCAGTCAGGAATGTAGCAGGAAACAAGTGCAGAAAGATGGGAGGAGCAAGGCCATGAAGAGTCTTGAAGGTAAAGACAAAGAGCTTGTGCTGAATGTGAAGGGAGAGCCAATGGATAGAAGGGGTTGAACAAATCCCAAATTTGAATCATTTCAACAAAAACATTGTGCCAGTAGAGGGCCACCGTCATGAACTGATCTGGACCAGTTCTCATCCTGGTCAACATTGGGTCCAACCAGAGAACAATCATTCGCATGGCGGGGACCCAGGGTATGGGGCATCCCACAAACATGGGAACAGCAGGCTACCACATGTGATAGCCTGCTGTAGCCTGGTCAGGCAGGCCTTTCCCTTGGCGTGGTGGCAGCTAACCCAGGCTGTGACTCCAGAGTTCTCCAGAGTCACAGCCTGGGCTTGCCACCACCACGCCCAAGGAAACTCGGGGGCAAATATTTGATTGCCCTGTAACAAAGATGAGAGTGGCTTGCGGGCCACCATTACGTTTTTTTAACACTTCCTGTGGGGATTTGAATACAATTTTTCTAAATAGTTCCAAGTAAAACTGAAAAATGAGGGCCTGTTTGATGTGCATACTGTGGTGAGTTTATTACATCAATCATTTGACTGGAAACAACTTTCTACAAGAGTAGGTGAGCAGAGTAAGCTGGCATCAGCTCCATTCTCAAGGAAACCATCCTGCATACTACTGAAAGCAGGAACCTGCAAATCATCACTTGTCGGCGCACCCCCCAATTAGACACAGACACATTATCTTGGTATTAAACAGGCCGCACTCTTTATTCAATAACAACAACAAAGGCAGCTGGGGATTGCTCAATGCAATTTGGGTACAGTATGCCATGCTGACTAATCTAAAATTATTAACTGTGGTACTGCCCGGATGTGCCCTCCGGTAGCAGTATCCTAAACCATTAACATCCCTTCCTTCGACAGGGCAAGGCCGAAGGAGGGGGAACAGCCCCCATACGGGCGCAAGTAAGGAGTGAAGCATCTCTCCAGGTCCGAAGACAGCGCCTGTCCCTGCAGAGCCTGTTAAGATGCCACTCCCAGGGAACCTGATCACGGTGCATGCCGTGCCTGCATTACACCGTGTATCATCTCCCCATCTCTTAAGGAGATGACTCATGCTACTTTTTAAACCTCCCTATTAAAAACCTATCATGGCATACTGAACCCCCGCCACTAAGGGGTGGTCTATTAAGAACCGCCCCGCTCCCCACTGCCTATCAATCAAACAAACTTTCCAACTGACTGGCCAATGCAGCTAAATACAGCTCATTCCCTAATTCTGAGAGGTGTACCCCGTCGTTCCTATACAATTCTGGTCTAGTATGAACAATGCCCGTGTGCCTAATAATTGATCCCCCTATTCCTCTTACCCATTTGCTGACCTCCCTGTTCACATTTTTCCTAGTCTTATCCACCCTTCCCGGTTTTACCGCCTTGAACCATCTAACTCTGGGGATACATTCTGTCCAAACTATGTGGGTCCCAGTCATTAATTCCCTTATTTTTACCAGATCCTCCTTGATGTTTATTATTAAACTAACTCCTTTCCTTATCGGAAGATCATTCTCCCCCAAGTGTATGACCAGTAATTTAGGTGGAGGTAAGTGCCCTAACGCCCCTAACATGGGAAGGAGCTGCTTCCATTGTAGCCCGCTCCGTCCCATCCAGGTAATATGTATTTTCTCTGCCAGGCCCAAGTGGATTCCCCATGCAGAATTCGCAGCTGCAACACGTGCCCATCGTACAAGGCTGTGGCCGACGATCCACACCTCTGCTCGGGTTACCCTGCTTGCCCTGACCCCTGAGGAACAAACAGAAAACAATTAATGATATGGGCGTACATATTTTTTGTATGCCCCAGACCGCCATCTGCCCACGGCTTTTACTGCTGGTTCAGGTAACCCGGCTGCCGCAGCAGTCGTAGCTGCCCCAATCCTAAATGAGTGGGTGCAGAAATCTTGTGGTGGGAGTCCTAACTTGCGTAGTGCGGTTCGAAGTATAGATGTTACTTGATATGAAGTAACCACTGCGCCATTCCCGTGCATGAATAGCTCGCCAGGGATACGTGGGCGGATGGCTATGTATTGCTGCATGTGCCTAACCGGGCAGATTACCGCGGGGCCGCATTGGTAAAGGACCACTGTTTGGCCCCGCCCCCTTTGATCTGTCTTTGAACGCCGGAGGTTTAGTTTTAGTTTGTCTGGCCCTGTTTCCAAATCATTAATCCCAAATGCAGCGCGTGTAGTGTCATGTGGGGAATGACACACTACTTCACTGACCCTGAAGCCACCAAAATACATGATCACATAAACGGTGCGAAACAGTTGTGTTTCATAAACGTCATAGCACACTTCGGGCAGACTCTCCACTATCCGAACTAAAATGGGGGATGTTATTGGGGCTCTCTGTCTACCGGCCGGCTTTTGAATTCTTGCCCATGCTTCTAGCATGTGTTTCAAGTAGAACCCCTTGTCTGGGGATGGGTAGCCTCTCAGCCTACTGGCAAAAGTGATGGCAGCTAGTTTGCCTGATATTGTGCTGACCGACAATCCTCGTTTGTGAAGGGATAAGGCAAATTGGATCACTTCCGGTTCCTTGATTGGAAAACTTAAATCCCACCCTTTTCTTGATCTAAATTCCTGGAATTCTCGGAAGGCCCTACCGTAAGCAGTCTGTGTGCGAGGGGCCAGTGCCCCTTGGACTGTGGCCTGCATCTCTAGTTCCCAAGGTTCCAGATTCCTTGTGGCAATGGGTCCGGCTCGTGCCTGGCGTCTGGTGCCAGCTCGCGGAAACGATCCATCTGGAATCGAGACAGGGCATCGGCTATGCCGTTATCGATTCCAGGAACGTGCCGCGCTGTGAAGAGGATGTTATCCTTCAAACATGCTAACACCAACGTCCGGACCAACTTCATGACTCTCTGGGACCGGGAAGAGAGTGAGTTCACGATGTGGACCACTGCAGAGTTGTCACACCAAAAGACTACGGTTCTATTTGCAAATAACTTCGCCCAAAGGATTACAGCCACCACAATAGGAAATAATTCTAAAAACGTGAGGTCCCTGGTAATTGCAGTCTCACTCCATTCTTGTGGCCATGGGGCCGCGCACCAATGGCGCCTAAAATAGATGCCAAAACCTGCCCCTCCCGCTGCATCCGAGTGAACCTGTAAATCGGTTCGCAGGAGCAACCGTTCTCTCCAAAAACTAACCCCATTAAAGTTTTGGAGGAATGTCAACCACACGTTGAGGTCCTGCCGCATTTCAGCGGTGACCCGTATACGGAAATGAGGGGGCAATTCGCCCCTCAGTTTCCCGTATAACCTGGAAAGGAATGCCCTGCCGGGGGCAACTACTCGGCAGGCAAAATTCAATCTCCCAACCAATGATTGCAATACCCGCACCGTAATCTTGCGGGATGCCATACACTCGTTAATTCTGTCCCGTAATACAACCAGTTTATCTACAGGCAACCTTGATGACATTGCCTCTGTGTCTAGTTCAATACCCAAATAGGTTAGCTTTGTTGATGGCCCCTCAGTTTTTTCAGGAGCCAGGGGGACCCCGATCTCAGCAGCCACCCCTTGAAATACCCTTAAGGCTTCAGCACATTCACCGCTCCGTGGGTGGCCAATTATCAAAAAATCATCGAGGTATTTTGAAACGGCTGCTCCATTAAGCCTTTGGGCAAACACCCACTCTATTAGGGTACTGAATCGCTCAAACACAGAGCAAGAGATTGCACATCCCATTGGCATGGCTCTGTCATAATAATACCGTCCTTGGAACTGGAATCCCAGCAAGTGGAAACTGCTGGGATGCACTGGCAACAAACGGAATGCAGATTTCACATCGCATTTTGCCATTAGTGCACCTTTTCCCATCAGTCTCACCTTGTCCACTGCTTCGTCAAATGACGCGTACTTAATGGTTGAAAGTTCCTTCGGGATGGCATCATTGACAGAACCACCCCGAGGGTAAGACAGGTGGTGTATTAAACGATATTCACCTTCTGCTTTCTTGGGGACTATTCCTAACGGGGATATTACCAAACCATAGATGGGAGGGAGATCGAAGGGGCCTGCCACCCTACCCTCAATGGCTTCCTTTGCTATCTTTGTGTTTACCAATTTTTCCATACCCTCCATTGATTTAAGGTTCCTAACTACCCTGTGCTGCCCGACCATATCAGAAGGAATAACAAAACCTTGTCTAAAACCTTCTACTATAAACCTAACTTCTGTTCTGTTAGGGTGCTCTCGCAATAATCGCTCTAAACGGTCAATTTTGACCGGAGTCGGACCCCTTTCCAGTACGTGTCCCCGCCGCCGAGGAGGGGGCGCCTTTTCCAGGTCCCCGCCCTTGGCCGTACCCCCCTTTTCCACCCTTTTGTCTCGGCCGGAAACAGTTGATCTCTGGATGACCGCCCCCACAATTTGCACATGCATGCCGGAATTTACAAACCTGTCTGTTGCACTGGCCCGTCTTATTGTACTCCCAACAGGGGCCTGGGCTCTGACCGCCCCTTTTTCCTTCCCCTCGAAAGGAATCTTGCCCCCAACCTACACCACCCCGAACCAAAGGGTGACCACTATCTGCCCTGGGAGCCTTAGTGACGTCTACCATACACTCCAGCCATAGGTCTGGAGCGTGCACATCCCAACGAAGCCCCGGCGTGGTGGCCGCCCTGTGTCTAAACGCCTCATCGTACCTCAACCACGCACCCACAGGCCCCGTTCCATAAGCCCTGCGGACGATGTCCGTGTACTTATGGAGCTCCAGGCCTCGACTGGGGTCAGCCTGAAGTATAACACCCATGTAAACAGCGAAAGCCGATGTCCAATTTGCCCAATTGCGATCGGCTTTCGGGCGTTTAAATTTTTCCTTTTCCTTCCCTTCTTCTTGTTCCGAATGATCTAGAATGGGGTCACTAAATAAGAGGGCGTAAATGTCCACATACTCCCCTTTTATTATCTTTTCTTTCACGGCCGGCAATAAATGTGCTCCAAAGGGGGCCGCTACACTAGGAATAGCCCCACCCGGTGGTGGTGGTGGGCGGCTTTCTGCCTGCTTTCCTTCCCCTGTTCTCTCTGTTTCTTTTCCTTGCTCCTTACCCAACTGGTCAACACCCGTTTGGGTTGATCCCGTAGGGTCCATGGGCGGCGTGTGTTGGGGGATAGGGCTCCCTAAGTTGTTAACTTCCCCTAAAGTTGTCTGTGGTGCAATTGCCGGGGTCATCCAAACCCATGCCCCTTTCCAGGACACCAACTGCGGTGTCACGTTTGCTGGGGGTGATCTTGCCCCTACACTACTTTGCGCCCCAGCTATGTCATCGATTTGCCCCCCGTGGGGCATTGCTGTTCTTTGCCCTTGGAGGCTACCTCCATCCCTTCCGCCTGTCCTGTTTCCTGCCATTCCCAAGTTCCCACTCCGGGTTCCTCCTTCCACGCCCCTAGTACTCGACTCACCTGCCACTCCACTCTCTTGGGTCCACGTCTGCACACTCGCGCCCCGAGAAGTGCTTGCTGGTGGGTTCCTGTTCTCGCCCCTCAGTTCTTGCTCTATGGCCAGGATCCTTCTCCAAATCTCCTGGTTCCCAGCCTCTTCATCATCCTCCGTTGTTTCAATCCTCCTTCGGCTGGTGGGGGGTGATTGATCCTGATAAGTAAAATTAGAGACACCAGGGGGCGCCATGCCCCCTGCCTGAGAGGCCTGGTCCACCATTCGTGAGGTAGGCAGCCATTGGGCTCCCTGATCATAGAATTGGGCCAGCCCTGGCACCCCATGGTTATCAACCGGCCTCCCCATCTGTACCCCGCTAGGTACACCCGTGCCAGAAACCCCGGGGAACATAGCCTGTGGAAGCAGGCCTCCCACCATTGTTGTCCCCTGGGTCCACGTGCCCTCACCATCGCTTTGGGCTTCCTGCCTCGAATACCCTACTTGCCCCTGTTCACATGGCCGTTCCCCAGCCCCTCGCACTGGGGGGGACTCATCACGGTACCGGGCTGGTGGGGACACCACCCTTTTTCTTCTACCCCGCTCCTCCAGGGGTTCCCCCCTGGTCTCTGTTGCCTCTGCCCCCCCTATGGGAATTCCCCCAGTAGGCCCTGGTACCTCGCTGGGCCCCGATGGGCTTGCCAGCTCTGTGGGGCATCTGCGGGCCCCTAGCAAAGCCTCGCACGCCATGAGCCGCTCCAACATATCGGCCCTGGAAGGGGGGGAGGGGCTCACCACCCCTGCCCCTTTCACTTTCTTGTCTGGGGTTCGCCTCTTCAGCGGCTCCCCGATCCCGGACGGCCGCCACTCTTTTACTTGCCCCCCTGCCCTTCTTCTTTGCGCACCCCATGCTGCCGGCATGGTCTGACTCCGCGCAGGGAGACACTCCCTAGGCCCGAGATTCAGCAGCGAAACTGCATCGCTGCTGACTCTCCGACAGGCCTGATCCAACTGCCACCACGCGGCTTCACAGAGGACCGCCCCTTCTATCAGGGGCGGAGTCCTCAAGGTCCAATGAGGCGCGCATGCACGGCCTCACTTCCAGGATGGTTGCCCAGCAACCTCTGCTCAGGCGAAGGGCTTGCTAGCTAGCCCCTTCGCCACGGCCACATTCCCGGGTCTTGTCTCGGAGACGGGGAGGAGGGGCGCGACAATGACCCGTCGTTCCCTTCGCCGCCGAAATGGCAGCATCTGGGTTCTGTCCTTGGTGATTCCACACAACAGGATGGAACAGTCACTTGAGCCATGATTTCCTTAAACCTGAATTGCTTCATTATCAGAATTGTTGAGCACACAGAGTAGGACAGAGTCCAGACCTCAGAGGCCAGGCTAGACATAAGGGTGGAGACAGTCTGTCAGATATGTAGTCTTTGCTGCTAACTCTCAAGCAGCACTGCATTCCATCAGAGAAGTATCAGTGATAATTCTGAAGTAAATACTGTAATTCAATTCTTTGTGGTGAATGGAAGGCATTTTATAAATGTACAGTGAGGTACCTTTTATTTTAGTTTGTCTTTTAGGAACAAAATTTCAGAACATTCTGTAATGGCATATTCTCTAGCTTCTGATTTTTATTACTGTCCTTCCAATTCTTCCTTACCCTCAACTGACCAGTATGTAATGGCCTTGTATTTTCACCCTAGCTTACAAGGATCCAGGTGTGTTGTCCGCTGTGAAGAAGGAAAATATTATAATGACAGGGAATGTGAACCATGTCACCATTCCTGTGCTTCTTTTGCAGGTACCCCAAAAGTATTTTACTTCACCTAATTAGTCTGTCTCCTGTGCAATATTGAATATGTTTATGTAATATTTAGTAATACAGTCTGAAACTTGATTTGAAATGAAAACCTTAAGCCTTAGATTTGTCTTACTGTGGGTGTTTTCAGACGTGACGGGGCCAATTGGCCCTGTCACGAAATCAATGAATTCATCGCCCGCCGGGATGACCCGTAACGCCCTAACAAACATGCCGGGAGATCCCGGCTTGGAATCGGGGAGGGGGCGGGGCCGCACGGTGCAACATGCGGCCGCACGGCCCTGCCCCCTCCACGCTCCCCGCCGCCCACCCTCTGGGGAGACGGACGGCCGCCGCAGCCAATGCTACCGCAGCGCCCACCCACTACGGCCACGGGCCGGAATCCCTGCGGGGATTCCGAGCCGTGGCTGCCATCCAGACGTGACGGGGAATCGCCTTCACCACGCGACGGCCTCCGGTCCCGCAACTCCGGCCGCTCGCATGGTAAATGTGATTCCCCGCCATGGTAACATCTGGGGGGGAACATCCATTCCCCTCAACAGACATTACGTGGTCCAAGCCACCACAGGGAATTGACCGTAACGTCTGAAAATACCCTATATCTACAAGTAAAGTCAGCTTCTTCCTGTTGTCAAAAAATAGTTGGAAACCACACACCTACACTCACTTGCTTTATTTGCACATAACAGGAATTATTTAAGTTTGTTATAATATCCTTGTGTCCACTTGAAAGCGAAGAAAGAACAGATTGGCATTTACTGTGAAAGTGGCAGCTTTAGAAATAAAAAAAAATTTTCTCAGAAAAAAAATACATAACGCATAGCTATGAGTCTCCTATAATTAGCTGATACCTTTTGTGATATATTTTCACTGTAGTTGTATCTAAATGTAATTCCAATAATCTATGATGATCAGATGTATTTTGGTAGAATTAGACATGATTTACATCTGTTATGTAGGCCATGTTGACAATGTGCCAGTATATTAAATGTTTATTTTGCTGGCTTTTGAGGCTTGGGAGCAGATGCTTGCATAAACTGCACAGAAGGCTATTTTATGGAGGAAGAGACATGTGTGCAGTCCTGTAGTGCTGGTTTTTACTTTGATCAGTCTCTCGAAAATGGATACAAAATCTGCAAAAGGTGAGCTGTGCTCTTCAGACACTGTGTTATATTTAATACTGTTGGTGTTTTACAGCAAATGTACTTTCTTAATGCCCTACCTTATTTATTACTATGAAAGGAGGAGCAAAAGCAAACATAAAAAAGAATATTTTGAGAATTCACAGTATGGGTGTTTTAAGACATGACAATAGCCCCCATTTCCACACTTTTATTTATTTATTTTCATCAATTTATATCCCGCCCCTCCTGCGAACAGCTCAGGGCGGCTGTTTGACCCGTGTGGAAATGCAGGCTACCGTCACGTCAGAAACCACTGCCAGATGTTAGTCCAGACCATTCCCCAGGCAGTCTTGGCACTCAGCCCAGGCTGTGAGTTGGGGAAATCTAAGTGCCAACACCGCCCAGGAACAGCTGCCCAACCGAGTGTAAAGCATGTTGTAATGTATGTTTGGCCACTTTATAGGCCGCATATAGTAAGAACCAAACAAGATTTTTAATATTAATGTAAATTGCACATAAGGTCCTCTAAAATGTATTCCAGTACATTTATTTCCTTAATAAATTTAAAATGCTGGTTAACAACTTCTAAAATTGATTGATGGCATAACACATTACTAACGAAAAGATTCACCTTAGTTTGTCGTTTTTTAAACTGCAAAGGTGTTGCATAAAGAGGACATGTCTTCCCTTTACAAAAACCATAAAAGCCAGTGTGTAATTTGCAAATCTAGCATAGGGGATCATTCTTTTTACGAAGAAATAAATTGTTGTTTAAGCACTCTTCCATTTCCCAGCTACCCAGTAACAAATACGGAGCTCAGTTAGGCTGTGTTCTCACCTGCAGCGGCAGTGGGAGGGGCAAGGGAAGACACGGCAGCGTGGAGCAGCCGGCCAATGGGAAAAGAGCCAGTGCGAATGGGGATCTGCTGCGGCTTCTCTCGCGCGTGTCAGGGTGCAAAATCCTGTCCTGACATGTGCGAGAGAAGCTGCGGCAGATCCCTGTATGCATCGGCTCTTTTCCCGTCAGCCAGCTCCTCCGCACTGCCACATCTTCCCTCGCCCCTCCTGCTGCCACCACCGCCGCCACAGGTGAAAGCACAGCCCCATATAGAGCTCAGTCAGACAAACAAGAGATGGAGAGAAGGTGGTTTGAATTATATATTTTATTGGACCAACAGTAGTCCAATAAACAGTAGACCAACTACTGTTGGTCCAATAAAAGATATCATTCAAACCACCTTTTCTCCATCTCTGACTTTGGACCAACACGTAACCATAACCACGCAGTCTCTCAGACAGACAAGACTCACTCAGACAAACAAGTCTCCCAGGTCCAAGTCCATCACTGGCTCTAATGAAGATCATTTTATGTTGCAAGATATAGAATACCATTTTAATCTGATGTGACATGTTTTACTCCACTTCTGGCCTTGGGTCTATCTTTGGCCTAAGGATATGTGATGTCTTTTATCAGCTTTGCAAGGTATTTCTACCTCCTGTCCTTAATTTCAAAATTTCAGAAAGCAGCAATTAAATTAAAGAACCTGAATGAATCCAAGAGCAGAAGTTGGTTGTATGATAGTCTGATGTAAATTCTTATTGTTTGATTATTACACATAACTTGTCACCTTTTCTTTAAGATGTGATGCCAGCTGCTTTGAATGCAGTGGTCAAGGAGAAAGAAATTGTACAACTTGTCGAAATGGCTATATCTTCGACAAGGGCATCTGTGTAGTTGGAACGGTCTGTAAGGATGGTGATTATTGTTAATTTTCTACCCCAAAATTACTTTTGTTGGCTTCAGTGTTAGCTACAGAATTTCCACATTTGTTTTCATATTTCTATAGAAATTTTGATCTCCTTACCTGGATATAATTCCATGACACTTTTAGGTTTCTGAGAAGAAACACATATTAGTAGTAATTTTAGTTTTATATAGCCAAATTTTATCCTAGTTCAAGCCCACTTTCTTACCCAATCTATGTTGCGCTGGTATTGACTCTTGGAGGCGTCTCTTATATTATTATATAAGATATATTATATTATAATGTATTATCAACAAAAATTATCACCTGGGTCTGTCTTTTCTAAACTGCAAAGGTGATGTTGTCTCTGTAGCCTTAGTTGAGTTATAGGAGTGGCGAGCAAGGGGGAATTAAACTATACATTTCTATTTTCATCATTGACTAATTAAAGAAATAATAGGGATCTTGTTTTGAAGATTTCATTATCAGACTCCTTTAACTGAAGAAACAGTTTGATAGAATAGATAAAATCATTACACAACAGAACCTTATTATCCCATGTAATAGGAAGACAGCTTGCAGTAAGTTTGATAATTCTAGAGCTACTCCTATAGCCCCACTACATGACTGAGAGCTTTGCTGTCTGTTTAAGTAGAAGCACAGATAGTCCAATAATGTTTTTGTGAAACAGGACATTTGCATATATTGTTAGTTCACCTTTCCAAGTACTCTACTGTTCCACAATATTCTGCCAGTCCATTGTCACAGAGACCCAAGTTAATTAGTCAACAATTTACCAACAGACTAAATATATGTAACCTGAAATAGCAAGGAAAGTGTTGCTGTAATATGCACTTGATCCCAAGGTGTTTTCAGATGTGACAAGAGCACGGATTTCCATGCTTTCCCAAGTGTGGAAATCCATGCTCTCGTTACAGCTGAAATCAGCCACCAGATGTTGGCCCAGGCTGGAACCTGGGTTTGCACTTGTTCTATAGGGCCCAATCCAAGATGCACCATACACAGTGCACGCATATTGTAAGCATACATTCTGCATTTGGTGTATGCACAGCCTGAACTAGGGATGGGCGAACGCGGTTTGGAGGTTCGGAGTTCGGCCCGAACTTGGCCTGTTCAGATGACCAAATAAAACTTCCAAACCGAACACTCGAACTTCCGAACAGTTTGGAAAAGTTCAGATGAATTCGGGGGTGGGAAAAACATGACTTTGGGTGGGAAAAACGTGACTGAAAGGGGGAGGCAGCTGAGGAGCAGACTTCCTGGCACCAGGGGTGGTTTCAGAGCCAAAAATACCGGTACTGAAAAAAATTCGGTTTCGGTACCGATAGCACTTTTTTGAACGTTTGGTCGAGTTCAGCTGAACCGAACTCCACCGAACTGAACAGTCAAACCCGAACTCGGGTTTTGACACGAACGACTGAACATCCGAATGGTGTTCTGTTTGCCCATCCCTAGCCTGAACATAGTATGCATACGTACTGTACGTGTACGTGTACCTTGGATCTGCCCCAGAGTGCCTTAAAACCAGCATATAGACAGATATAATGTAAATGAATTTTTGTCTGGCACAGTGCAAGAAACTAGGCAATTTGAACACCATGCACTTCCCTTGAAGTCAGCAGAAGTTGAAGGTGCTCAGCATTTGACAGGCTGACCCCTTATTTATTACTCTACTGTGGCTAATATATGACAGTGTTTATAATTTGCAGTGAATAATATATTTTTTCACTTGTTGAAGATCAGGTTACCTTGATTAGTTGTCAGACCTACATACATTTTAATTTGTTAGAATATTTTGTATTCTTTTTCTGTTTTATATCCCTTTGATGCATGATATCTCGGGGGGGAGGGACTTTCACTGTATTTATTACTGTTTTCTAATTATTCTTTTTCTAATCTTTTTCCCCTTTCACAATGGATACCAATCACTTCCTGTTGGACCACAATATTTCTTGAAAAATAAATGCTGTTGACTGAATTTACCTTTGATGGACCAAATTTCCTACCTGTTACCTGCTCCTGAATGGTCTCTTCCACCAAATCTGCCTGTCTGACAAATTATGCCTTCCTTCATTGTCCACCATGCTCTTCAAATCTTCAATTTCCCTCCCCTCTCTATTGCTGACCTCCGGAAGCAACGGAAGAATCCTGGGCCGAGGGAGGATTCTGTATGCTAGTGAAAAAGAACAATCTGTGTCAACGTAAAGTACTTCAGCAACTTTGTTGCAGAACATGTACGCTGAAAGGGTGAACTGGCACCTCCCACAGATCTCTTGCTCCTGTAGACTTATAGATTAATCCATATTAAAAAAAAAAAAGAAAAAGAAAAAAAGAAACCACCTCTTTCTTTCTCTTTTTCTCTCCTCTTTGTCTGGGGAGACAGCCGAACTGTTTGTTGGAACTTAAATGGAAAAACTACAACAAGCCTACCTTTCATAACTGGGTGTTTAGAACTAAGCATCCAGGATCACAGTGTCAGTATTGTGTGACCAAAGCATTTGATGCCAAAATTAAAGTAACAAATCGATTTCCTGTCAATCTTAGGATATCCCTGTTTTTTGAAGGTCCCTTTTTTCTTTCTTTTATTCTGCTTGTTTCCCCTTCAAGATGTTTTAAGAGTGTTTCGAGAATTCAACACAAGTTTACATGGATTAAAACAAAACAAAAATATACTTGCATTAGTCTTTTTTGTGCTTATATGTAAACAATTGGAGGAACTTAAAGAACCCAATCCCTGAGGGAATTGGAAACATCTTTAGTTGCAGGACTCTGTTCTGCATCCATTATAACAGTATTTAAAAAACGAACTTGATCGATCCTGCACACATTTCTGACTTGCTTTTTAGGCTGTGTGAATATTTTTTTCATCACACAGTATGCACATATGTTTTGCATATAATAGGGTTTTTTATTTCAGACATAAGTTTTTGCTAGCATTGGGAATCTGATTATCACAAAAGTTGTCAAAGCCATTCTGAATAAACTTTAAAAGGTGCATAAACTTGAAGGTTTGATGAGGGCATTCTTCCTGTTGTGAACAAGTTCTGAAGGGTCCTGGTCTTCTTTCTTTGCATAAGCATGAGTTATTTTAAGGTCATCATAACTGGAATACAAAATGACATTTAGATAATATCGCTATTGAGTCTTGTTACTTTTGTAACTTACACACTGGGTCCCATTCCTTCAAGCACCGAGTCCATGGAATTGTGCTACGATGCAGATTCCAATGGACTTCTGCAAGTGTCTCGAGGATTGTTACCTATAATGGGAATACCACAATCCAAATTAGCCCATGGGTGTAAGTATAGTTAGGTTAGTGAAATTACATCAAGGATGAATTTGATCAGTCTGACGATTGCATAATGACCTCGGTCTTGTAGTTTGGGGCGTGATTCTTTTGGGACACAACTTCTTTTCATTTGTGGTGTAAAACAGTAGTGACTCCACTGAAGCCAGTGGAATTATCTTAACAAAAAACCAGAAATCAGGTCCTGATCTTTTCTTTCAGTACCATTGAAAGCGTTTAATCAGTATATTCTTCATACATTCTTATCAGCATATTTTGTGGCACAATTTCTGTAGCAGAACAAAATAAATTAAATTTCAAACATACTGTTTTGGGAGAAAAGCCACAAAATCAAATCTTCCTTCTATTCTGAATCATCTGTGTGTGACTATCTGTGGCACACAAATGGAAAATGGATTACATTTCTATAAGCATATAAAATGTCAGAAAGTCTGAGATCTTTTAGACTCGCCTTGTTAAATAAATACCAAACCTGTCCCTGAATTTCACAAATGAATGCATCAGTGCCATATCCTCTTTCTACCAGAGAGCAGTTAAATTATTACAGCAGATGTCTGGATCTGAGCATGTACTGTCTTCAGAATAACGAACTAAACAGTTTGGGATGTTGAACTAGAGGGTGAATGATATGAATAGCTATAACGATATAGTCAATGTTAATTACATATAATTACATCATTCTGATAACTTTTCACTAGGACCCAAAGACTGACTTCTTACCTGCTTGTTCTCATTCCTAAAAAATACATATGCATATGTGTAAATATAGACTTTGGGATTGCTTACATGCTGAAAGATAACCAAGGGCATATGTGTCTGTCAGATCATGGTCAGAGCTCTTTTCCTTTGTTTGTTGTAGATGACTGCCTCTTTTAGGAGACAGTCACATTGCAACATTTATGCACTGCTGCTTAAAAAGTAGTCTTAACGTGGAAATAGTCAGAGAGCTTTCATGTTATTGAAGGTCAATCATCTTACTACTGTGGCCAAATTAACAAGAATTTAAAGATCCAGATAAAACAGGTTGGAAAGTTGAAGCTCTCCAGAAGATGATACATTCACCTGGAGAACCTAAACAAAAATCTTGACTTGAATGTGATGAAATCGAAAGAGGTCAAACATAATGATCATATTCCAAGGGAAACCATAGTCAACATGACAATAAATTACTCATGCAGTTCCTTTGGTGCCCATAAAATCTCCTGCTAAACATTCAGAGTTAGAACTTTATTTGTGCTAGTTTACCTACTAGTCTGTTACTGCCTCATTTCTCTACATAACATTATTAACTAGAACATAATTCTTTCAAAGTTTAAGTTAATATTTATATTAACTTAAATATATTCATAATTGTGATATAATAATGTAATGAATTGTAAAGAATTTGTTTGGATACTTACAAAATGCCTCTAACACTAGAGAAGAAATTAATATCTTGGTTTGTTTGATTTTTTTTTAATACTGACATTGTTAAATCCAAATTCATTTCTACTGAAAAATACTGTACATCTGTAAAATGTTCAGTTGTTATTTGTAAAATAGGGTAGTACTGTTGTAATTGATACAGGCCAAAATCAATGTTATTCCATATTTTATTTTTTCTATTAAATTAACCTAAGTTCCTGTTGCTTTGGTCTGGAAAAACACGTTTCTGAGCCATATATAAAATCTAATTCTTGAAGGGGAAGGTAGATATTATGTTTATTTCCATGTGTATTTCAGTGGCAACAACGTGCAATAATTTGGGGGGGGGGGGGTTATTTAAAAAATTAAATATATTAACTTTCTTAAACATGGATATTTATCATGACAGAAACAGTTGGTTTTTTTTAATGCATGCTACCTTTTGTGCAAGAGAGGTTTATCTGTCTGAATCCAGATAGATAATAGGTTTGTTTAACACTTTTTAATCTGTAAAGATTTATTTTCAACCCAATTTCTTTGATATTTATGATTAAAGAACTATACAGTAGGAGGAGTTGATGGCTCTAATAAAAAGGTATAAGATATTGATGCTTTCATCTAGAAGTCACTGGTACTAAATGATTCTATTTAGGCAGTGGTCAATGGCTATGTGCAAAAATATTTTAGTCTATGGGCTTTTTCACACAGGTGCCCCCCCCTCCCCTCACCCACTGCACACGAGTGCAGTGTGGGGGGCACCCATGCAAATGTCACGGCGGGTGTGGGGGGAGGATGGGTGAGTGGGTGCCCATGGAAACACCACGAGCAGTGGGCATGGGTGCGTGCGTGCATGCACGCTCCTGCGCTCCACCCATCTCCACCCATCACCCACATACGGAGCAACGGTCTCCAATGCTGGTTGCTCCGTGTGTTGAGGTGGGTGGAGATGGGTGTGCACCCATAGGAACGGGCACACACCCACCTCCACGCACTACGGGCACACACCCATCCCTCGCCCACTGCGGCCCGTTTGAAAAGGGCCTACGAGTAGTGAGTCAGGACTCAACAGAGGTATAGAAGTCTATCCATGAGCAGACAGGTTCAAGAACTTTATTGATACAAATTGGTATCCTCAGCTGGGAGATTTAGGATTAAATTGACTTTGAGATTGAATTAACTTCTACAGAGTGTCTGCAGATTAGCTTTTAAGCACGTCTCGGATAATTATGAAAATACATAATTGTATGTGTGTGTGTGTGTGTGTGTGTGTGTGTATGTGTATGTGTGTGTCTATACACACACATACACACACACACACATCATTACATCAAGGCCAGTAGTATAGCTGGGTTAAAAAAGGCCTGGATAATTTCTTGGAGAGTAGGTCCATTAATGGCTATTAACCAAGTAGCTTGCGAGATGAACTTCTTACTGTTGGGAGCTGGGAGTGACCAACAGGGAACAGATTGCCCATTGTGACTGTTGGTTCTTCTCCCATGCGATCGAGATTGGCCACTGTCAGAGGAAAGGATGCTGGGCTTGATGGACCATTGAGATAGGTAGATAAATTATATATATATATAATAAAGGAAATATATTCATACACAGTAAATTAAATGGTTATAATATCTCTATTACCAGCATTTCATCAAAATCAAAGTAAGTACTTGTGTGAGTATCTGCTGTTTTAACATTAGTCTTACTCCAGTCTTTGGCATATAAGAACTTGTGTGGTTTCTCTTGTGTGAATTAAATATAGTTAGGAGTAATCATTTCTCATAATTCAATTGCGAGTGACACAGTTCTGAAGACAGTGTGTGAAGTGCCAGCCTTCCTGAAATTTCCAGCTCTGCTCAGCATACATCCTGCAGTGATTGGCTGTTTTTCCCCACCTCTCTGCTTTCTGGGGAAGAACAGCCAATCCCAAGTGGAGGAACAAGCCAACCACAGTTAGGCCTTTTTTACACAGACGGCACAGCAGCGCCGATGGGTGGAGATGGGTGTGGATGGGTGGGTGAGCACACGCAGCGAACACCCGGTGGTGCCGAGCAGGGAGACATTTACATGGACAGCGCTGCAGGGGATTGTGGGAAGGAAAGGGGCGGGGCAGGCAAACATCCATTGGGCAAACACCCACCCCGGGAAACACCCGTGCAAGTACACGGACAGCCGGGACCGGTGGGGAAGCCCCGCCCAGCACAGCAACGGCACAACATGGCCGACCGAGGGCAAATGAAGCCGCGCAACACGGCCCTGCCCCCGAGCCGCCAGGACCCACGCGGGCGGGGGGGGAGGGAGATGGGATGACAGCCACTACAAAGGAGCCGGCGCAACCCACACACAGGACAGAAGGGATGCAGCACAGGTGCCGAGAGATGAAGGAAGCCATGGCCGGGCACTGCGCCAGGCCAAGGATCCAAGCCAGGCATTGTATCCACACCGCGCACAGCTGCAGCATACAAAGGCGAACCCTGGCAGGGGGCACTGTAGTGTGGGTGCAGACTCGGGCCGGGATACCCTGGGGTGCGCACGGTCCCATCCCCCCCCCCCGGCGGGCATGTGGCTGGCGCACTCGCAGGGATGCGCAGCTGGATCCGGCACTCGGTGGCAGCCCCGGCACACCCCCAGTGCAGCACCAATTGGTGCCCTGCCTCCACCAGCCTACACAGTACATAAAGGACCCACTGCAGGCAGTCGGGAATGGGGCGGAGGGGCTGTAGCACGGGATCGAGCAGCACACAGAGACCGGCGACCCCGGGCTGGGTGGACACAGAGGAGCTTCCGTGGCCAGGGCATGTGCCAGTGGAGGGTGGCTCAGAGTGGGGAGCTGCAGAACCATGCTGCCAGGGGACGAGGACCCATAGCCCAGGGACATGCTGCTGCACCTCCTGGGTGCAGCCCTCCTGCTGCTGTGCATGCTGCTACAGCAGATAGCCCAGCTCTGCCTGCCGGGTCGATGGTCTGTCCTCCTGGGGGCACGGCGGCGGAGGGCAGCAAACCTCAGGAGGGTGGCAATCGTGCGATGGACGAGGCGGGCGGCTGTCTGACACCGCACCCTGTTGGGCGCTGCGGTGTCCCAGCAAGGCCAGCTCATCCTGGCCCAATGGACCCTCAACGTGTATGCACGCTGCATGACCCTACAGACCCTGCGACGGCACTGGTCACGCTCCTGCACCAACGACTGGTGGGAGAACATGTTGGTCACCTGGATGGACGGGGAATGGTTGGATCACTTCCGGATGCCCCGCACCCTCCTGACCCGCTTGGGGGAGCTCCTCAACCCCCACCTCCAGAGGCGGGAGACAAACGTGCTTCCTGCTACCACCCGGGATGTGTGTGGCCATGGCGGTGTGGCAGCTTGCCACCCCCGATTCCTGTAGGAGCATGGGGGAACAGTTCAGACTGGGCACTGCCACAGTGAACAGGGCCCTCCATGATGTGTGTGGCCTGCTCTTGGAGCTCCTCTTGGAGTGGGTTATCCAGCTCCGGGACCCCGAGGAGGTGATGCATGGGTCTGAGAAAATGTGGTTCCCACATTGCATCAGGGCCATTGACAGCACCCACATCCCCATCATACGCCCCCCTCATGCAAAGATCGACTGCATGAACCGAAAACAGGCCTTCTCCATCAATCTGCAGGCCGTAGTGGATCATAGGGGCCTGTTTATATACGTGTACACAGGCCAGTCAGGGCAGAGCCACAATGCGGGTATCCTGCGTGCCTCCCCTTTCTATGCATGCATGTTCGACGGGGAGATTGCCTCCAACTTGTACTGCATGATAGAGGGGGGTTCCCATGGCCCCTGTTGTGATAGGGGACCCCACCTACCCGCTCAGCCCATGGCTCATGCAGGCCTATGCAGTGGCGTGCAACCTGGTCCACCGCCTGTTCAATGAGTGCCTGTTGTCCGCATGCAGCATGGTGCAACGGGCCTTCGGGCTCCTCAAGATGTGCTGGCGCCTCCTGATGAACAGGAGCCAGCTCAACCTGGACCACACCCCCATCCTCCTCCTGCCCACGTACATCCTGCACAATGTTTGCAAGACAGAGGGCGCTGCCCTGGACAACCCACCACTGGTGCACAGGGCTGGCGCAGTGCCCTGTACCACCATGCACAGGGAGGGGCATTCCAGCGCATCTCAGAGGAGAACAGGGATGCCATCTGCCTCTGCATTGTTGCCCAGGCAGCCAAATGCCGGGCAGCACCCAGCCCACAGCCATGTCCAGAGTCCTGTGAACCCCTTCAATAAAGCTGGCTACTACCCTTTGCCTGCAACCATGCCTCTGTTCCATGTGTGGGCTTGGGGGTCCCGGGAAGGGGTCCCGTGGGTTGCCTGGATCCAAGCACCCTCCCCTCGCTGTCAGCCGCGGGGTGCTTGGGCCCCACAATGCCCTGCCTGCCGACACTCGCCGGCTCACCTGTGCAGGTTCATTGTACACCTGTTACAGCCACCTCAACTGCATGAGGCCTCACTGGGCTGACACCCGGCCCCATCAGCTGGGCAGGAACTGTACAGAGCCCCCAACCTGCTGGTGCCCCCTGCCCACCGCACACACACACACACGGCCACATGTCCCGGGACAGATGAAGCTACATCAAGGTAGAGGTACAACACATTTATTGGAGAGTGAACTGTAGAACGGAAGGGGGGGTTAACGTCTGGGGCGCCCTCTCCCCCTCTTGGCCACATCACCGGGACTCGCAGGCTGGCATGCCCCAGCTGCAGCCAACCTCAGCACTCGCTGCCTGTCATCCACTGGCCGCTCCACACCAGCCTCCGCTGACGGTCCCTATGTGGAGAAACAAGAATGGGGTAAGCAATCCTCATGTGCACTCATCTCTTTCCCATGTTGGGGCCCGGCCCACTGGGTGCCCCATCATCATCCAGGGAGCCCCCTACTCCCCACACAAGCATAACACGTGCTGTAGGGTGATCCCTGTTGGTGCGAGCCCCTGGACAGCCTACCCATGGTATTATGGTCCATGCCCATTCCGGTACAGCATCACAGAGCCTGTACAGGTGCCTCGGGCAATGGCCATTGCTCCCCAGCTCATGTAGTGCATGTGCTCAGAGTGGGTTCTACAATGTGTTCCCTACCGGTATCCTTCCTTTCCCCCTCCCCTCTGATGAGCTCCATGGTGAGCGCAAGCTCCTGGGAGTGCACCTCAGCTAACTGTTGCGATTCCTCCAGCAGCTCCCTGCTGAGGTCCTCCTTCTGGTGCTGGTTCCTGGCCTGCATCTCCCGGTTCCACTCCACGCTGCTGGCAGCTGCACCCCTCGTGCGAGCGGGTGCCTAGTCTGTGAATGAGAGGTTGGGCAGAACGTTAGTGCTTCTAGCCTGTGTGCCCTGCTGGCCGCTACCACCTGACTCAGTGTGCCTGGTGGGGTGGCCCTCATAGTGTGGAAGCTCCACTCAGTCCTCCCCTGTGAGGTCCCCCTGCCCTGCCCTCTCTTGGGATGGCCCTCCAGCAGCTGACCACCATGGGAGGGGCCCGTGATGGTCAGGTGTGCATTGGGAGCCACTGTGGGCCCAACAGTCCCTCCCACCTGCCCCCCACACCCTCGCCCCTTTAGGGCCCTGCTGGTTATGGTTGCATGCCCCCTGGTGCCCCCCCATATCTCCATCCCCCTCTGAACCCCTGTGGCCCCCTGGCCAGTGTGTCCCGCCATGGAGGGGCACCCACCTAGTGGTGGTGGAGCTGCTGGGCCCGCCTCGTCCTCCTCATCCTCCTCCACAACCTCCACCTCGTGCACCTCCAGGATGCCTTGTGCTGCAATGGGAACGGTTACCATTAGTGTTTGCCAGCCCCCAGCCCCATCCACTGCACTGCCGTCTGGGCCGTTCCCCACCCACCCCCCCCCGGCCCCGCTGGGGCATTCATACCTGGATCCAGTTCCTCCGCTTCCTGGGGGCCGTCCCAGGTTTCTGCTTGCTCTGTGCATGCCCCCGGTCCTTGTGGCCTGTAGGCCTGTGGGTGTTGGGGGCGCGCGTGGAGTGTGGTGGTCCGGCGCTTGGATCCCCGGGGTGCCTCCTCCCCTCCTGCTTCCTGGCCGGCCTCGCCAGGGGCACCTCCCCCCCCCACTCTGTGGGGTCTGTCAGGGGGGGTTGCATGGAGGCTCTGCGTCTGCCCCTGGTGAAGGCGCTGCTGTGTGTGCGGGAGACCACAATGTCCCCGTCCATGTAGAGGAACTTGTCCAGCTCCTCCTGGAACTCGGCTGTGCACATGGCCCAGCCCGACCTGAGATTGTTGTCCTTGATATGTTTATATCTGCACCTCAAATCCTTTGCCTGCTGCATGCACTGGGTGACATCCCTATTATACCCCTGCTGCTGCATCTCCTGGTCAATGGCTTCATAGACCTGTCTGGTCTTGTAGCTGCGCACCAGACTGGTGTGTTCATCCCCCTTCTCTCCCCTGCCGGCGGGCGCCCCCCCATGCCTCCCGGCCCAGCCCCCCCCCATACTGGTGGTCCAGGCCCCCC
>QEPC01012913.1:9040386-9058940 GCA_003113815.1 Sphenodon punctatus
CCCCCCCCCCCCCCCTTAGCCATTACACCACAGTGGCTCTCCCATCCATCTACCCCCCACCGCAATGGAAGAGCCTAGTGAGCTAACGCATCATATAACAGCAATGAATTAACAAATCATTAAACGGGAATGGAAATATAAACTACATATTTTTTCTAAGGAACACTATCACATATTTCACTGTTCTGCTACATATTTTAAAGTATTTCAGTATATATATATACACTATTTTTTAGGGCAGTGGTGCTCAAGATGGGAGGGTTCAGAAGGTATTAGGGGTAAGAAGAAGAGCACAGCTATTAAGCACCTAGCTCCACTCTGACTGAGCTAGGGAATATTTCCAAAATGACGGGTAGAAAGGGGGAGAGTCGGAGAACAATAGGGAGGGTAGTGGGAAGTGGAGAGGGAGAGAGGGAGCAAGGTATATGTATATTCATACATGGGGGGAGGGGCCTCAACACAGAAAAGGAGAAGTGGGGGCATGGCTTTAAATGGTTTGAGAACCACTGTTTTAGGGGATAACTGTCCTGGGCCTAATTATAAGCATATATTCTGGGCCATTGTTTTCAAAGAAGGCTGTGCTGCATCCTCGATATACTGTCCTTTTTAGATGGGTGCAACATAAAGTGATTTTCAATTTATAAATGTACTGACCAAACAGAGTATTTACTTCCTTCTGAGCTACTGGACATTGAGCAGTCCTGCTTCTCTATTAAGAGCAGCCTTTCATTATGGTACTGCCTCTTCCCAAGTTGCACCAGCCTCCTCAAAATCCTCTGGCACTGTCTTTTGCAAGTTTCCCCCCTTCTCCGATATGTATGGAATGGGGGGCATGCTGAACAGAGTGGATATCTTTAAAATACTTAGCAGTACAAAACCCCGCAGACAAGTAACTTCTGAACTAAGTAGCAAAATGCAACACTTTCTTAGAGTCATAATGTGTGTGAACCATCAATATGTGAGACCTCTGGTGAGAAGGGTGTGACTGTTCTTGAATGGTTCTGCTTCTTCCTGGCTGGGAGATCGCAATGCGTGATACTGGGGGGTTGTACATCTTCCTCCCAGGTTCTCACATGTGGAGTTCCACAGGGATCTATTTTGTCCCCTCTCCTCCTCAACGTGTATATGCAACTGCTGGGAGATTTGAAGTTTGGTGTCATCAATATGCTGATGATACCCAGCTGTATCTCTCACTTTCATCCAACCCAGGCCCAGCAGTCTCATGAGTTTACCCAGTGCCGGGCTGCGTTGAGGGATTGGATGAGGGTGAGCCATCTGAAGTTGAATCCCGACAAGATGGAGGTGATGTTGGTGGATAAGGGCGAAGGAGTTGGAGGTCCCCATCATTGATGGGGTGCATCCCTCCTTGATTCCTCAGGTTCAAAGCTTTGGAGTTCTTGATTCACAGCTCCGCCTTGATGGTCAGGCGGCAGCTGTGGTGAGGGATGCATTTGGTAAATTACATCTGGTCTGACATCTTAGACCATATATCTCAGGCTTCGATCTGGCCACTATCATCCATGCATTCATCACCTCAAGACTGGATTACTGAAATGTGCTCTACGTGGGGCTACCCCTGGTGACAACCCAAAGGCTACAGCAGGTGCAGAATGTGTCAGCCCTAGGGATGAGCGAACGTGGTTCGGAAGTTTGGAGTTCGGCCCAAACTCGACCTGTTCGGACGACTAAACCCGAACCCGAATCCAAACATGGACTGATCAAACCGAACTCAATTACAAACGTTGAAATGACCGAACAGTTTGGTCAGTTCAGATCACATTCGGGAGAGTTCGGGTGGCAAAAACGTGTCACTGGAAGGCAAAACGTGACAGGGAAGGGGAGTCAGCTGAGGAGCAGACTTCCAGGCACCAGGGGTGGAGAGGCTTGGAGTAGCAACCAGACTGCCCAATCACCATCCCTTTTCGTCTCAGACCACTGGCTTCGTAGTCTGCGATTGGCCACGGGCTAGGCTGCACTGAGCCAATGGGGCTTGTGGTGAGGCAGGCGCAGCAAGAAACAAAACTGATTGCCTCCCCCCTTCCCAACACCTTCTAGCTAGTCACTATTCCTGAACAGCAGGCGTTTCAGAAGACTCCCTCTCTCCCAGCAGTTTTTGTTCTTTCCTATTCCTAATCCATTGCTATTCTCCTGGAAGGCTTTACAAGTTTTGTCATCTCCCTCCCTTTGGGGAACAGTATTTTGTTATAAAGATTTCCCTGCAAGATCTAACAGAATATCACAAATTCCTCCTGGGAATATTGCCTTTTCAGAGCTCCAGGCATATGAAGCAGCTGCTGAATATACAACATAGCACTAGGTCTGTTTTCTGTTCACTACACCCAGGTGCAGAATAACAAAGAAGGCAATAGGGTCCCCATAATCTTCCAGATCAAGAAACCCACAGCCAGCGACACCAAAGTTGATTCAAGCAGCTCAGTCCATCTTCAAGCCTAGTACTTGTGGAAGGTGTTACCATCATGCTAAAAATCTTGGGAGCAAACTCAGTAATGTTTATATATATATTCATGGTAACGCCATACCTTGATCATTTATTGTTGCCCGTGCACATAATGTTGCTTGTTCAGTTATAGATGTCAAGAGTTTTAATTACAGCAGTTGCGTGTAAGAATCGGCAAGTTGATTTGTACTGCAGTCTACTGAAAGAGACCTCCTTCTATTCATTAGCAAGTCTTATATAATTTCTATTATGCCTGCTCAGATTCCATGCCATTGGCACTTAGTGGAGAGATAAAGGAAATAGATTTTTCAATGTTATCCAATGGTTTTTAGTACAAACATGCAGTGTTTGAAAAAATATTTTGATCATTTTTATTCAAAGAAATATGACAAATGGATCCATTTCAAAATCTGTTCAACCTTTTTTTCCCCACAAAATCATTAAATTTTTAAATGAAAAAATGCCAGAACAAATGGAAGCAGGTAGGAAAGCAGTTTCAGTGAAAGGTCTGGGGAGGAGGGGTGTGCTGCAGAGAAGACTTATATCTGGCTATTTCAAAGTTGTGCTGCTGGCAAAACAAAAACTGCACAGCAGACATTAAGGCCATTCTTATAGGGGCCCGGCTTTGCCGGGGGGAGTGGGCCCATGTGGGACAGTTGCAGACCGCCCAAGCACAGCAGGTGTGTGGGGAGTGGTTCAAACAAGCGGCTCCCTGGGTGGCTATCCCGGCAGCCTCCACACTCTCCCCCTGTCACGGAGCATGAGGGAGGGAGAAGCATGCCAGGCTGGCCTCAGAGATTTATATACCCCGGTCGAGCACTGGGAAACCCGGGATCGCTGGGAAACACAGGTTCCCTGTGCCATGCAAAGGCTGTTTTCCTGCCCACTGAGCAAAACACACTTGTGTGGGCTTCTCTCACTTGTGTAAATCCAGTCCATTATTTTTATAGAACCACTTTCTACAAATCCTTATTGAGTGATCATTTTGTTTTAAAATCCATAAAAATGCTCATGAAAGTGCTAGTCTCACTCTTAAAGGTTTGCAGTGTCATAATTCATTTGTTACGCGTAACGCTGTAGTTAGCAGGACCCTGGAAGGAGTTGGCTTTTGGACTGCCATAACACTGCCTATTACCTAATAAGGAAGTGAAGTTTCAATTTTGGTCAGTGAAAAGCAGGGTAAATGCTGTAGAAAATGTTTTAAGTATTTGAAGTGAGGATTTTTAGTACTGAGTAAATGCGGCACCTTCACGTAGTGCTAGGGACTTTGTCTTTTTGTTTTATCTCTTCTTTGTGAACAGTTCCTGGACTCTCTGTCTGTGCTGGCAGAGACTGGGTGCTATGGAGATTAATGCCACACATTCGCCATTATTAATTTATTGTCAAATGGACTGCACAAAGGAAAACTACATTGCATTTCAAGGCAAACAACGCCTTCCCATCAAAAAAGCACTAGGGAGTTTTCTGCTTTATGGTGATACGAAATTTGGTTATCTGTCTTTCCAATGGGGTTGAGGATGTCAGAACAGAACAGTGACACGTTGCGACGCTTTACGTACCCAAAGGAGAATTAATAGCTCTCTCATGCAAGCTTGATAAAAGCACTTGGGCTCACCAGAGCTTGAGCCTCTAGTGAGATTTCATTGCAACCAAAAACACTCCTGGGAATGTATTCTCTTCCAGCTTGTCCCTGATGTGCCCGTGGCACTGTCCATTGCTGCTGCACAGCTGCATTAAGTTACAAATGCAAGGCCTGGCTAGCTGTACAGGTTGCAGCTTTCCAAAACAATGCATGTTGCTAATGTAAATTCTTAGGAAGTTACTGGAGCAAGAGACAGAAAAAATAACTTTCCCCACAATGGCTGTCTAAGCTTTCACACCTGAGTCATCGCTGTGGTTTCATCATTGCCTCTTTTTCCCACCTCCAGATAATTTTTGCCAGGAGCATACTGTGGCTCAGAAGTCAGATGTGGCTCTCGAGCAGTTCAAGTGTAGCTTTTGGCTAGGGCCTATCCCAGGCCCCCATGCTATCTTGATGGTCCTGTGTCTTAGTTCACTCCAGCTAGAGCTGAAACAAAAAGCTATTTTCCTTTTTGCAGAAAAAAAATAATGTGGAAACGAAATGGACAATTTCGGCAAAATTCAAAAAACATTGGAATCGGAATTTCAGCCCTACACTTGAGACTCAACAGCTGAACTGCGGTTACTCCTCAAGAGGGCACAACCAACATAATCAGGCTCAGGGTCAGACAAGAGGAGGAAGCAAAGTTCTACCCAGTTTTCTGTGGCTACTTTGCAACCTTATATTCTGGCAGGCAGCCAGCAAGGATGCTGTGGGGTGTTGCCCGAACAGCACTGAGGCAAGGTCTACATGGCAGAACTCAAACCAGCCTGCACCTTTGTGGCACCAGTTCCAAACCCTGCTTCCCTACACTGCATGTTTTTTGTTTTCAAGGAAAGGAACCATTTTTGGCTGAGCACCAAGCACACGGACAATGCAGAAACAATTATTACAGAACAACACTAATTTATGGAAAGGAACCAGGGGAAGCAATTTTAATTATCCTACAAAATGAAAGGCATTCATTCATTCTTTACTTGTCCATCACAGTGTGTGCTTTTAAAGAGACAGCGGCTCCAGTTCTGCCTGTGCCCGTTCGCTTCACCCCTGGACTGGCCAGTCCATTTAAAAGCACCCACACCAGATGTGGAAGCAGAGCAGGCTGCACCTGCTCCAGAGGTGCCCCACCAGCAGCACTCCAAAACATGGAACATGGCAGAGCAGGCTGGCCAAACCCAGTATACCAGCCCAGAGTGGATCTGCTGGGCAGACCCCTGCTGCAGCTTCACTCCGGGCTGGCCATTGCCCCTGACAGCACCATAGAGTTGCAGGCTCTAGCCTAGAGTGTTGGGCAATCGCCTGCAACTCTGCGGTGACAGAGGGGCACCACGTGGGTGGACTGAAACCCAGGAAAACCACCAGGTCTGTCTAAAGTGGACTCTGAGGAAAAATGTCAAGTGTAGGGCTGGAAGCAGGCAGATTCAGGGGTGCACCCTTGATACCACTCCAGGGGCAGGCAGCTTCTAGGTCCGTCTGTTTACACTCCGGTGACTCAAAATTACACCAAACTCTTCTCTCAGGAAACTCAATCTCCTAGGAGATTCACTTCCTTCAGAGAGAGAGCGCTCATTCCATAACCTCAGATTCAGGATCCTTTGGTTTTGATGTAAGTAATTTTCAGCCAGAAAACAAGAGGCAAACACAGCATATGAGTGCAGAACGTAATAACTTTGGGACTACAATGAATGATGTCCCCTGCAGTGAGACACGCTTGAGAAATGTATTTAAGGGCAGAGAATGTTTCTTTTTCAAGTGATCCTTTTGCTATGTCCCCCTTATTTGTATTACAAGGATATTGATGTCTTGTGGGACGCCCCTTAAAAGTGCAGCTTTGTCAAGTGACAACTCTTCCAACATTTGTGGGTTTTAAAGCATGTTATGGCCCCTAAGGAAAAATGTCAAGTTAAGAAACAGATCTGCAGTGTAGTTTAAAATTGTTCTTTCAGCTTGCATTTCAGCTTTTGTTGTTTGAATTTCCAAAAGAAGACAGAGTTCCATTAACATTTAATGACAGCTCCCCAACCAGATTGTGACTCACCAATCAGAGGCCCAACACATAAGCAATTTCTGGGGCAAACATTCTTATAATAGTATGTTTTAAAGGGCTGCAAATTAAGGAATAAGTCGGCAGAGAACTGCCTCTCGGCTGGCACTAATCCAAGGCAGCTGAAACAAATTACTTCAAATGAAAGAAAGAACAAAAGCTCCTTAACACCCAAAGCTTATTCTACGTTGGGCAGAGCTTGGGGTTTTGGGATAGGGCTAACTGAAGGATATGAACTCACAGCTGTAAGGCTGCTTTTATACAAGCAGGTTTCAGTTGCGCAACTCGCTCGTGTGATTTTTCAGAATCCCACAAGGCGAGATTAGATGTGACAATGGACGCGATCACGTTCATTCAAGGCAATCGTGCGTTGTTTGCCGACTGTGAACGAAATACCTCACACGTCAAGGTATTTAGGCACAGCTGTGACCCACTCGTATAAAAGCAGCCTAAACTGAATGTTTACTCGTAAGTAGTTTTCAGACTGCAATGTTTTTAGAATTAGGGCCATAGCCTGGCACAGATTCCAAGTAAGGTCAACTTTATTAGCAGGAGAACAAGGAAAGGTCAAAAGTTTTCACAGCAGCCATTATGAACAGAGCAACAATATTTGATAAAAAGTGATTTACTGTGAGGAAAACATTTTATTGAAGGATTCTATGGCCATGGGAAATCATGCAAGCAGAGCCCTTGCAAACAACCACAAGAATCTTCCATATAAAATGTGTGTGTGTTGTATTGTTGCACTCCTATTATTTTATAGTACCCACTAGCGTGCTAGGTGATTGCCATGAAACAGTAATAAGACAGATCCCTGCCCTGAGGAACTCTGTTGTTGTCTATAATATATGAAGTTTCTATTGGAAAAGATATCCATTTCTATTTTATATTCCCCAAAAGATCATTTGTATTGCTCTGATTTCATATTATACTACCCGTATATATGTTGTGTCCATACTAATCTATGTTTGGGGTTGCTAATTGTGAGGGAATGCAATATTTATTTACGGGGTATATTTAGGTGAGAATTTGAAGTCCTGAGTTTTAATCCTGACTGTCACTGTGGTTCTTTGACTTTGTGCACATCATACTTGTAACATCTCTGTGCCGCCATTTCACTATCTGCCTGCACAAAGTAATATTAAGAAAGGTGCCAAATTGTATCTCCGTATAACAAAGGATAACTGAACTGAATCACCGCTACATGTGATCATCCTCAACTTCTGTAAACAAATGTAGCTCCATTGACTTAAGTGAAGCATGCCAAAGTATGCCAAAAAAAGAAATGAATTAAATAAGTATTAATTGATTATATAGAGATTACTTACCTAAATATAGGTATGGAATATATTTAATAGAGCTCTAAAAGATCCAGGTACACTCGAAGCCCTCACCTGCTGCACTCTAGGCTAGAGCCTGCAACTCTCTGGTGCTGTCAGGGGCAATGGCCAGCCCGGAGTGAAGCTGCAGCAGGGGTCTGCCCAGCAGATCCACTCTGGGCTGGTATACTGGGTTTGGCCGGCCTGCTCTGCCATGGTCCAGATCTTCTCTGCCATATGCTCTGTCACATATGGGCTTTGTCTAGAGACATGTCCAGATGAGAGGGCTTCCGCTGTAATAGCAACACAGGGTGTTTGAGAGTAATGGGGAGCATGCCCAGAATATACAGAATATACAAGAATCAAAATTACCATGCTCTGGATTATTAATTATTTATTATTTATTATTAATTATTAATTATTAATTAATAATAATAATAATTTTATATAGAGTGCCAGCAATGTACCCGATGCTGTACAATCAGTAAATAGAGACAGTTCCCTACCCAAAGCGTCTTACAATCTAAGAAAGACAAGGGAGAGGAGAGACCAGAGATGGGGGAACATAGGGAGAGACAAGAATACGTTCATGAAGATGAGAAGTGGCAGCAGGTGCATATGCATAACTAAGGCCCTTTTCAAATGGGCTGCGGTGCGGGGGATGGGCGTGCGCCCGTTCCCACAGGCGCACACCCATCTCCACCCACCTCCACCCATCTCCACCCATCTCCACATACAGAGTAACTGGCATTTGAGTCCATTGCTCGGTGCATGGGTGATGGGTGAAGGTGGGTGGAGCACGGGAGCGTGTACGCACCACCACCCATCACGGGCACCCACCCATCCGTCCCGCAGTGTTCACACAGGCACCTACCCCCCGACCGCACACATGTGCAGTGGGGGGGCACTCGTGTGAAAAGGCCCAAAGTCTCCCATTCTTCTCTCAACACCCTCTGCAACCCAGCTTTGCTTAGCTATAACCCCAGTGTCACCCAGTAACTTTCATCTTCAGCCCAGTCATGCTCACATAGGCCATTTTCACACGGAGCCCCCCCCCCCCCGCTTCGCACACATGTGCAGGTGAGAGGGGCACCCATGTGAACGGCCGGTGGGTTTGCGGTGGGGGGGTGTACGTGGAAACACCGCTGGTGGTGGGTGGGGGTGCATGCGTGCTCCTGTGCTCCACCCACCACACACCCATGGAGCAATTGGCCATAATGGTGGTTGCTCCATGGGTGGAGATGGGTGTGCGTCCATGGGAATGGCCACCCACACGTCGCGCACCTGCCGCTAGCTCCACCCATCCACCCACCCACCGTGGCATATGTGAAAATGGCCTGCCTGGTTTGTGAAATATCAGGGCATCACATTTAACATAAAAAGAATGTCCACTGCATCATGTTTGTCGACTTTTCTGTGAATAAAATCATTCGGATTCATCATGACTTCGATGCCGCACTTATAGCAGTAGGTGAACCCGAGGCTGTGGAGGCCCCACCTTGCCTAATTTCATGGAATCAATTTCAATGAGTGTCGCCCGCTGATGCGGCAGATGTCCTTGGGACAGTTAGAGCCACCTGCTGTGAATTAGATACAAGCCCGTTCTAGCTAGTCAAGGCATGCCGGGAGACATTAGGGCCATTGCTGGTTGGGGTTGTCAATACCTCCTTTAGGGAGGGCAGAGTGCTGTGCTGCCTTAAAGAGGTGGTGGTGCAGCCTCTGCTCAAGAAACCATCTCTTGATGTTGGCTCCCCTGCTAGCTATTGGCCAGTCTCCAACCTTCCCTTTTTAAGGAAGGTTATTGAATGGGTGGTGGCTCAGCAGCTTCAGGGGCATCTGGATCGGGTCAGTTTTCTGGATCCCTCACAGTCTGGTTTTTGCCATGGGTTTGGCACTGCGACTGCACTTGTGGCTTTGGTCGATGACCTGTGCCATGAATTGGATCAGGGCAGATCATCTCTTTTGATTTTATTAGCTCTGTCGGCAGCATTTGATACTGTTGACCATGAGATGTTTGTGGCTCGCCTGTGGGACTGGGCCAGAGTGGGAGTAATTGTTCTTGAATGGTTCCGCTCATTCCTGGCTGGGAGAACTCAACGGGTGGTTCTCAGGGCATGTTCATCATCTCCTCGGGACCTCACATGTGGAGTCCCACACAGTCCTAGTCTGTCCCTCCTCCTGTCCAACATGCATATGCAGCCTTGGACAAGGTCGTGAGAGGGTTCGGCATACGATGTCATAAATACGCCGATGATACACAACTTTACCTCTCCTTTTCTGCAGACCCAGACCGGGCAGCCTCATTGCTTACCCGGTGTTTGGTGGCTGAGAGGGATTGAATGAGGGTGAGTCATCTAAAGTCGAATCTCGACAAGACAGAGGTGATGCTGGTGGCTAGGGCTAAGGGGGGGGTGGCTCTGTGCCCCCCTTTAGCCACCCAGGTTCATAGTCTGAGGGTGTTCCTTGATTCACAGCTCTGCCTGGATTCCAAGGTGGCAGCTGTGACGAGGAGCGTTTTTCGCCAGTTACATCTGGTGCGACAATCAGACTCTGACCTAGCCACCATCATCCATTGCTTCATTAGCTCTAGATTGGACTACTGCAATGCACTCTATGTGGAGCTACCCTTGGGGATGGTCTGGAGGCTGCAGCTGGTGCAGAATGCAGTGTCCCGTCTCCTGCCGGGGACGGGTCGTCGCAAGCACATAACACCAGTGCTCTGTTCTCTGCACTGGCTGCCTATTGCCATCTGAGCTCGATTCAAGGTGTTGATAATGACCTATAAAGCCCTAAATGGTCGGGCCCCACTTACTTGCGGGGCCGCCTCATGCCCCGGGTCATGCAGCAGCCCTTGCAGTCAGCCGAGGACACCCAACTCAAGGTCCCTCGGGTTTCCTGGGTGGCGACAATGGGGAGGGCGTTCTCGGTGGCCGCACCTAGGCTGTGGAACTCCCTCCCGACAGAGGCCCACTTGGCCCCGGACCTCCCCTCTTTCCAAAGACTTGGCTGTTCCGCCAGGCCTTTGGAGAGGGAGACGGGTAGGGGAGTAGGGGAAGGGTTTTGGTCCGCCTTTTAGTAATTTTATGTTTTAAAATATTTAGTTGTAATTCTAATTGTTGATTTTAAAATGTTGTGAGCCACCCCGAGCTGCTGTGGTGCAGGAGGGTGCGGGTAAAAAGCTACAAAATAAATAAATAAAATAAATTAATATCTGGTAATTGTGGGTGAATCGATTTTTATGTGGGCTAGGAAAAAATTTCTTCCCGTTTGCAAAGCCGAGTTAAAAGCAAGGTGAAATGCCTCGATGTTTTATCTCTCTACGAGGAGAAAAAAAGCTGCAGAAGAAAAGACATGCTAACAATTCCTGCAAATCCCAGAGTGTCTGTAAATTCCTCAGGGCAGAGAGTGTGTGTTTGCAATAGAGAATTCCAAATGAGGTTGCAGCCGCTACCCACCCCGTGTGCAGAATTCCTCATGGAGATGCATGCCTTTCGCTATTGCTCTGAGCCTCAAAGCGCTCCACAGCACAAGTCCCTTTCCAACTGCCCGTCTCTCTGAGGTTTTCTTCCTATGTATCATTCTATCCTTTGTTCCTGCCAAGGACATTGACTGCAAAGTATATCCAATCCATATACTTCACATAGCAACTCCATATGTGCATGCGTGCACACCTTTGCATATCGTGTACACCATTCTAGGGTGAGAGAGAGAGAGGTGATTTTACATTAATTTATTTGGAGGGAAAAAAATTCTTCGTTCCCTTTCCATCAACATAACCTCACACTGTTCTCTGGAGAGGACCCACCACAAATGAGAAGAATGATGGGAACCAACATAAGAACCACCCCATGATTCTGCATTCTGAAACTCCTGTCCACTTTCCTTCCAAATCCAAGTTTCAAGGCAGTCATGCGAGTGGGAAGAATTCTACACATTGGGGTAAGGTAGAATTTTCAGCCTTCACTTGCCTCACAGAGCTCAGCATTCATCCCGCATCTTTAGTTAAGTTAGTTGCTGAAGAATGAAGAAGCAGCCAGAAAATTCAGCTCAATATATACACTTGACTAGAATAAATTCTTTGCTAACAAAATAACATAGGACACACTTACTTAATCAAAGGCCTTATAAAACTGTTAAAGGAATAGATTTACTGCCTCCTCAAAGTGCTTTATACAGATACAGTATATGCATGCATGTTACCTGCCAAATTAATGTCTCTGTTCGGCAAGTTACCAGTGAACCTAGATAGACAGTATTGTTGTTGTAACCACGTTTTAATGAGCCCACAGTAAATAAAGGGATAAATCACACGTTACAGCAGTACTCCAGTTACGGTTTAGGAGGCATTTTCATTCTCAGGGACATGTGCTTACAGAAAGAGATTTTCAAATTCACTAAAATAATTCAGAAGCCCAGTTCCTGTTGATTTTATAGGCAACTGGGTTTTTAAATCCCCCCCAAAAAGGTGTAGAGTGTTTTTACAGAGAATGTTAATAATCAGTCCTTGCTGTTCAACAACTGTTCTGAGAATAATAATTGAGTAACAATGGGAAATATCTAGCCCACCAGTGAATCGGCAAGGGAGGGGCTCCCCCAGGGACCTTCTCCAGTCCCTTCTGTTTTTTATTCCTTCTCAAAAGGATGCATCCTAGGATATCATTCCAGAATACAACACAGACAGCTAGTAGGTGGGATAAATGATCAGCTACTTCCTACTTCAGAAAAATAGATGTGTGCCCTCTGGTTTATGGGCTGTTACAGATGTTTGACCTACGTGACTTATGGGCTGCATTGCACTCCACAGTCCCTGTGGTGCAAGGTGCAATATGGACTACCTGATGCATTTAAAAATCATGAGGCAGGCCCTCTTAATTATGTGATTGTTTTAAAGGGTTTTTTAAACTTATAATGCAAGTTCTTTCTTCTTGCCTTCTGACTTCTGAGTCTTGATTTAGGGCATTTTCAGATAAGACATTCTCCACCCACTACCCACCCACCATACACGTTTCAGGGTTTCAGTGGCCCTTTTCAAACAGGGGATGGGTGTGCACCCGCAATGGGTGGAGATGGGTGTGCACCCATTCTCACGGGCGCACACCCATTTTCACACACAGAACAACCGGCATTGGAGCCCGTTGCTCCATACGTGTGTGATGGGTGGCGCCCTCCCCCCCCCGCACCATGGGCCGTGTTCACATGGGTGCCCCCCACCGCACACAGTCCCAGTTTTGTCCTATTGGTGCCCTGTAGCATGTTTGGTGGGTGGGTAGTGTCTTGTCTGAAAACACCCTTAGAATAGATTACTTGATAGCAAAAGAACAACAGGCACTTGGCCCACCTTAGGGATGTGCGAACAGAACCGAGTTCGGAAATTTGGTTTGGTTCGAAAATCATGTTCAGTTTGAAAGTTCAGTTCGGTCGACCGAACTATTCGAGTTCGGTCCGAACTCCGAACTTCCGAACCGCGTTCGCACATCCCTAGCCTACCTTTTCCGCACCTTTGTGTACAACCAAGTGGGCTAGCAACTAACATTTAGATCAAAATGAAAGTGGAAACTCTGCTGAAACAACATGATTCCAGCAGCTGGGATTTAAGAAGAGCATGAAATTGCACAACACTCGAGAGTTGTCAACATTACCTATCTGCGCACCTAAGCTCCACCTGCAGCATATTTCCTAGGCTATGGCAGACAGCATGGGGCATATTAGAGCCGGGGATGTAGGGGGCATGTTCCCTACAAATTTCCCCTGCATTTCCAAGGATATGGGGATGGGGCTTATGTCAGCATCCTCTACAAATGTTAGCCCAAAGTTACGCCCATCAATATAGGGGTGTTTTGCCTGCCCAGTGGAAACCTCACCATCTACCATGGCTTGTTAATGGACACATGACAATACCCACTTTTACATGTGACAGATACTGGACATGTGTGTGTCAGTTGAAGAAATTAATCTGTGCAACTACAAACACATTTCTAGTGTAGGCAAATATGAGCGACTTGAGAGATTGAGGCCCTTTTTACACGAGCCGCACCCACACATGAACACCCAAGAATCTGGGTGTTTATGTGTGGGTGAGTCTCACGTAAAAGATGTGGCGGGTGCCAAACATGCACCCTGACCCACCCCCCACCCATCAACTCCCATCAACACGCATGGAGCAACCACTATTTTCACGGGGGGATGTGTGTGCGCCTGTTTAAGGCCCTTTTCAAATGGACCACGGAGTTGCTGCGGTCCGTGGGGGGATGGGTGGAGGCGGCAGCAGGTGTGCGGCATGTGTGTAGCTTTGCATACAGACACACGCACACCTCCATGCATGGAAGCACCTCCATTTTTCCCAATGTCTCTATGTGTGGGTGATAAGTGGAGGTGGATGGAGCACAGGAGCGCACACATACCCATACCCACCGACGGTCATACAGACGTCCCCTCCTTGTCCACACATTCGCCCATGTGGGCGAGGAGGGTGCGTCTCATGTGAAAAGAGCTTAAACCCTCCCCCCCCCACACACCATGCAAGCACCAATACCCCCACCCCCACCCCACGCAGCCCATGTAAAATGGGCTTGAAATTGATCTCACATCCTTGTAAATCAGAAGTATCTCCTTTTAAATCAATGGTGTTGCACTAATGTAAAATGAAATAAACAAAATCAGAACCGTGCCCCCAAACATTTCTGAACGAATGACTTGATTGGTGTCTCAGGAAAAGGTTAGCTCTCTCAGATTGATTCTACGTGGATTTAGCTGTTTGAGATAGGTCTTAATTTTCATTTGACATCTGAATATTGCTGATAGTTGCAGCACTAGCCAAGACAGAAGGATCAAAGAACTGTAATGTAACTTGTATCCATCAGATGGTGTCTGAATACTAGCCCAGTCTGCACTTAAAGAATTAGCATACTCCATCTGGTGAACTGGTTAGACCAGCTACATGTGTCTCCCACACTAATGTAGTTAAGACCTAAACTGCTCCCCTTCATGATGCACTCACCAGAGTCCAGACTGAATCTGGATTGCTTGCTGAGCCAACAGAAACTGTACTAACTCAACCACTAAGAGGCACTCTTTGTAAAGCTCATGCACCTGAAAGAAAATCTACCGTATAATTCTACCAAACTCCTTTCTTGTCCCCACATCTTGTGCCCAAGCAATTGATTCCTTAAAGGCAGGGTTGAAATGGCAGCTCTCAGGAATCCAGAATCTCTCTAATGTCTAGTTCTTTTTTCAATTGGTAATATGAACAAAGCTTATTTTGGAGTTTTAATTGATGTGTGGATCCTGAATAAACAATGGGCTTTCATTTGCCAGGGGAATACGTTGATCAGAGCGGTCAGTGTCGGTTTTGTGAAGCATCTTGTTCTAAATGCACAGGGCCAGCTCAGAATGACTGTGTTGGCTGTGCATCCACAAGGTAAGTGACTGCTATTATTATTAATTCATATGGGGTAGTGCCTCGAATCCCCAGGCAGAATCAAGCCTTGGCTGTGCAAGATACAATACTAGCAGTAGCAAGCTCCCTTCTTCCCACAGCTTATGCCCAAGCAATGGATTCCTTAGAGACAGTCATAGTCCAGATAGGTATACAGTGTCATAAGAGACAGGATTCAAGAACTGACTAGGAGAATCAAAATCAGCCCTAGGGAGAGGGAGATTAAAGATACCCAAGTAAGAATGTGGGCTCACATAAGTAACCACTGCACAGTTTGGTGGTTCCTGAAAGCACCAAGAGTGAAATCCTGCCTCCGCTGAAGTTGAGGATAAAATTACCTTTGAGTTCAATGCAATCATTTCAACTACATTCTTTCAATAAGTAAAGTCAGCTCTCCCCCATGGAGGAATAACCCAAGTGTGGTCAGTTAGTTGGTGGTGGAATAACCAAAGTTTGGTTTATGGGCGGTTACAAATACCTGACCTAGGTGGCTTATGGGCTGCATTGCAGTCCACAATCCCTGTGGTGCAAGGTGCAGTATGGCCTACCTGTTGCATTCAAAAAACGTTTGCAACAGAGAAGGGACCTCTGAGCAGGAATTAAAGGAAGAGAAATGTTACTGGCATCTTCAGTTTGGCATAACTGTGTAAAATGCCTCAAATGGATAAAAGCTGACATTGATGAGCAAGAGTCAGAGACAGCTTATTATTAATCATTTTTTGTGTATGCATGCCTGCAGTGTTCAAAGGGATTTGCAATCCTTATCTTGCTCACCATCAAAATGATCTTGTCAGGGTAATTATTATTATCCCCATTTTACAGATGGGGAACTGAAACGGAAAGAAACTGTCTTGGCCATTGTCACCCAGGAAGTTCATACCAGAGACAAAATCTGAATCTTTGGCTGCTTTTACATGAGTGGGTCGCTCTGGAGCAACCCACTCGCCTCGTTGCTATCCCAGTGTTTGGAGGCCATGGCGGAGTGGATGTGGCAGAGCAGACTGAAGCTCAACCCCGATAAGAAAGAGGTGATGGTGGTGGGGAGAGCGAGGGAAGTGTCACCCCCCCCTGATTGGGAGGGGTTCGCCCTCCTATAGCTCAACAGGTTCGGAGTCTGGGGGTGATATTGGACTCAGATCTCTGCGTGGATTGACAGGTGGAGGTGGTGGCGAGGGCCGCCTTCCGCCAGTTATATCTGGTGCGGAGACTGCGTCCATACATCTCCGGGCCGGACCTGGCCTCCCTCATCCATGTCTTCGTCACCTCGAGGCTGGACTACTGTAATGCGCTCTACGTGGGGCTGCCCTTGTTCCTGGTCCGGAGGCTGCAGCTAGTGCAGAATGTGGCGGCCCGGCTCCTGATGGGTACGGGTCTTCGGGAGCATATAACACCTGTGCTCCAGACTCTGCACTGGTTGCCAATAGCGTGCCGAGCCAGGTTCAAGGTATTGGTGTTGACCTATAAGGCCCTTCACGGTCTCGGCCCCTCGTACCTCAGGGACCGCTTCACCCTCCATGCCCCAGAGCGGCTCCTTCGGTCTGCTGGGGCTGCCTTCTTGGAGGTCCCCCGTGTGAAGCGGGGGGCCGCAATGGAGAGGGCATTCTCGGTTGCCAGGCCGCGTCTTTGGAACTCCCTCCCGGAGGAAGCTCGCCTGGCCCCAAGACTTTTAACATTCCGGCGGGCTTGTAAAACCTGGCTGTTCGCCCAGGCCTTTGGGGAGGGGGAGGGGGGTAGCTCTTCCCTACCCTTATTTCTATTTTTGTTTATTTTTCCTCACCCTGTTTTGAGGTTTTAAATTGTGTGTTGTTTTAAAAAATTGTTTTTATTTTTATGAATGTTTTTATTGTGAATTGTACGTCGCCCTGGGATGCTGTAGGCATATGGGGCAACTAATAAATGTTTTAAATAAATAAATAAATAAATAAGGGAGGGGATAGAGGAGGAGTGGAGAGTGCGTGCAGGACTGAGAGGTAAGGGGGAGCCAGGCTGTGAAGGGCTTTGTAAGTAAATACTAGGAGTTTGTGAAGGATGCCTTGGGGGAAGGGGAGCCAGTGAAGGGAGGAGAGGAGAGGCTGCATGTGGTCGAAGCGACCCACTCATGTAAAAGCGCCCTCTGTCTCCCAGATCCAAATCCAAAACCTTATTCACTAGGCTACACTGGCACAAACTAACATTTTCATTTTCAAACAAAACTCCAGTTACTGTGGGTGTTAACAAACATAATGCTGACCCACTTGGGCCAGCACCAACCCCAAACATTTGTTCTGGGCTCACCAGATGTGGGCCTGGTTCCAACCCCAGTGGGGTTGGCAGCCACGCCAGCAACGGGGGCCCTGCAAGCCACCCAGGTGGCTAAAGCGGATCAAATCAGGTGGGCACGTCTGTTTGCATGCCCACCCCGCCCGCCCAGCGTGGGGGGGTTGACATGGCAACCAACAGTCATGGCTGCCTGTCATGGCGGAGGTGGGGTCACCAGCTGCAGCACAGGGGTGGAGCTGGTCAGCCGTGCATCGTTCCCTGTCTCCAATTCCCTGCTGGGTGAGACGGCAAGGATGTGTGTTCCCGCTGCTGGAGGTCACCCAGCCAGGTGCAGCTCTGCCCACCCCTGGGTGGGATGATGGCAGCTCTGTCACTTGCGTTAACACCCATTGTTTTGCATGGTACTTCATATGATAACCTGGCACAAAAGCGACCCTAAAGGTGTTATTGACTAACGAGAGTTAATTATATAATCATATCTAAATGCCATTTACTAGTGAAAGGTCTGGACTGTCTGAACCAATCTCAAACTGCTTGCCAAACCTTTGGGGAAGGTTAATATAAATTTAAATATGCATCTCAGGTGCATTTCAGTTATTTATAGGAATTATTACAGCCTGTCATATTAAATCTCATGTTTTTCCTATAGAAATTATGCCCTTAAATCTGCATTTACTTACACCAGTTTTATTCTGGTGTGATTCTCCTGGTTTCAATGGAATTCCTCCTTTGTTGTATCTATTTCTGCTCTAGTGCATAATATTAGGGGTGTGCAATTCGTTTCTGTATTTGTTTTAGGTTTTATCAGCACACATTTTTTTGGTACAAAATATGTACAAAAATTAAATCAATAAAAAACCCATGCAATTTTGAAGAGAATCTACCTTGGATCTTTTCCATTATATGAAATTTTAGGGGTGTGCAATTCGTATAATTTTTCATTAGTTACAAAAATGAATGGAGCCCTATTTATTTTCATGACAAATGTTATGATAATAGATGAATAAGTAAACGATTGTCGTTTGTTTTCATATGTTTTTTTCTATTTAATTTATTAAAAATAATTAAAAAAAATTAAAAATAGCTTTGCATGCACAAATGGCAAACAGAGCTATTCTGTGAATGTGCAGTCCTTTCCCAAAATGACACTGATGCTGCCGGTGCCATTTGGAAAAGGACTTGCGCAGAACGGTCCAGTGGCCATTTTGGCCCACTCCCGTACCACCCCCTCCCCCCACTCTCCTCTCCTCCTTCCCTCCCACCTCCCTCGAGGAAATCTCCTCCCTGCTCTCTTCTTTCAACCCCTCCACCTGCCCTCTCAACCCAATCCCCTCTCGCCTCCTTACCTCCATTGCTCCCACTGTTGCCCCCCCCCCCCTTCTACATGTCATTAATCTCTCCCTCTCCACTGGTTCCTT
>QEPC01012913.1:9068571-9100447 GCA_003113815.1 Sphenodon punctatus
CTTAGTGATAGAGATAGCGTTAGTGATTTAGTTTTAGTGTTTGTAGGA
Source organism: Sphenodon punctatus (assembly GCA_003113815.1). Classification (NCBI taxonomy): domain Eukaryota; kingdom Metazoa; phylum Chordata; class Lepidosauria; order Sphenodontia; family Sphenodontidae; genus Sphenodon; species Sphenodon punctatus. Next base: position 9,068,620 of record QEPC01012913.1, read on the forward strand.
GTAGGTCTGTGTACTTATTAGATAATCCATTTACTTCATAGCATTTAGAATAGTTAATAGCATTTAGATTTAGTGTAGACAGATATATATAATATTAGATAAAAAAAAATAAGAAAACCCCATATAAAAACCAAAAAACCAAATAAAGAACAAAAGAAAACCCAATAAAAAACCAAAAAAACATATAAAAAAAACACAAAAAACATAACAACACTTCCCGAACGGCCAAACCGAACAACCGAACAGCCGAACTGAACAGCCGAACGCCCTAACCGAATGCCCTGTTCAGACGAACGAACCGAACAGCCAAACCCAAACTCAACGAATGAACTGAACGAATGAACCGAACGAACGAACCGAACGAACGAACCGAACGCAGCCAAACTGAACAGCCGAACCCGAACCGCGATCTGTTCGGCCATCCCTACCCATGAGTGGCTGTGTAAACTGGAGTGGAGTGCCCCAGCAGGGGGGCCATTCCCACCTAGCTGCACCCCTGCCTTTAGTTATGATTTTCTAATTAAAGACATCATTACAAGAAATGCTTCTCAGCTTGTGTCTACAGAGCAGCTTCTTGGTTCTCCCCCACCCTGAAAAGAAGACACAGACACTATTCATATGGGGTAAAATCAGACCACACCAAGCTTTATTAGCCCAGTCGGGGAGGAGGGGCCTATGCCCCTCTGGGTCCTGTTAACCTTAACTGCCAACTACTAACTCTGGTAGGGTAAACTTAAGGCGGTCTGATGTTCCTCAGTACCGCAACAATGCTAACTATAGCTACTGCAGTGTCACACCTGCTCGGCTGCCCCCAGCCGGATCAGGAGGTCGTTGCCTACCTTGACCCAAGGAAGGAATTGAGAGGAGTCAGCGAGGACCCTGGACCGCCCCTGTCCTAGGAACCCTCGACCCGGCACCCGGCTCATCCTGTGTCCTGCGCGACACTGGCCGGGCAAGCTCTAGCATTTGCGTGGACCCCATCTCATAAGGAGATGACCTGGCAGCAGACTATTCCTACCATTTAACTTAACTACCTCGCAGGACCCCTGTCACTAGAGACTGCCAGCCTTTGCTTGACTAGTCTCTCCCCCCCTCCCCCAACTCACCCAGAAGAAGGCTCAACTTTTGCAGTATTGCTATCAAATATAGCTCAAGACCCTCATCCGACAGGTGGACACCATCGGGCCTAAACAGCTCCAGCCAGGAGAACTTAATTCCCGGGTGCCTAATCATATGTCCTCCTAAATCAGCCACTAATTTTTCCACTTCTTTGTTTACTTTCCTTCTAGCCTTATCAACTCTGCTTGGGCACACGGCATTCCTCCATCTTATTCTCTCTAGCATCTCAGACCAGACAAACCTTGTGTTTGGGAGAATTCGCCTGGCTTCCCACAGGTCCCTCTTTATGCTGGTGACCAGGTGTAAACCCGTTTCCACCAGTAAATTGTTCTCTTCCAAATGCACCACCATTATGTCTGGATGCGCCTCTTTCAACAATGCGTAAACCACCGGCAGGAACTGAGTCCATCTCATCCCGCTTCTTCCTCTCCACGTCACCTCCGCCAGGTGCCCCAGGCCAAGCTGGGTTCCCCAGTACGAGCATCCCATTCGCTTTCTGGCCCAGTAGACCATGCTGTGGCCAACTATCACGATTCTCCTCAGTCCTGGTAGCGGTCCCCTTCCTGTGAGAGACAAGCATTAGTTACCATGCCCTCAATGCTTCACCCCAGACTGCTTCTTACCTAATTACCCCATTCTTATACATGCACTTTGCGCACATAAGAGCGGAAGGCCCCAGACCTCCATCGGCCAATTGCCTTTATCTGTTGCTCAGATAAACCCACCGCTGCGGCGGAACCTGCTTCCCCTATTCTAAATGAATGGGAACTGAATAAATGCGGTGGCAACTTTGCTTTCTTCAGGGCCCTCCGTAAAACTGCCGAGAATTGATACCTAGTAACCCTTGCCCCATTCCCTTGAGCGAGCAGTTAGCCCGGCCGGTTGGGCCACGTCTCCAGATACACCTCAAGGGCCGTCACTGGGCAAAGATGTCCCTCCACAACCCTCATCAGGTTAACTACCTGCCCTCGGTGCCATTGATCCGTTTTTGACCCTTTTAGCAATATTTCAACTCCTTCCACACCCACTTGAATGTTGTCAATGCCGACTACGATACCCCCTTGGTCCTTAGATGTGGCAGCTGTAATTTCACTTACTCGGAATGCCCCGAAAAAGGCAATTTTAAACAGGCTGTTGAACATGATAGACTCAAAACATGAAAAGCACACCTCAGGTAGCTGCAAGCATACCTGCTGTAAAATTGCTGGTGTAATCAGCCGCCTCGTGTTGGCTTCCTGTGGAAATTCCCTCTGCCACCCCTCTAACATCTTCCTAACCAGAAAACCAGCACTAGGGAATGTAAAACCTTCTAGCCTATTATAAAAAGCTAAAGCGGCCAATTTCCCCGAAATTGTCCTTGGTGCCAGTCCTCGCCTTTTCAATGATATAGCAAACTGGATGGCTTGAGTCTCTGTGATCAGGAATTGGGTCCCCCATCCCTTATCTTCCCGAAACTTTTGAAGTTCACCCAAGGTCTGAGCATAGGCCGATCTCATGTGGGGTGCCAGGGACCCCTGCACTGCCTGGAACATCTCTATCGTCCAATGCTCCAGATCCCCTGGGGGAGCTCCTCCAGTTCCTTTCTGGCCTCCGGCGCCAACTGCCTGAATTGCTCCATCTGCTGGTGAGAGAGTGCATCGGCTATCCCATTGTTAACGCCCGGGACATGCCTGGCTGAGAATAAAATATTACTGCCAGCCCAAGGCACTGCCGTACGAACGCTCTCACCAACCCCATCACCTTTCTGGAGTGGGATGACATCGAATTCAGCACATGGACCATGGCCAAGTTGTCGCACCAAAACAGTATTGTTTTGTTTACAAACTCCCTCTCCCATAGGTAAACTGCTACTACTATGGGAAAAGGTTTGCGGAAGGTGAGGTCCCTTGTTACCCCCTCCTTTCCCCACTGCTCCAGCCATGGTGCTGCGCACCATTGGCAAGCCCAGTATAGTCGAAGCCCAAGGATCCAGCCGAATCAGATTGAATCTGCAGTCCTGCCTCCAACAACCACTTCTGTCTCCAGATTTTAATCCCATTAAAGGTGTGAAGGAAGTGGCACCATGTTCTCAGATCCTCCTTCATTTCTGCCATGATCCTGACATGGTGGTGCCCAGGCCGGTTGCCATCCACTTTCTCATAAAGCTGTGACAAAAATACCCGACCAGATGCCACCACCCTGCAAGCAAAATTGAGACTACCCAATAACGCCTGCAGTTGCCTGACTGTCACTTTTGACCGTTCTAGGAGGCCGTCAATGTCCTTAACTAGGGCTGCTAACTTATCCAATGGCAGGCGTGATACCTGTTCGTTGGTATCTAGCTCTATTCCCAGAAATGTCAGGACCATTGCTGGGCCAACCGTCTTTTCCGGGGCTAAGGGGACACCTAGCTCATTGGCCATTTCCTGAAAACTCTCCAAGGACCTCTCGCATTCTCTCGATCTAGCCCCCCCCAGAACATGAAGTCATCGATAGAGTGATTAATATATCGTGACCAGTTTCTATGGCGCACCAGCCATTCCAGCAAGGAGTTAAATCACTCAAAGGCCGAACAAGATATCGAGCACCCCATGGGCATCACCTTGTCATAGTAATATTGGCCTTTAAACCGGAACCCCAGAAGCCTAAAGCTTGCGAGGTGAACTGGCAGCAGGCGAAATGCCGATTTAATATCGCATTTTGCCAACATCACCCCCTTACCGCATTCCCGGGCCATTTCTATTGCCATTTCCAAGGATGCGTAACATACAGAGCAAAGCTCCGGGAGGAATCGCGTCATTCACGGACTGCCCTCTGGGGTGGGACAGGTGGTGGATGAGGGGAAACTCCCCCTCTTGTTTCTTGGGCACTATACCCAATGGGGACACATGAAGGTCAGGGAAAGGACGTGTCGCAAAGGGGCCCACTATGCATCCCTCCGCGAGCTCCTTTCAAAGTTTGGCAGCCACCAAATCTTCTTTCCCACTAACAGATTGCAAGTTCCTCACCCAACCCCTGGCCCTCTCAAATTTGGCTGGGATGACGAACCCTTCCCGGAAACCGGAGACCACATACTGGACCTCACCTACCATTGGGCAACCCCTCAGTGCGTGCGCTAGCGCATTATGCCTGACCGGGGTTGGAGCCTTTGGCTCCCCCTTGCTGTGGGGGGGGGCTGCACCTGGCCTACCCTGCTGCTGGCTTCTAGGGGACAAGCGCACCCGACTACACTGGACCCCAGGATGCTCCCTCCCCCCCACAATGGTAACAAGCATGCCTAAAGTGGCACAGGGAGCGGATGCTGTTGAAATCCCAACAGGTCCCTCCTTTTTGGCTATTGCAGCACCCATTTGACTGAAAGGGGTCATTCATCGGGGCCACTCCCCCTTTTGTCAAGGTGGGACCGCTGTCTGTCCTATATGTCCCGGCTACATTGGACATACATTCCAGCCAAGGGTCCTGGGCATAAACGTCCCACCTAAGTCCTAGAGTAATCGCCGACTTTTTCCGTAAACCCTCGTCGTAGCAGAGCCACGCGCCCGGGTTACCGGTGTCATAGGTCCTGCGCATAATGTCCTGATATTTTATCAGTTCAAGCGCCCTGTCAGGTGTCTCCTGCACCATCAACCCCATCAGAACTGAGAAGGCCGCTGACCAATTGGCCCGGTTCTTTTCCACTTTGGGGTGTTGAAAGCACTCCTTCTCCTTCTCGGTGGTGTTGGGATCAGGCACGGGCTCCATATATAACAGGGTAAAAACGTCCACAAATTTTATCACGAGTGTGCTGCGCCAGGTGCGCGCCTATTGGTGCCCCCAAAGCCACCCAGGTTCCAGGCTCCATCTGGGCCGAGGTTGTCAATGCAACTCTGGGGTGGCAGACCAAGCACTCTCCGCCTATCGGGCTTTCTACTGCCCTACCTTGACTAGGGCCCCCGCCCACCTCAGGGACTGTCCGGGGGGCCTCCTGTCCCCTCCCGGACTCATTGCTGGGCCAGGGGATCCAGGATCTCACCCATCCTAACCGTCTCTGCACTACAGACCCCGTCTGAGCGACTTGCTCGTGGCTGTCTTGCCCGCATTGGCAGGGGGTGCACTGCAGGCACCTACCTGTATGTTCTTGGCTGGTGCTTGCGCCCGCATTGACCGACGGGGTTACCGACGTCGGCCCAAAGGCTGTCCCTTGATTCTGATCCGTCGGGTCCGCTGATGCCTGCTCCTCTGCCCCGTCTCTCCCGCGGGTGGCCTGCCCCGTCAACGCCTCCTGGCGCCCTTCCACCAATTCCACCACCTTTCCTTCCAGAGCTGCGAACCGGCCCATAAACTTGTTGAGGGTCTTGAGGACCACCGCCATTTGATCCCCATGTGCTCTCTGGGTCGGTGGTTCATCCTCCTCATTCCTAGTGGGTGACAAATGATGCCTCCCCCCCCCGCCGGGGCAGGGAGGGAGGCCTTACCGGGAATTGCCCAGCCTGCTCTGGAGGGCCCCAGTGTCCCCCACTCATGCCCAAGCCCCTGTGGGTGAGAGGTTGACCTCCCGGAGACGCTACCCTCAGGACCCCTCTATCCTCCCTGTATCGGGCAGGTGGCTGCACCACTCGCATCGCGTGCTTGCCCTGATCCTGGTTCAGGATACCTCCCCTTGCTCGGGGCCAGGGCCCACCTGACTCCCTACCGGGCTCTCTCCTTCTGCTGTTTCCCCTTGATCGCGACCCCCTTGATGCCCTGTGGGCTCGTGGCCCAGTTCCTGCCCTGGGGATTCTGCATGGCCTGTCGCGCTCCCTCCACTGGGTGTCCCTTCAACCTGCAGTTCACCCTTTGTTTGCTGCTGGTCAGACTGTTGAGGACCCCTTCGCACCCCAACATCCATGCCTGGAGGGATTCTAACACCTCCTCGACCCTTTTTGCCAAGGTTTTCTTGACTGGTCCCTTCCCTTTCTTGCCAATGCCTCCCTTCTCCATGGCCTCTCCTGTGGGTCCCGGGGGCTCCCTAGACTCCCTCCTCCTGCTATCGGTACCACGAGGTGTGAGGGAGGGTGCAATGGCTCACCTGGCCCCTTGTTGCCTTAACTCTCCCGCTGTAGGCTTACCACCCCCCTCTCAGTGTGTCCCCCAGTACCACACAGAACCCTCGCACCCCACCGGGCTCAGGTCAGGCCAGTGGGATTTATCTACACCCCCTACTTAAAGTCCCCCCCACAGCCTGCCCCACCCGCATGGGGGATATAAGTTCTCCCCTGGGCTTTTGATGCCACGTGGAGATGGAAGGGGGATTGTTCAGTCCCCGCGCAGCTCCGCAAGGCAGCTGCTGTCTACCTGGGGAAGCTCAGTCAACTGCTCCCCCCAGCAGGGGATTACCCTGCAAAATTCACGAGGGGTGGGTGTGGGTGGAAACACCGGCCTCCCCGCTCTGCCTCCCCGCCTTACTACCAGCGCTGCTGCCCGCTAGCTCCAATTCCAGCCGCAGGCCACACCCAAACACAGAGCGCAGCCAGCATGCTGCTTCGTTCGATCTGCTCAGGCGTGAATGGCTGTTACTGCGCCCGATCCAAGATAGCGGCCTCGAGCTCCCACTCTCGCAAGAACTCGCTTTGCGCCGCTTTCCCTGCCTGCCGTGTGCCCCTCCCTACACACGTCTTCTCCTCGGCACAGGGCGGGGAGGAGACAACAACCACCGCCCCCCCCAAGCCGCTCCCCATGCCAAGGAGGGCCGATGGGGGGGGGCAACGGACATTGTTGATTATTTTTTTTTTAAATCACTGTGTGCATTCTCAACTGCCTTAAACATCAACATTTCTAACTGGGATACTTTTTAGGTAACTTCTAACTAAAACACCATTAGATGCGTTTTCTTCAAACTTTCCTCTTTGCTCTAGGAGTAAATATGGTGATATTCAAACAACAGCAATATGCCAAGCAAATGTTATAAGGCAGGATCCCATGTTCACTGGGTTTTCTTCACTGGCAGCAATGGGGACAACCAAGTGAACATGGGTCCTTTGTTTATAGGGTGAAAAATTAATGGTTGGTGTTGCCATGTTATTATGGAAAGGCTACTGCTTCCATAATAGTTGCCCAAGTTGGCCAAGGCGTAAGGGTCTGACTGATCCTGGTTTTTACTTGGAACTTCTGAAGTGTAGACTGCAAATACATAGATCCCAATCCAGACAAACACCTCAGCATCTACTAAAACATGTGGTTAGATCATGCACAAGTCAAAGTTATTGGTCTGTTTGCCCACATTCAGGTTTTTGCGTGAGCTTGGATCTGTTATAAAAAAAAAACAACGGATCCTTGTTCATGTTACACCACTACCACCCCTGGGAACCCCATGTCTCTGGTGGGGTGTTGTGGACCCATACCCCAATTCTCCTGCCAGGAAACCCCCTAGGCAGCACCCAGGCAAAGCCCCTTTGCCAAGCACTGATAGACTCATGAATTCTCCTTCCCTCTCTCTCTGCCCCACACTATAAGTGCTCGGCAAAGGGGACACACACCTGTCGAACTTTGATTGTGACTTTAGTTAACATTACATTTGCATGCACACATTCAAATTTAATATTAATTTCTACTCATGTGAGTGACAGGGCTGGATTTTCCAGCTCTGTCTTCTGTGATTAAACTATTGTTAGTTTCCCTGCCGGATGAGGAAGGCTGCTTGCCCAGATTATTCAATCTAATGTTAATTGCTATCTATGTAAGATTGTGTAACAAGGGCAAACACACTTAAGACAACTTGCAATTCTACTTGGCTTTGGCTGCGAGCCACAAGTCTCTTACTCTAGAGTAAGACCAGAGATTTACGAGTCACATCTGAGACGTAGACCCTTTTCAAACAGGCACCCCCTGCACACGTGGGGGGGGGGGCATCCATAGGAAAGCCATGGGTCACCACCAGCGGTGGGGAGTACCCATGGGAACACTGCTAGCGGTGGGGGTGGGTGCATGTGCGCGCCCACGCTCCACCCATCACCAACGCATGGAGCAACTGGTGCCAATGCTGGTTGCTCCATGTGTGGAGATTGGTGGAGGTGAGTGAAGATGGGTGTACACTTGTGGGAACACACCCATCCCCCCCCCCCTCCACCGTGGCCCGTTTGAAACGGGCCTTATTGACAGGACAGCCCAAAGCAGTGCAAGTGAGCCTTTACAATAAAACTAATCGAAGCGTCTGTTTTCTTACCAGGTATCATCTTTGAAAAAAATGGACACTTAACTTTTTTTTATCAGACACTGGGAACATTTAAGAGGTTAGGCATGGAGACAAATAGAAACAGGATCAATGGTGATTTTCTCTTTTAAAAAAAATCTGATTCCAGTCTGAAAAATAAAGTTCAAGACTTAGCTGGCCTCATACTTTATCTGACTCTATACCATAAATAAGGTTAGGAGGGAATGCAGAGCAATGTGTAAAGATTATAAGGAAAATAACTAGGAAAGGTGGTAGTTGGGGATTTGATTTGATTTGTTTCGTTTTCTAAGAAGTTATTATTCTATTGCTTAATCCTTAGTTATAGTCTTCCTTTCTCTACTGTAATAGATTTTTTGATGATGGACACTGTGTTCTAATATGCCCCAAAGGAAAATTTGAATTTAAAAGCCAATGCCATTTGTGCCATCATACCTGTATGGAATGCAATGGAAGCGAACCTAACAAATGCACAGCTTGTGGCACAGGTGAGAAAGCTTTCTTCTTGCATTTTTCTCTTGTGTCACCCCTTAAGTAGGAGTAGGTTGAGATTTCTGTTGGGATTTTTTACCATGTTGAATATTTTCTTGAAATGTTGTTGGAGCTTCTGAACCACGTGACCATATTCTGAATCTGTAAATGGGACTCAGCTTAAAGAGATCCTGAAACGTGGACACTTCAAATAACTAACCTGCCATTTCTCATAGACCCTTTTCAAACGGGCGTGGGTGCATGGGGGGATGGGTGGGCAGCATGGTGGGTGAGTGGTTCATGAGGGTGCATTCCCATGGACCCCCACTCATCTCCATGCATGGAGCATCCACCGTTGGTGCTCATTGCTCTGTGGGTGGATGGTGGGTGGAGTGTGGGAGTGTGCACACACCTGAACCCACCGACTGCGGCGTTCAAGTGGACACCTCCCCATCCCCCCTCCTCCCCACATGCTGTGGTGACAAAGTCCTTACTCTGGCGCACAGGACATGACTAGACTTGTCAGTATAAATAGACTTAGGGCCTTTTCACACAGGCTCCCCACCACCACCACATGCGGTGGGGGTGGGGTGGGTCCCGCACTCCACCCACCTCCACCCATCACCCACGCACAGAGCAATGGGCTCCAAATGTGTGGAGATGGGTGGAGGTGGATGGAAACGGGTGCGCACCCACCTCCACCCACCGTGGCCCATTGAAAAGGACCTTAGACCTTAGACATGAGCTTCCATCTCAAAGGCCCTTTTCAAATGGGCTGTAGGGGGATGGGTGTGCGCCCACAATGGGTGGAGGTGGGTGTGTGGCCATTCACATGGGCACACACCCATTTCCACCCACCTCCATGCATGGAGCAACCGGCATTGGAGACCATTGCTCCATGCGTGGATGATGGGTGGGACGCGGAAATGCGCATGCACCTCTACCCATTGCAGGCGCCATTACCACCAATGCCCCCCCACTGCACACCCACCACGGGCAGCATTTTCATGGGTGGCCACCCCACCGCAAATGTGTGCAGTGGGGGGCACCCATGTGAAAAGGGCCATGGTGCGGGGAATGGGTGTGCACCAGCCACAGCTGGAGGTGAGTGTCATGGGCGCACACCCACCTCCACCCATCTTCACTCATGAAGCAACAGGCATTGCTGTCAGTTGCTCCGTGCATGGGTGATGGGTGGAGATGGGTGGAGCACAGGAGCACACCCACATCCTCCACCCACTGCCAGGGGTTTCCACAGGCATCCTGCAGTTCCCACGGGCACACCACACCACCACCAGCTAACCTCAGCATTCCTATGGATGGACACACACACACACACACACACACACAGATGTGCAGTGGGAGGGGGGGTGTGTGCCTGTTTGAATAGGGCCAAAGGTTGAATGAGAATACAGGCTCCCCAGAATGCAGAGGTGTTTGTGTTCCGGCCGTTGATAGAAAGAAGCTCAAGCTGTAACTTGCACATCTAGATTAAACCTTTTTATATCCAGGGTGCCAGTCCACTCCATACCTCTCTCTGCTCCTGGAATCTAGGGAGAGGCCTCTTCTCTCACACACTCTTAGGAATTGCAGCCAGGGCCTGAGAGAGATTTCAGCAACAGGGAGATTTCCGTCTTTTTTCAAGGATTTCCAAGTGTGTCCATCAAGTGCAAGTTGGGATAGCTCTTGTGATCATTTTAGTGTCATCATTTCCCAAAACCTTTGGGCCGGATCCTCAGATAACTATGGTAAATCAGCCTAGTCCCTGTGCGAATACATATCTGGTCTTCAATGTTAATAAGTACCCAGCTTTTGTTGTTTGAGTATATGATCACCGATTTACTGATCTCTTCCGCACACTATATTTCTATTGCACAGATTGGAGAGGGAAGAAACGTTTCCTATACATGGGAGAGTGCAGAGAGGGCTGTCCTCTCGGTCACTACCATTCAAAGGACAACACCTGTACACCTTGCTTTGAGCATTGTGAAGTGTGCCCTGACTCCACCCTGTGCAAGAGATGTTTTGATGGATACTACCTGACTGATGACAGATGCCAGAAGCACAAGTGCGGGGATGGTGAGTATCAGGGATGTGCAGGAGGTTGGGGGGTAATTTTTGTCTTTGTCTCTTTTTAAAATTATTTTTGTCTTCCATAGAAATTTAGTGCAGATAATGAGCGGAATACACTTTACACATTAAACAATAACTATTACATAATGAATGGTATATATCCTGTAAAATAAGTGTTTTCAAATAAAGAACTTTTCATTGGCAAATCAGCAGTTTCCTATGAATGACAACTCTAAATCTGCATACTCTGTGCGGTGTAATATAGTGTCTAGGGATGTGCGAATGCGGTTCAGAAGTTCGGAGTTTGGACCAAACTCGAATAGTTCAGTCGACCGAACCGAACTTTCGAACCAAACTCGAATTTGACCGAACCGAACCGAATTTCCAAACTCGGTTCTGTTCGCACATCCCTAATAGTGTCTGCATGGTAATCGGTGGCCAGCTTTGTCCTACAAACTGAACAATGATGCTAGGAGAAGGTCACCCTCCCACCCCCAAATAAAATTCCTGAAGCTGAGAGTTGCTATTACTCAAACTGAAAAAGGTTCAAACCTATTTTTTCAGGTCTTTGATGAAAGCAAGCAAAGCAGTTTTCTTATCCAACTCCCCACCCCACAAACAAACACACAAAGTTCTTCTAGCAATGATAGGATCTCCACCCCCCACCCCCAACAATAAGATTATTGGAGCAAACCATTGCTATTATTTCAAATGACTAAAGTATCACACTCCAAGTCCCCTTAAGGATTCCAATCCCACTTCAGAGTTTGCTAACGCAAATGATTTGATGAATGTTCCCTTGCCTTGCTCTGACTGCCTCTGTCTCTCTATTGTGCTTGCTTGCTCTCCTATTTGACTCAAAATGGCCCCTGTAATGTTTAATAAACAGAGGAGAGGGGTACTGCATCATTCACTCTGCCCACTGCTGCCCACACCCTGTCAATAGATGTCACCATCTCTCTCTCTCTCTCTCTCTCTCACACACACACACACACACACAACTCCTCCTGCCCTGCCTCCTGAGTCATGAGCATGCCCAAGCAAGTCCAGGGACTGACTGAGCTGAGCTAGCACAATGTGTGAGCCCCAAGAAGCCAGTGGGGCTAATGGTGCCACTGGCCTGGGATTGGAGCTCTGAAATTGGACTGGGGGACTCTCTGAATTTTGGACCCCCCCTAAAAGGGCATTTTGAGGCAAATTTCCTCTTTGGAAGACCCAAAATGCACATCCCTCATAAGCATACTCCATGAATCCTTAATCATGGTGTCACCATTGACTTCAATGGCCGAAGCTGATTTATCACCAGTTGAATATTAAAATCTTGCTTCCAATATACAATCCTTGTTCTTCAAGAGTTGAAGGTAAATAAAACTGGATTGGCACATGCATAACTTTTCTTACTGAGAGCTTCTTAAATGTAGCCAGTGTTTGATATAATGGAAGACAGTGGGGCCAATCCTAAACTTACTTATGCACGCAGTTTGTGCATGCTCCATAGTCCCGCTAGTGGGTGTGTGCATGACATACATATGGGTCGCACATGCATGTGTGCAAATCATGTGTGTCATCATGTGCACTGTGTGGGGGCTTAAAATCGACCCCAACAACTGGTCTCCTGATAATAATGGCTTTCTTCCCTGTGTCCAGCTGCTAAATTTCATTAGAAACTGCTGTAAATTGACACACAGATGACATCCAAATCCCTAGCAGGAAAGACAGTTGTCTGAAAAAAAGGTTGATGAGCCAATCTGGTCACAGTCTACACTTACTCCATTCCCTGTGAACTTCCAATGGGACTATTCTGGAATGGTTTATGGGCTGTGGCCCATGCCTATTCAAATGTGAGAATCACTCTTCTAACCCACTAACTCAGTTTCACCCAAGATGCAGTAAAGGTAAAAGAAAGGTACTGCTTTGCTTTGCGTATGAGTTCTCAATAAGTTCTCTTTGCTGCTCAATAAACAGGGCCCTGTGGTCACTGTGTTTTCCTCATTGGGTAAAACCACACATGACCATGGCATGGCAGCAACCCTGCCCCAGGGCAGGGTGAGAAGCCGCAGCAGACACAGTCAGACTGCAGAACAACCATGCCCACAGGGGCAGGGAGAAACACAACCATGCAGCCAGCCAGTCCTGTCCCTGCACTGCACCCAGCACCCCACCCCCTGCCATGACAGTCAGCCGTGGTGGCCAATGACAGCCAGCCACGGCAGTCCCTAACCCAGGCCATGTCTGCCAGCCCAAGCAGATGTGATAGTCTGCTATGGCCCGCCTTCGCCCTGTTGGGCGGGCCTTAGCTAGGACTGTGACCTCAGAGGTTTTCCACGGTCAGAGCCCAGGCTAGCCATCGACACAGCCCAGGGCAATCCAGGGCCAACATTGGTGGTGCTTGCACAGATGTGTTCCGGGCTAGAGCGGGCCATGGCGGGCCACTGTCAAGTCTGTTTTTACCCAGAGTTGCCAATGGGAAAAATGTAGTAAACACAGGTTTCTGTGACAATAAATATCTGTCTGTTTCGCCCCTCTTTCCCAACAAACAGGCAAGGAAATCTAAGCTGAAGAGAAAAATCTTTGCTTTGGTGTCTTTTTTACTTCAGTAAAATATAATAATGCCATATAGTGAAGTTTAAGCAAAAATATGAATAATCTGACTTGGCTAAAGCAAGATAGGGAATTCAGGCCAATTCTTTTTTACTAGAGACATAGCATCAGCTTCTCTGTAAGGGAGGATGTCAAGTACCATCAAACTAAAACACAAGTTTTTATTTTAAAAAATGAATTTATAAATGTTAGCATGGAATTCTTTCACAGTGAACACAGCTTTCTGCTGGCCTTTAAACCAGACAGCCAAAACTACTGAACTCTGGGTGGGAGTGCAAATGTAAACCAGAACTCACTTTTTAGAGGCCCCTGTTTCAAAATGTTGTCAGGCTAAAACTCTGGTTCTCCACTCCAGTTCCCTAGACACTGTGGTTGGGCCAAGACAGAATTCCAGACTGATTTAAATACCATTTTTTCAGCTGACCTCTATATTTGTAATGGGCCAAAACAGAAATCCAGATCACATTCTTTGCCTTGGTCTCTGTCCAATGAAGATGTTCCCTCCAGTGTCTGTGACACAGTGCAGCAACAATGTGTTAGTGAACAAGTGAAACAGCTGATGATAAGCAATGAGGCAGCATCCTAAGGATTTGGTTCAGGATTTTAGTCTCCTCTCTTTTATAGTGATTAACTTTCTTTGAAGTCGGTGGAGGTACACAAATGGAGAATTGGATACTCATGAATTTAATGTTTAAAAGCTAACTATGTACTTCAGGATGTAGCCAAGGTGGATAGTCTAGATCCAGTGTCCTAGACAAACCATTGAAATATTAGCCATGTAGCCAGAATTAACTCAAAGTGTAAAATTTCCAATGTGCAGGTGAAGTGGAGGATCCTGATTTAGAAGACTGTGTCCCATGTGCAGATGGATGTTCGAACTGCAGTCTAGGTAAGTTTTGGTTTTATGCTTTATTACCCTTGTGGTTTCCAATTGGGAAAGTACTAATCCTCTCCATTTCTGGTCCTTAGCCCTTATGACAGATTATTGTGTACTTTTAAGCAGTTCCTTTATTCCTCCCCAAAGGAAGCTGCATTTGGGGTGACATCTGAGAAGTTTCTTGAGCCAAGGCTAAATTCTGACTCCAGCATGCATTTCACATTTAAAACAACAACAAAAACCTAAAGCATCATTATGACATTCCTATGAGGTCAATATCCACCCCAACTGAAGACATGTCTACACAGGGAGTTAACCATTGGTTAAACATTATGATTTTTTTAAACACATAAGCAAGGATGTATGAAAATCTTCATATGAGAGGTAAACACAGGCTAGTCCTTTGAAAGGTATAGGATTAATCACAGCTAACTAGTACCTTTTAAACAAGTATTTGCCTGTCTACAGGAGGAACATGTTTTATATGCTCTTTAACGTGTATTAACCTGACATGCAGATATGCTTTCAGACGTTTTCTGATGTTTCCATCCAAGGCTGCAGAAAGAATCAGTGTTAGAATTAAACCTCGTGTATTCTAGGCTTGGGGAGCTGCAGATAGACCTCTAGATTGTGCTTTCCTCTCTCCTTTCAAGAAAAATCTGTAAAGTCAAACTCCACTGCAGATAAAATTAAAGCTCCTAGACTTCACCATCTACTAGGTTAATAGTAGTAATTTTTCACCAGGATAATGAAATGCACCTCCTGCTCATAATGTGATTCTGCCAGAAGGTAGGCTTTCATCAACAATTCTCCATATCAACAGAAAGGCTCATTTGCCTTATGCAAACTTAGATGGATACAGACGAACCAACACCACTTATTGGCTAATGGAGCCTTCCTTTAATAACAGTGGTTCGACTTATAAGACAGTCAAATGGAATTCTTTTGTGGTTAGCTGGCTTTGATACATTTGCATGAAGAAATGCTGGCTTGACATGACTGTGCTGATGGAGCGCCTCAAAAGAATCTATGACCTCTTGACAGGATGAGAACAAGATGACCCATCTTGAAGCTTCACATATTATTGATGTAGGCTTGTTTTTACTGAGATATTGATGTTATGCAGAATAGTGGCCAACTGTAGATGAACAAGGCACCATGACTGAAGTGCCATGATATTCACGGAAAGCAAATCTTTACTGTCAAGTAGCTTCCAGAAAGTTCAAGAAAAGCATACAGGATGAACTTTGAATCAAATTCACTTGCTGTTAATCTAGAGTAATTCTCCTGCTATTGCCCTCGATTTACATTGGTATGTCTGAAACAAAAATGAACCTCAATGGTCCTCAGCTGACTGGTATACATATATGTTAAAATTAGAAATTGCTCTCAACTTCAAACTCTAGATCCAGAGCCAAATTTGGAAGTGTCCTTATCTAGGATTTGGGCTTGACTCAATCTCTAGTTAAAATGGTTGCTCAATACTGGAAGTTGATGCCACCTTTGCTTTCAGTAGCTTGAATTGTGTCATCTAAAGTTAAGAAAATAGTAATATCTGCAAACATTCATTTAAAAAGAACTCCACTGGGGTTGCTCCTCTTTGCCCCTGTATTCATGGCACTTCAAAATTAATTAAAGAGCATAAAAATACTCCTGCAGATATGCTCAGTCTCACACAAAAGCTTCCAGTACAAGAGATGGGTTCAAACCCTTCTCCTGTTTACATTTGTTTCATTCACCCAATCAATGAGCTGATATAATTCCGTGTGATTTAAGTGACCAGTTAAACAGTATGAATTGGAAAAAATTCATACTGCAGTCTTCTGCAAATCTCTTAGTGCATTTTTAGATGAGCCTCCTCTTTTCATGGATTTCTCAATCCGCTCTCAGCAGTCTCACAAGGGGTGGGGGGAGAGGGGGACTGTTTAGATGTGCCTCCCCACACCAGAAGTTGCCCGGCCACCATTGGAAACAGCGGCACCGGGCAGCTCATGCATTCATTTAAAATCTGGACTTGTTAAACCTTGATTTTGGGGTTGACAAGTCTGGATTTAAAATGAATGTGTGAGCCACCTGGTGCCGCTGTTTCCAATGGCAGCCGGGCAATTTCCAGTGCAGGGAGGCACCTCTAAACTTCCCCCCTCCTCCCGCAAGATTGCTGAGAGCAGACTGATAAATCCATGAAGAGAGAAGGCTCATCTAAAAATGGCCTTAGTCATGGAACCGGGAAACTGAACTGCAAAAGAGCAGGAAGGTAGCTTGATTCAAGATTACTCGTGCTACAGGAATATGTGAGTTAAGTTCTATGGTCTGCTTTTTGTAAGAGGTCAGACTAGATCAGGGGGGAGAGGAACAGTGGCTCTTGATTGGTAAAAGTGTGGCGCTCAAGTTACAGTTGGCCCAGGTCCTTATGATGTCCTGAGTCTTACTTCATTGCAATCAACTCTCAGCAGCTGAGTCACAGCTACTCTTGAGAATTTCAGCAGCCAAGACTGCAGAGCACCAGCTCCACCAACCAATCACAAAGCAGGAGAAGTACGTGTGTGTGTGTGTGTGTGTGTGTGTGTGTTGGTATGCATCTCCTGGGGTTGGGAATTTGGGTCACCCTGGGACTAGCTGCCCATATCGGTCTCTTTTGGCTTTAGAAGTCTATGAATCTATGACTGAGCAGACATTGTGGACTTCTTCAATAGCTTGGTTTCCTAACCCCATGCAGGCTCCTGGCTACACAAAGCTGTGGAGCTGAGAGGAGAATCGTTAGGAGAGGAGCATACAGGATGGGGAAACCATTTTGTGCAAATCCTTCTCTTTCCGCCACTTCCATTGAAAGGAAGTGAGTTTCATTTTAATTTAAAGCAGTGCTCTGGAGTAACTCTGTGGGTTAGGGAGTTATCTACTTCTTCCATATTTGCCACGTGCCCGGCCCGGCTATTGTATGTGGCTGGAGTGAGAAAACAGCAGATACTCAAAATAATAGTTAGAGCAAGTGGTTTGGGAGTAACACACAATTACTCCTATAAAACACTTATTAAAGAGGATGCAAGATGGTTCCCGTATCATTAGCAAAGAGTAGTTCACTACTTCATCTACTTTAGGTGGTATCATGTAAAATTGAGAAAATAGTAGTATCTGCAAACATTCATTCAAATCTCACATGATCTTTCTTACTCAGATCTTACATTCATACTGCAGTCTTGCTCAGACTTGAATCTTTGGCCCTTTTGACACAAGCCGTGGTGCGGGGGGGATCGGTGTGCACCACAGTCTGTGTGTGGTGGGTGGGGGGAGGGTGTAGACAGGCACACCCCCATCAACACGTACGGATTTGCTCTGTGCATGGGGGGGGTGGAAATGGGTGTGCATGTGTGCACCCAGGAGCACTCACACACCTGCAGCGTGGTTTACACAAGACTCACCCACACATGAACACCCAGATTTCTGGGTGTTCATGCATGGGTGCCGCCTGCGTAAAAAGGGCCTTTCTTAGATCTTAGTCATCTCCCAAATACAACACATGCAGCCACATCAGCTGTGGAGGGCCTGATCCCTGCATGACTCTGTGGTGGGCAAGCACAGCTGCCAAACTGCAGGGCCAGCGTGGGGAGCTGGTCAGACAGTTGCCTCCCTGCCCCCCGCCCCGTGGGGCAGCCGGGCACATGGGCCACTGTCAGATCTCCTCCCATGGCCAGGGTGGGCCAAGGCATCCACCACACGAGCAGCTGCCTGGCCCTGCCTCGCCTCCCTTCCCGATCCAACCAAAATCCCGCCCCTGGCCATGACATAGCCGCATGCAATGGGCAGCAGGTCCTGCCACTCAAAACCCTGCAATGAAGCTTGCCACATGGCATGGGAGAAGGGGCCTGGGCACACTGGACAGCCTTGCCCCATTTTGGGTAAGGCTACTACACAAAGTTTCCTCAGCCTTTTTTTGAGGGTGCATTGTGTAACAGACAGCTGCTCGCACACACACCCTATGTGGTGGGGGGAACATGTATCGGCTGCCAACCACATGACACACTGCTCTGGGTTAAGGCTGTCCAAGATATGGTAGCCTGCCCAAGGCGTCTTATGTGGCTGCACCCAGGTTTACTAAATTTGCTTCTTACTCTTGCCCACAAAGTTCTGATTTAATCAAGGCTTTAAAGGTGTCAATATAATTAACACAATTTGTACAAGTCAAGGCGATGAAGAATCAAATTTCGTCAGAGAAGAAAGATCAGAAATGTTCACTTGGTGGAAGTCTCTCTGGAAATATGGCAGCCAAGAAAATGTTTATACTTTTTGGTTAAAGCTGGTGCCGTGATAAAGGAACAGTAATTTGAAAATGTTATCAATCATTTTGAAGCTGCAGGCAGGAAGCAAAACCCTGAAAGGATTTCAGAAGTTGTCTACCTTCTGTGAGTAGATTTTTGTGTAAATTGTGTAACACACAATTTTAAAGGTTTGGATTTAATACAATTTGGATTGTGCTGCTAGTTTGGTCTTTTGTTTTGTTTTCCTGCTGTTATTCGTTGGTGAGATTTTCACTGCATCAATAACTTTATTCTCAGCTAGGGCATGGAAAGGAAGAGATCAGAAGCCGGTTATCCTAGAGAACTCTGTGAGCAAACAGCTGGGCCCTGCTAGAAGAAGATTACAACAAAGGCTGGGTAGAAATTTCAATGTCACATAGGCACAAAACAATGAAATGTTATGTCTGCTGGGAAAAGATGGAATTTTGTGTGTTTATGTGCTCTTTGTGGCTGTTTTTGTTTGGCTGGGTTATTCTGTTTCCAGCCCAAAGATTATACTACCCAATCCTGCAATTATGACTCAGGCAATACTCCCAGTTGAACTGCTGAGGAGAATTTTACCTGCACTGCATGACTGGGTGTTTTCAAACAAGATGCTAGCCCACTGGAGTCCATGGTCGGTCTGTGCAGCTCCCACTTAGCCCCCCACTCACTTGTTTAGTGTGTCCAGCCTAATAAATAGGCAGCCCGTGGCATGTCTTTCATGTTCTTGTGGACAGCTCCCACTGGCAGTGTCAGTGAAAGTGGAAAGAGGGGTAGGAAATGGTTCCTTCCTGGATGCTCCAGGATTTTCACTGGCATTTCTGTGGTCCTGGTGGATCTGTACACATAGAGGCACTCCATACAACCTAATGGAGAGGACACAGACACATGGGTGCACATTAGCCCACATGGTGAGCTGCACGTTTCCTGAGATCTCACCATGAATGGGGGCTGTGTGTCTGCATGGGGGGGGCCGGGTGGACAGTGGTGGTGAACACCTAAGAAACAGGCAGGTGGACACCCACCTGTTGTGGTCTGTTGTGGGCAATTGTCTCATTTGTTAATACCCACTACACACTGATAGGGGCCTCAGAGAATAAACAATTTTCAAAATATTTGTTTAATAACCAGGCTGAAATCAAGCTATGTCCTTTTTTCATTGATAAGGCTGGGGTTCTTTGAATGTATATCTGACACAGATACACAAAAGATTCAAATCGTACTCTTCTGTCAAATGATAGTGACACCTCTCCTTCTGTAAAGTGTCTTGACATCTATGTATGAAAGGAGCCTGTTGACTCCTTATTTGCAAATAGGAGTACTTCTATTTCCTACTTCAGTACACTGAAAGGTGACAGCCTGCCTAATACCTGTACTCTTATTGGTACCATTGTGCCTCCGGACAATTTAGAATGGCTGAAAATGGGTCATGGAGGGGGGGGGGGAGAGGGGGGGCGGCATTCCTGAGCTCAGCAATTCCTTTTTGCTACAGTGGATTGTCATAGGGTACATTCACACAAACCACCCTCCATTCGGCACTCCTTCCCCTGATCGGAGCAGGTTGTGCAAATGCACCCTAATAACAGAGCTCTCAAGGGTAATGTTTGGCAGTGATGTTGCAGATTTTAATAATGGAACTATTATTTGTCCAATGGTCCTATCTCTGTGAATAATAGGAAAAAACTTATTGCAGAGGCGCACAAATGGTGACTTGCGAGCCCTGTGTGTGAGGTGACCATACCTCCCCTTTAAAAGAGGATGCTTATGAAAAATACATGGTGCAGGGCTACAGTGGAACCAATACAGCTCTACAATATGTATTTTTCATAAGCATCCTCTCTGGCACTTGCACTGAGGCTCTTGCCAGAAGTGGCCACCTGGAGGCATGTCCATACGGCTCCCTCAGGAGAAAGAGAAGCTGAGTTGCCATTTCCACCTCTGAAGCACCCTGGGAGCAAGGGGAGTATACCCTGCCTGACTATTGCTACTGCCCAAACCTGCTAGACCACTTCGGAGCCAGAGCTTTGATGAGGTGTGGAGTTGGGGGAAGGTGCATTGCTCCATCATATCTTGAAACAGAGAAAAGTCACAATTGATACCTACTGACTGTACAATGCCAGGTACATCACTGGTGCTGTATAAATAATAATAATAATAATAATTATAATAGTGATTGATAGTAATTAATAACGTCATGTGTCTTGTGACTCTAGGAAATATGAACATTTTGGTATGTGGCTCTTCAGCTTGGGAACTTTGCCCACCCCTGGGCTATTGCAACTCGAAGTTTGAGGAACCCAACCGCAATTCAGGTGCCTAGTGCTCCAGTACACTGGCACTTCAGTCTTAGAACTTGTGATCAATCTTATGGGAGACAAGAGAGAATGAAAGGAAAAGCCACAGGTTTAAGTAGCCACTGTGACCAAACATGGCATCAAACCTCTCCCCTCAGCCCATTCCACAGCTCTACTGGCAGGAGTGCAACCTAGTAATTGAAGATGAGGTTCTTTCCAAGGTTGAATGGCAGCAAGTTTTATTATTTAATCAACATTGTTTTGTTATGTAGCCAGCATTATTACATTAGTAATGTTGGTGTATCAAAGAGAGACAGATTTCAGGAGAAGGAGGGGGAGTATTAAAAGTTCTTTCTATTTTGGCAATTGCATGCAGACACCAAGCTGCTCTTCCGGGCAGCGATTCAATCTAGAGTTGGATTATCTTTGAATAAATTGCCCCCGAAGCTATGAAGCCTGAAATGTTGGCCCTCAAAAATCAAACAGAGTACTTGTTCATAATCGGGAGAGGGAGAAATTTATTTACATGAAATCTGCTGCTTTGACAGTCTTTCACTGAAACAGCCTGAGCACAAGCAACAAAGGCCTTTCCAACTGATTTTTTGAAGCATCTCTTGGCCAGGTGCATTGCCAGATGTTCCAGTTTGTTCCTCAGACAGCGCTAGAGGGGGTAGGTGCCCTAAGAAGAATCCTCAGCATGTAGCACTTTTATTATCCTCCTAGCATGTTAGGAAATTAATTTTTTTGATGCCAAACAGCTAATGTAAAACAAGTTAGCAGTAAGTGGCAGGAGCACCAAAGCTGATGAGGAAGTAATGTTGGAAGCATTATTTCCCATGGGCATATACTATTGTATACAAAGCGAGAGTGCATGCTAGAAATGCAAACCCTCAGCTATTACAGTGATGGTCACCAATATAAGAACAAATATACAGAGATAATAGCGGATATGAATAACAGATACACCACTACGTTTTAGTTTTGTGCTAGCATGAAGGAAAAACATTTCCGTTTCATCTCTCGTTTCATGGGGCTAGCAGGGTTGGAGAGTCCATGGAGGCCAAATGCCCTGCAGCTCAGACTCACCTACGCTTCAGCAACATTTTCATGGCACACCCATGCTTACCTGTCAATATACCTCACACACACTTACACCGAATATGATGCTGAAACCCCTTCTTGCATGTAAATGAAGACAAAATGAAATGGGTATTAGATGGCCTTGTAAATTATCAATGCTACCTATGATATTAAATCTAGTTTAATTTAATATCCATTAGAACAGCTGTGGGACGGACTTAAAAGAACCATGGTTCACTCAGCAACTGTAACTCCTCTAAATTTTCTGGGAACACCTACCACCTTGTGAGGCACACTGGTTGGGAACCATTGCCGAAGACAGAGTGAGGAAATGTAAATCCTTGCTCAACACTGACCTCACTAGCTGATTAAGATATAGCAATGGTTCTGTTAGCTTCTCACACTGGTGAGGATGGAAACAAGTAACCACTGGTATATTCTATCCAGCCAGAGCTGCGGTATCCACCAGTCTGGATACCGAGCAGTCTACACTTAGAGTTTGGCAGTACTTTAACTTGTAAAAAAAATGAATTGCCAGAGCCCAAGTCTACCCAAAAAGCCGTACCTCCCAACCCAGAGCTTGTCAGAACAAAGCAATGAACCCTATTCTCTGGCTAGCAGCTGGACTAACCTGCCTCTTTACAGCTGACTATAACACAGGAGTTCTTGTGATTTAATCCATACGATGACCAGTGCAGGGGGTGGAGCAGTAAAGATACTAACAAAAGTCAAATAAACCATCTAGTTTTTTTCCTGACTTTTGGTTCCAACCCTGAAATGACCAACTTCAGCATTTTCCTCATCTTTAACATTTTGGGGTGTACACGCCTCCTGGGAATATTACCTGAGGCTCAGCCATGCCTCCTGAATGTAACTGATGGGGCTGAGCCCTGGCAAGCCCCCCTCTCCCCCCAATTAAGATCTGTTTTTATCCAGTTAACCAGATTAATGATTTCATTTTCATTTCTTTCTTTTTTTTTTCTTTTTTTTTTTAGGCACTGGCTATCATCCTGGCCAAGAACAATTATAGGACAAATTAAACATAAACATACAAATCCACAACAGCATTAAAACAAGTGGACTCTCTCTTCCCCAAGGCACACTGATCCCCTGTACATAATTAAACATACATATATATATATACAAAGGAATATAAGGGACAAGGTGTCTTCTTCAGGGCAATGTCACAACCAAATAATCCCTAAATATAATCATATATTTCATGGAACCAATTTCCTCTATAATCTAAAACTAACAGAACTCAAAAGTTACATCTTTGAACTTCCAAACATGTTTACACATCATGTAGAAAAATCCTAATGTAATCTTGAACAGCACTTAGATACAGGCATCCAACCCCTACAACCAAAATGGACAGAACTAACAACACAGCCTCCATGTCCGATTCTGCTCTTAAGAATGCTGTCGACATCAAAGAAGGAAGACCTAATAACGAGCTTTAAAAATTAGTCTGTGGAACCTTTATACTATTATCTGATGAAAAACCCTGGATTTCTGCTCCATAAACAATCTGCGATGTTATTTTGGCTTTAGACACCCTAATTGCTGTGGGCACTGACCTTCCCGCCGCATGTGTCTCATGGCATTTTTAATAGCACTCACAGACTGGGCAGTTTTTAATTTAACCCCTGAGATATGCTTCTCCCAACCATTATTAGATGAGAGGGTCACACCTAAATACGTAAATGATTTTACAACTTCAATCTTCTGATTTGCCATACACCAAGGGCATTCTTTAGCACATCAACCCCATCTAACAATTTTAGTTTAGCCATAATACTTCATATCTGAGCAATTATTAATATTCATATTAATGAATATATGAATATTAATATTCAAATATCTGAGCAATTTTTACCATGGCCCCTTGGAAGCCAATTTGAGTCCTTGACATAATAATAGCATCATCCGCATAAAATAGGGTTAGTGATTTAATGCATTACTATTTGCCCCCACCCTAGCGGGTTATGCAGTAAGGCAGTTACATTTATGTGGTAAACCAACAAACTTTCATGGTATTGTCTGATAATCCAGTCCAACAGTTAACCTTTGTGAAAACTGGTTTGTTACTGGATAACTGCTGAACTAGCCAGAATACCAGATATTAACTACAGATAATTTAAAAAAAATATTTGGTTCAGTTCTAACTCTGGTCATCTCAGCAATGAGAATACAAAGACAATAGCACACAAAGGGACCGGAATCCCTCTCAAACTGCGAACAACACTTAACCCTGCTCCAATTTTAAAAACCTTTGTATTAATCTGCTAATGGGACATGAAATACCCCAATTACCTCACAGCTAAAAAATATAAATAGGATTGATTTGAATCTGACTACTGTTTAACATAAAAAATTAAATTTTACTGTGTTTGATACAGAAATGCATACCCAACACAAACGTTTGTGGGCTCTCCACAGGGATTGGGACTGTCTTTTCTTTTTTCCTTTTTAGCAGGATTACTACAACCCCAACCCTACCCCTGTGTGAGGGACAGCACATTCATATGCAAATGAGATAACATCTAGCTGTTAACAAGTGTTAACATCCCAATGTTCTCTCCATTCATAAGCAAACAAAGATAAAGTGGGTGATAGCTCACAGGCAGACAGCTTGTCTGCATTTCAAGAGCCTGAGCTATTAAGGAGCTCGTCTGCATTTCAATAGCCAGCTGCCATAGTAACTAATGTTGGGGTTGAAATGATCTCTTCAGCCTAATAGTATAATTGTTTTCAACACAACCTTGCAAGTAATAAAAACATCATTGAAACTTTATACTATGCGATGACTGTTGTGTAAAGAATTTAGAGATACAAATTTGCTTTAAGTTGGTAACTGGAGTTTTCCACTTGGGGTATAATTGACACACACACCCCTGAACTTGTAATGAAATTCTTTTGTACATACATAAAATGGCATATTATGAAAGCAGACAAAATTCTACATTGTGTTTGGGGCAAATGAGACCCATAAGCCTGGGTGTATGGTGCTTTCATTTTCCCATTGATTCCAATAAGAGTCAATCATACCCCATTCATATTTTAGTATTTTACCTTCAATTTTAAAAAAAATACAACTGGGGCAGGAGGCATGAACCAGTGGGGCACAACTGACCCCATTATCCTTGAGGAATACAGGGAATATGAAGTGGTACAGGGTTTTTGCTAAAAAAAAAAAAAAATGTATGAATTTTTTTGAACAACTTCTGGGGTACTATCCAACCACATAGCCAGAAGAGGATTTTTAATGAAGGTCTTTGAAACACAAAAATTCATATAACATGAACCTCCAAACCCAGCACAACCGATTTGTTTTCTGAACCATTTAGGGAAAAGGTGCCTTAACCAATATGGGGCAATAAAGTACAAGTAGAGAAATAGTGGTGAAAGAAATCCGTATAGGGAGAGATTTTATGCTGGGCACATGAAAGTATAGTCTCTATGATTTAGTCTATGGACAGTCATTTGTATTTTATTAATCATATGCTTGAATGCTTAAAAGAAATGGGGAAAACAGATTTTTAAATAGCCCACAAATGCTATCCTTTATTCATTTAAGCATCAGATGCTGCCATGTGTGACCAGACCGTTGCATTTTATGCATATTTTAAATATTGAAGGTAAAGTAATTCACATTTAGCTAGGGCATATTCTTCATATTATACTTACATTATTTGTACAAGAATTGACTATGATAGAAATGAAAGGGCCTCTTGAGTATGTTAAGTGAACAAGAATGTTTTAAACTGTGACCTCTAATTTTGGGTAACCAATTTCATACCACATGGGGCCCGTGATACTGAGCATCACTAGGTCCCTGTGAAGCAAATGGGAACTGCAGGATCTTGCTACCTTCAAAGACGCAGGTTTCTAACAGGTTGCCGATAAACATCCCCACTCAGGCACACAACAGCTAAAGCATTCGGAGTCTGAGGGCATTTTGAAAATGTGGCCGTAATTATAGAGCGCAAATAGCCTGCCCTGAGATTTAGATCTTCAGAATGTTGACTTGGAATGTGTTTTTAAAATATCACACACTCAGCTGTACTTTGTATACATACAACTGCTACAAACTTGTCGCTGCAGAAATCTGGCCTATTTCATTGAATTCTTTGAAAAGAATCTCTAAAAACTGATGCTCTGAATCCCTCGTGGTGAGTGTATGCGGGGGGCTCCAGAACCACCTGAGCCAGGGGAGCTCGAGTAGGGGGGAGGGGCTGAAAGTAGGGTTGCCACCTGTGGTGGTTTTATTTACCTGACACTTCCATTTCGGTCCATAGGAGTGTCAGGTAAAAAAATACCACAGGTGGCAACCCTAGCTGAAAGGGGCAGGGTCATCAGGGTGGGGTAGGGGAGGCAGCAAGCCAGTTAGGAAGTAGAGCCTGGCAAGCCCACTAGCGAGTTCTACAGATGGGTATGGTGGAACCCGTCTACCAGCAGAGCTTTGTGCTGGGTCTGCTGGGCCCATCTCCTCTCTCCAGAACATCTCTTTCCTGTTCCAGTAACCTCTGCTTGCCCACTTTGGTCCAAGCTTCCTGACTCCAGTAGCCATGGCTGTTCCCTCTTGGGTAAACTTTACCTGTCCACCTCCCTGCCCCTTTCCACCCTGCTGCTGTTGGCCTCCATGACTCCCCCCTGCCATGGGGTAGCAGATACAAGAACAGTGGGATTTTGCCATCCTTCTTACATCTGAAAACCTAGGGTTGTCAGGTGTCCCATTTTTGACTGAGTATCCTGTTTTAGGGGTCTGGAGATGCATCCCTCCCTCAGTAAGGTCAGGATGCTTGAAATCTCACCTCCCTGCTGAGTGAGTCTTAGTAATTGTCCCTGCAGTACCAGCCAGCCGGCACTAGGGAGTAGCAGAGAGCATCCAGGGCTCCCACAGGCAGAGCTAGACTTCTCCTTATCCGTGCACCCCCCAAAGAAGACACGACACCACAAGCTGGATTTAGAAACGGCCGCACACTTTATTAAGATTAAACCTTATATATCCGAATTGTAATGGTGGGGGCAATTCGGTCCTGTGAATTGGATCCAGCACCCATAATGAACACATAACTATAACTCCGGGATTGACCCGATATCCCATCAGGTACCAATCCCTCTTAACTTTAAACATCTCCCCCGCCCGATACGGAGGTCGTGGGAGGGGGACCAGGGCCCATGTGGATCGGGGAAGGAGGATAGTGCCCTCAAGTCGGGGACAGTACGTGTCCCTACAGCCCTCGCGGTCACTTCTCCCAAGGGATTGACTCCGCCGCTTGCCATACCCTGCTATTGCGGCTGGGATCCCCTCA
Organism: Sphenodon punctatus; assembly: GCA_003113815.1. Taxonomy (NCBI): domain Eukaryota; kingdom Metazoa; phylum Chordata; class Lepidosauria; order Sphenodontia; family Sphenodontidae; genus Sphenodon; species Sphenodon punctatus. The sequence continues at coordinate 9,095,892 of QEPC01012913.1, forward strand.
TCTCTTATGGAGATGCCCCAATCAAATATCTAACCTACCTAACTCAGGTGCTGGACCCCTGCAGAGTGCGACAATTCAAGCATGGCAGCTAATAACTACATCTTTAAAGGTTAAATTCAATTAGCCAAATAGCCCACAACACTATGAGGAAGGCAAAAAAACAAACAACAAGGGCCCAAATATGTTGCTCACCAAAAATTCCTTCCTGGCCCTACTAAGCAACCGCACAGCCATAGTGTTGAATGGGCGGGTGGAAGGGTGCTGCCCTGATTGCTGCCGCCTCCCAAGTGAGGAAACGAGAGGCAGAATTCTATTACTGCACCGCCCTTTATGGGCAGTGCACCAATCAAGCGCACGATCGGCACTTCTCCCAGCGAGGGTTGCCTAGCAACCCTGGCCGGGTCAATCTTATTCCCACCATGCGCGCACTCTTTACATCCCCACCCCATCCCCTTCCTCCTGCAGGGTCCCATACTCCTGTGGCCAAGGCAAAAGGAGTGGAGCTGGTGGTGCCAAGCAAACCATCCCTCCCTACCAGCTTGTCGTGTCCCCTTTTTCCCAGCTGGGAAGGGGTGCGACAAATTGGCCTTCGCAGCCAGGAGCGGCTACGAAGGGGCAATTGTCCACAAACAGGCAAATGGCTGCAGCCTTGAGTCATGGGAAGGAAAGCTCTCTTGGATTTTCTCTAGTGGTGAAACAAGCAGCCAAATTACTGCTCACAAGCATGTCTCACTACGTCGAGTACCATCAGTAGTCGAGATCTTGGTCCCAGTACAAGTTCTCAATGATAAACATTTTTTAAAAACTCAAACAAAAAAAATTTCATTGCACATGCACAAATGGCTGCCAGGCCATTTTCTTCATGAGTAAAATGGTTCCCGCCCTTAACCAAAATAGTGGCGGTAGCGCCATCACCATTTTGGTTAAGGGGAGTGGCCAATTTTCACATGCACGTTGATTTATTTATTTTTGTTCACTGAAAACTCAGCGAAGATATCCCAGTGCTTGGCTCATCCTAGAACAAACTGAGCACTGGGATTTCAATGAGATATCGAGTAATCTTGATATTTCATTCCATCCCTAATTTTCTCCTACTTTTCCCCTTTCGATTTAGCAGTAGTGCCCTAGCTTGAACTGGGCAGCAGCAACTGCACCAGGACAAAATCCCCAGTGGCAGCACTCGGCAATAGGATAATAGGATGGCAGCACTGGGCACAGAGGCGAACACAGGCTATCAACCCTAGGTAGAGAGCCTTGGGGGAGGGGGGGGGGAGCAGTCTGGATTTGGGAGATTTCAAAGCAGTCTCTCCAGCCCCATAGGGTTACCAGATAGACATAGCAAAAAGAAGAGCCATAGTGGTGCTTAAGATTGTGGGATGGTATCCAGCAACCCCACTCCCAAATGTTGCACAGGGCTGAGATCCAGACACTCCAAGATTAGGGGAGTACACTAGTCCTCCATACCCCTCCTACACAAAGACTTGTCAGATCTTGTAATTTTTGTCACAAGCGTCAGGGTTTTAGGGTTTAATTAAATGTGATATTTGGGAAACATTATTAAATGGTGAGGAATAAAATATATAAGGCCATTTACAATAGTCCAAGGATGGGGTATTGTTTCCTTCCTGGGGGTCACTTTGAAAATTAGTACAAGTTCCAAGGGCTGCACAAAGGTTGGGGATGTGTGTGCTTCAGGCAATGGAGGGTCCAGATCATGGATCTATCCCTTTACCTTGTGCGTATGCTACCTCTGCTTCCTTACTAGGGATGGGACTTTTGGTTTCAGATTAAATCATAACAGCCCGGAAAAGGCTGTTACGACTTAATCCAAAGACCTGGCATGTACTCACCAGCCTTGGAGGGCTTGATTGAAGCTCTGCTGGCCTGCTGCCCTTAACCAAAATGGTGGCGACATCATTTTGGCCTCCCCAATTTTGGCTAAGGGTCATGGGCATTTTGTAGATGCCCAAAAAGGCCTTAGTGGCCATTCTGCACATGCACGCTGTAGAGCAGGGAGCTTGGCAGTACACCATGGCAAAGGAGCCTGCCAGGAGGCCCCCCCACAGCAGCGGAGGGTCGACAGAGTTTCAATCAATCCCTCCAAGGCTGGTAAGTACATGTCAGGGTCTGTGGGGGAAATAGGGGGATGGGGGGAATGGTTTAAAGGTTTCCATGGATTTAAATACATAACCAAAACAGGAAATTTTGCCAGGTGCTGAGGAGTGCACACTTCAGGCTGAGGCATCTCCAAAGGATGCGGTTAATTCAGGGGAATTAGAGTATCCTAGTCTAGGGCGTTTCTTTCTACACACACATTTCTCCTGGATGTTTGCTGTTACATCCTGAACTTTGTGTGTCTAAATCACTCACCCAGATCTTAAACATCTGGCTCTTTGAACTTCTGCGTAGAACTTCTCCCAGAACTTTTTTGTGTAAAATGTTCTCCTGGTAAACTGCTTTGCTCCAGGCAGCTGTGGTCACTTGGTTTTCATGGCAGCCTGTCACGTCTACAGCTGTGGCTACTTTAGGCTGCCTCAGGGCAGTGTTTGTGTGAAGAATGCATCCAGAAACTGCCTCAGGGCAGTGTTTGTGTGAAGAATGCATCCAGAAACTGCCTCAGGGCAGTGTGTGTGTGAAAAATGCATCCGGAACTTACTTGTGGACTTGTAAACCCAGAAGATTGAAAAATTTGGAACTTTAAGGTGTGTGTAAAAATGCCCATAGGATAGGAAAGAAGCCGAGAGAGCTCAGGTGGACATCTGTGCAGAGCAGAAAAACTTAAATGATTCCAAAATAACTGAGTATAACAAGTATAATATAACAAGTAAAATATGAATAAAAAGAGTATGTTTAAGTGCCTATATACAAATGCTAGAAGTCTAAAAAGTAAGATAGGAGAATTAGAGTGTATGGCACTAAATGAAGATGTAGAGATAATAGGCATCTCAGAGACCTGGTGGAATGAGGATGACCAATGGGACACTAATACCAGGGTACAAAATATAATGAAATAACAGAGTAGATAGAGCTGGTGGTGGGTTGGCACTGTATGTTAAAGACAGGACTGTGTGAAAAGCATGATTACAATTTTACAGAAAGTAATCTCTATGGATATAAATTATATGCATAATGGGGAATTGTATAGCTGTGTGACTATTGACCCCATGATCAGGATGGATCTGACTGTGAAATGCTAATGGAGATTAGACAGGCTACTAAAGTCAGAAACACAATAATAATGGATGGTTTCAGGTGCCCTAATATTGACTGGGTAAATGTCTCCTCGGGGCATGATGCGGGGGTAAAATCTCTTGATGCCATAAATGAATGCTTCTTGGAGAAGCTGGTCATGGAACCAATGAGAGGAGGAGCTACTTTGATCTAGTCCTCAGTGCAGCGTAGGACCAAGGGGTAACAGTTGTGACGCCACTTGGCAATAGTGATCATAATATAATCAAATTCAACATATGTACATGAGGGAGAATGACAAATAAAACTACCTCACTTTAAAAAAGGAGAACTATACAAAAATGAGAAAACAAGTTAGAGGGAAACTAAAAGGAGCAGTTGTGAAGAGTAATTGTCTGCAAGAAGCATGGAGTCTATTATTTACACCATCTTCGAAGCCCACATTGAATGTATCCCACAATTTTAAAAAGTGAGCAAGAGGAACTAGGGCTGAAACAAGAATCAAAATGATTCTCGCGAGAATCTTGTGCAAATAGAGAACCAGCAGCAAGATCTTGAAAATTCTTGAAATTTTTTTTAAAAACACTCAATGGCCATCACAGAACTGGTTGCCCTTTTCCAAAATGGTGCCAGCATGGGCCACACCATCTTGAAAAAGGGATGTGCATGTGCAGAACACCTGCAGTGGCCATTTTGCACATGCACAAATCATTTTTAAAAAATTCGTGAATCTTGCAAGAACAGCTGATTCTCAACTCATTCTCGATCTCAAAAATCTCATTGTGAGCCTGGTTCTCAACAAGATTTTTGAGATATGTAAGACTGAGTTTCAGCCCTAGACCAAATGTCTGCCTGCGTGGCTAAATGGTGAGATGAAGAAGGTTATTCGAGTCAAAAAGGTGTCCTTTAAAAATGGAAAGCTAGTCCGAGTGAAGAAAATAGGAAAAAGCATAAACATTGCCAAATTAGATGTAAGGAATTTGACAGGGGGTGGGGGGTGAAAGGGGCACTCAGGGAGGATGAGGCCATTGCAGAGAAGCTGGATGAATTCTTTGCTTTGGTTTTCACTGCAGAGGATGTTGGGGAGATACCCACGCCAGAACTATTGTTTGCCGACGCACCCCCCCCCCAGGAAATGAGACACAGAGACATATATGGATTTTAAATTGGCCGCACTCTTTATTCAACAAATCATGGAAGTTGGTGGAATTGCTTCTAAGCAATTATGGGTCCAGTATTTTAAACCTAAAACGTGAAACATATTAACAAACAGGTGTATGGCCTGGATATGCCCTCCTGTGCCATCACCAAATTGAACATTAAACATCCCCTTCGAACAGCTCCCTGGCCAAGGCCGAAGGGGAAAA
>QEPC01012913.1:9102802-9132357 GCA_003113815.1 Sphenodon punctatus
CTTGATGGGGGTGGGGGTGCATCACTCACCTCTCCCCTCTCTGTGGGGCATTGCATGGCAGCTGGAGGCTCTGGCTCCAACGTGGTAGCTGGGCGCTTTTTTGCCCGTTGTGCCTCTTTTCCTGCTGCCTTCTTCTTCTGGTGTCCCATCCTGATTAGCAGCAGTGTAACTCAGCTGCTGCTTCTCTGTTGGGATTTTTGCTCGAATGAGCAGAGATCTGCACGGGCGGCAGTTGCTCCTCCTCCCCCTCCTATGCAAAGGGGAGGAGCTGCCCCTGCACCTTCCAATCAGGAGTCCCTGCTGGGCACACCTGATGCCCGAGCCACCAATCAATGGTGCATGGGCCGAACCGACGGGGTTTCCAACCCCGTGCACATTTTCGCGTCCATTTCCCGTGCGGGGAAGAGCGGGGCGCGGCAACCCCCCCCGCCCCCTATGCAGGGAGCGGACGGCCCTTGTAGGTGATAAATTGAAAGAATTTCTAGAGCAAATTGACAAGCTAAATAGTAACAAATCACCAGGACAGTTTGGTATTTACCCACGGCATTCTGAAGGAACCAGAGTATGAAATTCCAGATCTGCTATTGGCAATTTGTACCCTATCACAAAATCCTGCCACTGTACCCAAGGATTGAAGGGTAGCAAATGTAATGCTGATATTTTAAAAGGGGTCCAGAGGCGATCCTGAGAACTACAGACTGGTGAGCCTGACACCAGTGCTGGGAGAAATGGTGGCAACAGTTGTGAAAAACAGAACTATTAGGCATATGATAAACATGGCATAATGGAGAAGAGTCAGCATGGATTTAGCAAAGGGAAGTCGTGTCTCACTAATCTATTTGAATTTTTTGTGGGCATAAATAAGCATGTGAATAAGGGTGAACCAGTCAAAATAGTGTATCTGGATTTTCAGAAGTAATTTGATAAGGTCCCTCATGATAGACTCTTGAGAAAATCATGGGATAGGAGGAGGCAGTGTCATTGTGGATCGGTAATTAGGATAGAAAGCAAAGAGTAGGACTACCCACATTACAAAATGTGCCCGATTTGCATCTGAGAAAATCTCCAGGAGGCAAATCAGGTGCGGGGTTTGTAACATAGAAATGTTAACCTGCATGTTTTTGGTAGCGATCCTATGGGGGATGCAAGGTCAGATTTACCAGATCTGAATCTCCTGCAGGATCAGCCTGCCCCAGCTCATGTGTCTGCACCCAATGGTGATCCAAATCAATCATTGATGCAAGAGACTAAGCAAACACATCTCTGAAGACAAGTGAGATTGAACATCTTGCAAAACCTTCTGAAGAGTCAGTTACACAGAATGAGGTGGGTGGGAGGGAAAGAACAGAATACAGCAAAATTGACAGAACACTTCCGAGAATATTTAAAGAACCTGTGTGATGTCTAAAGGGCAGCACACTGAACAAAGAAACAAAACTAAGGTACAGATTGGGACACAGACAGTTGCATTCTTGATTAATGAGCAGAAGATGTAGTTCCCATAGTAACCTAAGAAACAAAAAGGATAACTTCATTTCTTAAAACCATCCCTGAGGATGAATAGGAATAGGCTTTCAAAATACTGAGGAAATTATTATAAGGATCCTCTTTATCTCAGAGTAAATCTTCCTCAAGAGGTTAATCTCACAGGATAGGTTATAGATTTGCAGGTAATAAGGCTTGTTTGCACAATCTTCTAGAGTGGGAATTGTAATCTTTGCAAAAATAATGCCAAGTAAAGGTGGAACAAATTTTTTATTTTCAATGATGACATTTCAGTTTAGGCAGCAAGAGAAATAAAAGTATGTTGTCTTTCCAGCAGTCTGTTCAGAAGGAAACTTCCTTTGGATTCTCTGAACACATAACACATCTAACAAGAATCATTAACCTTCTCCTTCTATCCAAAATAACATCACTCAGATAAATTCATCCCTGGGGAAAGCTAACTGATTCAGGGAATGGAAGGGATTTGGATTTTTGCAGTTTTAGACATGAAACCATCTTTGCTTTCTCCAGCTTTAGCCCCACCACATTTCCACACACACACCCCACCCCAAATTCAGTGAGCTGTTTTGTTAGTTTGGGTTCCTGGGAATGCTGGTGTTTAACCAAATTCCCATTCATTTGCGTCAATAAATCTCAGTTGATTTCCCCAGCAGTACTGCTGATTCACAGTGGTGTAACTTCTGCCGAGTGGGGATTCAAAGCCTGGGAGTTGGGGACTTTTTGGTGTTCTTGACCAGCTGAGTATTCTCAGGGTGGTCTGACAATCATGTTTTACAAGAGAATTATGTTTGGCTTTGCAAGATAGAAAAATTCCACAGTCCACTTTAACAGTCTGATTTTAAATGGCATTGAAATCCCATTGTGTTGAAAGCAAAGTTCTCTTTAGAAAAAGAATAATAAAGGGGTGAGTGCTGCTGACCAATACCTGGGCTCTTTTACTATTTAAGTAAATTTTAACACAGAACTAAAACATTCACAACCAAACAAAATCTCACCAGGTAAAACATTTGCTCATACTACAGGTGTCCCTCTGTATCATTCTGTACTATAGTTTTATTTATTATTATTATTATTATTATTAGCATTTATATAGTGCCAGCGATATACCTGGTGCTTTACAGAGAACAAGATAGACACGGTCCCTGCCTGAGGGCTTACAATCTAAAGACAGGGGGAGGGGAGATTGGGAAGGGGGAACAGAGGGAGAGACAAGGGATGCAACATTCATGAGGATGCGAGAACTCAGGTACACGTTCTTGGCTTGGTTACAGTACATTGGGAGTTTGCAGATAACAGTTGGGGATAATCCTGGCTGGGGATGGTTAGCAGGAGTTAGGAAGGGCAAAGCGGAAGAGTTGGGTTTTGAGGGGTGTCCCCTAACTTCCAGAATAGGCATTTACTGCAATTCCATCCTTCCCATTGTGGGGTTACTTGAGTTCTGAGTAGTTGCACACTTATGCAAATGAAATCCCTTAAATCAATGGGCCTTTTCTCATTCCCATCACTTTCTCCCACTCATCCTCTCTTCAGCCAAGTCCCCCCTAATAATTCAATCCTTCCCTGCTGCCAGAAATAATATTATTAGCTTCACTTTCCTTCTCTTGTCCTAAAACCATTACACCATTGTTATGTGCACGTCACCTAGCAACCACACCATTTTATTACTGTAATCCTGGTCTTTCCTCATTTCATCTTCTCTATTGTCTGGGGAACTTGTTTGTTGCTATCTCTTGTGGAAGCATGTGTCGAGTTAGACTCTATGATCCTCACAAAGTCCCTATGTCATACATCCTGGCTCCACCTAAGCCAATGGAGTTTTTGTCAGTGGATTTAGTCAGGCCAGGATTTCATGTCACGTATTATTTTCTTTGGAGTTTCGCAGAACTAAGTACAAAACAACAACAAACAATAATTACACCACCACCACCACCACCACAACTACTAGTACTAAATAAAATTATTTCTGATTCATATTGCTATAGAAAGGACCAAATTCTTTGCTCATTTGCTGCACATTGATTTCCTCTCCACCCTGCATGTAGCTAATGTCTTTGCTTCCCATAAAGCGGTTCAGTGGGAACAAGAAACATTAAGGAAAGGAGAACAGGCAGAAGAAAGCAGAAACTGCTGAAGAAAGAAGCTTTCACACAAACAGAAATGAGTCCAACACGCAAAGTTTGGATATGGGTTTGGATTTTTCCAATGTGGATGCATCTTTGGGAGCTGGAGATTTGGCCTAACCAAAAAATCTCATTGAAGTGGGAAAGTCTGTTTCAGTTATTTCAAACACTTAAAAGTTAAAACAAAAACAAAAAAAGGTTCTAAGTCAGTTAAAATATAATTACCTTCATCAGTGATACATTAAGATGTGGGGAAATGGGGCAGAGGAAACGATGAAGGGAAGCAGGTCAACACCCAGACACACACACACCCTTTAGGTGGCAGGCCTCCACCTGGAAACAAACCCTCAGGATTGTGAATGGCTTCTGGGGCATATACCCCCAGCCTGGATCCTCACAGGGTGGCGGGGAGTAGTGCAATGCCTCAAGAGCACAAGACTCAGAGACCCGGAGGGGGCAACAGGGACGTGTAGAGGTTGGCAGGTAAGGGGGTACAGATTCCAAGGTAGGGAGCACGGGATAGGACAATCACACAGGGAAGGGACCAGGTCTCATGGAGGATAGGATTCACAGTAAGGACTCCCACATACTCACAAGTCACTCACCCAAGTCATACTCACAGCCACTTCTCAAGCCAAGCCTTCTCTCAATCAAGAATTCCACATTCAAACCAAACAAGGAGGGGACGGGGCAGTCTCACAGGCACAAGGTGCTGATCACCGGCAAGGGCTGCAAGGCAGTGAACTGCCTTTATTCCCTCCTGAGTGCAGGGCACGCAAGCCCTCTGAGTGCCAAGGCTGGGGTGTAGGGAGCGTGGCTACGACGGGCGGTGGTAGGGCACTCCTGGCCATACCACGTTGGTGGCTCCGTTGTTTGGGCTGGAGGGGCTCCCGTACTTTCAGAGCCCCTCCCAAGCACTTCCTCTGTCCCCACCGGCTGCAGCTGTGGATCAGTCAGTGCTGCAGATCCCAGAGGCGGGGTGGCTGCAGGCAGCTGCCTACCACGGCAGCTCCCGGGTTCCTCCCAGGTACATGCGCGCCGGCAGGTCCCTGCACATCTCCTCCCCCCATGCCTCAGACCCCTATACAGGGATCTGACATAAAACTTCTACTTCTTTTATATTATACTATGTTATTGTTCAGAGAAAGGTAAAAGGCAAATAAAATCTAGCAATAATGGTTGAAATTAAGCAATTATCAGTCTTGGTCCTTAAAGGAAAACTGCAATGTAATATAAAATAATTTCTTGTCATATTTTATTAGAAAGGAAACGTTTAGCATTGCATACATTACCCACAGCTTCTGCTGATTTCAGTAGCACTTGCCTGTGCTTGGTATTTCTTGGAATTGATGCCGAAGTCTATTTCTTTGTTTTTAAGAGATGTAAACGAAGTAGTTCAGATGGTATCTTTTGGGGGGCCAACCTTTGTTGGTGATGGTATGCAAGCTTTCAGCTTTTGTTTTCTAAGCTTCTGAAAAGTTAATAAACAGGAAACAAAGGTTTACAATCTGATTTAGTAAGATTACCTATGTGAGTAATTGTGTATCCTCATGAGCAGATCTTTTAGATTATAACCCATTAAAACAACAAGTCATTAACCATCAATTGTTCTCATGATCAGAGTGGTTAAAGCATGGGTAAATATGGTATTTGTACCACTTAACAGAAGAGTGGTTCAAGTGTATAGCCATTTTGGAGTAATTAACTCTGACTGAAGGTGTCTTTAGACATAACATCAACAGGTGTCTGAATGTGTGTTTTGACCTTGATATGAACACTGGTTTGGCCCTGTGTTCACCATGTGGTGCTGCTTAGACACACAGTCCATCTTGGAGCAAACCAGTGTTTTGCTCGCCACCTGATCTCAGCACACAAGCGCTGCCACCTTGTTCCCCGTGTTGTACCTGCTAACACGCCATGCGATATCGTTAGACACAACGTTGGCCACATGTTCAACTGTAACATGCAAACTGTCCTTGTGATGCAATGGTGTTGGCATCGCGTGTTCGACGGGTGGTCAAATTGGTGTTGGGATTGTTATGGTGCTTATGCACAATGGCCAAACACGTGCGTAGGGGTTTTGACACCCAATCTTTGTTATGTCTAAAGATGCGCTAAGAAAGCTCATGGAGAACAGAACATAATGGGTGTTTTCAGACAGACAGTGAGACCACTGGAGCCCAGAGCTTCTTCGTGGGCCCACCCTCGAGGTCGCCATCTACCAGCTCCACCCAGGTTACATCAGATGGACTGGCGGCATCCCCTGACTGTGGTCCACCCACGTGCCCCCCCCCCCCCATAGAGCCGCAACACTCTAAGTGACATTCAAGGCAGCTGTCCACAACTCTAGGGTGGCAACAGATGGACCGGCACGGGCAGTAGCACCACATTGGCCATTGCCCAGAGTTTGGCCAGCATGCTCCACATGACATACTCCTGGATCTTGTGGAGTATGCTGTGCTGGGCTTCCCCAGAGCAGTCCCAGCGTCGCACATCTGGTGGACGCCCTTCACGCAGACAGGTAAACCCAGGGGTGAGAAGGGCATTCATGGGCAAATCCAAAACTTCTGTCCATCTGTTTACACCCAATGTAAGGGCCCATTTTCACAACAGTCAGCCGTGGGGGTGGGAAGCATTCAGAGAACAATCTATGCTGTCTTCCCCCATGGTTCAGCTGTTGCCTGAAGGTTTTTCCTGCACTAGCAAACCTGTGCAAAGCAACCCCAAATGTGTGCTTTACCACTGGCTTAGAGTTTTGTGTGAATAAACCCTACAGTGCTCACTCTGTGGAGGAATTTCACCCCTCTGCAATGTGAAGTAATGGTTGCAAGATCAGACCATTACAGATTCATATTGATTTAGAGAGGACCAAATTCTGTGCTCACTTGCTGCACATTTATTTCCTTTCCTGCCTGCCTGTGTAGCTAATAACTTTGCTTTAGTAGAGGGATTGTAACGCACTCTACGTGGGGCTAGCTTTGAAGATGGTTCAGAGGCTGCAGCTGGTGCAGAAAGCGGCGACTCGTCTCCTAACGGGGACGGGTAGCCATGAGCACATTACACCTGTGCTCTGTTCTCTGCACAGGATACCGATAGTCTACCGGGCCCAATTCAAAGTGTTGGTAATGACCTTTAAAGCCCTAAACGGCTTGGGACCTGCTTATCTGCGAGACCGCCTCAGGCCCCGGGTCATTTTGCGGCCCCTGCGGTTGACCAGGAGCACCCAACTCGAGGTCCCCCAGGTATTCCAGGTGGCAACAGCAGGGAAGGCATTCTCAGTGACTACTGTGGAACTCCCTCCTGATGGAGGCCCGTTTATCCCCGGACCTCCCCTCTTTCCGAAGATCATGTAAGACCTGGTTTTTCCACCAGGCCTTCGGGGAAGGGGGGTTGGGAGATATTTTTATTGCCTTTTAGTAATTTTAATATTATAATATTTTAGTTTTATGTATTTCATTGTATTTTTATATGTTGTTGCCGCTCCGCGCCACCATTGTGCGGGAGGATGCGGGGTAGAAATGTAAGAAATAAATAAATAAATAAATTTCACCCCTCTGCAATGTCGAGTAAGAGTTGCAAAATCAGACCATTACTGAATATTATATTAGAAATATTATTATATTATACTACAGTTGTGACCAGGAGTTCCAAAGTCTTTTTGAAATTCATTTTAAGATAGGCAGTCTTAACTAATAAATGCCTAATCAATTCCCTATGGTAATATTACAAATCATTTGCAGTTTTCTCTTTCTGTGCTTAAACCGAGATATTGCTTGAGCAGTGATATGCTTTGCATATTGCTGAGTACAATACTGCCCTTTAGGGATATAAAAAGACACAAATCAATTAAACACCAGGGGAGTCCAACTCAGATCAGTGTTTGGTCTTTGACTAATGGTTGACCCTTGAATGTACTTTTTCTATATCTAAATAGAAATTATGATTCAATATCATGCTCAAGTGACAAACAAGAAAGGATAATAGTCAGTCATTAAAAGACTTTTTCCTGGACACCAGGTGATCTGTACTTACTTAGCATCTCTGTGCTAAGGAAAACATAAATTCAGTGGGAGTGTGTGTATGTATTGGAAACCAGAATTTGCCCTTTGCTCTGAAGATTTCTATGCCCAGAGGTGCAGAAGTACAAACCCTGGTGAAATGAATACGGCTTTGTTCTGGCTGCTCATCACATTGAGGATCGGAGCCTTAATGAGCTCAGTCCTTCTTCTGCTGGAATTAAACTTAGTTTTGCCTTTTACTTCAAAGGCAGCTGGAAGCTGAATTACTGCAACACGCTCTACACGGGGCTGTGCCTGATGATGGTTCGGAAGCTGCAACTGGTGCAGAATGCGGCAGCCCGTCTTCTGACAGGGACGGGCCGTAGGAAGCACATAACACCAGTGCTCTGAGTTCTGCACTGGTTGCCTATAGCATTCCAAGCCCGATTCAAGGTGCTGGTTTTAACCTTTAAATCCCTATATGGCTTGGGTCCCTCCTGTCTGAGAGACCGCCTCACTCCTTGGGTCCTGGGGCGATCTTTGCGGTCCACTGGGGGCACCTTCTTGGCGGTCCCCCGGGTTAGCCGGGTGGCCACAATGGAGATGACATTCTCAGTGGTCACACCATGGCTGTGGAACTCCCTCCTGGAGGAAGCTTAACTGACTCCGAGTCTGCTGGCCTTCCATCGGGCCTGTAACACCTAGCTGTTTGTCCAGGTCTTCGGGGAAGGGAGTGGGTAGGGGTGGGGTAGACAGGTAGTGGGCAGGGGGCTGGGTTGGGTTAGGGAGGGTTTGGGTATGGGTTATTTTAATCTGGGGGTTTTAGGTTGTTTTAATTGTATTTTTAGTTATGTGTTTTAAAATGTTGTTAGCCACCCTGAGATGCTTGTAGCAGGAGGGGGCAGCATATAAATTTTAATAATAAATAATAATAAATAAATAAATAATAAATAAATAAATAAAGGCAGCAGGATGAGGGGCAATAAAGCACTACAACAGAGGCAGACTCTGGTCAGAACACCAAGCTTATGATGAGCAACCCTTCTTAAGTACATGCAACAATGTCTCTTGAAACCTCCCAAGACCTCTTCTAGTTTGTTTGCTCTCCAGAGATGTGGGTATCTAGACCTTTTCTAGATACCCACAAAGATGAGCATTTTTTTGGCAGCCAGAGGCAGTGGCTGGGCTTATTTTACTTATTTGCTTTACAGTCTGCATTTGAATAGTTTTTAGAAGGATGTTGGCTGAGGTGAGGGTAGATATGGGGTGGTGATGCCATGGCCCCCCAGTGAGAGGGGGCACAGGCATGGGTTATCAGACGTGGGGAGGGGTGTTACAGCATCCTGGTGAGAGGGGAGCATGGGCAGGGGTGGGGGCAAAGTGGGTTGTGCCATGGCCCCCAGTAAGAGAGGAAGGCATAGGCATGGGAGATCATGGCTGGGGAGAGATGTCACAACCCCACTGTAAGAGGGAGGGGCATGGTCTGGGGTCGTCTTGGTATGGGAGAGGAGATGGGGGTGGTTTGGATGGGTCGGGAGAACTGGATGGAGGATATGGGTTTGGTGAGGTTGAGGCAGGGGGTGGGAGAGAGGTGTTTTTGTTGGGAAGGGTGGGTTTGAGGTGGAGAAATAGGGGGTTTACCCACCTGCCTCTATTCCTATTCCGCCTCTGGAGATGCCAGACTTGGACCCTCAGGAGATGGAGATGGGGACCACTTTGTGGGAGGAGGTAGAGAATGGGGCAGATCTTCGACCAATTGGGGTCATGTTGGACATGGGGAGGTATGGTGTGGGGGAAAAACACATTGGGAGAGGCACCTTGTATCTGTTTCTACATCCCACTCCCTTCCTGTCTTGGGATATTTGCAGGTCGAGGCCACTGGGGTCTCTCATTTAAAGCTGATGGTGCTTAATGCAAGGTCAAACAATGGCAAACAAAACACCAACCATCTTTGATTTTATTCAGGATGAGGCCACCAACCTCACATGTATTACAGAGACCTGGCTGGATGATGCTCTGGGCCTATATTGTCCCAGATGGTGCCAGCCGAGTACTCAGTGCAGCAGCAGCCTAGGATTGGGGGCTGAGGTGTGTGTTGTGGTGATCTGTAAAGACACTGTGATCTTTTGAAGGTATCCGGTGCCTAACTCAATATAGAGTGTGTCGACCTTGTGTTGGAGGCCGGGGATAGATTGGGGATTCCGCTCTTGTACCGACCGCCCTTATCAGCAGACTCCCTGACCAAGCTGGCTGAGTTGCTCTCAGAAGTGGTCTTGAAGTCACCCAGACTTATAGTCTTGGGTGACATACGACTACTACTTATCATTTCTATAGCACTACGAGGCATACGCAGCGCTTTATAGTCACAGATTATTGGAGGCAGGTACCTGCCCAGTGGGCTTAAAATCTAAGATAGACAAGGATAAGGGGAACAAAGGGACAGATAGGACATGTTGCCCACGTTGCCTCACCACCAGATCTCCCAGGGGGAAATCTCCCCGCAGGGGATTCTTATGGCGTGCTGTGCACATGGGCGCTTGTAAAAAGCCACGTCCAGCAGCTTTTTTTCTTTCAATTGTCAGGGTTGGATTTTGAGCCTTGACAATCGAAAGAAAAAAAGCCGCTGGATGCGGCTTTTGACAAGCGCCCACATGAACAGCATGCCATAAGAATACCCTGCCGGGAGATTCAGCAGCAGGGTAACGTGGGCAAGTGGCCATAGACACGCACACACATTCCTATTTTACAGATGGGGAACTGAGGCTGAGAGATTGTGATTTGCCCAAGGCCACCCAGCGAGTTCAGGGCTCAGGCAGGATTTGAAACTGGCTTCCCAGGTCCAAGTCCAGCACTTTATTCGCTACATGGATTTCCAGCACTACACTGCCGAAAATCTGGAGTGCTCTGTGTGGGGCAAGCCAAATAGCTCTGTGGCAATGGGTGGCTACAGAGCCCCTGCCAGGATGAACTGGAGCCGCCAGCCACACCAGCAGACCAGCCCACTGCTCAGAAGCACTGTAGGTGGCGGGACACAGCCTTTGCAAGTCACAAAAACTGGCTGGGAGCTCTAGGGAGCCCGGGTCCCACAGCGCTCACATCGGGGACATGTCAATTACAAAGGCCAATCCAGTGCGCTTCCCCCTCCCCCATGGTCCGTGGCAAAGGAAGTGCTGGGCAGCGTGCCTCCATGGCCGGGGTAGCCATGCTGGGAGCCTCCCCACGCACTCCCCCTGAGTGGGTGCTCTGCAGCAGTGCTACTCAGAGGCCACGGACACACACACACTCCCCATCACCTTGCTCATTTAAAAACACCCTCTGTCTCACTGACTTCCTCCCCCCACAAGCCACATTCCTCACTCTTTCCACTCAGCCCAGGTAGGCACACTGGAAACCACAGGAGCCAAAGAAGACCAAGTGAGAAAGTGAGCAGGAGAGGTAGAGCCTAGAGCTGACAGTGAAGAAGGGAGGAAGTAACTGGAGCAGCATGGCGTAGTAGCTCTCGCTGTTTCCTCTCCTGCAGGGGATTCAATCCCACCATCTGCTATTGCAAACTCAGGCTGAAATTTGTGTCTGGATGGAAACATCTCCAAAAATGGAAACGGACCAGCTCAGAGTCCATTTCAGACACCACAGCATGTAATTTTAAATAGGGCCATTTCTTTCTATATATATTTTTTTTTCAAACTAGAGTATCATTTATGTTTTCTCTTTTAATTTTAGATGACCCAAGAATCTGCACATCATGTATTTCCAATTACTACATGTAAGTTCAGCTCTCATTTTATGTCACTAAATTATCTGAGACAAAAATAGTGCTTCACAGGGCAGGATGATGGATGGGTATTGTACAGTAACCATACTTTCATGGTTGCTGGCTAAACAAAAAAGGAGTTGGGGGAGGAGTTGCAAAGGGAGGGGAAATGGATGGGAATAGGAGCACCATTGCTTTGTGCCACTCAAACACTGAAGTAAAATGCAGCTGACTTTCATCCAGATGTTGAAATCTCAATTCCCTTTGGACATAGCAAAGAGATGAACACACTTAGCCCAAGGCAGAAACAGGCTTTTTAAACTGGCTTTGTAGTGAGCAGGATGCTGCCTTAAGTCTGCCATCCAGTAATGTTGATGAATTGACCCAGCATTCAAATGCTATTCTGTGCTTGCGAAGTCATTGAAATGAACATTCAGTAGTTTTACAACTATTTTTTCTGTTTAGGTAGGTATGTACGTAGGTAATTGAGGATTGATGGCGCAGAAGCAACAAGGCCATATGGCGCCAAACACAAGATAAAAATCAAAGAGATAAAAAGATAAAAGCTACAACTAAGTTAAAACCACAGTAAAAAAAGAATGGAGTATACCACAGAAGAAAACTTAAAAGGAGTGCAACAAGATTCACCCTGGTCTGCCTCCTCACCTAGAAATGTAGGCTAACGGGTGGGTGCAGCAGGACGCAGACAGCTATATATAAAAAAACACATGACACACAGCACTAAAATGGGGACAATCAATCAGAATATTGTTATGGTTCAGGTGGGACATACCACAATGGCTCCATAGCAGTAGAGCCTCTCCCTTGAGTAAATGTCAGTGGGTGGGCAGCCCATGGTCAATATGTATTTTGAGAACCTATGTATATAATTGCATTACATCTACTGGGAAACTCTGCATGTTAATTTATTACCATCCTTGAACACCAACCCCTCATGTACATGAACAGAGGAGGACTGCCAAAAAGTATGAACACCTTACTCTACATTTTTTGCCCCTAGGTATGAGCAGCACTGCTATAAAAACTGCCCTGAAAATACCTACAGTGATCAACGTTCTCTCCGGTGCATAGAGTGTCCTCACAACTGTGGCAGCTGCGATCAGTATGAATGCTACTGGTGTACAGAAGGCTTTTATCTCCTGGGTAAGTAAAGTACCAGGCTCTGTACATAGGAAGGCTTGAGCATCATCTGGAGCCTTCCCCTGAAAGACACTATTTGGACTCAATTCTGTGACGTTTCTGAGCATGCGTGTCAGGAGGACTCACAGTGACAATGCGGAGCTGAAGCCCATGGTTTCTCAGCACTCTGTACAATCATACCCTTGACATAAATGTGAGGCAGTTTTGGGGTCAAAGGTGCCACAAAGTTTAGCTGAAAAGTCCAGCTGGGATTTTACTTTTTAATTTAAAAAAATAAATTAAAAAATCATGTGTCGCTCAGGGTTTCATTCTACTCTCTTGGTGCAAATACAAAGAAAAGATTTCTGTTTTAGAAAACTATGAAAGGAAACAGCTTAAGTTCACAGAGAGTCAAGCAAATCTTTTCTCCAATTTTAAGTTGTGTGACTTTGCAGAACCTAGCTTTGCTTTGACATTTCTGTCCCAGTAAAGCAACTAATCCAATTGTGCCGAGAAAACCTTTGTTGAAAAACTCTCGCATCAAATTCAGGCAAACTAAGATTTCATTTACACAAAGTTTGTTTGAACAGTGCCTTGGGAAAACCCTGGAATAACAGAGGCATGTTACAGCTCTACAGAGTAGTTCTAGGACAACTCTACCCACTTTGCTGCAAGGAGAGTATTCCATGTGAGCGAGGTTATACCAGTCTACATTGCTTCAAACAGGGATCCCAAGGACTTCATAGTGCTTCTCATACAGATGAAAGCCCACTGGTTATAATCTGAGGCTTTCCTTGGTCTCTCCTGTGTCTTGGTCATGATCAGGGCATATTACAAGTTCCTTCCTTCTCCAATTTAATAGGAAATCCCATTTCACTCTTCTCACTCTCTCCACGTACTTTGTCACTTTATCCCATTTTGGACACAAGACTTGTTGACACTTGTGCCACTGAGTCTTTCTACTCCCTCTATTCACTCAACCTGCCTAGCTCAGCAGTCTGGTGAAAGCACTGTGGGCACAAGCAGGCAATTTGTACAGGCACAAACAGGCAATTTGGTCCTTGCAACTTGGAACAGCAACAAAGTCACTTTGTGAAGGCCCTCAGATTTGCCTCATTCAGAATTGGGTTCATGTTTAGTGGTAACCAGAGATCTATCTGGCCTTAAACTTCATCTCTGGATTGGAACACATGATCTTTGAAGCAGAGAGTTTAATTGTTCCAACTAAAGCAAGAATGCTCAGTGATTAAATTCAAATCCAGATGCAAGTATTTGCAAAGTTCAGAGATGCAAAGATACGGGAATTTAACATGGGGTGATTTCAGACGTTACGCGGTTAAATCCACCACAGTGAATCCCACCCCGGTGTGAATGGCGTCACCGCAGGCCACGCGCAGCCCCAACAGATGTGACAGAGGCGGTGCCACCACCCAGGGCCAACCGGAGAGAACATGGGCCAGGGGAACCCAACAGATGTGACGTGGTGGTGAGAACTGCGGTGGGAGCCCCACAAGGCACCGGGGTCACGCGGACGCAAACATGGTCGCCTGAGGACAAACGAAGCCACCGATGGCAGATGGCCCCTCCCAAGGAAGGGAAACATGAAGGGAGAGGGTGGAGGGAGCTGTAGCGCGAGCAGTGCTCGCAAACAGCAGCCGCACGGAAGGCATGCGCAATTCAAAATGAGAAGCGCACACACACAAACAAAGCAGCACACCCACACAACAAAGGGGAGTGGAGCATGGGGGCAGAGGGAGCCACACACCGGGGGGGGGACAGGGAACTCCCCGGCCGGTCAGACGCATGGGAGGAGGGGGTGGGGAGAGGCCGGCATGGCCAGCCCAGCAGGAGGGGGAGGGGGCAGGAGCCCAGCGGGCAAGGGTAGGGGGACCCAGCAGCCCAAGGAGACAGGAGGCAGCACAAGGCACAGTGAAGCACAACAGGCATTTATTGAGGACACAAGCGGCACCGGTCCGGCGCAGAGGCATACAGCGCAGGAGCGCGTGGAGCCAGGCTGTGGGAGAAGGGGCAGTAGCAAGGGGGGCACAGGGCCCAGTCTGGGAGGGGGAACCAGCACAACGTCCCACCATGGAGTCAGGGTCCGATGGAGAAGCACACCCAGTGTGCGAGGGGAGTCACCAAACGAAGGCATGGGAAGCCTCCCGCCCACCCACACGGGGGAGGAAGGGCATGGGGCCCCCACAGACACACTCTCCAAGGCAGCCAGGGGGCCGGTTAAAGACCGGGCCATGGTCGAGGGCCACCAAGGTGGGGGAGCAGCCCCAGCCCCACGGAACAGGGGCCCCCAGGCCAGGTGCAGGAGAACGGGGTGCAGGGGTGGGGGAGGCAGCTCACGGAGACTGAGGGCTGTCAGCGACACTTCCACAGGAGGCCATACAGAGGGTTCTGGGATGGCAGCTGCAGGTCCCAGGTGAGAGGGCAACAGGCAGGCAGGCGGAGGTGGGTCACAGGGGTTCCAGCAGTCCCAAGGAGGCAGCAGGCATTGGCATGAACACCCAGGCCACAGGCAGAAGGAAGGTGCTGAGGAGGCAGTCGGATGTCAGATGGGCCCGGCACTCCCTAAACCCAGCTGCAGGGGCTCCCATCGGGTGGAGGGGGTGGTAACGACAGCAGGTGCACATAACGGGGCCATTGCCACAGTCCCCAGCAGAAGACTCGGCCAGCCATGTGGAAGCAGATCAGGTAGAAGGCCTCAAAGGGATCCGTAGAGCTCATCCCGAGTTGCACATCAGGGCAGCTGCACACCTCCGACAGGGCCACCAACTCCGGCCCAGAGGGGAGGTCCAAAATCAGCCGCAGGGGGGCAGGGCAGGTGGGACAGCTCCAGCAGATGGTAGTAGGCAGCCCCGCGAGAGCGTGGATACCCACGGGCACCCTGCACGCTGATGAAGTAGGATACGGCCAGGGCAGGCCACATATCCCGGGAAGGCACACACACACACAGAGTGGAGGCCATCTCAGCAGTACTCCATACTGCAAGGCCCCCCACTGTGTCCAGTACGCACCCCTCAGGGAAGGGGGTGAGCCCCAGCTCCACACAGTGCACGCGGCAGTTGCCAGCAGTTGCGACATAGCCAAAGCACAGCATACCAAAGTTCAGGCACTGATAGGCATCCGACCAGGTGGGCAAGGAGAGCAGGCAGCGCTGAACGATGGGCGAACACCACAAGTCGCAAAGGGCCATGCTCTCGCGGGCGGTCCAGGCTCAGACAAAGCCCCCGGAGCCTCTGACTGGGACCTCGGGCTGAGATGTAACTGCTATGGTACAGCTCTTGGAGGGTCTGAGCCACAGAGACCATGGGGGCAGCATGGGATGCGTGGCTGGGGGGCTGGACAGGCAGACAGGGACTGCCAAGCCGACAGATAACGGCAGGATGGGAACAATGGGGCCGCTGTGGAGGGATGTGAAGGGAGTAGGCAGCGCACAGCTGTCGGCATGCAAGGCCGGACAGCCCCACACATACACACCTGCCAGAGGAGATAGAAACAACAGCACGCGCACGCACAGGGAGAAGCAGCGGCCCAGGGGCCAAGGCCCCAGGCCCAGGGGGCCACACAGGGTGCCCCTAATGTGGGGCCACAGCTAGCACTGGAGGAAGCACAGCGGGGCCCCAGGGCACCCACCCCCCCATCGGCACCACCACCGGCTGACACCCCATGCAGGAGATGGAGCTCCCGGGCTGATAGCCCAACCAACAGGGGGTGTGCGGCCACCGGTGCTCACCCATAGGCCCATGGGGGAGGGGAAGCATGCACATATGTGGCACAGGTGCGTGTTCAGGGGCAGAAGCGAGTGCACGGTTCCCCAGACGCAACCCCGACCAACAGAGCAGCCACACCCACAGGGATGGATCACGTCCAGCTGGGAGCTCGCCTAGCCCTGCTACAGGCAGTTACGGAGTGGTTCCGGGAGTACGTGGTGCTGCTGAGGCTCATCACAGGGGAGCTAGATGGGATGCACGCGGAGCAGTGGTACATGGCCAGGGTGGGGGCGCGAACCCGTCACGCAATGAGCAGGGCCAGACAGCTCCTAGCCCTGGGGACAGGATGGCATCTCAGACTGGCCTACAGCAGGCCTCTGCTATGAGTCAACAATCTACCAGCCGGCAGCAGGGGTCTGCTGTCCAGGAACGTGTGGGAGAGGGCTGCCAGGTACCTAGCGCTGCAGCTTGCCATGCCCATCTAGAGGTGCACGTGGGCCGTGCCAATGGCTCATCAGTGGTGGCAGAGGGTGCTAGCACGGTGGGATGATGTCACCTGGGTCATACACTTCTGAATGCGAATGGACAGGCGCACCCTCATGCGCCTGGCAGAGGGGCTGCGGGAGTGGCCCGAGCCCCTGAGGACCGACATGAGAGACCCCATTCCCGTGCCACAATGGATCGCCATCGCTGTGTGGGCCTTGGCCACCCCAGATTCCTGCCGGTCCGTTGCCCAGCACTGTTGGGTGGGGCTGACAACTGTGGCGTGCCTGGTGCAGGACTTCTGTGAGGCTGTGGAGGGGGTGCTCATGGAGCGTGTTATCCAGCTGGTTGATCAGGACACTGTTATGGCGTGTTTCTGGTACCTGGGCTTCCCCAATTGCCTGGGGGCGATCGATGGCACCCATATAGCGATCCGGCGGCCCCAGACAATGATGCGGATGAATACATAAACCAGCACGGGTACCACTCGCTACAGCTCCAGGGCCTGGTGGACCATTGGGGGCGCTTCACGGACATATTCACCGGGTACTCAGGCCACAGCCACAACACACGCATCCTCACCATCTCCCCGCTGTTTGCCCGCATGTACAGGGGGGACTTCGCAGACATGTGAATGACCCAGATAGAGGGGTTGATGATGCCCCCATACATCATTGGTGATCCGGCATATACCCTGAAGCGATGGCTGATGAAGGCATTCCCAGTGCCCATCACCCCAGCTCAGCAGCGGTACAACACCCACCTCAGCACAGCTCACACTGTAGTCAAGAGGTCCTTCGGTGCCCTCAAGCAGCGTTGGCAACGTCTAGCCGGCCGGCTGGAGTATACAGTGGAGACCTCCTCCCTTGTCATTGGAGCCTGCTGTGTCCTCCGCAACATATGCGAGTCCGATGGGGCTGCTCTGGAGAAACCCCCGCTCACGCTGCCTGCCTGGCCCGGTACCACTGTATGCTGACGTGCCCAACCCCCACAAGTACTGCTATGCCAAGCGCATCAGAGCAGCGCTGGCTTGTCATGTGGAGCGCATGGCCCATCTCTGAGGCCCCTATCGTCTGGACCCTCCCAACCAGACCTGCACAATGACCGCAGCCACAACGTTGCTGCTGTAACCATGTACCTACATAAAATAAAGCACTCAGACAGATTTAGGTGTGCCACCGACAATTTATTGTGCTCCCCCTCCTACCCAATACTCCGGTACACCCGTGTGCCCTTGTGCCCATCCCCTCTCCCACCCCCTCAGTGGTGCTGAGTGCCCCCTCCCTTCCCCATCCCCTATGCTGCCCTGCCCCTGCCCCTCCCCTTTCCCCTGGTGCCCCTTGGCCGGCCCCTCCCCTGGGCAACTTGGATGACTGAGGCTACCAACCCCCCCTCGTCCGAGGTGGAGGAGGAGGTGCTGTCATATCAGGGCCTGGCGGACCGGCTGCTGGCATCTCTGATGTGGGGGAACGGGTCCCCGGATCCGCGGTCCCTGATGCTGTTCGGGTGGCTGGGGTTGTGGCGCTGGCAGGGCCTGTGGTGCAGCCAGTGGGGGTGGAGGGAGCACATATCCGGGCGCTGGCATGGCACTCGGCAGGGCTGCTGCCATGATGAAGGCACTCAGGGCCCCTGCCTGCAGAAGGAGGGATGTGCCCTGCTCGAGTGAGCAGTCCATTTTCCGTCCATGGCCCGGCGGTCCTGCCGGTCCGGGTGGGCCTGAAGTGCCTCCAGTTGACGGTTCATGTCCTGCCTCAGCAGCTGCTGCTCCTTCCTCATCTCCACCACCAGTGCCCGGTCCCTCCCCTCCACCTGTTGCAGTGCCCTCGTTGTCCCCTCCTCCAGTCGGTTTACAGCCACCAGCATCTCCTCCATCTGGAGTGTGCTGGTTGCCACTAGCTCCTGCGCAAGATCCTCCCTCTGCCTGCGCACCCGCGCTCCATGCTCCTGCATCCTCTGGGCTGGCCCTCCCGTGCTCAGTGTGGCTCTGTGAAGTGATATAGGGGTCAGTTCATAATGTGGGATGCCATTCCTCAGCCCCCCCCTACCATCTCCATGCTCTGCGCGCTCCTTCCCCCCAGCATGGGCACCACCCACCTCCTGTGCTGCTCCCTCTGCCCATGCCCCATCTCTGCCTTCGGGGCTGTGGGGGACGGACGGCTCCCATTCCCTTCCACCATCTTGGGCCCCCCTCCCCTTGGGGTCCATGCGTGTGCCCTGCCCTGCCCTTACCTGCTTCCTCAGTGTCCATTCCCGCCGAGGCTGGGCGGTCGCTGGGGCTGGTGTCTGCCTGGTCTCCGTGTCAGCAGCCCGTGAGGGTCAAGGTGACGGTCTTCTCCTCCCCCTCCACCTCCTCTGAGTCCGCTGGGGCATGTGTGCCATCGCCGGAGGTAGGGCTGGCAGTGTGTTGACCGCGTGTGCCCAAGGTCCCTGGCATCTCCTCCATGGTGTCAGTGCCCTGTGCTGGGGCTTGCTTGGGGATCTCCAGCTGCAAGGGGGGGTCCTCCTCCCAGGCATCCCCTCCTACCAGGTGCCAAGCCACTATGGAGCCCTTGCGGTGCAGCACCAGGCTCAACGCATCCATTTAGAGGGAGGCACGTGTCGCCCGGCCAGAGCACCGGTTGTTGTCCATGATGTCGTTGAATCCCATTTTCAGTTCTTTTATTTTTGTCTGGCACTGTGTGGGCATTCTGTCATATCCGGCCTCCCCCATCTCTATGGCTATCTGGGTGAACACCTGTTCATTCCTGGTGTTGACTGCCAGCTCGCCCTGCATCTCGGGTGTTTCCCAGATGGCAATGAGGTCGTGGGTCTCCTGGAGCCCCCACTGACCCCCCCATTTTGTACCACCACCTGGGTGCTGGCCTCTCCACTGCCTCTTCCTTCTCCGCGGCCGCCCCCGCCTGGCCCTGGCTCCCTCCGGCCTCCGCTTCCTCCGGGGCACGTGCCCTCTTGCTGGTCTGTTTGGGGGGATGGTGGGGGCTTCTGGTTAGGCTCCTGGCGACTGTGGTCCCTCCCTCCCTCCCTCCCTCCCATGCCCCTCCTCTCCCCGGCTCCGACCCACCCGCTCCCAGCTGCACCCCCTACTTTCTTCCGGGGTGTCCCCTGCTGGGCTGGGTTCCCCCTCCTGCTGCTGCTGCTGCACCTCTTCTTCACCCTCTCGCTCCATCCTCTGCTCTGTTTCCTTCACCCTCCTCTCCATCAACTGCTCTGCCACGTTCCCATACTGCTGCCTGCCCTTTAAATGTCCCTCCGTGTGCTGCTTGTTGTTGGTTGCCTAGCAGCGATGCTGCGTGCCATCACCATGGCCCATGGTCATTTCCTTCCACCGCAGCCACGGTTTTCCCTTCAGATGTTACTTTTCATTCACCCCTGCCGTGGTGAGCATTCACCACGCTTCTCGACCTCCTCCCTCCCTGACCTCACGAAGTGTGGTTAGGTTCACCCCGGCCCGTATTTGACTGTGGTGAACATCTGGATGCGGGCCAACAGACGTGCACGGCTCTTTCACCACCGCCCACGTTTGACTGCGGTTGACTGTAGTGAATGCCACAAACGTAACATCTGAAATCACCCATGGAGTCAGTTCTGCTAGAAACTGATCACAGCTGGATTTAAAAGACTTGGAAAGAAACTGAGCAGTGCTGTGACTTAGCAACCGAAACCGGGATTTTTGAAGGTTACATGAAAAAGGTTTCCCACAACTCCAATATCTGGAGTGTTTTTCTTAACTTGTCTTTTATCTGCGATGATTCAGGGACTTATGCATTCGCCTCTCTAAAATTCCAAGGATTATTCAAACTAAAATTCTTGTTGGATGTCAATACCTAACACATGCAGCCTTTGTATGAAGGGACTCTGCTTCATGATTCACAGTTGTCCTTCATTTGTTCATTTCTAATTGTTTTTATATGGCTGGAACAAGAAACTCATCTTTCAAAATGTATCCTTCTGTGTTTAGCCAGGCTAGGTACTACAGAAAGAAAACCATTCTTCATTGACAATTATATTTGTTCACAGAGTTTTTTGTTGCTCTTCCTCTCTTTACCCAGAGGATGCAGAGGATAGGTGTTTAATAGTGTTTCCAATTCTCCAGCTTGTGGTACTTGATCTTTGTTAGCAATACTTTGACTTAAAGGCTTTATCTCTGTGTTTTAGATGGAAAATGTGACATCCACTGTCGAGCTGGTTTCTACACTGATGAAATCATTGGAGAATGCGAACCCTGCCACAGGACCTGTGCAACATGCGCAGGGCTGGACTCTGATGACTGCACCAGCTGCAAAGGGAGTTTACAGCTACTGCATGGAAACTGTGTGAATCCCAAAAACATACGAATTGAGGGGAAATTCTGGAATGGTATGTTGCTATTGATGCTTTGATCCATTTCAATTCAGTCCCACAAAGACCATTATCATCAGTGTTAGAAATGAATCCAACTTTCTGTTTCCTAGGTGGTGTTTAGATTTTAAAACCTATAATATTTAAGGAGAACCCAAAGGTAAAGAACAGTACAGACAATGGGCCCAATCCAAGGTCCGCACATGCACCAAGCGCAGATCACATGTGAGATAATTGGGATGTGTGCACATATCATGCACATATGGTGCGCATGCAGTGTGTACTTAGGGCATGCACAGGCCCTGGATTGGTCCCAATAAGTATAAAATTCAACCATGCGCAGACAACACAAGACTTATGAATAATTTAAATCCAGTTGAAGCACGTTTTTGAGGCCTGCATAATAGTGAATTTCACCTGGAGTGAACAATAAATTGTAGGGGACCAAAGTTGTCAAACTTTGGTCCCCTATGCCCTATGGATATAGCCTATGGATTCCTTTTACATTAATAAATGGACCAAACCCAGCATCACTTGTTCTGAGAAGCCAAGGAGTACAGTGCAAAGTGAGCCAGAGTACACTGGGAAGAGCAGAGGGAAGAGCTTGAGCAGACACCAGTACCTAACCCCTCCATGCTCATCTCCTTTCTTCTGCCCCCTCTCCTCTTCCCACAATACAGATAAGCTTATGTAGCTTCTTTCTAAGCCCTTCCCCCTGCTGCGGGACCACCTCACTCCCCGGCTGCTGGACCGACCCCTGTGGTCATCTGGGGGCGCCCTGCTTGAGGTTTCCTGAGTCTTCCGGGGGAGCACGCAAGGTAGGGAGTTCTCAGTGGCCACACCACAGCTGTGGAACTCCCTTCCGGTGGTGGCCCATTTGGCCCCAGATCTCTCCTCTTTTCTGAGAAGTTGTAAGACCTGGATGTTCCGCCAGGCATTTATCCGGGGAGATGGGTGAGGGGGTGAGTCGTTGGGTAGGGGTTAGTTTTCTTTTTGTCCTCTTTTAGTTGTATTTTAATTGTTTTAATGTTTGCTTTGAAGATTGTAAGCTGCCCCGAGCTGCCTGTGGTAGGAGGGGCAGGGTAGCAAAACCCTAAATAAATAAATATGCTTTTGAGAGCCACATAGGGTGGGAGAGGAATTTGCTTCCCCCTCCTCTTTATAATACTGCTGAGACATGTGGGAGCTAGAAAAATGGTGTTTGGCTTGGCTTCTCTCTCTCTCCTCTCAATGGCCTCTAAAAGGAGGAGGCAGCCAGGACACTCTATCAAATTCTATTTTCCAGCTAAGTCCTGCTGCAGTAATAAATACAGCCTGCTATTAACTCCTGGGTTTTGCTCTTCCATCTGATTGGTACCAGCGTAGCCCCTATATGAATATAATGGAAGTGGCTGCTTCAGGTTGGTTATATTATTTATTTATCACTTTGATACCCCGCCTCCTTATGTCCATGGCAACTGGGGGCTGGTGAATTCTGAGACTGGTGGGGTAGTGGGCAGGGCTAATGGCGGGCAGGGTCGATGATAGGCAGAGCCAACCCAGTGGTAGGCAGAGCCAACCTTAACATTGCACACTTACATGAGCACCTGCCATAAATGCTGCAATTGATCCATGGAAGGGAAAAGATACCCCCACCCCATTTCAGTTGTTATTAAAATGGATTAAAGAGAGAGACCACACTCAGAATAACAAGAAACAATAACTTTCTTTATATAACTCCCCCTCCCTCCCAGTGACACACAGAACACTTCAGAGAAACATTAAACTGCAGTAAAATAAAAACCAATCAATTTTAAACCAAACTAAAACAATTAAAGGGGCAGGAATGAATATATGAACAAGAACCAGCAGACCTTGGAACTCAAGGCTAGAAAGGGTTTACCCAGGGTTAATATACTTGTAATTAAAGTGTGCCCTATGCTCTTTTTGTGTGGCAAATAGTTCAGTTGTCCTTTTCTATGGACAGCATTGCTAATGCGTTTAGTCTTTCCTCTGATGTGTTTCTTAGGAAAGTTTTTATTCTCGGTAGAGTGCAGAATGATCACTCAGATTCTACTGTTTTCATTGGAGTGGTCACAACAATTTGCAGCAATTTCACTGTTTTTGCAAAGCAAACCTGCAGATTCTTTTCCAGACGTGTGTGCAGTAATGTGGATCTACATCAAGCAATGTGGAATCATACTTCATATTTTCATTCTTCCCTCTCATACAAGATAGGATGTTCTGTTCTCAGTCTTTCTTTCTGCAGCATTGGGTAGGCTTCCACTGCCTCAGTTAAGTCTTGCTCTGGAAAGGTCCACTTATGCGATTCAAACAAAGTCACTTGTAATAATGTTACACTCACCAGATGTTTAGTGAATGCAAAACTTTCTTTGGAATGTGAAATTATGATGTCACAGACTTCGACTGCAACTTGATCCAAGGCATCTATGGTTCTGCCTCTGGGGAGCTGAGATTGTTCAGGTAACTCAGAGTGCAGGTCTTTAATGGAGTTACTGACTCTATTGATGCTCCTAATAAATCTTAAGTAGATCTCCAAATTGCTACCGAGTCAATGTCTCTTTTCTGGAGTTCACTGAAGAGGATATTCACATGAGACATTATTCTGTGGAAGAGAAACAAGAACTAGAGGAACTCCCCATCTTCTTCAAGCATCTGCACAAATTCCCTGGCCTCACAAACAGCACTTGGTATTGAAATTCCAATATCTTATTTCCTGAAAACATTTGATGAGAGCCTCTCAACACTCAAAGACCACATTCACCATCTGGATGTTAAAGTTCCATTGCATTGTGGGTGCTCTGGGGAGCCTTATTTTTACCACTGCATCCAGAACTTCAGTCCTTATTGGAGAACGTGAGAAAAAAGCTAGGAAGCCAGACCGATTTGCACAAAATACCTTCACTGCCTTTATTTGGGATGCTGCTTGCTTGCTGCATTACTAATTTTAATTGTTGGGCATAAAAGTGAACATAACGGGCATCTGAATATCTGTCCTAGTTATTCTTTTGGACTCCCCCATCTTGCCCACGCATCATGCTTGCACCATCATAACTTTGCACAATGAGTTTCTGCTTATCCACATCTTCTGTAAAAACAGCATCTGGTTGCTGAAGCAAAGCTGCAGCAACTGTTTCAGCACAAGAGTCTGGCAGCTGCATGAATCCATAAAAGCGTTTAACAGTTGAGCCATTGCCACCAATGTACCAATAAATCAGTACATTTTGGGTGTGCATAGACACATCTGTGGTGTCATTAGCCTGGATGGCCACAAATTCAGTGCTTTTTAACTGCTGGATACTAAAATACTTAGCCACTGTAAGCATGCAGTCAAGCAGTTCATTCTGAATTGTTTTTGAAAGGTCCCTGAAGACTGTCGCACATCACAAATGCTTCTCCATAGCAGAATCAATGGTAGCCACCAGGTTTACCAGGCCTCAAAACACCCCTGATTCAGGGATCCCTCAGTTTCATTGTGTCCTCGCAGTGCTAACTTGAAAAGCACTGTAGAACTGTATACAGTAAATTATTTTTCCATGTATGTATCAGTTGTGTTCAGCTTCCTGGTTATGCTTTCTTACAGACAGACGGTAGCCTTCATCAATTTTGTCTGCAATGTTTGTGCTTCCCAACAGTGCCAACCATAGGCAGTTCTCAATGTGACTTCTGCATTCTTCTTGTTTCTTGGTCTTTTCACTGAGATGCTTTATGTCCGTCACTCCTGTCTGTGTCCATGGCTTTTCACCCCCATACAACAAACAGGGAAAACAGAACAATGCATTTTTAGTAGCACTGTCACATAGCCAGTCCTTTTGCTTGTACCATGCTCTGCTAAACCTCCATATATAATCTTTGCCTTTCTCTCGTGCAGCTTGCTCAATAAGTACATTAGGACAATCAGGTCACAGCTCCTTAACACGATGCTTGTCAGCCAAATCCAGTCTTGAAAATTGGTTTTTAAGGAGTGCATCTACAGTGTTCATTTTCAGTAGCTGTCCCAGCTGCTTTTGTCCTGTAAAATAAATATTCACATCACTCACAAGTACAGAAAGGGCACAATTCAGAGCCCCAAAATATCAAAGCAGAGAGCCATGTCAAAGCATGAATGAACCGAGCATTAAAACCAATGGGGACTCAATGAGGATAGTACTAAAAATATCCAACCACAGATTTCTTTTACATCAAGCTTGAAAAAAGTCCCCTCCTCACCCCCCAAAGCCAGTAAGACATCCCAGTACAAACCCTAAACCAGATTATTATTTTTTACATCAGCTTGGGGCAAAGAAAAAAAACAAACCACAGGCATTAAGACACCCCCCAGCACATTCTAAGTGAGCAGGATTGAACTGCAAACCATGCAGAATTAGTCCCACTAAACCACTGTAATTAAAACCCCAAACCACAGAGTTCTTTTTACATCAGATTACAGACTGAAATGAAAACCAGTGAGAATTTCTCCCATTAAACTGTGACTGGGATTCAAACCCAAAAACACAGATTTCATCCACATCAAGCTTAAAATAAACCCCCCCAAAAAGGAAGTGTAAGACTGTAAGAGACACTGTCTTACTTATACTATCTTAGGTAGGAATTTAGGATGTAAAGCAATATCTATTCTATCTTGGAAAATCTGTAAATATGGTTCTGAGATTATTATGGTTGCGATTTCACTAACTCTTCTTAATGAAGTTATTGCTAACAGGAATACTATCTTTAAACCCGCACCCCATAACTAGTTCATTTGCATCCCCCATATAATCAATTCATGCTGCCCCGGGGGCGCAAATGAAATGGTTATGGGTGAGGGGCAGCATGAATTGATTATATGGGGGTGGGGGCACAAATGAACTGACTATGGGGTGGTGGCAGCATGACTTGATTATGGGGGCACAACTGAACTGGTTATATATATGTCTCTTTTCATGGCATAATGCGCTTAATCGGCTGGTTGCATTTTGGGTGTCTTGTGTGCTTGAAAAGAAGGGGAAATTACCTAGACAAAAATCCTTTGGTTTAAGAAGCTTGTTAAGGCGGCATTGCAAATTATACTCAAACATTAACATGACAGTAAATTTTATGTTAATCTAACTTTATTAAATATCAGACCAATCTATACATTTTTCTTATTCATTAATTTAAAAAAATTATGACTTAACTGAAATTAAACGGTATACATTCCTCATCACGTATAAGTATTGTTCAGTCACCATACCACACATATGCAGTCTAATTTCAGTTGTCATAATTTTTTTTTATTAATGAATAAGAAAAGAAAAATGTATAGATTGGTCTGATATTTAATAAAGTTGCCTTAACATACACTTGACTGTCATGTTAACATTTGTAATGCCGCCTTAACAAGCTTCTTAAACCGAAGGGTTTTTGTATAAGTAATGATGGTATCTTCTGAACCAAAATTATTTGTTTTAGATAACTGTTACCATATTTTTTGTTTATTTATATATTTATTTATTTTCTGTTTTGAAATGTTGTTAAGGCCTGTGGCTATTTTACCAACAATAAACTAAACTAAACCAACTCCCCTCAGCTGGGCCTGGCCAGGTGCTGAGGCCATGGGTGTTTGGAAGCAGACACACTGGGAGTTTCTGGGGCTATGAGGGGCACTGTAATGGGCTGGTGGTTGCACAGGCCATGGGGGGTTGGGAGCAGGTTGGGGCAATGGGGGTGTTGGGAGAACCATGGGGGTGTTAGGAGTCAATAGGGGCCATGGGGGTCTTAGGAGTGGACTGGGCTGGGGTCATGGGGGTTGGGGAGCAGAATGGGGTTGTTGGAGCCATGGGTTTGGGCCATATGGGGATTGGGATTGGGACTGGGAATGGGCTGGAGCCATGGAGGGGGGTGGGGAGCAGGCTGGGAGTTGCTGGGGCCATTGGGAGGTTGGAGTAGCCTAGGGGTTGGTGGAAAAATGGGTTACAGAGCAGGCTGGGGCCATGGGGGTGGCTTGGAAGTGGACTGGGGACATAAAGGATGGGGAGCAGGCTGGGGGCATGGGGTGTTTGGAGCAGGCTAGTGGGTGATGGGGCCATGGGTTTGGGACTGGGCTGAAGGACATCTGGGGGGCTTTGGGAGCAGGCTGGAACCTGCGATCATGCAGAAACTTACAAATACCATAGGCAAATGGTGAAAAATCACAGGTGCATATGCAGGGAATTTGCAGATGTGCAACAAAAACAGCACTGCGAAAAAAGACAGCAAGTGATCATGAAATTGAAAAAGTGGATCACTTGCTTTTGCTTCAGGCCTAGCCAGAGCACCTGCTGCTGCCACATCCCATTGCTTTGCTTACCAGAGCAAGACATGGAGCCAGAGCACGGGGTTGGCTCACCTATCCATGTGTTCCTGAGCTGGGGCTTTCCTGGAGCAGGAGGACAGAGTGTCTGGTGCCTGTGCACTCAGTTCACCCACCCACTGGGTGGGCTGTCTGCCTGAACATAGTTGTGGTCATGCAACTCCATTTTGGGTCATCCATACACCTGCTCCAGGGCTCTGGCCTGCTTCCTGTCCATCTAAAAACACACACACACTCTGTAAGTTCTGCTTGTGTTCTATTAAACTCTTTAAATGCCTGCACCAAAGCCCATCCAGCATGAGGAGCTCTTTCCTGAACAGAACACCTGAATTGTGGAGATTGAGGGATGGGAGACAAAAAGCCAGGCAAGGCGAATTCCTAGATGGGCAGGAAACACCAGCAGTTTGATGAACACTCCCCCTACTCCACAGAGTATCTATTTCTCTGATAAGAGAAATAATTTGGAATTTTAGTGAAATAAAAAGAGCAATCTGATTAACCCTCTCCCAACATATGTAAAGGGGCTGGGAGATGCTAGCTAAATCCTCTGGAGTGTTTACATACCTCTAATTGTTTGCACTGGATCTCCTTGCAAGTGAATCATTCATCAAGGAGATTAGAGTTCTTGTCTACCAACACAAATCTATGAATCCAATTAATTCTTTGCTTTGGTCTTCAGTGCAGAGGATGTTGGGGAGAGATACCCAGCCAGAACTGTTCTTTGTAGGTAATGAATTGGAACAGCTGTCACAAATTGTGATTCTGGAAGAGATTCAAGAGCAAATTGACAAAATAAACGGTAACAAATCATTGGAACCAGATAGTATTTACCCTAGAGTTCTGATGGAACTTGCAGATCTACTACTGGTAATTTGTAATATGAAATTGAGGACCTACTACTGGTAATTTGTAACCTATGGCTAAAATCTGCCACTGTACCCAAAGGCTGGAGGGTAGCAAATGTAATGCCAATATTTTAAAAGGTCTCCAGAGGTGATCCTGGAAACTACAGACCGGTGAGCCTGACATGTGTGATGGGCAAAATGGTGGAAACCATTATTAAAAACAGAATTATGGGGCATTGGTAAACAAGGTTTAATAAGGAAGAGTCCACATGGATTTAGCAAAGGGAAGTCATGCCTCACTAATCTACTGGAAGTTTTGAGGATGTGGATAGGGGTGAGCCAGTCGATATAGTGTATCTGGATTTTCAGAAAGCATTTGATAAAGTCCTACGTAAGACCTCCTTGACAAAATTAAAATGTCTTGGGAGAGAAGAGGGTATCCTATTGTGGACTGGTAACTGGTTAAAGAATAAGAAACAAAGAGTAGGACTAAATGGTCAATATTCACAATGGAAAGAAGTAAATATTGGAGTGGCCCAGGGATTTGTACTGGGACCGGTGTTGTTTAATGTATTCATTAATGATCTGGAAAGGGGAGTAAGAAGTGAGGTGATTAAGGTTTTCAGATGACACCAAGTTATTCAAGGTAGTTAAAACACGAGCAGATTGTGAAGAATTTCAGGAGGATCTTGTAAGACTGGGTGACTGGGTATTTAAATGGTAGATGAAATTTAATGTGCACAGGTGTAAGGTGATGCACATAGGAGGAAAATAAGCCAAACAATATATACCCAGTGATGGGTTGTAAATTAGAAAATACCACTCAGGGAAAGGACCATCATGGACAATATATTGAAATCCTCAGCCCAGTGTGTGGCGCTGGTCAAAAAAAGCAAATGAAATGTTAGGAATTATTCATAAAGGGATAGAGAATAAATTATAAGAAAATATTATAATGCCACTATATAAATCTATGCTATAACCGCACCTTGAATATTGTGTGCAATTCTGGTCACCCCATTAAAAAAATATATAGTGGAAATGGAAAAGGTACAGAAAAGGGCAACAAAAAATAAGGGATACAGATCAGTTATTATTATTATTATTATTATTATTAATAAACATTTATAAAGCGCCAGTTGCAACCTGGCGCTGTACAGAACATACAATCAGATGCGGTCCCTGCCTGTGGCTTACAATCTAAAAGACAAGGAGGGGGAGACAAGGAGAGGGGACAGCGGGAGAGACATGGGAGAAGACAAACAAACATTCAGGCGGATGCGAAGTCTCAGGTGCGTGTACTTGGCTTGGTTACAAGGTGGTCGGTAGCAGCAGTCAGCAG
>QEPC01012913.1:9134753-9146317 GCA_003113815.1 Sphenodon punctatus
GGCCGGTAACTAGAGGGATCGGAAGGGTCCAGGGTAGGCTTTTTGAGGATGGGGGAGACAGTGGCATGTTTGAAGGCAGAGGGGAAGGAGCCTGTGGAGAGGGAGAGATTGATGACATGCAGAAGGGGGGGAGCGACAGTGGGAGCAATAGAGGTCAGGAGGCGGGAGGGGATCGGATCAAGGGGGCAGGTGGAGGTGTTTGATGAAGAGAGAAGAGCGGAGATTTCCTGGAGAGAGGCAGGAGGGAAGGATGTGAGGAGGGAGGGGGGCGGGGGAGGGGGTGGGACGGGAGCGGGGGGCGGAGGAGGGTGGGAGGCAATATCCCGACGGATCTTGTCAATCTTGG
Source organism: Sphenodon punctatus (assembly GCA_003113815.1). Taxonomy (NCBI): domain Eukaryota; kingdom Metazoa; phylum Chordata; class Lepidosauria; order Sphenodontia; family Sphenodontidae; genus Sphenodon; species Sphenodon punctatus. Next base: position 9,135,100 of record QEPC01012913.1, read on the forward strand.
AGGTGAAGAACAATGCAAGATCCTGAGCAGCAAGGGAAGAGGGCGGAGTAGGGCAGGGGGGTTTGAGAAGGGAGTCGAAAGTAGAGAAAAGGCGGCGAGGGTCGCGGGAGAGGGTCAGTTCCTCTATGAAGAGAGGCTGGATAGGTTGGGGCTCTTCAGCTTGGAGAAAAGACGACTGAGAGCGGATATGATAGAAGTTAATAAAATTATGAGTGGTGTGGAACAAGTATATAGGGAACAGTTATTAACCTTCTCAAATTCAGCTAGTGCAGAATGCGGCGGTCCATCTCTTGTTGGGGACAGGCCGTCGGGAGCACATAATGCCTGTGCCCTGGACTCTGTGCCAAGCCAGGTTCAAGGTATTGTTGTTAATCTATAAGGCCCTTCATAGTCTGGGCCCCTCGTACCTCAGGGAGTGCCTCACCCTCTGCACCCCAGAGCGGCTCCTTTGGTCTGCTGGGGGTGCCTTCTTGGAGGTACCCCCGTGTTAAGTGAGGGGCCACAATGGAGAGGGCATTCTCGGTGACTGGGCCGCACCTTAGGAACTCCCTCCTGGAAGAAGTTCACCTGGCCCCAAGCCTTTTAACATTCCGGCAAATTTGCAAGACCTGGCTGTTCGCCCAGACCTTTGGGGATGGGGGTTGGGGTTTTTTATCTCACCCTACCCTTATTTATTGTATTTTTAGTATTCTTAGCCTGTTTTATTGTTGTGATTTTTATGAGTATTTTAATATATTTTTATAATTGTATTTTACGTTTTGAAATTGTTAGCCACCCCGAGCTGTTCTCAGGAGGGGCGGGATATAAATTGACAAAATAAATAAAATAAAAATAAATAAAAATAGTACTAGAACTAGGGGACGCCCCATGAAACTGACAGGACTTGGGAGGGAGGGAACAACAGGGATCAGATCACCCCATTGTGGGTTCTGGCTGGAGTGTGTCTGAGGAGTCTGGCAGTGTGTATGTGAATGTTGATTTGGGATATATTGTTCTCCCATTCCAGGCCCCTATTCCCCAGTTGCACCTAAACTTTAAGTACCAGCCACCTCTGCTAGTGCTCCTTCCTCTAACCAGAGCTGGATATTGGAGCAAAATCCCCCACACCCACACAGCTTAATTTACTGTGATGCCTATATATGGTCCTTTAATTTTTTCCGTATTTAAAAATATGGTAAGGGAAAGCAAGGAGGACTGGGGATGTGTGCTTGACCCTGCTCTAAACTCACAAATAATGAAGTTGTTACCTTCATCTCTGCTAGTCTATGTCTGACCAGATGGATTGTGTAATTGAAAATGTTCACAGTGGGCTTAATAAATGAGTTGACTATTCAATGCTAGACAAACTGGTTCATGACCAGTCTTGTGAACCTTGTGAAACAAAGATTGATACAGTGATCATTAATGGGCAGCGTACCAGAGGATGCGCAAAGATAAGTCAGTGTAGAAATAGAATTTCCTCACATTTTGAGAGATTGATGTATCTAGGTCAGGATTAGAATCTTCTTCTGGATGTAGAATGGAATTTTTTTAAATAGACAGTATAAAGTTGCACTTCTATTCTTTGTGTGAGAATAAATGAAAGTTCAGTTTCATGAATTTTCATGAGCACACAGCCAAAGGCATTGTGTATATATAACAGCTTTCTAAAATGATACTTATTTTGTGGGTATACTAGTAGGCAAGCAGCTTAATTTAAAGCTGGGGCATGTTAATAAATTGTAACAAAGCCTGAAATAATGAAGCAGAACTTCTCTGGCATTCAGGCATTTAAAAGAAAGAGAAAGCCAAGAAAAAATTGTCTGGGTCTGTGTTTGTAGCTCAAAACATCTGTATTTTATCTGGTGTACCAGATGATGAAATGGCTTTGGGAGCCAGGAGACATAATAGCAAAGGGCTTGATTCACCAAATGATTACACACACCCTTTCAACTAGACTACACATTTTGCAGGCTACAATCAGGTCTTCATTTTTCCAGTTTGCTGACACCCCCTCCCCCCAACACACACACTTTTACGTTCCTCAGTCATACAGTGCATTCTTTTGAGAGGTGCAAAAGACTGTGGATTTAGAAAAAGAGGTGTTTCTGTTTCATGTCTAACATGGAAAATGTTCCTTTCACATGCAGATAATATAAAATGAAATCTGGTTCAAAATTTATAATTGGAACAATTTCAATGAAAAATCAGTTTCAAAAGTCCTGAAATGTTTTTGCTAAGTTTCACTGGTATTTTGAAATTTCCCAAAATTTGGCAAAAAGTGGGAATGTTAAAAATGTCAGTTTCATTTGCAAAACAATGTTTGTATCTATCCCCATTCTCATCACAAAATTATTGCTACCTATTCTGGAAGCAACTTACATCCCCTCGTATGGTAAAAAAAACAAGGGGACTGGCATTCAGTAAGTAGTCATTACATGAAATGTACTACAGGTTGCATACGTCCATCTTTGCACTTTCACATCCTAAATATTTTAATAAAGAACAATTAGCTTAATTTAAATGCAGTATGTTAATAAAGGGTTGGTTGGGTTAGAGAGAATCAAATATTCAGAATATATAAGATCATAGAAATAAGAGGCCAAATCCTACCAACAGCTAGGCAACAACCAGCACCGTTCAATCGCAGGTACTCACTGCCTACAGATCTATCCACCAATGCTGCATTCCCTGGACCAAGCCTTCATTGCTGTACGCAGGGAGAAGAAAGTCCAATATATCCTGGTGAAGTGCTATAGGAATGAGGCAGTGTTCCAGGAGATCTCAGTCAAAATGGCATAGCAGGGCTATGCCTAGGACATGAACCAGTGCCAGCAGCAGGTCAAAGACTTGAAGCAGAGCTACAAGGATATCCAGGACAACTTTGCCTCCTGCTACAGGAGACAAATATCTCCCTACTACAAGCTCCTGGACCAGTTCTTCTGCATAGATGGAGCCATTGTTGCATCCCAGAATCTAGTGGATATAGTTCCCCCAATGTCTGCTCCCGCTGCAACTGCTCCTAGTCCCAGATGATGGCAATATCGCTCCCATAGATTACCCCTAGACAGTTCAGGAACCCCTTCTTTCGAGAACCTCTCCATTACCACTGTGTGGTTGGCCAGTTGCACTACCCAGTCCAGCAGCACTTCCACAGTCACTCTGCAAATCACCACAAGCATGGTGCCCCCCATGGAAGTTCCAATACCAAATTGCATAGCAACAGAGTGGCAGGAGTCTGGAGTGGTGAGCTTCCAGATGGTGGGTACAGCCTTGTGAATGGCGTCGGTGACTGAAGCTGCATTTCCTGATAGGTACCTCTCAGCGCACACCAGCTGCCCTTGCATGACTACATTCCTCCCCAGTATGGTACATTGTCACTGGAGGTAGGTAAGTGCACAGTTTCGAAGCAGGAGCCAACTCCACAGAGTAGTGCGTCCCACTATCCCAAACGAAGATCGAACAAGAGCCTGTCTGTGCCTTGAAATCACATCAACCCAACAACAGAAGAAGGCTTGAGTCTGTTATATTGCTCACAAGTTCTGTTCAGCAGCAGTAATGAAGGCCTGGAACATGATAACAAGCACAAGGAAGTTCTCAACATGCATCTCCATGGCTGTGATAATCCATGAACTCCAGAGACCACGCACCAAATGTTCTTGAACAGCTTAAAGAGCTAGGCAGCTGCCCAGCTAGGTTTGGCTGCACACCACATGTGAGCAACTACTTGCCACTATTGATCATGTGTCCTCACAGGACTGGTTGTGCGCTGAACGTAAGCTGGTATTAGATGCTATTGGTTGAAAAGTTTTGCAAAGCTTATGCTGGGTGTATTGCTGCACTGGCACTGCCAATCCAAGTGGCTATTGAACTGCATAGATATTTCTCACAAGCACATTAGTGCACATGCCAACTCATCTAAGAATGTTACAGATGCAAGGAGCAGGGAAGCAGGATTTCTTTTTTTTAATGGGCAGCGCTGAATGTTAAGAAATGGCCAGGTGGAAGGAACTGCTAGATAGTGAAGGTCACTGTGCTCAGAACATATGTGGGAGCAGAGCTGCCCATTGATACATATGACTCAGCACTGCGTACAACTAGTGCTTAGAAATGATAAGTAGTAGTAGTTGTAGTGACAAAAAGTTACTCATATATTTTCTTTATCTTTTGCAAGTAACCTTTTTTGCTTACAATGAACGTGAGGAGTCATAACACCATAAAAAGCTATTGTTGCTGGTTGTTTGCCTGGGATAGCCAAATGGCCTTTTGTCTGTAAGTGCTGTTGCTGTGGCTGCCTGGGGTACAGGGCCCAGAGAATTTGGGGTGGTGGTAAGAGATACCCTGGCTTTTGCTGACACTTGGGTGAAGCCTGATGTACAGAGAGAACTGTCAGACCCATCCTCCAAGGCAGTCAACGTGCTCATAGGGTGGCACATGCACAAAATGGGGTTCTATGTATACATGATGGAGTGCAAACCTTGCGCAACCCTGCTGCAGTTCCAAGTTCAGCAGAATGAAAGAGTGGGATGCAAATGAGAATTACTTTTCTGAACATTTGTGCACTGTGAAAAGTAGGGCAGTCACTAACAGAGGCTCGACCTTCCCTGCCATTTTTTCTCATCACTGCCCTGATGGTGGTGAGAGGATACTCATGGGACCACCAGGGGTGCCTTGATTGGATGACAGAGATGAATTTCTTCTAGGACACAAGTAATACGGACACAAGTTGGTTCATAGAATATGAACCAACTGAAGGAGAGCTCATTGTCCTATATGAAGTTTGGACACTCAGAGAAGTGCAGAGTGCCCCGGCAAGTGGGGATGTTTTCTGCCCTCACTGTATGGTAATGCAGAAGATACTATAGAGGGGGTAGAAAAGGTTTGACTGGGGATTTTATGTGAACTAAGCAGTCCAACCCCACAGTGGGCGAGACTCCAATAAAACTGTATGCTGCTACCTGTCCGTATGTCACTGTGAGCCATAAATGCGAGAAACTGATTTGACAACATGCAAAGATGGATTACTTTTGCTTTCAATTTTTACTTTCACTTTCAAATTTCACTATAGTGTGAGTCATGACGCACGATACTGGAAAGTGGGGGAGTTGGTAGGCAGAGCGTGGTAGGGAAGAACACCTGCCCATATATTAGGTTTGCCACACTACACCTGTGAGTGGGGCTGCCCAAACACACAAGAAATCAGGGGTGTGTACCAGGCCCCCATGTCAATTTTGTTTTTTGTTTTCGTTATTTAAAAATGTTATTTTCTTTATCGTTATTAATAACAATGTTTTTGTTATCATTGTTGTTATCTGTATTGGTATAGTTTCAAATTAAGATTTTATTTTTGGTATCGGTATCAATTCCGATAGCTATATTATATATATAACAACATAATATATATAATAAAACAGACTAGCCTAAATACCTATATAATATCTAATCTCACTATATATGTACACAACTAATATCTATCTAAATCTAAGGGAGACGGTAAGGAAAAAGGAAATTTATTATCTAATCAATTATCTATATAACTATTCTAATCTAATCTTTATGTCTATAATATATATCTAATCTATACTACCGATCTATATATAATGTACAGGGGGAGAAGGGCAGGGAAAGGGGAAATGTAAGGTATGTGGAAGGAAAGGTATTGGTAATACAATGAGTGCTAGGGAGGATTTTTTTGTGCAAGCACCACAGTTATGTAAACACAACCTAACAAGCAGAGCTCTCACAGAATTGAGCGAAAAAGCCTGGCCCTCCCATTATAAAGGGTCGCAGTTCCCTCCCCCAGAGTCCCCCTGATTGGTTGTGGGAAGTAGTAGGCATTGAGCAATCACAGAGTGCCATGAGACTACTGGGGCCTGCTTGCGCTGCTAATTGGCCAGCGATACATGCATCAGATACTGCTGAGCTGATCGCCCCTCCCAACACAGGCACAGTTCAAGAGTTCAACCCTGTTTAGGGCTCCGAGATGACTGCTCCCTCTTCCCCTCTCCACATTTTCCCTCCAAAAAACAACTGCCACAGCACTAATAATAATGATAACATTGTCGTTTTCATTATCATTGTCGTTATTCTCAACTGTCGTTTTCATTATCATTGTCATTATTCTCAATTATTGTATTCATTATTGCAATAACAAAAATAAAAATGATAATTTTCATTATTGTTATTACAATAACGATAACAATATGCACACCCCTAAAAGAAATACACGCAGCACGCAGCACAACAGTTATTAGGTTCTATACTCTAAACAAGCGAATGAGGGCTGCACGGACCAAGTCTGGACTCCAGGGGGCTATTGTCTTGTTTGTTAACACCCATAGTTTCATTCATGTCTGTGTACCTACATTCACTTAGACAACTGAAAGGCCAGCCCTAGGAATATATTTGGAAAGAGACAAGTGAGTAGGGAAGAGAAATAGGGACTAGAAAAGAGGCGAGTCGACATGACCAATTCTATGGCAGCTTTAGACATTAATAAACCTTTTTAAATAACATCCATATGTGAAATTTAAGATCATAAGAAGTGGGAAAACTTATTCACTGATCTAGATATATTTCACATCATCCCCACTAACATTTCATGCAGATTTTACATCTCAGGCATCCCTTTGTTAATATTATATTTGTTATGCGATAACTAGACAGTGCAATAATGGGCACTGGGTTTTGTGATTTACTTCTCCACTACTAGATTCCATCCTTAAATTTACACATTCCATAAGTCCTTGAGATGGGATAGGGGTCTAGTATTTTATTATATGTATATATTGTTTTCATTACATTTCATCATGTCCATGTAATTGGAATTATCTGTTGGGGATACGTAATCTGTTTTATGTATTTCTATTCCTGGCTCTATCTTGTTTTGCACAGCCAGCGCCTAAGAAAAATGAAATCTAAACAGCATCCCTGTTGGAAATAGCTGGATCGCATTCAAATCACATCCATACTGCTCCCTGTACAAACCAAACAGGTCACCTTTGGAAGGGAATGTGCACAACATTACAACATCCCTGGCAGTGTGATTTCTCCTGTATCCCTCACTGCATGAGAGTGTTTGCTTCTGGGGGAGAATAGAACGAGTTTTACAGAAACATCAATGAGGAAAAAAATGTTTTCTGTAGGAGAAGTTCATTTAGCTTTAATTCAGAAGGAAAAGAGCAATAATCTCAGGACTAAGAAGGGAGCCACTGTAGCATTTCGATATCCTGAACTGAGGGGGGGGGGGGGGGGAATCTGCTCAAATCTCCTTTCTCTGCATATGAACATAAATAGATAAAGAGGAAATGAGTATATTGAGCACATGAGAATAAGAATGTTTGCTGCCTGATTCTTCAGTGCTTGAATGTGCAGGGGTTGGGGTAGAAACAGGTTAAAGCAGAAAGGGAAACAGAGGGAAACAGACAATGCATTCATGTGAGCAAAGCTGTGCTTGCCTAGTACTAGGGCTAAGGTGAACGAAAGGTCTGCATTTCAGCTCATTTACATTCTAAGGACTGAACTTATGCCCACACCTCTTTGGGCATGCCTGTTCTTTGCCCGTATCCTTTACCTAGAGCATATGTGAACAACTATGGAAGGGATCAAGATTTACCTTCCCTCAGACTGAAGAACTACACCTAAGGATTTTTTATTGTTGCTGTCGCAGGACAGTGCTTTGGAAGGTTCTAGAGTTCTAAAATAACTGTAAAGCTGGCACAGTTTCCCCTGCTCAGTGTTAAAAGACTTTGACACACACTACGATTCTTTGCCACTGTCAAATTGTCAGAAGGTGGCTCATTTTGAACTAGCATGAATGAGAAGAGAAGAAAGAGACCAAAATTCAGACTTTCACAGCTGGATAAGCCTGTGGCATGGCCAGAGCTTCAGAAAATTTTAAACTACAAAAAAGTTTAACACAGAAAGGCAAAGTACACACCTGCTCATAAATTAATGCAATGAGGAGTGAAACTGAAAACATTTATAGATCCGGTGACTTCACTGATAAGGGGAAGACAGATGAATTAATATTGGGTCAGGAACTGGTCCAGATTATAGAACCAAAGGGAGTTTAAATAAATGGATATTTTAGGTCATAGGAAATTTGCAGAGCCTAGAACTATTGGAGAGTTCGTTTTCTGTTGAATAATACACAGCAGAAGTTTCTTCAAAACAGAACTTTACTGAGAACTCAGAAGACATGCTTCCATACTGTACAGACTGCATAGGACAAGATGGAGGACAGAGAGAGGAGAAGAGAAGAGACAAGGAGAGAAAAAAAACCTGTTTCATCCCTTGACCCTCCCCCTAATGGACAAGCCCCACATTAAGCTTGCAGGGCTTGCAATGGGCTTTTATTTGTGACTGTTGCACAATCCAACAAGAACATGGGATAGTGGCAAACAAATATTACCACAAACCCAGTGATACTTTCTCAGGGTATCTAACAAAAGATAGATCAGTCGCTAGGGGTGGGACACTGGGGAGAATACCGGATACCAGATTTACCAGTATCGGATTTCCCTGGTACCGCATTTACCGGTATCCGCATACCAGATTTTTAACTTTTGCCGCTTAACCAGATTTTTAACATTGCGGCTATTATCTTCAATGGCCGCATGTTAAAAATCTGGTATGCCGGTACAGGTAAATATCAGATTTATCTGATTAAGCCGGTACACCCAAATACCGGCAATATCGGTTCTCAGGAGAACCGGAATTCCCATCCCTGTCAGTCGTTAACAGGCCATTTGTGGACCTGTTGGGGGCAGGGCAGAGGATGTTAGGGATGTGAGAACACGGTTCGGAAGTTCAGAGTTCGGACCAAACTCGCTCTGTTCGGATGACCAAACCCGAACCTGAACATGACCTGACTGAACCGAACTAGATTCCAAATGTCAAAACGACCGAACAGTTCGGTCAGTTCGGATCATGTTCGAGTGGCAAAAACGTGTCACTGAAAGGCAAAACGTAACAGAGAGGGGGAGTCAGCTGAGGAGCAGAGTTCCAGGCACCAGGGGTGGAGAGGCTTGGAGTAGCAGCCAGCCTGCCCAATCACCATCCCTTTTCGACTCAGACCACTGGCTTCGCAGTCTGTGATTGGCCATGGGCTAGGCTGTATGGAGCCAAGAAACAGCCACTCTAGCCCCAGGACCCGCCACCAGGGTTCTGGGGCCAAGTTACAGGCAGGCAGGCCAATATGTACCTAGAAGCTTCCACTTTAGCCCCAGGATCCACCGTCATGGGTCTGGGGCCATCATTCCTCACACGGAGGCGATGTCTTTCCACCACATCAAGAAACAGCCACTCCAGCCCCAGGACCTGCCGTCAGGCTTCTGGGGCCATGTTACAGGCAGGGAGGGCTGTGGCCGACATCCAGAAGCTGCCACTCAAGCCCCAGGATCCACCCTCAGGGTTCTTGTGCCCTGTTTTCCACTCATGGTGCGCTGTTATTCCACCTTTTCTTTACACAACCTGCTGTTCATGGTGAGAGAGAGAGAGAAAGAAATAGGAGAGAGAGAGAAAGTCTCCCCACTGCTAGAAGGAGAGACAGACACGATTCCACCCGTGCTGTCACCTGCACTATATGGCCAGAGAGAGAGAGAGAGGTTCCCAGCTAAAATGAGAGAGATGGGTGTCAGAAAGAGAGAGGTAGGTGTATCCAGCTACCCTGGCTGCCACCTGCCAGAACCAGGAAGAACTCCCATTCTTTTTCATGCGCCCAATGCCCATTGCCCACATCCAGCATGCAGCAAACCTACCATAATGAGGTGGAATATAGCACAACATATTATATGTGCCTGCCTGCCTGCCTGCCTGCCTGTGTGCATTCCTGTACCTACTGCTACCACCTATCACATGATTGAAAATCAGTCATGCCTGCCCGTCCCAGGAACCATCAACTAGATTCTGGGACCATCATTCCAGTAACTGGGGGCCGCATTCCATTCCATTCCACTGCATCCAGAAGTCCGGTGCCCGTATGCCAGCCGAACCCCCCCCCCCAACAGCCTACTCCTCCGCACCCACCCATGGATGCCCGCTGAAGCTGCTGGAAATAAAAGCCCCTCCGACCACCAGCTTCCACCGCCTGCTGCCAAGGAGCCTGTCTCTCTTTCTCTCTGTCACACTCACCCACACAAATACAAGCCCTGCACCTCCTGGGGGGCTGTCTGCAAGTTGAGACCCTGCTGCTGGCACAGCACATCTTTGGGTTAATAACTATGCTATGTGGGGTGGCAGGTGCTGCTAGTAGGGATCGACAAGCTGTCTGAGATTCTGCCACCTGCCAGCCAGAACTTCAGCACATAGGGATAAAAGATTGGATAGGTCAAACGAAGCTCGTAACAAGAAATACAACAACTTTTATTAAAACTATTTATATAACAACAACAAGAACAAAGCAACGCCAACAACGTTCTGAAAACAAAAGCAAACATTGAAAGGAAACATAAATTAAATTATTAGTCTCTGTCCCCCGGGACTTCTTTCTTCTTCTTCTAAGCATTTATACCCCACCCCTCCTGAAACAGCTCGGGGCGGGTGTTTCAGAACTTGGGGGAAAGGCAACAACCGCTGGGGTGCAGCACAGGGCTGAGGGGTGGCCACCTGGGACTCTTGTTGGTCTGTGGGCCATGGCAAACTCCACGGCCCCTTACACGGACCGATGCCACCTGGAGAGTGCCTGGTGGTATAGTTCCAGGCATTCCATCTCGGCGGAGCTGTACTGGCATATGCCTTCACCTTCTTCTTCTCCACCTGGAACGCCTGGAACTGCTCCACCAGGCGGTTCTCCATGGTGACTGCTGTCTGCTGCAGGCCGGCCACGAAGTCCCGGGTGGGCCTCTCCAACTCGGCCCAGAAGGCTCCTGGGGCCTGGGGGTCTCCACATCGGGGCTGGAGGGGGGGGCTTGCATGTTGTCTTTTTTGGGTTGCCTTCCCCCCCTTCTTCTGGCACTGAGGCTCCATGGCCACACCAGAGTCCTCCTCCTTCCACCTCACTCTCCTGCCATGAGTTCGCTCGATGTGGGCAATGAGCCCCGATGTGGTCCCCTCTTTTTGCAGCCGGAATCTTTTATGGCAGATCTAAAAAGAGCATAAAAAGATAGGAACATAAGAAGTGCCATACTGTGTCAGACCAATGGTCTGTCAAGCCCTGCCTGCATTCTGTCTCCACAAGTGGGTGGACTGGGAGGTCAATCTCTCTCTGCAGGGGACTTCCATTCCTAACAGGTCATAG
>QEPC01012913.1:9150310-9168096 GCA_003113815.1 Sphenodon punctatus
CCATGCCTCAAACTCCCTCCCTACCCACATCCACCTTGCCCCCTCCCTCCGCTCCTTCAAATCCCTCCTCGAGATCCACTTTTTCCTAGCCGCCTTTCCCAATGCCTGCTAGTCGTTCCCCATATACTTACTGTCTGCCCTCCTCTGCAGACTGCTGCAACCAACCTGATTGTAACCAAGTCAAGCACACACACCTGAGACTTCGCATCCGTTTGAATGTTTGTTTGTCTTCTCCCCTGTCTCTCCCACTGTTCCCTCTCCCTGTCTCCTCCTCCTTGTCTTTTAGATTGTAAGCCACAGGCAGGGACCGCATCCATTTCTATGTTCTGTACGGCGCCAAGTACATGACTGGTGTTTTATAAATGTTAATAAAATAATAATAATAATAATAATAATAATAACAACAACAATATTCTGTTTGCTTTTTTGACTGCTGCTGCACATTGGGCTGAGGATTTCAGTGTATTGTCCACAATCACCCCCAGATCCTTTTCCTGAGTGGTAACTCCTAGCTTAGTACCCAGCAATGTGTACTCATAGTTTGGGTTATTTTTCCCTATGTGCATCACTTTGCACTTGTCCACATTAAATCTCATCTGCCATTTAGATGCCCAGGCATCCAGTCTCGTAAGATCCTGTTGCAGTTCTTCAGTCTGCTCGTGTTTTAACTACCTTGTATAACTTGGTGACATCTGCAAATGTGATCACCTCACTCTTAATGACCTTTTCCAGTTAATTAATTAATAGATTAAACAGCACCAGTCCCAATACAGATCCCTGAGGCACACCACTTTTTACATCTCTCCATTGTGAAAACTGATCATTCAGTCCTACTCTTTGCTTCCTATCCTTTAACCAGTTACCAATCCATAGTAAGACACTGCCTCCTGTCCCATGACTTTTTAATTTTCTCAAGAGTCTTTTATGTGGGACCTTATCAAATGCTTTCTGGAAATCCAAGTACACTATATCTACCGGGTCTCCTTTGTCCGCATGCTTATTTACATCTTTAAAGAATTCCAACAGATTAGTGAAGCATGACTTACCTTTGCTAAATCCATGTTGACTCTTCCCCATTAAGTCATGTTTATCAACATGCCCAGTGATTCTGTTCTTAATGATAGTTTCCACCATTTTTCCTGACACAGACATCAAGCTTACTGGTCTGTAGTTTCCAGGATCACCTCTGGATCCCTTTTTAAATATCAGGGAGGGTTAAATTTGCCACCCTCCAGTCCTCAGGTACAGTGGCAGATTTTAGTGATAGGTTACAAATTAATAACAGTATGTCTGCAATTTCAAATTTGAGTTCCTTCAGAACTCTGGGGTGAACACCATCTGGTCCTGGTGATTTGTTAGTATTTAGTTTGTCAAATTGCTCTAGATCCTCCTCCAGAGACATGTTGATTTGTGACAACTCTTCCAATTCATAACTTACAAAGTAAGGATCAGGCATGGGTATCTCTCCAACATCCTCTGCAGTGAAGACCAAAGCAAAGAACTCACTCAGCTTCTCTGCAATGTCCTTTTCCTCCCTAAGCACCCTTTTCGCCCCGTGGTCATCTAACGGCCCAACTGACTCTCTAGCAGGCTTGCTGCTTCTGATGTACTTGAAAAAGTTTTTATTATCAGTTTTAGCATCTTTAGCTAATCTTGGGGCCGCCAACCTTGCATGCATAACTGAAACCTGGCTGGACGATGAATTGGGGCCAATTTTGGCTGACCTGGTGCCAGCCAAGTACTCCGTGCAGCATAAGACTAGGTCTGGAGCTCAGTGGAGTGGAGTAGCCGTGCTTTTTAAGGACTCACTGTTCTTCCAGAGGTTTCCAGTGCAGAATTCATCTGGCATGGAGTGTGCCCTTCTAGTGCTTAATTTGGCCTGGGATAGATTAGGGATCCTGTTGCCAAGCACCCCACTGCAGCACAGCCTCCCTGACTGTTAACACTGATCTAGCTGAGCTGGTCTCGGAGGTGGTGTTGCGGTCACCCAGACTTATTGTTTTGGGGGACTTCAATATCCATGCCCATGCTAGCTTGTATGGAACAGAGCAGGAGTTCATGGCCTCCATGGCAACCATGGGCCTATCCCAGGTAGTAATGGGCCTGACATATGAGAGGGATCACATGCTATATTTGATTTTCTGCACTGACCTGGGATCAGGGGGTCCTATGATTGGGGGTGTGAAAGCAACACCCTTGTCGTGGTTGGACTATTACCTCCTGGAAGCTCTGTTCCTGGAGCACCAATGCCCCCTTTGGGATGCTGGACCTATTAGATTGGTCTGCCCCCAGTTGGTTTCCAGAACTGTCCGGGGGAGTTTCCCACAGACCTCGATGGCCGCTCTGTCGAAGACCTCATCACATTATGGAACAACACCTTGACTGAGGCCATCAACACGGTGGATCCAAGTGGTCCGCTCCCACTGCCACGCCAACCCAGGTCCCCATGGTACATGGAGAGTCTGAGGCAGCAGAAGCAGGAGGGTAGGTGGTTAGAGTGTAGGTTGCACCGGACCCGAGCTGAATCCGACCAATTGCGGCATAGATCATTTTTTAAAGACTCTGTCAATGCTGTGATGGCAGCAAAGAAGGTTTTCTTCGCTGTCATCAAAGCATCTGTGAAGTCATGTCCAGAGGAGCTTTGCTGGGTGGTGAGGGTTTTGGTCAGTTCAGCCTGTCTTTGCCAGGAACTGGAAGTGTTCAGTGCTCAATGTGACATTTTGATTGATTACTTTGCAGATAAAATTGCTCGTATTCACCATGACCTTGGCACAACCATTTCTGATGCAGAGTTAGAGCTGGGGGTTATGAAAGCCCAGCCTTGTCCTTTTTTCTCGGATTGGTTTCAGTCGTTGTTGCCCACCAATGTGGAGGAGGTGCTGAGGGTTGAGTAAGCTGTAAATAAGTTCCATGCCCATCCTGGCTGGTAAAAGCCAGCTGGGAAATGTTGGGACCATTGCTGGCTGGGGTGATCAACACCTCCCTTTGGGAGGGCAGAGTGCTGAGCTGCCTTAAGGCAGTGATTATTTGGCCTCTGCTTAAGAAGTCATCATTACACGTTGATTCCCCTGCCAGCCTTTTTAGGGAAGGTTATTGAACGGGCGGTGGCTCATCAGCTTCAGGTGCATCTGGATGCTATCAGATTCCTGGACCCTTTGCAGTCTGGTTTCCATCCTGGGCATGGCATGGTGACTGTACTTGTGGCCTTGGTCAATGACCTTCGCTTGGAGTTAGATTGGGGAAATTCTGCTCTGTTGATTTTATTCAATCTTCCAGCGGCCTTTGATACCGTTGACCATGAGGTGTTGTTGACTCGTCTGCAGGACCTGACTGGAGTAGACAGGACTGCTCTTGAGTGGTTCTGCACTTCCTTGGCTGGGAGGTCTCAGCATGTGGTGTTGGGTGATTACTCATCATCTCCTCAGGATGTCCCTTGTGGAGTCCTGCAGGGTTCCATTCTGTCCCCTCTCTTGTTCAACGTGTATATGCAGCCACTGGACAAGGTCATTTGGAGGTTTGGGGTGCGGTGCCATCAGTATGCTGATGACACCCAACTCTACCTCTCCTTTTCATCTGACCCAGGTCCGGCAGTCTCGGCGCTTACCCAATGCCTGGCTGCTGTTGGGGGACTGGATGAGGGCGAGTAGACTGAAGCTGAATCCTGACAAGACTGATGTGATGATGGTTGGCCAGTCTTGTGACCTGGAGGAGACTAGGAATCCTCTTATTGATGGGGTCTGGCCCCCTCTGGTTGACTGGGTTCACAGCCTCGAAGTGCTTCTGGATCCTTTACTGTGCCTGAATTGCCTAGTCACAGTGGTGGCCAGGAATACTTTTCACCAACTCCATCTGGTGAGGAGGCTACGGCCTTTTCTTTCATACTTGGATCCGGCCACTGTCATCCATGCTTTCATCACCTCGAAGGTAGAATACGGTAATGTGCTCTACGTAGGGCTGCCCTTGGTGATGGTTCAGAGACTGAAGCTGGTGCAGAATGCGGCGGCTCACATCCTTACAGGGGCGCGTCACCATGAGCACATAACCAAGCCACCCTGAGATGCCTGAGGCAGGAGGGGACGGCATATAAGTTTTAAAAATAACTAAATTAAAAAATTAATAACACCAGTGCTCCATTCACTACACTGGCTGTTGATAGCCTTCCAGGCCCAATTCAAGGTGCTGGTGATGCTCAAGATGGCCTAGGCCCCAACTATCTGATCACCTGGCTCCACGTGTACCTTCCCCTCTGCAATTGACTTGGGGCACCGTTCTTCACTGGGTGTCCCTGGTTTTTTGCCAAGTCTCGACTATGAGGAGGACATTCTTGGCCATCACACCTTTACTATGGAGCTCCCTCCCACATTAGGTCTGTCTGTGTTCAAGCCTGGTGGCCTTCGGAGGCAATGTAAGACCACATTGCCTCTGGGTTTGTTCCATTGGGCTTTTGGCAGCAGGGACTGAATTGGGGCCGGGGTGGTAATTTAAGAGAGAGGATGGACTGGAGAATGGGGATAGGGATTAATAATAAAATAAAAGTGATATGTGGGACAGATTCAGAGATAGTCAAAATGGCACCTACAAATGTATCAAAACCAATTCCGTTCCTTTACTTGCTACGATTTTGGACTTCATATAGAAACACATTTTGAGAACCATTATACATTTACAGATGCTATCCAAGTCTGAAATATGTTTGGCCTGGTTATCAAAGGTTCTCATATCCAGGCTGTGATTTTGAAGCAATGCTCACAGAACATCTTGAATCTAAAGATGTGATTAGCTATGGAGATGTGATTAGCTTAATTCTTGCACGACACATTAGAAAGGCTACAACACAGGGGGGGCCCCGAAAATTTTGATGCGGAGGCCTATGTGTGTGTGACCACTACCATGTGCTCCTGAATCACACAAACTGCTGCCAAGAAATTATTCAATTGAGACAGGCACAATTTACCAGGATAATATTAGAATATAAGAAGCTGCCTAACTGAATCAGACCAATGGTCCATCTTGGCCCAGTATTGCCACAACCTGACACAGCAGCAGCTCTCCAGCAGAGGCCTCACCTAGACATTCTACCAGAAATCCTGAATTAGAGATGCTAGGGATTGAACTTGGGACCTTATACATGGCAAAGCATGTGCTCTACCACCTGAGCCATGGCCCACCCTTAGCTTGTGTGTAGTATTAATGTAGTTATTACACAAAGGAGTAAAACTGGAAAGCAGAACAAATATTCTAATGTTTGTATTTCCAAATAGCCTCTACTATTCAGACACCTAAATGAGAAGGAAGCCACAGTAGTTTGTACATATTTATAGCAATCCCCCCATATTTTATTTATGATTTAACCAGCAGTGAAATGGCTGACAATGGGTGTTTTCAGATGTGACGGTGGCCTGCTTTATTCTACTTTGACCCAGTTTAACCCACGGGCCACCATCACATTAGTTCTCAGGTGCCAGATGTTGGCACGGGATAGATCCTGGCCATGTTGCCAGCTAGCGCAGGCTGTAATTTGGGAAAGTCTCCAAGTCACAGCTCATGCTAGCCTCCACCACAGCTGGGATCCGACCACCCGACCGGGAGTATAGCAGGCTATCACATTTGAAATCTCTGCTTTACTGGACTGGTCCAGAGTCCCCACTGGTTCTGGGCGCCAAGGTAGCCGTTACTGGCCACCATGGATGCACATTGGGGGGAGGGGGGCCAGGCAGTGCGGGCTGCTGGGTGCAGGGCAGGGCAGAGCAGGGCAGGACGCACGTCCATGCATCTCCCTGGCCTCCCCAGCAGCTCAGCACCCATCATGTTAGTTCAGGGGCCCAGCCAGGTCTTGGCCACAGTGGTCTCCAGACCAGGTAAGTCCATGACAGTGGCTTGCAACCACCACATGTGAAAAAAACTATTGTTAATAAGTTATCATCATTAGGGTTCAGACTTAACACTTTCTATCAGTAGTGCATTTCATGCTTAGCTCTGAGCAGTTATTTCAGTCTGTGTACATATTTGGATGTCCATCATTATATTGACCAATATCTGGCTCACTTTAAACTAGATTAAATTTAAATTTTGTAACTGAAGCTTAGAGTCTAGAACACAAATAGGCAGCAACCTAAAAACAGGGCCATCTGGCTGAGCAGTTACACATTCTCCTCATTCACTGCTTGGTGCCACATAGCAACTATTGTCAGACGCAACCAATTAGAAGGTAGGCCTCAAACTGTTGGAGTCATCAGGTGCTACCAGATGGACCACATGCAAATCTATCCTGCATTGAAATTGATGGGCGCATAACAAGTCGAACAGATGTTTATGCCACTGCTACTCGATAATTTCTTCCCACCAGCTGCAGCACACCTGATTGAAGGAGAGAACAGCAGCTCTAGGCTGGCAACAGGCATGTAGCCCCAGAATAGGAACTACTGGGCCTGTGTAGGAAAAATTTCATTCCAAAGAGCATCCATCTGCAGAAGTACCTCTATCCCAAGCACCTCCTCAATCCCTTCCTCTCACTACCCCCTCATCTCCCTTCTTCTCATTCATCTCACCCCCTTAGTGCTTTCTTTTACTCCTTGTGAAAGCACCCTTTTAGTCCCTTCCCCAGCCTGTTTCTTGCTCATTTTTCCACCCTGCCACCCTCTACTCACCACAAACACCATGGAGATGTGCAGGAACTAGAATGGCCCTTCACTAAAATACATGTCTCCAAAAACCAGTAGGGCATGCACATCTCTAGATGTAACTAACAATGACTATGTGCTAGCAACAGTTACTTGTCTGCTGCCATTATTTTTCAGATCCCAAAATTTGTTAAACGTGTAGCAAGGTGTGTGATGGACATAACAGCCAAATAAGTGTTTATCACCACAAATTTATAGCTAATATTACATGTGGTAACACTCATCAGTTTTCTGGTAGCTTCATCGCCTTAGAAACAAACAATCCCCTACTCATTATCTACTAAAACATTCCAAGGCATAAAAGAATAATTGCTCATGTACACAAAGTGAGTTATGTTTTTAACTCACAGGTAAAATTTGTGTCAGAATCTAGCAATTTATTTTTGTCATTTATCACTATTCATTATAGCAAAAACCAGCCCTATATAGTTTGCCAATTGTTAGAATTTTGCAAGGCTTTTCCACAACTGAAACAAATAGCTCTCAGCAACAAGCAGTCAAATTAACGAAGCCTGGTTTCTTAGTGGGCAATGCTCAATGTAAGTCAGTTGGGCAGTTTTGGAAGAAAAAAAAAAAGGTCACCCTATCCCCTTCCAGGTGCAATACTTTGGATCCCTATTTGTCCTTGGGCCTTCTAACCTGCTATCAAATTGAAATTGGCATGTCGGAACAAAAGTTACTAAGAATACAGATGTGTGTCTACAGGGGGGCGTGGGGAGGTTAACACATGGGCTGGGAGTCCATCAGACCCCAGAGCTTCCCTGTGCCCTCCCTGCATCTGCCTTGCGTGAGCTCTACGTGAGGACCATAGCAGACAGGCCAGCCGTTCCCTTGGCTGCAGTCTGCCAATATGCTGCCTCCCCCCTCCACCATAGACTTGCAGTCACTCCTGAGTCCCTGCTCTAAGATGCGAGCACAACTCTGTAGTGGAGAACGCGGCCTGCCCTGTGACACCC
Organism: Sphenodon punctatus; assembly: GCA_003113815.1. Classification (NCBI taxonomy): domain Eukaryota; kingdom Metazoa; phylum Chordata; class Lepidosauria; order Sphenodontia; family Sphenodontidae; genus Sphenodon; species Sphenodon punctatus. The sequence goes on from QEPC01012913.1 coordinate 9,157,947, forward strand.
CACCCCATCAGACGGGAGGCAGCCCTGGGGCAACGCGTTGCCCCAGTTTGGGTTTGGTTGTCCCACAAAACGTGACTCGCCTTTCTGGGGATGACACCGTCCAGAGCTACCTGCCCAAGTCCAAACAAGGGCAAACATCTGGCAGGTAAATTTGGAGCAATATGGGGCCCCATCTCATGTGATCACACACACGCACGCACGCACACACACATGGTGACTGCTTAAGTCTTCTTTCCATGGGAAAGCTAAAAAATGCAGACAATCTGTGGCAGTTACTGTGTCGGGAGGTACCTGTCAAAGTCTTTTGCAGCATGTTGCTCATTTTTTCAGTCGTTCAGGATACATCCAGGATGTGACCCAATTACTTGCTTCCTGCAAGATGACGCTGACTCTCTCTCTCTCTCTCTAAGGCCTTGATCCAAGGTCTGTGCACATGCATGGACCAAAGCTACCCTGTGCACATGCACACACTGTGCACACGTGGGCTCTCACAGCCAAAGTCTTCCATTGCCTGACTGCACCACCACATGGCAGAGGGAGAGGCAGAGCTACAGTGGGCTTTGGCTGTAGCACCACATGCACACATAGTGTATGTACATGGAGAGTAGGTTCAGTCTGTGCACGCAGACCTTGGATTGGGAGCAAACACACTATTTAGATTGCATGTGTTTGTTTTTCAAAATGGACAGTCCAGTTCTGTGCACATTTAAGCCAATGACTGTTTCTGAAGCAAGAATAATCCAAAATTCAGGCAGCCTAAATTAACTGCAATTTTTTTTAAAAAATATCATTACTTGAAAGACCATACTCAAGCTCAGCATTTAAGTATTTATTTCTGACTGAAAAGCTATAAACTAGACTGTCTGGCTCTTCTCCATCCCAGCCACTCCATTAACTCAACTGCTTGTGCACATTCCCCTCTGGTGGAGACTTGGAAAAATTGCAAAGACATAAAGGAAGCAGTTGCTTGAAAATGACCCTATCACAAATACTGCCAAAGCTCCAGCGAAACAAACTAAAATGATTATTAAAGTATTTCAATGTAAGCATAAAAAGGACAGTATTTAAAAAGTGAAATGTTTTCAAAGTGCTTAGATGGTGTTGCCCTGGAAATATTGCTCATCGTCTGCTAACAGCTTCTCCACCTCTATTTTATCTCTATTGATCTTATCCCTATTTATTATTTGTACCGTAGTAGTATCCAGCTAGGATCAGGAACTCACTCTCTTAGCACCAGATACTTCCTTCTTGTTTCAGTTCCATTTCTTTACCCTCCTAAATGATATTAAACAACAGCACCTGGAATCATTTATCTTGTCTCTGTAGCTACAGACATATAAGAAAAGAAAATGTAAATATAGTTATAAACAAAAGTATTTTTTTTTCTCCTAATACAGTAACCAAAAAAAAGTTCCAGCTTTGTGAGCCTTCATGCAGGACTTGTGAAAGAGCTGCGTATGTGTGCACGTCATGTCCACAAGGTAAGCACCACTTAGCTACTTTAGAAAGAGTTAGAAGAATCTAGAATCTTCTACAGTTTATGCTATATCCTCCCCAGGAAATCCTCAGATAGCATAGGATTAAGCTTGATTTTGTAAACTGACTTTATTTTTAAAAGTTGGAAATGAAGAAAGAGCAAAGATACGGTTCTACATTTTATTTTAAAAAGGTCATAGACTCCATTCTCAAAATGGGAAGCATGTAACAAAGTATTTTAATTATTTGGACCTTGCTTTATCAACAACACTTTCACTGAAATCAATTAGAGTAAGTGAAGTTAAAATGGTACAGCCAAAACCAAACTGGGTGAAGGTGATTCTACTAACCACTGTTGTCAAACTATAATAATCTAAACAGAAAAGGGTAGCCTACTGCAGCGTCTAGTGATGTAGTGAGCTTCTGTTAACATTCAGCAGAAGCTGGGAAGCAAACAACCAGGTGTTCTGAATCAAGAACCCCTTCATGTATTTTGGGAAATATCAGAAGTAATGCTAGCCACTTGTTTTCTGTTTTTAATACTCAGACTTTATGTCTGTGCAAACGCATATGTTGCTATGGGAAAGATGCATTTTTAAGACAGAGAACTTGGGTGTTGCAAACATGTATCTTCTGCGAATACATGGCCACTGTTACATCTAGATAAGTTCACCAACCCATTTCTGGCCTGTGGTCATGCAAGGGATCATAGGGACATGAATATTTGTGATGGGTCACCACCACACAAACTTGCTGTTCCTGGTCACTACATATTTCAAAGTCCATCCCATCCATTGTGGCCTATTGGGCTGATGTAGCTAAGGCACACCAGTTTATGTGGTCTCAGGTGCAAAAAGAAGTGATGTGGTCAGCACCATGTCCAACATCCTTTGACCTCCACATCCAAAGGGATTGGGTACTATTCACAACTGGGTGGTGGACTTAGGTGGCCCTCCAGTAGAAGACCAAGCAGAACTTGAACCCACAATCTTCAGAGATGTAGTTGAGTGCTTTTACCACTTGGCCACCGTATCTCTTAACCCTAGCCACCACAGTGGTTTGCAATAACTGGTTTGCTAGATATATGTTCTAAGCATTATTTTGGAGGCCGCTCCTGCACTGCTGCTGGACCCTTGAGTTTCCTGTGGCCTGCAGTCCCCTTCCAAGCGGGTACTTACAACATTGCAATACTTCATTGGGAACAGTTTGTGAAGAGATGAGGGCAGGGCCCAGGGCAACCACCACTCTGGCTACCCCAGCTGCACAAAGTAAGGACTCAGCCAGCATGCAGCCACTTTAATAACTGCAGGCCTGTCTATACCATGCAGTGAGTGGTGCCACCTTGGGGTGCCACTAAAAGTAATCCTTTGGCATTGCCCCTTGGCAGCAACTTCCCAACCACTGTTACTCCCTTGCCTCTCACACTAGGGAGTCCCCTCTCTCCACCCAGCCCAACACAACCTACTCTTCAAGGAGCCATGGCTGGCCTGCCCTTCAACCATCAAACCCACATCTTCCATAATCATCAGATCCCCTGCTCAAATAACTCAAAAAACATATAAAACTCCTTTCCCACATTCCCTCCCACCCACTCTCACATCTGTCACCTCCCTCCCAACCTAGTCACCCACCCTAAGTCTGTATCTCCCCTGTCCTTGAGGGGGCCATAGGAGTCCCCAAATATCTCTCTCCTTCTCGCCCAACCGTAGAGGAGCTTCTGCAAAATATTTTATTACTGTTTTAATGCAGATTGGGTGTTGGACTGAGGGAGAGGGAGGGAGTCTGAAAGTCCATGTTGCACTGAACCAAGCAGTTAATTAGCAGAAGTACACAAAACTCACAATGTTGTTCCAGTTTTTACTGCTTCACTACTAACAACAATGTCACTGTTAATTAATATATTAATAAAATTCTGAATAAGTTATCACATAATTTTTGTGATCAGTGTATGGAGGAAGGCAAATGGGCACAATCACAGGGAGTGCTGGGTGCAAATTGTGAGACTGTAAATGGACATGGCAGCATTAGATTAATTCTAGGAATGGAAAAGTAGCTTGTACTTCTCCTTCTCCCTATCCCCAGAAAGCTGTGCATACAGATGTCTGGGGGACACTGCACATCACCCACTTGGACCATAATGCCTTTCACATGTTCCATCAAGGGATATCATCTAAGGAATGGGTGATGAGGGGGATCTTAATGGGTAGCTGCTCAAACTGGGTACATAAATCTGTATGCAAGCAGTTACCCTTTAAGGATGACATCATAATTGTATCACATATTGGCTGAACACCTGTGTATCATTACATCTGCTAACACACAACAACTACCCTGTTCTCACAATCAAGGTGGTTAAAACATGAGGGATTTGTACTACTCACCAAAAGTGTGGTTCAAGTGTGTTAGTTATTCCAGAATAACTAACACTGATGGAAGAAGCTCATGTGAACACAACAGACGCATGTGTACTTTAGGATGGCTTCTGTTTGAATTGCTCATGTGTCTCATTTCATTGTGTCTATGCGTTGATAGGGGCATTTCTTTTCAATGAGACCTGCACACATTCTTGCCCACGAAGAACTTTTGGCAACTTGAAGAATGGGAAGTGTGAGAACTGCACTGATGACTGTGAAGTCTGCTCTAAACCCAGACACTGCCTGAAATGCCTATCTCCACCAGAGATATTCTACCTGCACAAAGGCCGATGCATTCAGGAGTGTCCTGAGTAAGTTCTTTTTTACTCATCCATTCCTGTCTTCTTTGAAAACTTCCACTCACATGTCTATTGCTTTCCTCTCTATATTTAAAGTTCCAGGAAGCAAGGTATTGTAAACCACTGTTTTGAAGAGAGTTGAATAGTATCTTGGCCATTTGAAATTACAGCATGCTGAACCTTGATGCATACTCTTTCACGTGAATATAGTAATGTGCTTGATTTTTAAAAAATGCTACATGCAACTATAAATGACGTGATAGACAGACAATTATTTCGAGTAGCTGTAAGTCAGGATTTGTCATTCTGGATTTGTCATTCCAGGATAATTGTTTACACAACTGTTAATATGCTGGAATAAGTTCTAATCCAGAATAAGCACTAAACAGTTCTCCATGGCGGGGGGTGGGCTCCTGTCTGGGATAAGCATCTACACGTTCAATGTTCCAGACTTATTTAGTCCAGAGTATAAATCCTCAAAAATGAGGGTATATACTACCAGATTAAAACCAGATTTATTTATTCTGGAATAACTGTTTACACAAACACTTAATACTGTGTTTAGAGGCGTTTACTCAGAATTTATGATCGTGTAAAAACAGACATAATCTAGAAGCGGTAAGCACATAAATTTCCATCTCACAAAATGTCTGCATCCTTTTGTTAGCCGACTACATAGTTGGCCTGTATGGCTTTGACTGTTTGGCTTTTACAGTAGAAGTCAGGCCAGGCCATGTTTGCCCTAGGAAACTTCCTGGTAGGTATGGGGTAAGGAGAAAGGACCTGGGCAGTGAAACTTAAAAAGGTGGGATGCCCACAGAATTATTGGTTACTTGTATCCCTATGCTTTGTATTATGTTGTACATGATTTGGCTTTTGGCTGTAACTAAACTAACTAACTAACTAACTAACTAATGTTGTACAATGAGATTGTTTCCCTGCTGTGTTTACATGTTTTTATTGTCTTTTGGATATGACACTTCACTCTTTGTTTTGGCCTGGAGCTGTAAAACTAACTAACTAACAAAAAGTCATTTGAAACTTTGGTGTTTTAGTTGTTTCTTGAATCAGAACAGAATTTCAAAAATTCATTTGAAACAAAATCCTGAAATTTAATTTTGGCCATTTTCAAACTATGCACCTACAAACAGAACTACATTTCTTACAAGAATTTGGGGGGCACTGCGGGAAAGAAAGAAAGAAAGAAAGAAAGAAAGAAAGAAAGAAAGAAAGAAAGAATTTGTGTTGAAAATGGCCATAATGAAGTTTTTCCATAGTCCGTTATTTAATATTTATTATTTCTATAAATGCATGTAAGCATGATATTCTCTGCCTGCATAGTGTGGGACCAAATACTTACTAGCTGCAACTTGTCATCTTCAAAAGAAAATTTAAAAATTAAAAAACATGTCCATGTCCTGTCCCCTTTCCTTTGTGATTTACACTAATTCTTGGGCAGTATTTCCCTGCCAACATTTTCAGTCTTGGTATCTGAATCAGATAAACTAGAAGAGCAGGTTGTTGTGGAGATCAGACTCTGTCAATCAATCTCTGATCAATCCTGTTTGATTGTTTTCAGCCTCTCTAGAAAAAAAATAGTGTGTTTGTGGGGCAAAAGAGGTGTTACTACATTAACTTGCATATTTATGACACTCATTCTCACAACGGTTGCATGAGACCATGTGGAAAATGTGATTTTAAACAAGGTTCCTCCCCATTTCTTGTAGGCATTCCTCTTCTGCTGCCATCTACATATTACCTTGCTAGGGCCATCCATATTTGGCTTCAACCCTAAGTCAGATTTATTCAAGTTCACAAGTTTCATCCCCTACAGGGAAGAAGATGTGGGGAACAATTGGGAGATGGGTGTCTCTTTTTCCATCCCATCTTTTTCTTCTCCCAGCTGATCTTTTTGCCTTTCTCTCTGAAAAAAGCATTCCCCTGAACCTCCAGGAGAATTCCTTTTGTGCTAGGCCTGTCTGAGCTTTTGTGGGAAGGTATTCTGTTGACTTTGCCTATGATTAGCTGCTGCTTAATCTTCAGTCTTACTCATATTTTTGAAATCTCATCATCATCTCTAGCAGCTCATTGGTCTCAGTACGTACCATTCTTTTTAGAGTTTACATAACCCTTATTTGTACTTCTAGCCTACTCTCGTCATCTACTTTAAGATAAGGAGGCCATGTCAGCTAACCTTTCTCTATAACTAATTTCCCCCAATCTGGAATAACTTGGATTGCCCACAGCTGTTGTAAGTCTCATTAAAGTGGTTATGTTTTCACAGTCCAGGAGATACATTGCACAGATCCAGATTCCTTAATGATTTTTTATGATTCATTAAGGATTTATTTATCATACAAGATCAGGCTGAAATCATCATAATAGAACAGGCAAGAATCTGGTAATCAGAGGAAAGTCCAAGCGGGCTATCAGAAAGCCGGGTTACACCAAACTTCTCAGCAGCCTAAACACAGTAGATAACAGTGCACACTTGCTGCAGAACGGAGTACAGTACAGTGCTTCCCAGATGTTTCAGAAGTGGATGATCAGGTTTTTCCATCTCATCTACCTTTCCCAGACAGTGCTGTCTCATGTTCTGTTGTAAGGTCCTCCTCTCATAGTGCTGGAAGGTGACATTCTTCCCATTTTTTAATCCTCTTGGTGTTGGGTGGGAGAGTCAAGATACCAAGGGTGAAAACAAACATGCACCATAACTCTGTTTTAACATTTCTTATGCATGTTGCAAGGATGCATAGGGCACCAATACAGCCCTGCAATATGCATAAAAAATGTTAAAGTGATGTTAAAGCCAGTGGTGACTGGTGGTTTCTAAGGCTGGTGTGGCATAGCGTGGGGCCAGAAGTGGGTGAAGCTTGGTCAATGGTGGGCATATCCTAAGGTAGGCGGAGCCTAGCCAATGGTAGGCGGAGCCAAACCAAATTTTGAAATTAACATGCACATTTACAGCCTCGCAAAGGAACCCTTTTAAATAAGAGTAGCCACTCATGCCCAGTTGGACCCACAAAATGGATTCTGCATGCCTGGGAGACTGGAGTGGGGAAGCAGCAGTGCATGCAAACTCACAGCAGCAAGCAAAGCAAAACATCTTAATTAAATCAGGTTACTTTAACAAAGAAGAAAGTCATTAGGCACAACCAAAACATGGAAAATCTTGCAGAAAAACCCAATTATGTGAAGTCCTAAAATGTACACTACAACATGTGGCATGCACATCCCAACAAACTGCAAACAGTGCTAGGGGACCAGTCAACAAATAGCAAAGAGTGCAAGGAGACAATTTTAAAATGCAGGGGAAATTCAAGCAAAGGAACCCTTTCCCTTTCCACCTAGCCCACCCCCCTTTAAAAATTAGATGAAAGCACAGACAATTAGGGTGTAAAACAGCAAGGGAAACATTTTAAAGAAGAGGAGGCAGCACAGTCATGCCCACTTCCAGCTGGACCCACAAAATGGATTTTGCATGCCTGGGAGTGGGCAGGAGGGGGGAGCAGTGCTACTGCCTGCAAGCACAAAGCAAGCAAAGCAAACCATATTAATAAATTTATGTCTGTTCAACAAAGAAGACCACAACCAAACACTTGGAAAGTGCAGAAAAACCCAACAATATCATGTGAAGTTCTAAAATGCACACCATAATGCTATAAAATGGTGATTCTTAGTAGCTTTCATTGCCATTTAGTTGCCAATATTAACACCTGTTTCCAATTACAGCAAAATGAAATAAATCCAAGAAACTAATCCGAAAGATTAGGAGAATTTGCATAAAAGATACAAAAACCGGAAGCCAACTCCCAGGAAGTGATACAAGGCCTGTAACATATGCATAGAGACAAGCTACCATTAAGCTTTACCATAAGTTAAAAAAATATGAATTTTTCTAATAAAAATACTTGGCAAATCCAAAACCTATGGTGTTTTCACTTTCCGCTAATTGCAATGTCTCCTTCCAACACATTCAGTTTACCTCCTCAAACAAGAATATCGCTAATCTCTGAATTTAAATAGTGTAAGACTTTCAGAAGAGAAGACTTGAATTTTGCCAACTATTTGACCCTTTTTACACAGACACTCTAACACCGATAAAATGGGTGTTACATTTTATTATACATGGTACAGGACCACACGGAAGACCTGCAACATGGGCCTTTTTCACATGAGATACTTTCACCCAGTTTTGCTGGGTGGAGATGGGTGGAGGTGTCTGGTAATCACCATGGGTGGTGGGTGTAGGTGTTTGCGTGCTCCCGCACAACACCCATCTCCACCCACCCCCACCCACAGAGCAATGGACTCCACTGCCAATTGCTCTGTTGGTGGGTGGAGATGGGTGTTGCAAGGGAGCATGCATGCACCTACACCCACCGTAAGTGGTGTTTACACAGACACCTCCAACCATCTCCACCCAGCGAAATGCACCACACCCACCACAAGTGGTATTTACACAGACACCTCCACCCAATGAAACTGGGTGGAGGTATCTCATGTGAAAAGGGCCCATGTTGCAGGGCTACAGTGTTGCCCTGTACCATGTATAATAAATTGCAACACCCATTTTAGCGGTGTTAGAGTGTCTGTGTAAAAAGGGCCTATGTTTTATGCAAGTTCTTCTCTCTTTTTTTCTACCTGAAAAGAGCAAACATTGAACAAATTAGTTTTTTTTAAAAAATCTGACTATGACCTGGAATCTACCCCAATGTGTATTAAATAGATGGCATAAAGAGGTCTATGACAGATGTTTGGCATGATAACTTGCCGGATTGTTTACTACCAGTGCAGGTACATCCAATATAGCTATTCTTATGTATATGTATATATAACAAGAACATGAGAATCAGGCCAGCAAAATATGCAAGCACTTGAGTCACCTTGACTTCAGGGGACCTCCATCTATCCCCATTTCTCACTCCCCACATAGAGCCTTTGAACCCCCTCCCTCCCTGTCCCCATGCCTCTCCCCCACAGAGCCCCCAAACCCTTCCTCCCTGTCCCCATGCCTCACACTCCCTCACACAGAACCCCAAACCCCCTCCCTGACCCACATGCCCTTCTCCCCCACAGAGTCCCCAAATCCCTCCCTCTCTGTCCCCATGCTCCTTTCCCCACACAAATCCCCAAGTCCCCTCTCTGTCACCATGCCTCTGTCCCCAACAGACCCCTCAATTCCCCTCCCTGTCCCAATGCCTCTCCCCCACAGAGCCCCCAAGCCCCTCCCTCCCTGTCCCCATGCCCATCTCTGTTACCTCAAGACTCCTCTCTCAGCAATTAGCTCCACCAGGGGTCAGGGATCTCTACAGGAACAGCTCAGTTTTCCTTCCGAAAAGTGACAATAGGCAATTATCTTGAATAAATGCTACAATGGCCTTTTTCACAAGAGATTCCCCCACCCATCTCCATGCAGTTTGGCTGTGTAGAGATGGGTGGAAGCGCCCATGTGAATGTCAAGGGGAATGGATGAGGGGGTGTGTGCATTCCCATACTACACCCATCTCCACTAGGGATGGGCAAACAGATCGCGGTTCGGGTTCGGCCGTTCGGTTTGGCTGCGTTCGGTTCGGCTGTTCGGTTCGGCCGTTCGGTTCGTCCATTTGGTTCATCCATTTGGTTAGTTCGCTGAGTTTGGGTTTGGCTGTTCGGTTCGGTCGTCCGAACAGGCTGTTCGGTTAGGCCATTCGGCTGTTTGGTTCGTCCGTTCGGCTGTTCAGTTCGGCCATTCGGGAAATGTTGTTATGAGTGTTTTTTTGTTTTTTATATGGGTTTTTTTGTTTTTTATTGGGTTTTATATGGTTTTATTTTGTTTTTATTTGGTTTTATTGTTTTTATATGGGGCTTTTTAAATTATTTTTTTAATCTAATATTATATGTATCTATCTACACTAAATCTAACTGCTATTAACTATTCTAAATGCTATGAACTAAATGGATTATCTAATAAGTACACAG
>QEPC01012913.1:9168544-9219268 GCA_003113815.1 Sphenodon punctatus
TCAGAAGGTGTTGGGAAGGGGGGAGGCAGATAATTAGTTTTGTTTCTTGCAAGCCTCTCCACCCCTGGTGCCTGGAAGTCTGCTCCTCAGTGACTGACACCTCCCTGTCATGTTTGACCTTCCAGTGAACCTTTTTTTGCCACCTAAACTCACCCGAATGCGATCCAAACTGACCGAACTGTTCGGACACTTCGCCGTTTGGTGTTCGGTTCATTTGGTATGTTCGGGTTCGAGTTCGGGTTCGGCCATCCAAACAAGCTGAGTTCTGGCTGAACTCCGAACTGCGTTTGCCCATCCCTAATCTCCACCCATCACCCACCCAAGGAGCAATGTACTCCAATGCCTGATGTTCTGTGGGTGGAGGTGGGTGAAGGTGGGTGTGCGCCCATGGGAATGGGTGCACATCCACCTCCATTCACTGCAGCTTCACACCCATCCCCCCACCCACCATGATACATTTTAAAAGGGCTCATTTATTGCTCTGCCAAACTGGCTTAAACACTACTATGGCCATTTTTACACAGACACCCCCACCCACCCCGGGTGTTCAGGTGGGTATTTGATAGATGGGGGCATCCATGTAAAAGCTCTGGCAGTGGGGGGGGATGGGTGTTCACCCATGTAAACAGCACAGGCAGTGGGTGTCCGTGTACATGCGTTGGCATGCAACACCCATCTACAATCGCTACAGAAAACTGGAGGAGGCTCCATGAGAGGAGATGGGTGGAGGTGGGTGGAGATGGGTGTGTGTCCATGTGAAAGGGCACACACACACACCTCCAACCACCATGCAAGCACACTCATCCCTCCGCCCACCCTGTCCATGTAAAAACAGCCTATGAAAGCACTACAAAGCATGCAAAAAGTTATTGATTATGAATATATATATTCTTTAAGACTATATCTCACAACACAGATACAGACAGGTTCCAAAAGTTGCCCAGGCTTCTGGGGTCCTGCTGGGGAAGATGAGATGTCAGCTTGCTGCTATGCTGAAGGCTTGAGGAGAATTAAAGTAAAAATAAAATATAGAAAAGATAAAGAAAAATTGAAAAAAAGTTGTCCAAGGTTGTGGAATGGCACCTCAACAGGCAAGGAGCATGGAACTCCAGAAAGGGTGTGAAACAGAGAGAAAGCTCTTGGGGGAACTCTGCCCACCCACCCCAGGCTGAGTAAAAAAATTGAAAATTAACAGTCCCAACTGGGACCAAAGCAGTACTTCCCTAAAAGAAAAGTAAAGCAAAAACAACTGGGAACAAATAAGAATAAAGGAAAATTAAGAATTGTCCTTTTCTCGGGCACAAATCCCATCTGGGAACAAAAATAGGGAAAAGTAAGAATTACCTTTTCCTCAGGCAAAGAAGAAGGAAATCCCAACTGGGAACAAGTAAAATAAAGGTGAAAAGGTAAAAATAGTAAAAAGCAAAAGAAATTTCTTTTGCTAGGGCAACATAAGGTTGCTTTAAAAATAGCTTTTAAAGAGGTGCAAAATAAGAAAAGTAATAAAATGTCTTTTGCTAGGGCAAATGAGAAAAGTATTAGCTTTTAAGAAAAGCTAACACAAAAAGCTCAATAAGAAAAATGAATAAAATGACTTTTGCTAGGGTAAAAAAGAAGTATAAGCTTTAAAAATAGCTATAAAATAAAAATGAGAAAAAATAATGAAATGGCTTTTAAAAGGTGTAAAAATAAGAAAAATAAATGAAATGTTTTTTGCTAGGGCAAAAGTGTCCCAACTGGGACTAAATAGCTTTAAAAATGAAAAATACAAGAGTTGGGAAAAAGGAAAAATGGAAAATAAAAAAGTTGGAACAGAAAAAAACAAAAAACTAACTTCCTTCAGCAGGTCTCTGTCCTTCAGCAGGTCTGGATAGCACAGAAGATGTTCCTTGATGTTATTCCTTGATGTAAACTATTTCCAGGCATTTTTATAGGATTTCTGAAAGTCCTGTGATGTCACCAATCACCAACATGGGTGTCATGAAATCCACCAATCAGCATAGAGTTTGCATAGAGTTTGCTCATTATCAGTTAATTACACAAATGCAAGTTGTTTTGATTTTCACGTTTCTGAGAAAACCTTGTAGGCCATATCTCTTCTTGGCTGTTTTGACTTCACTCATTCTCACTTCCAGGAACCAAAGACCATTGCAACATTTCACCAGCCTTGTCCTTTGTCCCACTAACTCACACCATACTGAAGTTCCAATGGAGTCTATTAGCCATTTCTCCCATTACTTACACCATACTGAAGTGTCAATGGATTCTATTAGTTTTATGTAATTCCATATAGGGATATTACCTTCACCTGGCAAATACCAGGTCTCTCAGAAAGTAGTTGAAGAATAGAGGCTATGTGCCTCTATTTACTTGGGGGTGGGGGGGAGGGACCTCTATATTAGCCACATACGAGCAACACTGATTTATAAAACTTAGAATTCTTCAGGCACAATTCAAATGAATAATTACTTATTCATTTGAATGTTTCATTAAGTACATTTTGGAGCTAAACTTTATGTTAAGATAAACTTAATGTCTTTAATCTTTAACCTTTCTCATAGATTTAGATTATACATTGTCTTTAATTTCTTTAATTTTTAATCTGTACAGAATTCTTTAATTAAAATACCTTAAAATAATTTAGAATTTGAATTGTGAAATAGGTTAACTAATGCTGCTCCAATTGAACTACAACTGAACTTCTTTAAACCACTTATTTAACTTAAAATTAAACTTATTTTAACATTAGGGATATAATTACATCAATGATTTGAATAAGGTGCACTTTCCATGAGATGGCAGTGTTTGTTCACTAAACTACTGTTAAATTCTGTTAATTTGCTATTCTATATTCTCTTTTCATTATTGCTAATCCAAACAAAGATATGATCGGAGAGTGGAATGCAAACAATCCTTTGGGACAGAGAGAAACTAATTTTTTGTTTGGATTTAAACCACAGAATACAGAAATGCAAAGAAATATCTCAACATAAATTCAAACAAATTTAAACACAACAGCAGCATATACACTTATAATTAATCAGCACATACACTTATGTGTACTTTCAACAAACAAACAAAATAAGCATGTAAGAGGAACACGTAAAGAAGTCTTCTGCAGTCCTACCCATCTCTCCCCTACAGAAAGACTTTCAGTAGTACTATAATATGTATTTACAATCCAATATTCTATTCCAATTTAACATTCCATTTCAACAGAATCCACTCTTCCAATATAATCCCAATATAATGTTCATGTGTGTAACGTCTGCAAGAGGGATGTCTTGTTTTATTGAAATAATTAACCCTAATTGCTTAATTCCTTCCGAGGTCACAATGAACCATAATATAATTCCTTCCAAACATGTTTATTTCAGATTTCTGCACGCTCAGTCCAATAAAGTCAAAACAAGGTATTGTTTATTATAGATAATAGTCTGGGGCAAGGGCATCATGTTTACTGCTAAGTCACATGTATCAAAGGTCACTAAAAGAGAGCAGAAGGAAAATGGATTATATTACCTATTCTGAAAAATGAACACTTACACCTATGATGGATTTTATCCACATTTCATAAGAGATGCTACAGCAAACTATTAAAAACAAAGTGGCCATAAGTAGACAAGTGGCCAAAGCCCCATGCCACAAAGAAAAGAATGTCTGAGTTACAGAATGATGCCTCACTGACTCACAAAGCAAACAAATTAGGCTGCCTTTTAATCCAATATTAGACAAATAAAAACCCTACAATTTAAAAAAAGCTAGTTTTTTAAAGATTCACATCATTAACAAACTGGGAAATTGTATGTTAAGGCTCCCACTGTAACTTGCACACCTTGTAAGCAGTGAAGTTGTTGTATGGTGTCACATACTGTGCTCACTTACAACTTAGGCTCCATGCACCCACACTTTGCCTTGGTCTTTCAGCCCGAATCCTCTTCCTTTGCAGGTTCGGGGCAACACTAAAGCTGGGAAGAATGTTATGTAGGTGTTTATTTCAATTCAATTCAATTTATTATGCGTGGCCAAAGGCCATTGCAAAAAATATAAAATAAAATAAGATACAAAAGTAAAGAAAAGTATATAACGAACAAGTATACGGTGAGGAAAAAGTCCTAGGACTCTCCAAACAATCCATTACAATATAAATCATAAGACCATATCCAGTATCTCCCATTATCATAACCCAAATCATGACTCAGTCTCCACTCAATGGTTTGTATTCCAAAAAGCATTTCTGCAGCATAAAAGCTTCAATCAAAAAGTGGGCCAAGTCCTTATTCAGTTGGGCAGAAGAGCTAGTCATAATCAAGGTCAGCAAGCATAAGTCTGAGCACCCAGAAAATTTGGTGAGAAAAGAATGAAAATATTTAACCCTATTATGATCATAAAGATGACAGCTAAGGAGAATACGTTCAGACGTTTCAACTGAAAGTTGATCGAAAGGGCACAGGCGGTCAGCAAAAGAAATTCTGCTGAAGCGTCCTTCCAAAACCTTAGAAGGAAGGACGTTAAAATGAAAACACAGTATAAGATACTTTCCTCTGAATGAAAAGCATGACTTCAAATAGCCTGCCATATCCCCTAAGGGTGGAGACCATTGTAAATAACCTGTTATATGAGGAGAGTGACTTATATCAGCCAAGTCATTCTGCTTCTCAATATCCCTTAATCGTTGAAAAATTTCCTCTTTGGCAGATCTAAGGTCTTTACTATCCAAATAGAATTGGGAAAAACCCATTCTATATATCCAATCCTCTACAGCCTTAGTCCAGGTGCTCTTATTGGAGTCTTCCAGAAGATGTTTAACAAGATCAGAACCAGGGAGCTTAGTATGTTTAATCCAAAATTTTATTACTTGTAATTTAGCAACAGCTTGCCAGCTCCTTTGCCCTAACTCTAATCTTATTGCGGCAGTGAGAGTACCCTTGGGTGCCCTAACTAAACCTTGGAGAAACTTCGATTGGATCTTGTTCAAATTATAAGAAGAAAGAGGGGCCCAGAGCTCTGCACCATAAAGAAGTTGAGCCCTAACCTTACTACTGAAGACTCTAATTGTTGCCTCTAGAGCATTTCTCCCTAAGGAGATAAACAACTTTTGGATGGCTAACACTGAGCCCTTAACCACTAGCACCAACCTCTGGTGGTGCTCCTTCCACTGACCTGATGAGTGAAAGTGGAGGCCTAAATATTTAAAGGTCTTCACTTGCTGTATAGATTGACCATTCACAGACCAGCCATATATGACTTCCTTCTATTAGAAAAGATGACAACTTTTGACTTAGAGTAATTAATAACCAATTTATTAGCCCTACAATAGGTCGCAAAGGCATTTAGTTGCCTACTAAGCCTGACACGGGTCTGGGACAACAATACTATGTGATTGGCATAGAGGAGACAACCCACAGGGTGCAAAGCTAACATGGGGGGGAGGGGAGGGACTTGTGTTGGGCCAGAAAAGGAATTAAATCATTAATAAAAAGTTTAAACAAAGTTGGCACCAAAACACGCCCTTGTCTCACCCCTAATAAAGTGCTGACTCTGTTGGTGGCATGGTCTGCCCTATCAGTTTTAACGACTAAAGAGGAATCATGATGTAGGGATTTGAGAAGGCATAAAAGCCGCCTGTCAATAGATGACTTGCCCAATTTACTCCATAAGATGTTTCTATCGACTGAATCAAAAGCAGTTCTTAGATATGGGCTTTGACAAATTCAACCTGAATCATGTCTAGTCCTGAAGCCTTGTTATTTTTGAATGATCCAATAAGAGAAGCTACCTCCAATTCTGACACCAAGGCCCAGGTAGGAGTATCCCCAATATCAACCTCAAGCTTAAAGATTTGGGTGGATTCCCTCACCGGGGAATACAATTGGCTAAAGTATTCAACCCAAGTCGATGGGGGGGATAGGAAATATCCATATGCTTCTCTCCCTAGCTATAGAGCCATTAACCAACTGCCAAAAGCAGCGAGAGTCTTTATGATCAGCAACTTCAAGTAAACTCTTCCACTTATACTTCCGCTTTTTATTCTAATAAGGTCTCTGTATTCTTTTTTAAGCAAAAAAAATGGGGTAGCAAATGAGAGAGCTGGTCTTTCCGGTAGGCTCTATAGGTAGAAGTCACCTTCTTCCATGCTTGACAACACTCTAGGTCAAACCAGGCCTGACTCCTATTTTGGCTGGAATTTAATCTGGTAAAAGGAGGTGATGAGGAAAGAACGTATTGCTGAATAAAAAGACTTATATGATTATACTCATCAATCACCTCTGCCTCAAAAGGCTAACCCTGTAATACAATCCTTAGTCTTAATACAAACCTGATCTCTTAGCATGACTTCCAGGGAGGTGCCCAAGGCAGTATTCCACTTGACTGACAAATGCTTAGTCAAGTGAGATAAGTTACAAGGGTTATCTACAGACCAGGACAGCCCAGAATTAGGGATTTCAAGGGATAAGACCAAAGGCATATGGTCACTAATGGTACTCAATCCTATTGAAAAGTCCTTGACAAGCCCCAGAATGCCAGGGGAGACTACCATGTAATCAACTACACTGGAGCCTTGGTGGTCTATAAAGGTATATTCACCTTCAGGATCATTAAAGCCAGAACTGTTCAAAATATAAAGATGCTGCCCCTGGATCAGGTTAGCAATTCTAATACCAGAATAAGTAATCCTCCTGTCTTTGGATCACCTAGAGCTTAAATAGCCAGAAGAACTGGAGACAGGAGTGTCGCAGTAAATGGCTAAAGCCTCACCGTCATGGCCGAGTCTGGCATTAAAGTCTCCTGCCATAATCAACAGCCCCTTAGGGTACTCGACTAAAAGGTCCTCCACTAACATTTCCAGTTTGCCTCACATGTTAACATCAAAAGATCCAGCACTGCATGGAGGAATATATACTGTCAATAAAATAAAGGTAAATATTCCAATATTTACAACTAGACCTAAAGCAAAAGGAGAGAGATTTATCTCCTTAAGGACTGTAATGTCCAAGTGTTCTGTTACAAAGCAACCCAGACCCCCACTAGGATGCCCCATTAATCTCCGGGAAGTAGCTGAAATAGAACACAACTCGTATGATTCTAAAACAAGAGGATTTTTGGTCCAGGTTTCTTGAAGAAAAATAACATCAAAGTTTCTGATATAGGACAAGAACTCATTAGAGCAAATTGATATTTGATTTGGGTTATGAAACTGATATGGTCAGGGTTTCTCTGATGGCATCAAATCATTACAACCCACCAACCTTGGGGGCAAGATGTTGGACTCCAGTCCCGCGAACCCACCTTCCCAAGTAAGCTCCTTTATGTCCAGATCAGTAGCCAACTCCAAATTCCCCAACTGAATCAGGCAAAGATCGTCTTTAAGAGAGGAGGATGTTGCTGGGTTAATCTGGGATGGAACAACAACATCGGTAACCATCCTTTCCTCTGGAGTGGATAGATTAAGGACTTGAGGAGTCATATTTTCATATGTAACCTGGTTACAAAAGGAAATAACTGGAGTGGGGTCTAAATTCATAGCCAAACTTAAAAGTCTTGCGTTAATTGGAACGGCATTGGGAGCTTTCTGAGCCTTACTCTTAGGCCTTATTAAATTTAATTTACTATCACCAGTGGCTACCAACTGTTGCGAAGCGTTAGGGTGTCGCATAGAGGAGACAGGGCAGACAATGTTGGAAATTAATGGGCACCGGACTGAGTCTATAAAAACCTCAACAATTTGAATCCCCCATGACAAAAATAAATCAAACTGCAAGAGAAGACTAGTGACAATCCCTGATGAACAAAAGTAAACTACTAAACGTTGTACAAATCTTGAGGCTGGAAGCAACTGGTAGGACCCTATTTGCCAAGCAGGAAATATCCGGCTTGTAATATTAGTAAGATGGTGATGGATGGCAGATTTGGAGTTCCATAATGGAAAATGGCCATTGGTCAGAGGTTTCATTTTAAAGTACAATGCTCGATTATTGACTGACAAATGACCCTCCCTTTAGCTGGAAATAAGGGGGTAGTTCCATAGTAGTCCTTAGTACTCCCCAGATTATCCACGGGCTACGAGGAGTGAATATTCACATCCATGGCTGGTACTGAATCTGATTTCAGTTGTTGAGCTTCCTTACCTATTCTCTCAGCCCTATAATCTGTAATAAAATCCATTATCAGCCTGAATTGAGTTTTCTGAGACTCTAAAAGAGACAATATATTATCCAGTTGAGAAATCATTTTTTAAACTAAATCTCCAATCAAGAAACATTGATTACGCAGCAATTTATATGGGGACAAATAAACCTTATCAGTCGTTTGGGAACTATTGACACTTAGGCAATCATCCTCTCATAACAGGAGAGGATCAAAAGGACTGGAGAGGGATGAATCAAGTACAGGGTTCTTTCTGCTATTCTCATCTATATTACCCTGATTCCATTCAGAGAGCGGGGCAGGGGAGGGATTCAAGGAAGGATATATACTTCCTTCACCCTCCTCTAATCCCCCATGACTGGTTACCATGAATGAATCAAGTCTCAACTGCTTAGAGTGAGACTGTCCAACGGGGGCAGAAGCCCCATCTCCTTCCCTTTCTAGTCATAGCGAAATTAGAAAAGGGCTCACACTGTTGTAAGCAAAAGCAAAACACAATTTATTTGCGACAAAGTAGCAGAAAATAACAGTGTGACACAAAGCACCTCAAGGATACAAGAGAGGTCCCCACCCCAAAACCAAAAAGTAACCTAGATATCAAACAAAAAAGTGCAATCCCCAGTCAACTAGTGAAGTGAAACTTAGCCCCTGGAGTGCAGAGGCCTCACCCTTAGCTGGCAGCCGCGACACTTGGCTCCTGGTGTGTAGAGGCCTTGTTCTTTACAGAGCTGGTGGTGGCTCCTGGAGTATGGAGGCCTTGCTCTTTACAGAGCTGGCGGCGACGCTTGGCTCCTGGAGTATGGAGGCCTTGCTCTTTACAGAGCTGGCAGCGACAATGCTTAACTCCCGGAGTGTAGAAGCCTTGCTCTTTACAGAGCTGGCAGTGGTGGCGGTGCTTGAATCCTGAAGGATAAATCTAAGAGAGTGACCGGTCATTTCACAGCCAGAGCCTAAGGCCACGCGCACAAGGATGTGCCCTTGCACACGACACCCTTCGGTGTGCGCCTTCGGCACAGACACAGGGCTCACCTAAAAGCTCAGCGAGCAGAAGTACAAGGCAGGGACCCCAAGTCTCCAGGCGCTCAGCTGGGGTTAATCAGGCAGAGACAATAAAAAGTAAAAATACAATAAAACAAGGTCCATATAAATAATAGTCCTGCGGGGGCTCCGTATGACAAGGGGAGTCCTGCTACACTCAGCAAATGGGCAGCGGCAAAGTCCCAGCTGCCCAGAGCCGATTTCCCTAACCCCTCCACAGATGACTAGCCAAGTGTTTATTTAGAATGTGGGTAGTCCTTGACAAGAAATCCATGGAATGGCCAATGGAAGGAATGGGGAAAACATGCTAATTTGAAATTAAATTATATCTCATTAACTGTGAAATGATATAATGGAAATGCATCTTTGGGACTGGGAGAGGATGAGGATGTGGAATAATGAAGGCAGCAGGGAAAGACAGTGGAATGACAGGGAGGAGGCCATAGGGATTGAGTACAGAAGGAAGGAACTTGGTGGAATAATAGGAGGAATGCCATAAGAAATGGGTGGAATATCAATATTTTGGGTAATGTAAGTGATTGGGAGGAGTGATGGGAGACTATGGGGTGTACTGAATTAATAGGCTGATTGAAGCATTATGCATTATAGAACCAAGATAATATTATATACATTTGTAACTACTGAAAGGATACTATGAGTTTCCTATGTGGTATATGCTTTATAGTAATTTTAGTTTAGGAATATTGAAAATGCATATCATGAGAGACAGGCTGGCAAGAGGAGAAGGAAATGAGAGAAATATGCTGACAGGGATATATTCTTGTCATCTAGCAAGAACAGGACTAGTAAAGAACTGTCCATTCCCAGAACATGGCTGTACATAAACAAGAGAGAAGGTTGCAGATAAGGACTAAGCAATGTAATGAGAAAAGATGGTCTGGTCAGACATCAAGACGCCTCAGAGAAAAGGGGTATGGGCAACCCATGGCCAAAGATCAGGCCTCCTATCTGGAGGGAGGGGTAGGCAGGATCCAACTGGTCAGAAAGGTGCTTGACCCTTTCCAACGCTCTCAAAGGTTGTGAAAAGCCAAGACTCCAGCAGCTAGGTTCCTAGATAGACCTCGATTGGGCCCCCGCCCTGCTCCTCGTCTCGAGACCAGACCTGAGACCTCTGACACGTAAGAGCACATGTATATATATTTGTGTGTGTGCACTTGCTGTTAGAGTAGGTGAAGGCTACTGCTAGATGCAAGTGTATTTGGTGCTTTATTCCCAGTTCTTTCTATATGATATAGTAATAAACATATGGTCCTGATGGTAAAAGACATTAACATGAACATACACTTTCAGCTGTAACATTTTTATATTCCATCCTGTTTACAAGACATTTGCCAGAAATATATCACATTCATTCCCTGTCATCTCTGCCAAACTACAGGACAATATGATAAAGGGATACAATTTTATAAGCAATAACAACAGTGACTAAGCAAAATGTACCCCAAATCTGAATAGCCAATGGGAGAACCTTCCAGGCTTAGCACTGACAATCCTGCACTCTGGATAATCATAAGGCAGTCACTGGATAAAAAGGTCAGCCCTAGATGGGAAAGATGTCTTGCACAATATCCTCTGACCAGCTATTTAGGTAGCTGCCGGTTGATCGGTGCTTGACCCTTTCCAACGCTCTCAAAGGCTGTGAAAAGCCAAGACTCCAGCAGCTAGGTTCCTAGATAGACCTCGATTGGGCCCCCGCCCTGCTCCTCTTCTCGAGACCAGACCTGAGACCTCTGACACGTAAGAACATATGTATATATATTTGTGTGTGTGTGCTTGCTGTTAGAGTAGGTGAAGGCTACTGCTAGATGCAAGTGTATTTGGTGCTTTATTCCCAGTTCTTTCTATATGATATAGTAATAAACATATGGCTATTTAAGGGGCTTGTGCTCTGTTTCATAGTGCTTCTGCCAAGATCCCAGAATTGGGAACTGCCTACTAGGGGTTTAAGTCCTGCCCCTAGTTAGGAATCATAGAGAAGAGTTCACAACAGGGGAGCACTGCTATAATGCTAATAAGCACCATAGCTACCCCCTTGTCGTTCTAGTCTCTATTTCTGCACTGTGTATTAGTATACCTTCTATCCTGGGTTTTCTTTTTTTGAGGGTGTGGGAGTTGTCATTTCACACACACACGTAGATGTATTTGCTATGAGTAATTATGATTATTGTGGTCAGGAGTCTTGTGATTTTGGGGAGGTGGAAGGGGTTTATTAGGTAGTAGTAGAGGCCAGACTATGCAGTTGGAAGTTAGTGGGTTAAACTGGGGAGGGCGGGGGTCAGAACTTCTGAAGTCAGAACTTTATCATCCTCTGAGAGTGAAGTAGTGGTTAGTTGGTGGGGGGGGGGGCGCAAATAAGTAGTGGGTTAGAGTAGGTGGTGATCCCAAATCAAATAAATGTAAGGACAGCACAACTGGTCCATCTAGTTGTTTCATGTTGAAATATTTACATGCTCTTAGTCACCTGTGCAGTGGGGAGATGTTCTTGATCTGGTGCCACAGAATGGAGATTTGGAATATAAGTTTAAAAAAAGAGAAATTCTTTCTTAGGCGTGTGCATGTGGTTTTCATTATTACAATAATAACAAAAATTGTAAATTTTGTTATTGCTATTGTTATAACGAAAAAGAAAAACAACAAAAATAGAAACAAAAACAACAAAGTTTTTGAAATAAAGGGGGGAAATGAAAAACATTTTTGGCTATACCTTTTTTTTATTTTTATTCAAGTCTAATGAAACTTGGGAAGATTGTATCCCCAACAGAGGACACTGTGTGTACCAAATTTAGAAAATATTAGATAAAGGGATCCAATTTTATAAGGAATTGAATGTTGTGATTTTAAGAAAAGCTCCATACATATTCATGCCTACAACTTCTTTATATTCCATCCAATTTGCATGACACCTGTGAATATTATGTCCCTCCATAAGCTGAAAATTTCTGTCAATTTTCAGAAAGATTGGATAAAGGGTCCTGATGGTAAAAGACATTAACATGAACATACATTTCCAGCTGTAACATTTTTATATTCCATCCTATTTACAAGACATTTGGCAGAAATATATCACATTCATTCCCTGTCATCTCTGCCAAACTACAGGACAATATGATAAAGGGACACAATTTTATAAGCAATTGAAGTTGTCCCCTTGAAGACCATTATTCAGATAGAGAGCAGCACATGCAGTCCCAGTCAGAGGCAGGCACCTGGCATGGCAAGGGGAGGGAGGCTGTAGGAGGGAGAATGTGGAGCAACCCAAAATACTGACGGGCACATTTACTGGCCAATTACTGCATGTTTCCAGCTTTACAGGACCAATCGGTAGTGGCTTCGAGGCAGGCATAGGGGGTGGCCCTGAGGCAGGCAAAGAAGGGACATAACTGGGACTTTGGGGATAGCATCCCAGCAATCATGATACATAGTTTATACATTCAGGCTGGCCAATTATCATCACAATCACATCCTGCAGCACTGTGACAGAGGACATAAGAGAATCTCTATTGGCTCTTTCCTAAACAGATGCTTATGAATTTCCAGTGACAAGTTAGGGAGAGATATTGGGATGGTCACAAAGCACAGAATGAGGATATTTGGTTGACATTTCTGCTGACCAATTGGCATCACAAACCGATCTTATACCACAGTGACACGTAAGAGAATCCCTGGCATAGGCTCCTTCTCTGCATAATCTGTGCAGGCATATAAAATTGGAACCCTTTATCACATCTTTCTTATATTTGGGAGAGATGATCGTGAAAATATGATATAAAGCCCTGCCAAATTTCATGTACACTGGTTGAACTAAAAAGGTGTTAGTCAGGCATACGTTTATAAGTTAATTGCTTATACCACCAGGACCCTTTATCCAATCCATCTGAAAGTTGGCAGAGATAGTAACTATGGGAAGGGGTATAAACATGCCAAGTTTCATCTACATTAAATCTGAGGCAAAGAGGTTACAGCTAAGAATGTATATGAAGATTTTTGTAAAGTATTATAATTCAACTGCTTATAAAATTGGATTCCTTTATCCAATCTTTTTGGAAGTTGGTACACTTAATGCCTTCCATTGGAGGTACAATCTCCCCACATTTCAGCCAAATATAATTAAAAACAAAAATGTTACAGCCAAAAATGTATTTTCCATTGAAATCAATGGAAAACAAAAACAAAAAATTGATATTTATGAAAACAAAAACGACAGATTTAAATAACAAAAATGGGAAATGAAATCAAAAATGACATGGGCCCCTGGTGCACACCTCTAGTGGAAAGCAGAGGTGTGCACCAGGGGCCCATGTAATTCTTTTGTTTTCATTTTTTGTAAAGCTGGAAGCATGCAGTAATTGGCCAGTGAATGTGTCTGTCAGTCTTTTGGGTTGCTCTGCATCCTCCCTCCAACAGCCTCCCTCCCCCTGCCATGCCATGTGCCTGCCTCTGACTGGCACTGCGTGTGCTGCTATTTATCTGAATAATGGTCTTCCAGGTGTCAACAACAAAGAGAACAACTCTGTCAACAGTTACAACCCAGAGGAAATTGCCCCTGGGACTCCCATTGAACTCAATAGGTCTCTCAATGAAGAAAGTTAGCTCCACCTTAACTATGGAGCCATCTTAACTATGACTCCATAATTTTTCCTGTTTGAAATATTATTTGTGTTTGAAATAAACCAGAACCTCTTGCCAATTATTTAAGAGCTTCTGTTGCTTCTTATAGTGCCCACCGAACAAAAGCAATATCCCACATGTTGATATCCTGACACCCACCTAATTTCAATTGATACCCAGGCTCACCAATATATAATTAAAACTAGATAGTTCAAAGTGCTCACATTAAAAGCATTAAAATTACATTTAACAGAATTCAGAGGAACTAACAAACATGGTTTCTCATAAATGAACAAGTGAACAAAAATATTTTTTTTATCTTAGGAGATTTTCTGGGTGTTCTGCCAATTGGTTGGTAAACAAAGATAAGGCCCAGGGAACATTTTTAATAAACATTTCTCAGCACAGAAATTATCTCTCAGCACAGAATAGTGGCACAAAACTGTGTGCTCCCCACTATGGAGCAATAATTAAATTGACCTGTCTTCAGCAATTCAGGGGCTGAAACAGGGGCCTACTTCCAGGCCTATTCTTCATGGCTACATATCCCCACACAGAACCCCCAAGCTCCCTCCCTCCCCCCACATGCCTCTTTCTCCCCACAGAGCCCATTTCAAGTTGTAGGAATGTAGTGATTTTTGGTGTTTACTGCTTCGCTTGCTTCTAATCTTGTCTGTGGTATGTGCTGTGCTGCATTTTAGTCTGTGCTCCACGATCTGATGATCCATCCTATAAAAGCAGCAGGCTAAAAGCAGCGCCAGTCAGTGGCAACACCATCCCTCACCTCCTGCCTGGGGAGTCAGCTCCAGCTGCCCAGGCATTCTTGAAAAGAGCTCAGACTAAAAAAACCACACCACACATTGCAATCTGCAATGACTATGGTATGGATGGTGAAGCCAGCCAGCCATACCGCAAAATAAGAAACCTTCCCCTCCCAGACTGTATTCCCTATAGGCTCCAGTAGTTCTTCCCCCTCCCACCCAGTCCCTCCTCCACAGCGTGACAGGCTCAGCACTGCTTGGCCCAGTGGCAGTCGCCACCTCAGTCACAAAGTTGTGCATGTGCAGAATTTCATGAAGCTCGCACATGTGCACGTCCCCCCTCTCTCCCCAGCTGCAAACTGATTACCGGCAGCACTTCTGTGAATGTGACTGTCCGGGGTTGCAGGGCTGCAGATTGCAAGCACAGGGAGGGAGCCTTATTGTAAGCATGTTTCTGTGGTGGTGGGCAGGAGGGATACTGCCCCTGATGCCCTGGGGGGTGCACCGCGCCTGGTTAAAGCGGAGTTATATGCCCATCTGTTTTCACCCAAAGTATCTCTCTTCTCTGCTCCCCAGTTTTCCTGCTCCTGAAGGGTCAATTTCTCCCATTCTGTGTTTTGAAGTAATATCTTCCTTTCTTTTCTATGTCCATACCTCTGGTTCACTGCTGAGAATCATCTGGTTGCAGCACTAGGTCCCTCCTCCCATTCTCTGTGCTTCTCTTGCTGTCTGGGAACAAGCAGGGAGAGAGAGGGATATGGAGCAGAAGGTCTGGATGCCCAAGAGGCCACAGTGGCCCCTGATGAGCAGAATGAAAAACCTCAAAGACATCCATATTAATGGCATATGCTGGTGGATGCAGATGGTCTTTGCTGAACTGTGGGAAGATGGGCAGGCCTGTTGAGAGATGTTTGTGGCCCCAGTATAACTGGGTATTTGCCCCACACACACATACCCGCACACCTTCCAACCCCCTACATTTTTAAAAGTTTCCGGAGACCCTGTACATATATTACTTACAATTACTATTTTACTCAGCATATTTTAAGGTATCTTAAGAAAGAAGATTCTAGTGGTCTTGTGGGACTCCCTGAGCTTGGAGATCCATTAGCAATTGTGCCCCCATTCTCTTCTCCCCCACATCAGGCCCTGGGATGGATTCCATGAGTTAAGTGAGAATTATGGCACTTGCCATCCCTATGCAAAACGTGCTTGATGTGAAGCTCTTGATTCGTCTAAATACATGTCTATGCCTACGATAGCTGCAAGATGTTGTACAACTTGTTTTGTGTTTGTCTGGGTTTTTTAGGGGTTATTTTGCTGAAGATGGCACATGCCGTGAGTGCAGCCAATCATGCAAGACATGTGAAGAAAATGCCATGAAGTGTTCGTCCTGCAAAAGTCCCTTGCTTCTGGAGCAGTGGGAATGTAAACTTTCCTGCTCTGAGAAGCACTTTGCTAGTGATGGAATCTGTAAACACTGCCCAGAGATGTGTCTGGAATGCATTCATGAAAGCACATGCAAAGGTACTGTGTGGAACCAGTCGAGACACTCGCTAAGATGAGGCCTCTCTAGAAATGAAGAGAGTAGCAAACAGAGCAACTAAAAGAGCATTCTATAGCATTCCCAACAATGGTAAAGGTGACTTCAATAGCACTGTTGAGCTTCGAGGGTGTTAAATTGCATTGTATCTTGATAGATTTTAACTTGGTAGCTCTAGGAATGACATGTTCAGTGTTCCCTTCTCTGTTCTTTTTGTATTGCAAGCCATTCCTATTGGCTTGGTTCTAGCTCTGGTTTAGCATGAGATAGACCTTTTGGTCCCAATTCTCCACTACTTAGCACCTGGTTTACTATTACTATTCGGATTCAGTGGCATTTTCCACTTTGTATTTATTTTTCATAGTTCAAACAATTACAAAAGATGCAAGGCAATGGAGAATCAGGCCCCTTGAGTGTTGATTTAATGATAATAGGTGAACAATAAAACTCCTGAGGGCTCTGTTCAGTTTGGCATGCACATCCAAAAATGTGAGTGTGTATCTGAATCACAAGGACAGGTAAAACTGCAAAGATTTTCAAACTGGCATTCAAAGCTGAATGAAAATGGAAGATATTGAATAAAAAGATAAATCCAACAGTTTAGCCTCAGCTTGAAAATACAGTTGTGTTCAAACTGGAATCTTGGATCCCAAAAATCTTTGTGGAAATTCTGGTCTGGATCAGTCTCTCTCAGTTGAATCCTCTTTCGGAAATGATCAGATCAAAATAGTATACACTTGAACTCTGGAGAACATAATTACCAATTTGGATACAGTTTAATTTTAGTATTCTACAAGCCAACTTTGGGCGCTTTCCCACATTATAAAAAAGTTTGCATTGTTTTAATCTGATTGTTTAAGATGCGCATTACAATTTGCTGTTCCCCATTCACACATTCTACTCTTCTCCACATTTGTATTTAATGCACATCGTAAAATTGTGCATTATGAGCATTCCCACATTCAGTTTGATGCACATATTTCTCTTGCTTTTATCTGCACTCTCAGCATTACAGGAAGGAAACCAGAAATGACCTCGCTCCCCACCTCCAGAAGTTGTTTCTCCCACCACTCTGGAGGTTCTTTCCCTGCCTAACTTGCCATACCTGGAGCAGCATCAGCTCTCTCTGTGGACTTCCCTCTCCCTGGAGGATTAACAGAGGATTCCTGTGTGTTCCTTTATGCACTGCATTCCCACATTGAAAATATGTGCATTGTGAACGTGGTTTCAATGCAGCATTCACACAATCTATGTGTATAATAAATAACGTCCTTATTCAAGATGGTTTGGGACACCCTGTAATGCACTTGTCAAACATGTTTTCTCCCAATGCACATGAGGATGGAGGCATTCCCAAGTTACTGAAATATTTGAATAAAAATAATGTGCATAAATCAATGATGTGGGAAAGCACCCAATTTGTTTCGGAGGCAGTTTGTCCAGATGTAATGCAGCAATTCTGTTGTTCTGTATAAGCCATTCTTCTACCTAATCAGATGATTTTCTATTTAGTGTGCATGCCTCAGTTTTTCCTGCACGATGGGAAGTGCCTGCAAGACTGCCCTTCGGGCTTCTATGCCGACTCCAACAGTTGCTCATCCTGTCATGACGAGAACTGTAAAGAATGTGATGGGCCTGATATGGATGACTGCACGGAGTGTGCTGACAGTTTGTATGTTCTGTATGATGGCGAGTGCTTTCAAGATTGCCCAGAAGGAACTTATTATGAAGAAGAGACCGAAGACTGTAAAGGTGTTTTTCCAAAGAATATCAAAAGTAGCCTAAAGTAGGGATGGCTAAAGAGTATCAAAAGCATAGGTGCAAGTGAGGCAGGGGAGTAGGAAACTTGAACACTGGTCCTATAGCTCCTGCCCCTGCACGCTTCCAGCACTGCATGGAGGAGTGAAGTGCAGAGAAACTGCCACAGCGCTGTCCTTCCCCCACTGCTCAGAGGGCATTCAGTCAGCTTCTCTCAGCCGCTGGCCCTGGCAAGGCTGCAGCTGCAAGTAGTGAGGGAGGTGCAATGCCACTGGGTCAGTCCTACACAGGGCACTCTGGGGCACCCATCCAGATCCCACAAGCAGCTGGCCCAATGAGGCTGTAACTAGGAGAAGCAAGGGAGATGTAGCACTAGTGGGTCAGAGCCCTCCTCTTAGAAAACTCCATCTGCATCACTGATCAGAAGTGGTTTTCTAATGTCAAGGTATTCATAGATGGTTTTGAAAAGGGGGTGAAAAGCAAATTACCAACCACTGCTGATAATCTCACATTTAGGTTGGAACTAGAGAATCCTAGGATTTAAATCAGCACTGGGGGAATGGACAGTGTGGTAGGACACAAAATTCTGTATGGGCAAATGTAATGCACATTGAAAATGATAATATGAATTTCTCATGCACATTACAGGGTTGTAAAATGAGCATAACACTACTCAAAGGAAACCAGGCTCTCACTGGGGATGGTTCCATGAAAGTCTCTACTCAATAAATAGAGAAATAACAAACAGAAAAAGAAAAGCAAACAAGCCGTTAGGATGTAAAATGAATAGGACAGAAAATAATATTGAAACAAGCAATCTGCCTCCCTCCTGTTCACTGGCTTGACAATGTGCCTCACAGAGATCTGACAACATTTTGCAAAAGTAAACCTACTGAAAGAGCAATCAGAGCTGATGCAAAATAGTGACTGACATGTCTGTTATTTGTCCCGTTCCAGAGTGTGACAGGACATGCCAAACCTGTTCATCTTCCTCAGTCTGCCTTACCTGCAGAGAGGGCATGATGATGCCTCACCCAGGTCACTGCGTGCTGGCCAGGTACTGCTCTCTCACCGAGTACCATGATGAGCAGACTCAGAGCTGCAAGCCTTGTCACAGGAAGTGCTCCCGCTGCACAGGGCCTGCTGAAGACCAGTGCATCAGCTGCCCCCAAAGCTGGCATCTTCTCAGTGAGTATCTCTCTCCTGTATCCCAGGTTTTCTTTTGTCCTCTCCTTTGAAGAAAAGACCAACTCTGCCCACAAACGAGGTTCGATATTGCAAGGGACGAAATTTGAAAGAGACAAAAGTTCTATAAGACAGTTCTTCCTTATTGGGTGATTTCAGATGTGGTGAATGTCCACCACAGTCAACCTCAGTCAAACGCGGGGGGGTGGGGGTGAAAGCGCCGTGCATGTCTGTGTGCTTGCATCCAGATGTTCACCACAGTCAAACGTGGCCCGGGGTGTAGCTAACCACGCTTAATGAGGTCGGGGCAGGAGGAGGTCCAGAAGTGTGGTGAATGGTCACCACGGCAGGGATGAATGAAAAGTACTTCTGAAAGGAAACCCGCAGTCGCGGTGGAAGGAATTGACCCCAGCCACGGTGCATTCTGGGGCTCTAACTGCAGTCCATGTCTCCACTGCATGTCTGTTGTGTTCCCCCGGCCCATGTTCTCTCTGATTGCCCCCGGGCAGTGGTCACGATCCTGTCACTTCTGTTGGGGCTACACGTGTCACCACAGCCCGCAGTGAATCTGTTCACACCGGGGTGGGATTCACTGTGGTGAACTGGAACACGTCACTTCTGAAATCACCCGATGTCTCTGCTTTGATTTTGCCACCCCAGTCCCAGGAGAAGAAAGGGAACATTGTTTTGTTTTTTACATTATTCTCTGCACAGATACAACCTGCATTGAAGCTTGCCCTGATGGCTATTACGTGGACAGCAGTGAGGGACGATGCTCCACTTGTCACAGCACCTGTGAGACTTGCTATGGGAAACACAGCACTCAGTGCCTCTCCTGCAAGCCAGGCTGGTACAGACAAGGAAATGGATGTGAACAGTTCTGCGCAGCTGGGTAAGACCCTGGAGTCATCAGCTAGAAACCACATTGTATAGAGAACTTTGTTAAATTTTAACACTTAGCCTTCATTTCTGCTCTCTTGAGTGGGAGATTCTCAAGTAGTCTCTCAATATTAAGCTGATGCAAAGGGTCAGTTGAACATTTTTACATGTGGGGTATATTATTTCTATTTCTTTATATTTATTGGCCGCCCCCTCATGCCTACGGAATTCCAGGGCGGCTCACAAGTTAAAACAATAATAAAATACATAAAACATCATAAATATAAATAATTAAAACTACCCCCCCACCCACCAAAAAGATTTCCCCCTCCCTCCCCTCTCCTCCCCCCTCCCCTCTGAAGACCTGGGCGAACAGCCAGGTCTTACAGGTTCAGCGAAAAGCCATCAGACCCGGGGCCAGGCGAGCTTCCTCCGGGAGGGGTTACAGAGCTGTGGCCCAACCACCGAGAATGCCCTCTCCATCGAGGTCCCCCGTTTAACATGGTGGACCTCCAGGAAGGTGCCCCCAGCGGACCACCGGGGTTGCCCTGGGGTGCGGAAGGTGAGGCAGTCTCCAAGGTATGAGGGGCCCAGACAGTATAGGGCTTTATAAATCAACACCAGCACCTTGAATCTGGCTCGGTCCGCTATAGGCAGCCAGTGCAGAGTGCGGACCACAGGTGTAATATGCCCCCGTTGCCTCGTCCCTGTAAGGAGACAGGCCACCGTATTCTGCACCAGCTGCAGCCTCCAAACCAGAACCAGGGGAAGCCCCATGTAGAGCACGTTGCAGTAGTCTAGTCTTGAGGTGATGAAGGCATGAATAAGAGTGGCCAGGTCAGGCCCGGAGATGCATCAGATACAGCTGGCAAAAGGCAGTTTTAGCCATTGCCTCCACCTGCCGATCCAGACGGAGGCCCGGATCCAAAACCACCCCCAGACTCCGAACCTGTTGGGCTATGGGAGGGCAGGGCCCCCCCCCCCACCAGAGGCATCGGCACCTCCCTCGCCCTACCCACCACCATTACCTCCGTCTTATCAGGATTGAGCCTCAGTCTGCTCTGCCGCATCTAATCCGCCACAGCCTCCAAACATTGGGAAAGTAAAGAGACAGCGGGACCTGGGTCAGTCGAAAATGAGAGGTACAGCTGAGTATCATCAGCATATTGATGACATCGCACCCCAAACCCTCTCACGATCTCCCCCAGGGGCTACATATACACATTAAACAAAAGTGGAGACAGAATCGAATCCTGCGGAACGCCGCAAGTCAAAGCCCAGGAGCTCGATGTTTCAGCTCCCAGCACCACCCGCTGGCTTCTCCCCGAGAGGAATGAATGGAACCACCCAAGGACAGTCCCGTCCAGACCCTACAGGTCTCACAGCCATCTCAGCAGCAGCCCATGGTCCATGGTATCAAAAGCAGCCAAAAGCAGGATCAAGAATGTAGAGCATCCTGCATCCATCTCCCGGCGGAGATCATCCACCAAAGCCACCATCGCTGTCTCAGTACCATAGCCGGGGTGGAACCCAGACTGAAAAGGGTCAAGGAAGCCGACATGGTCCAGATGTGCCTGAAGCTGCAGTGCCACGACCCATTCAATAACCTTCCCTAAAAAGGGAAGACTAGAGACAGGATGGTAACTGGCGAGTGCGTCCACATCCAGCGAAGGCTTCTTCAACAGGGGGCGCACCACAGCCTCCTTGAGACTGGGCGACAACCTCCCCTGCCGAAGGGATGCATTAACCACCCTCGCCATAACTGACCCCAATGTCTCCCTGGAAGCTTTTGCCAACCAGGATGGGCACGGATCTAGTTCACAACTTGTGGCTCGAACAGACCCCAAGACATCCACCGCATCAAGCGGCATCACTTCCTGAAACTCATCCCAGAAAGATCGACCAGATGGTGCCTCCATAACCTCACCTACTGCATCCAACCCAGTGTTGAAATTACTCTGGATCTGAGCGAACTTGTCTGCAAAGTAGGTGACAAACTCCTCACAGCGGGTCTGGGACAAGTCCCCGTCCAGGCAGAGGGAGGCCGGACTGACCAGCTCCTGCACCACCCGGAACAGCGTTGCTGGACGCAACTTTGCAGACACTATGAGGGCAGCAAAGAATTCCTTCTTTGCTGTCCTCACAGCTTCAACATAGGACCGCAAAAGGGTCCTATGGAGAAGTCAGTCAGAATCAGAGCGAGTCCGACGCAAGCATCGCTCTAGTCTCCTGCCTACCCACTTCATACACCACAGCCCCTCAGTAAACCAAGGGGCCCTGTGGCGATGACACGGGAGCAGGGGACGTAGGAGGCTTGGTGATCCTCCAGTGAGAGGAAGTGAAGTTGGAGGGCAGTGTACTCTCCTGCTCCATGACCAACAGGACAGATAGTCCAGGCCTAGGGAGATCATTGTTGTCCTACATTTGCTTAGTTTGTAGTTCTGACTCCTTACATGATGGAGGAAGGACCTTGTGTAGCCTGGAAACTTGTATATTCTCACCAAAAAATGTTGGTTCAATAAAAGATATCTGATTTACTTTGTCTCCATCTTGTAGCAAATGTAATTTAAAGTAGCCCTTGTGACTGCTCTAACTTGTGCTGGGGGCCATTCTAGCTCCTCACCAGTCTTGAGGACATCACCTTTGCCTCCCTGCCGCAAGATAGGCCAAACCTGAGTTGGTAACTACAATGAGAAAACGCCCAACACTCCTTGGGATTAGAATTAGAAATCCAGAAATTAGAAATCCAGAAAAAGGCCTTCTCAAATGCCCAGGATATTTTTTAAAAATATATTTTTATTGAAAGATCCCAAACTACAGTTTATATAATTATCAATGCTTAACATATGAAAATACATCCAATGGTGTATGCTTGGAGTAATAGAATCTTAGAGTTGAAAGCGACTTCGAGGGTCATCTAGTCCTGTGTCAGTGTTGCCTCCAACCTGCAAAGGAAGAGGATTGGGACTGAAAGATCCAGACAAAGTGTGGGTGAATGGAGCCTAAGTTGTAAGCAAGCAGAATATGTGAGACTGCTCAATCTCTTTACTGTTTATATGGTACACCAACATTTCCACACTTTTTGGTGCTTAAGTTGTTTAATCTTCAGTCATCTTAACTCCCTTCTTAAACCAAAGGATTTGGGGTCTAAGAATACATATTAGCTCTGGAAAGTGAACATACTCCATTTTCCTAAAGGAGCTGATAGATAGCAGTGAAGTGCACTTGTCAGTTTAGCAGAAGACTGGAAAATGTTGACAAACTACACCAAATTCATACTTGGGTGTGTGACTTTCAATGGCGTTTTAGCTGGTAATTAAATTAGCCAATCCAGTTGATAAAATAGATTAGAACAAGAGCAGGCGAATCCTTGGAGAATGAGGGGAAACTGTTGAGGGGGGGGATTGTTTATCCCAGCCACAAAGTGGAGAAGGAGCTCTTCCTCCACATTTTGCAGTAAGCAGGAGCTGTCTGTCTCCCTACCTCTCCCCTTGCCTAGGCTGCTTTCACACATGACAAAAATGGGGTATTATAATTGCTTGAGATAATACCAGGTATTATAATTGCTGGAGTTTTGTAATGTGTGAATGCACTATTCCCCTTTTAGGTGGAGAGATCTTTGGACATTGTAAGAGCTATCAAATGTGGCTTTTACAATGACCCGAGACCTTGCATAAAAAGAGAATAGTGTATTCACACATTACAAAAAATTGCGGAATTATAATACCCGGTATTATCTCCAATTATTATAATAGTCCATTTTGTAAGATGTGAAAGCAGTCTTATTGTCCGAGACTGCTTACTGATGTTACATGGGAGGGGCGAGAACCTGCGCAATCATTCATGACTGTGGCTCTGTAATCGCAGGGATTAGCGCCTGTGTGAATGCACTAATCCCCTTTTAGTACCACGGTCATGATTGCGCAAGTTCCCACCCCTCCCATGTAACTTGTGAAAGCAGCCTGAGTTTGTCCTAACAGTGCTCTATGACAGATATATTATTATCCCTATTTATGGGGATGGGGAACTGAGGCACAAGAGTTGTTTTTACACGTGCAGAATTATTTTGAAGTAGCTGTAATTCCAGATTTGTCATTCTGGAGTTGTTAATCAAGAGTAACTATTTACATGATCATTAATACTCCGGAAAAAGCACTATTCCAGATTGGCAGTGTAAACACTTATTCCAATATGAGTCACAAGAAGGACTACATCAATCACATGGTGCAGCTCATTTGAATTATTGTGCCTTGAGGAACTCCAACCGAGAGCAGAATACTACCACTGCTAGCGCATCAGTCTTGTCATTAACTGACCGGGATGTACATTTCCACAGGGGATTCTGTATTTGTGAGGAGAGCTGAGGCAAATAGGGGAATTCCAAAGGGAACTGGATTCTGTCACACAGACAGTGCAGAGCCTTATTTTACTCTGATTTCCGGGTGCTGTGTGGGCAGCTGTGAGCCCCTCTCCTCACATCGTCCTTGCTGTGTCCATGTCACATGTGGTCATGGGTCCCTGGAGTGGATGGGTGTGATGGATTCCCTCCACTCCAGGGTCAGAGTGGATTAGGAGGCAGCATGGGTAGCATTTTGTCACCGTTTTCTCTGCTGTAAATCTCTACCCATGACAATTTGCCACTTAAGACTGAAGAATACCATAGAGACATTGGGTAGAGGGGACGTAAAAACTCTACCTGCAATTCTCTTTGGTGGAGTGGCTTAATACTGGACTAGTCATTCACACAATCACAATTCTATTATTATCTCATGCCAAATTAGATAAACCCTTGAAAATCATGTTGAACAATGCCAGCATAAAACCAGGAAACAGGAGTCAAAAACCAGGAAGCGGAAATGACTTAAGTTAGCATGGCAATTCACACAATCAATTACAATCTGGATAAAAACAGTCAGGAAGTTTTACTTACTTGCCTGTAGGTCATAGATACTCTTTGGCAGAACTAGGAATTCAACCCAGTTGCTTGCAGTCCCACTTTTCCTACTTATGCTGGCTAGTGCTCCAACAATCTCTGTTCCCTTGCACACACTCCATCAGGCCCTACCCAACAAATGTTATACAGTGGAATAGTCTGCTTAAGTCAAATTTCTCTGGCCATGTAGAAAAGTTTGACTTATTAGAAATTCTACTTATACAGACCTGGAGGAAATAGACCTGGAGGTGTAGAAAATTGTTCACAGTGACATAAGCAACAGGTTTCTCCACCTCCAGTCCCCTTCCCGTCTTTCAGAAGCAGACAATTAGAGCAGACAGCAGGGCAGTGTGGGTTGGGTTGCAGGAGTGAGTAAATCCTGTCAGTTCTGACTCTGGGAGTCCTGGGTGGGCTAGAGACAGGGAAACCTGGTGTTCACTCCCCTTACAGGCCATGTGAGTCCCCCTCCCTGTCAGTGTGAATCTGCATGTCCAGAAAGCAGGAAAGAGTTATGTTGCCTAATGTCTATCTCCAGCCTGCCGGACATGAAGACTTGTCCTGGCAGGGTACACAGTACAGTATTTTAACCACATGCTGCCAAGAAATCATTAATACACTGAGAGGTCCCGATATTTTTAATTGAGTGGGTAGTCTCTACACCTTAAAAATTCAACTTATCAGAGTACAGAATTCTAGTTATGCAGCAGAAGAAGTAACACATCCTCCATAGACCTGGTGCTGGGAAAACAAATTAATTTTACTTATCCAGAAATTCAGGTTATGCAAGTTCTACTTAAATGGAAACCACTGTGTATTCAAGGGCATCCATTAAGACTGCAAATTTACAAACAAATGGGTACCAGGAATAAAACCATTACAGTAACTCAGAGATGAATTGATCTTTGCTTGCAGCACAGAGTCTTTCCATCCCAACCTTCCCCTCTTCTTTGGTTTCAGATACTATGCAAACAATTCTACTGGAGCATGTGAGAGATGCCACAAGAGCTGCAAGGAGTGTCTGGGACCTCAAACAACAGACTGTCTGTCCTGTGACAAATATTTCTTCCTGCTGCACTCCAAAAATGAGTGTCGCAGCTCCTGCCCTGAATATTACTATGCAGACCAAGAGAAAAGCACCTGCGAAAGATGCCACCCTACTTGCAGATCATGTGAAGGTAAGATGGGAAACCAGGTGCTTCTGAGCTTTATAGGATCTGCTTACCTTTCTACTCGGGGTTTTGGTAACACTGCTTTGGTAATGATGGGTGTTAACAGATGTGACGGCAAGCCGTTTTGGCCCGCTTTGTCATGTTTTGCACCAGACCTTGCCTGCACGTCTATGCAGGCACTGCCAGAAGTTGGCCTGGGATTGCCCTGGGCTATGTCAGCAGCTAGCCTGAGCTGTGACCCCGGAAAAGTCCGGGGTCACAGCCTGGGCTATGGTTCACCCGATCAAGGCAAAGTGGACCTCTTAGCACATCTGTTCCCGCTGGCCTGGATCGGGTCCACCATGGTCGGCTACCATGACTGGCCATCATTAGTGGAAGGCAGGGTGCAGGGAGCAGCACAGAGGTGGGGTCAGCTGGCTGCATGTTCATATGCCCCCCGACCCACCCTGCTGCCCAGCTGCTGGCACATTTGTTATGCTGCCCGACCTGGTCCGGACCATGTTGGTGGCAGCTTCCCAAATCCCAACCCAACCTGGGTCGTGAGCGCAGCAAGTGGCATCAAATTTTTTTTTACCCAGTGTTAGGAACATGCATGTTCAACTTATGATGGCTGAAAATGTTCCTACTATTCTCTGCTTTGAATTAAGTTCCACCAGAGAGATGTTCCAGCCATCTCTCACAGATGTGGGAACAGTGATAAACGAGTGAGTCTTCTGAATGCTAAGAATTCCCCAATACAACAAGCTTCATATTTAAGGCAGTGCTATTAATTTTACTGCTTTGTCTGCTGCTTCATACTATTGTGTTGAATTGATTGCAGCAGATGGCACAGGTACAGGGCAAAAATAATCAGGGAGAAGGTGGGAACTTGTGAGGTTTATGCTCTGTGGAAAGGTTCTGGTCTACATGGCAGATTTCAACTGAGATATTTGGCCCTCTCTGCAATATGTGTGTGGAAATCCCATGATGCACTGTGCAGAGGACATTTCACATTGTGCAAGGCTGTTCTGGACAAGGCCTCTCTCTCTTCCCCAGCACATCTAACCATAACATATGGGGTGTGGTCAGTGGATCCACTCACAGCTATGCTCATTCATTAGCAAGGTATTGGGGCACAGCAACTCCAGATGGTCTTGAGGTCTGCAGGCAGCCAGCAGGGAAAGAACTGCCTGCTCTACAGTTTACACACTCAGACATTATACAAGGAACATGATGGGCCTGCTAGACTGCTTCATCAGGTGTTTTCAGACAGACACCTGCTCCGCTAGTCCTCCGCCTGACTCCCAGGTGGCCCGTCCATGTTAAGGCGGCAACCCTGAGGTGAGGCAGCGCTGCCTGCTCTGGACCAGCTCCGCTCATGTTGCTCCAGAAACAGAGCACAGCAACCAGAGCTGGCTACCCAAACCTGGAGGACAGACAGCTGCCGCAGCTCCACTTCCAACTGTGGGTTGCCTCGGCAACCATCACAGAGCTGCGGGCAGCAGCCTAGAGTAGCTGCCAATCCACCCGCAGCTCTATGGTACAGGGGAGGAGGGAGCACGCAGGCGGACTGCGGTTTGTGGCTGGGGCAAGCACCATTTAAACTCCTCACCACTGGTGCAGACCTGGGGGTGGCAACCTCTGGGTTCATCTGAAAACAGCCATTGCCAGTACATTTTCTATTGTCCAGTGTTGCTTACAACACTTTGCACATCTTCTAGTGCATCCATAACAGCCATTTTTGAATTCTTCTTTTACATGAGCTTAGCCAGAATTGGGGGCTAACAGGCCTATGCCAGCATGCAGCAAGTAGATCAGAGAAGGAATTGGTACATCCCTAAGGCTCATTTATTCCTTCCTGAGGATGCTTATGGGGTGGCACAACACAAGCTGTTTCTCCTTTACCTTTAGGCTTTACCTTTGGGGCATAATCTAGCTCCAAGGGTGTATTCAGATGAGCAGGCCAATCTAGCAGATTGAAAAATCCGCTTTTAAAAAAGTCACACCCGAGGAGTTTACATGCACCAGAAGCTGCCATTGAAAACTACAATGCCCGGCAGCTCGCACATTATTTTTAAAACCAGATTTCTCAAACCTCAATATCGATATTGAGGTTTGACGAACCCAATTTTAAAAATAACGCGTGAGCCACCAGGTGCCACTGTCTTCAATGGTGGATGGTGACTTCCAGTGCGTGTAAATGCTCCCTGCGCGACTTTTTAAAAAGCAGATTTTTCAATCCGCTAGATTGGCTTGCTCGTCTAAAAATGCCCTAGGTCTACAACTCAATGCACACGTGATAAAGTGGAACAGTTACTGTGGATAAGAACCCTAGATCTGATCCCTTTCAAAATGAAGTTTAAGGAGGATCTGGGAACCCTACTAGCTGTGACATCAACACAGGGAACCCAGCCTAGAAATAAAGACACTTCCTGATTT
The DNA here is from genome assembly GCA_003113815.1 of Sphenodon punctatus. Taxonomy (NCBI): domain Eukaryota; kingdom Metazoa; phylum Chordata; class Lepidosauria; order Sphenodontia; family Sphenodontidae; genus Sphenodon; species Sphenodon punctatus. The sequence continues at coordinate 9,197,006 of QEPC01012913.1, forward strand.
GATACAAGGTAATGGTAAACCCTGGAGGCTTCACTTGAAGATCAACTCTTCATATCCAGCCCAGCGTTCAGCATTCCAAAGTTGTAAATATTAGATTGCTAATTACACATGTTGACTTGGTGATCTTAACCTAGTTCCTTGCAAGCAAGCATTCATATCAGAAAACCAAAGCCTCCTTGTCACTTAGGCCCTTTTCAAATGGGCTGCGGGGGGGGGGGGGGGGGGGNGGGGGAATGCGTGTGTGCCCACAGTCAATGGAGGTGGCGCACACCCTTCTCCATTCATGAATCAACCGGCATTGGAGCCCATTGCTCTGAGAGTGGGTGATGGGAGTAGCGCGGGAGCGGACACTCACCTGCATCCATTCGCCACGGCATTCCCACAGGCATTTCCATCCATCTCCATGCAGCAAAACTGCATGGAGATGGGTAGGGGTGTCTCGTGTGAAAAGGGCCTTACTGGTGCCCTTGTTGGTAGGTCATAAAATGGGCATTAAGAGTGAACTAGCCGCTCCATTCCAGAGTTAGTCTCTGTAGTTTACAGCAGACATATTGACTTTGCAATTATGTGCCATATTAGGTTTCTAGATAAAAGAAAGGCTTCCATTTCTATCCTGGCACTTTGCAAGTTCTACTAGCCCCATTCACACCAAGTAGCACTAATTTTTGCAAATAGTCAGTGGGCTTACTTCACAGAGTAAAGAACTAAATCTCAAATAATAAGAGCAACCAAAGTATAAGGATGATAATAAAATTACATAGAAATAAGGGGCAGATTCCGGTACCCTGTGGCATGGTGAATGTAGTCCCTTACTCAGTGATAGTCCCACTGAGCAAAGCAAAACAGCTCGTAGAATAAAATACTACTCAGTGTGAGTTAAGGTAAAAACAGATGTGATTTGGGCCCGCTTTGGACTGGAATTGTCCCAGATGGTGTTGGAGACTAGCCTAGGCTGTGACCTTTGGACAATTTACAAGGCCACAGCCCAGGCTAAGGCCTGCCAACAGGGCCAAAGTGGCTAGCATGTCTGTGCAGCTGCAGCATACTTGGCCTGGGCTGGGGGCTACCATGGCTGTGCCTTATTGGCCACCATGGCTGCCTATCATGGTGAGGTGTGGGGTGCTAGGAATACAGCATGGATGGTGCTGGCCGCCCGCACAGTTGTTGTGCTCCCAGCCATACCTGGGCCACACGGCTGGCGAGACAGTTCCCTGGCCACAGGCACATCAGGTCAGTGCCCCAACCTGATCTGGGCCATGTCACCCAGGATTTGCAGCCCGGGGAGTGGTCCCACCAGCTGCACATCTGTTTTTACCCTTTAACGTATCAAAAACTACTCCTCCCCCCACCCCCCAAGAGATGTAGAACTATAAAAGAAAGGAGAGGCCAGAAAACAAATAGGGAATTCAAGATTTCATGTGAGTTTTAAATGTTTTTATATCCTTAGCCTAAATCATATTAAGCAATTTGTAGACAGACTGATTGTAAATAGAGCCTGATATTTTTGAACTGCATTAATAAATATTTTTGATGCTCAGCTTGAGGCATCAGACATTTGGAAGTACAGGTATGTTGATCCAGCCCTATATTTGTTTATACCAGTAACTATTTATATTCCGGCCTGGCCATCACTATCCTCCTTGGATTCACTATAATTCCTATTCTCTGCGAATGGCTCCAGGTGCTATTCTCTCTAATGGCTTCAAGGCACTATTCTGAGGTTCTGAATGCCCAGTATGAAGGGATGCACTACAGATGGTTAATTGCTAAGTAATAATATTTTGAATTGTGGAGATAACTTTAAGAATGAAAAGTTACCATCAACTTCTCTTCAAAATATAGCTGCACAGGCAAATTGTGATAGTCAACAGTAGTATATTTGGCTCAGATTTAAAACAGAATAGATTGCTGTTGTAATTTACAATCTGCTTTCTACAAATGATTTTGCATTTGCTTTGCCATAAATACTGCTAGACCAATTTTCTACAGCAATTAGAGAGAGATGAAAGAGTCCATCGATTAGTAATAATAAGGGGTGGAACTCTGGGCAAAGTTTCAGTTTCTTTTAGTTTTCATGTATTTCGGTTCTCATATTGGTATCTGTTGTATTGGATCTTTTTCACTGATTTTTATATCGGATTTTTAACATTGTGGTTTTCCCACTGAAGTCAATCAATGGGAAAATCAACGCAAAAGATCAGATACAACCAATACCGAAAAGGACTGAAATTTCAGATTACTCCAAAATGGCCGTTATCGAGTACTTTTGGTTCTTTCAGAAACCAAAAGTCCCATTCCTAGTAAGAATCCTCCTATACAACAGACATAGCTGAGAAGGGCCTGATCCCTGCATGGCCCTGTGGCAGGCAAGCACAGCTGCCACACTGCAGGGTAGACTGCAGGGAAGCCAGGCGGGCTGCTGTCAGACCTCCTGCCATGGCTGCATGCTGAATTCTATTTGCCCGTGGAAATGTGCATGTGCACAAAGGATGCTTAATGTTCTGTTTGTGCTTCTTACTTGGAGCACAAACACTAATCATAACATGACCAAATCAAATTGCAAAGCATCCGCATCATCAACATGAAAAGACAAAATAATAATAAATCAACCGACAAACACGCCCTCCCTCCCCCATCTTTCTTGCTGTGCCTTAGCAATATCTTATGAGCACAGTAGTATACACTGGAAACACAATCAAAGCATTTTAGGTGGGGTCAGGGTTAGTAGAGCAGAGCTGAATCAAACCCAGCAGTCAGTTTTATAGCCACCACATCTACATGTTTGGATAGCCTACCAAAACCATAATTAGTCATTATCAAAACAATATTCCTATATCTGTTTATTTGATTCGTTTGGTCACTTTGGTATTTTAATAATAAATAGTAATTTTATTTCTATAGTGCCCCACTGCCAGGTGGTACTCCGAGGGCTTTACAACATAAAAACAATGTAAAATTCATTTCACGCACATATGTCTATCTGAAACAGTTTAAAAGGGTAAAGTAATGAAGAAAGAAAACCACATTAAAGAGAACCAGCAGTGGTCAGGAACCTTTTAAAGGGGAGGAGGAAGGAACTGAGATGGACATCTGGAGGGAGCAAGTTCCACACTGAGGGGCCTGCCTCAGCAAAGGCCTGTCAACTTAAGGTGCAATGGTAGGATCCCCAAACAGCAAGTGGTTTCTGAGTGCATGGGAGAAGGTCTCTCTTGAATATAGCCAGGGCCTATGCCATTCAGGGCCCTGAAAACCAACAGTGCAATTTTTAATTGATTATTTCACTTCAGCAGTATTAGCACTAATGCCAAAGCAAAATAACCAAATACCAAAATGATTGAAATAGCTGAAATGTGTATTTGTTTTGGGAAATAAACTGGAACTGAATAGCAGTTTATATCTGCTTTGTCTGACTCAATTGGAAGCGGGCGAAATTGCTGGGTACAACATTTGCTGTGGGTATTCATTACAGTTCTAGAACTGCTAGATTCAGGGACGGTGCTACTGAATCTAGCACAGGTGGTCGTTTAGGGTGGCATGTTGAAGGGGGCAACAAAAACTGCCCCCGCTACTGGCAAGCTCTGCAGCTGGATCAGGAATGGGAGAGGCAGCGGAGCCAGGGCTACCCGGGGTGGCAAAAATGTACTTTCAGTGTCCAAAATGAGCTGATAATCTCCCATATGTCTCCTATAAGAATGATATTTTTCTTTTAAAGGGAAGGGAGCACTCAGCTGCACAGCCTGTGTGTGGAGCTACCGTCTCGCAGGTGGAATCTGCAACTCAGAATGTTTTGCAGGAGAATACAAAGCCTCAGAGGTACTGACTACAACACATGGGTGTCTTCTTCACTTCCTTCTCTGTTGCTTTACTGAATGGCAGGAACTAAGGGTCTAAAATCCTAGAGGGGAAAGCCAGGCAATAAACAATCTTTGTTCATTGTATTCCAAAGCTAGCATGTTGCTCTTTTTGGAACACACCACTCTAAAGCCCACTTTGACAGAAGTCAAAGGAGCGGTTCAGTATAAAACTGGTTTAACCAAGCTCAGAGTCAGTCCTCTGGTGCATGCAGGACAGAGGGTGTAAATGAGGGACGCCTCGTACAGTGAGGGAATGGAATGGTTTCTAGGTTTCAGAACTGGGATTTCTTTACCTCTTCCTCTTCCCAAGGGTCCCAGAAAAAAGTGGATGATAGTCATCCTGTTTTTCTTGTATTTTCCCACTTCCTCCATTCACTTGAGTTATCCTACCAGCTTCACTGAATGCTGTGGCTGTGCTCCTGTGTGACTAAAGTATATTCAATATATTGGCTGAAGGGGCGGAGGACCAGAGGAAGAAGGGGAGCAGTCCGGTGCTGCCAGCTGAGAGTGCTGCAGTCGTTAAGTGACCTGAGCGCGCTGGCGCTGCTCCAAGTCCAAGGAGAGAGAGTATAAATGCCTTTTCCTGGTGTGCGTGTGAGAGAGAGAAGGAGGAGTTTGTGTGGAGGGAGAAAGGAGGGAGTGTGTGTGTAAGAGAGAAATTCCACTTTTGTCGGGGGGGGGACTACTTGTTAATTTATTCTTAATTGATTTTAATTGTTTTCGAACTATAGTTAATTTTAATTTAGTCTTCATTCTAATTTGTTTATAATTGGTTTTTGGCATGCGGCCCTCAGCCTGTTCAAGGGCCACCAATATGGCTCCCTGGCCTGAAAAGGGAATTAAGCTGTACTGGGGCTCAAGAGGGACATCTATAATCTTGGAAACACTGCAGAGACCTATATCATGGGGCCCTGTTTTCAGATAACTTCTGACTACCATTGGTGACAGAAGAAAATATAGAAAGGTGTGCAAGTTACTGAAACTGAACCCTACAAACCAAACCCTGACCTTGCTAAGTTTTGCATTGTTGCCAAGGAGACCAAGATGCAGCCTCTTAGACTGTAAATGTGTAGCACTGCCGGTTTCAGGAAGAAATAGAAAAGGAGAGGAAATGTGGTTTTGATTTTGTTTCTTATCTCAAGGGGGATGAATCAGAATGTGTAAAATGTGATGACACCTGTGTTGAGTGCAAAGGGCCTGTCCCTCTCAACTGTACAATGTGCCCTGCTAATATGGAGCTCTACCTGGATGAAGGGCGCTGTGTGGCATGCTGTGGAGGCTCGGACCTTGCAGAAACCCAGGAGTGCTGTGACTGCAGTGAAACACAAGGTAGAACTGAGACAGAGAGCTGAGTTGGATAATTAATGACCTTGCAGTCAGTTGGCTGTTTTTATTTTAAAATATGTCTTAAAATATGTTTAATTTTGTTTAATAAAATTTTTTTAAATATTTTAAGCTGCAGAATCATCGCTTTGTGGCTTAGTTACGTATGGAATGCATTTTCAGTACACTCAGCATGAGAGCTTCTGAGGCTCTACACATAAGAGAAGTGCCATTATTCCTCAAAAAAGGAGGGAATCTCTCTTTGCTCATACCATCTGTTTTATGTGTCCAGATCCCAGCATCTGGCTTCTAAATCTTCCATGGCGGTTTCATGACATAAATGAATTGGGAAACACTTTTGCAAGTAGGTGATAAGTGGAGGCCTGGATTTTAAACTGGAGGCATACATTTAAAGCCCCTAAACGACTGAGAAGTGTCTCAAGGTTGGACATGTGCTCCAAGATTACTTTGGGACTTTTAAATATGCCTTCCAACACATAAAAACTCACCCCACAAAGGAGTTCCCTGCTTTACACCAGGAATATAGGCTGTGACAGGCTATATCCTCCTAGGCTGAGGGAGGGGATTCCTCCAAGTGAGAGTTGGAGGAATGGGAGTTGGAGGGCTATTGGGAGGTAGGGAATGTATTTATATGTATTTTTGTGTTTATGTTGTTTTTATAACATGGTAAACTGTCCTGAGCCCTTTTGAATCCTTTGAGTCCTTTTAGGATAGGATGAGATATAAAATCAATTAATTATTATTAATTATTATGCAAACATTGGCCTAAATAAAAAACATTTTATTGCCCTACTGAGGTTGACTTTTTTCAATATTTCAGATGAGTGTGTATTACGGACCAGTGTGAATTTACCAAATGAAAATAAAGGTAAAGCAGTAGCTTTGTTTGTTGCAATCTCCATTTTGCTGGTCCTCAGCACTGGAGCCATTATTTTTATATGGAGACGGTCACGAGCCAAAGCCCAGACAGTCAACACAGGTGGATATCAGAAGCTGCCGGAACACATTAAAGCTTTGCCTTCTTACAAGCGCAACCACTATGAGAGCACCAGCTACCAAGACGATCAGGTCATTGAATATAAGGATCGAGATAATGAAGATGAAGATGATGATGATGATGATATTGTATACATGGGCCAAGATGGAACTGTCTACCGTAAATTTAAATACGGACTTCTGGAGGATGAGGAGGAGGATGAACTGGAATATGATGATGAAAGTTACTCATTTAGATAGGTTTTTACCACCATACATGTAATTTTTTACTTTTGTTGCCTTTATTATTAAATTAAATCAAATCAATTTACATAGGTTCTAAGGCTCAGAAATTGTGCCTGTTATTTCTCAGCCCAAATTGAGCTGGACCAGAAATTTATTTTCATCTTAAATCTAAGAGAAAGGGGAAAGATTGCATACTGGGAAAGCAGAATTGTTTAAAAGGTTTTTTTTCCTCCACAAAGCCTTAATTCAGTATGTTTGTGTAGGTGTAAATATGAAACCTAGACATATGCATAAAGTGTCTTGCCAATCCTTGTTAAAAATTAATTATTTTCATATAAGCAAGACAGGGATTTATTTACATAGTATGTCCCAGTGGAAGGGATGTCACCTTGTTTACTGCTGTATGATTACAGTTTGTACCCTACTACACATATTGTGATGTGATTTTTGTTTTGCGTTTACCTATTTTACCCTGTTCTTCCTTTGGTATTATCCAAAGCACTGAAATTTCCTCAAATTGGACAAATTTCTTTCTATAGCTTTAAAGTACGTTTCCTCATGGAGAATTAATATCCATCATATAAAGCTTGAAAACCTGAGGTCACTGTGACTTCACTCCAGATAGAATGGATTTGTTATATCCAAAGCTTGTATGAAGCAAAAGATAAAATATAGCTCAACAATTTTTATGTCATTACTTGCTGAATCATTTTGATCTTTAGTAAATAGGTGTTAAGCCCTATTTCATTATGTACAGCTTTATTTGAACTTAGTGCAGCAGGGTGTTAGTTTAGATAAGAATAAATGGAAAATATACTCGACTTTGCTTATGAATACCTTGGAAGATTAAAGTATTTACTCACCCATCTTCTCATGAATGGCTTTGCATGCTAGAATGATAAGAAAGGGAATAATCAGCATTGCACTGAAACATGTAAATTAAAGCAAAGACAACACTGTAATATTTTTGTCAATACAGATTGTATAATTTATTGCATCATATATGAAGATGCTAAATCTATCGTCTTTGTTGTGAAAGAATAAACTGAATCATCATACAAAAATTTCCTAAACAATATGGATCTGGAATTAAAGGAGTGGTCTGGATCACAACAAACTGGATTCAAGTCCCAACTCTGCCACAGCTGAGTGAGCTTGGACAAGTTACTTAAACACGTCGGCTCGATTTCCGGAATGTACAGTGGAGATAATACAAATTCCCTCTGAGAATTCCTCCTTACAGGAACTGCCCATGTGCTTTAAGTGCTTTAGAAGATCAAGGTTAGACTGCTCATTAAAAAAAATAACTGTTCTCTTCTCTCCCCGTTTATGCATGGTGTTTTGATGTAGCTCCCATGCAAAATACACTTGCAAGTATTTTACACCACAACCTATGCAAAACATGGGATGTGTGCAAGCACTTATAAGATTGTCGGTTATGTTTTATATTTCATGCATTATAATACATATGATGAATCAGTGTAAATGGAGTAAGGGCCGAGTTATGAGCAGTTGTACAGGATTGGGATCGTAATAAGTAGTATCAGGGCCAGAACCAGAGTTAGGAACAGAGCAGGCTAAGAAAATGTCAAGCAGGGGTTCAATACCATGAAACAGTCCAAGCTGGCAACAATAGAAGGGCAACAAGGCCAAAAGGTATACCAGGGAGTCCGTCTGCAGGCTGGAGCAAGGCAGATGATGGCTGAAGAGCTGGAACCAGTAGGTAGGTACGGCTGGTGGGAAGTGAGGGTTGGCGTACAGGAACTGAACAGCAGGTGAACCTCGAATTAAGGAAGGGCTGGAACACATGAACTGGGAATGAACCAGGCAACTCAAAGGCCTAAGAAGCTAGGGTCTGATCTGTTGCACTGGCAAACTCAAGGGAGATGCCTGAAGTTAAATACCTTCCTCCAGCCAGTCAGGAGTCCAGGCTGCTGTCAGGCACAGGGGATTTGAACCCTCAGGCCAGAGTCCTTAGTTGTTCCCAGATAGCTCACTGGGCAAGACACCAGCCCCAGAGACAAAAGGACCCTGTACAAGCCCTATGGGTCCTGACCAGGAGGGTTTTCAAATCATCAGGCCCTTCAGTTTATTTGAGGGAAATCATCATGATTTGCAGTATCATTCACATTTCAAGTTTAAAATGCCTAGTACTTTACAGGATCAGGCTCTTAAAGACATGGTTGCATTTTTAGAAAAGCACTTCTCTTTTCCATTTTCCATTGGGCCCATTGCAGTAGGGAACTACTTGCTATTGACTTCAGGGGAACCAAGATTTGGCCATTAAGAAAGTAAACACCAGGGTATTAAAATGCTTAAATGTTTGTATACTAATGCCAGAAACCTCAAAAGTAAAATGGGGGAATTAAGAGTACTTGGCTTCAAGTGAGAACACCGATATCATAGGCATCTTAGAAACATGGTGGAAGGAGTGCATACAATGGGACGCTGCGATACCGGAATACAAAATGTATAGAAATGACAGAGTTAATTGGAGTTGGGGTGGAGTAGCCCTGTATATTGAAGACAGCATTGTGTTAAACATGATAAAAATCGTAAACAGCACAGACTCTCCCCTGGAATCACTATCGACAGAAATTCCATGTTTAAAATACAACCAGATAGTAAGTAGCTGGACTATACTACTGACCCCCTGACTAGGCTGTGGACACTACAGTGACTGTGATGTACTAAGGGAGGGAGACTACAAAAGTAGACAGTGCAATAATAAACCTATAATAAACTGAACACGGGAAACAATTTTTGAAATTACTTCTAAAAAGTCAGACTCAGGGTGCTTGCCCCACGTTACCTGGTCCAGTGAAACTTCTTGCATGGAATCTCCCGGATGGGAATCTTACGTTGATCCCTGAACATGGGCACAGGGGTAAAAATGGCATCAGCTGGGTCCTGCAGCATTTTCTCTTACCAATGACAGGGTTGGATTTTGAGCCCTGTCATTCGTAAGAGAAAACGCCACATAACTTGGCTGATGACATTTTTATCCCCACGCCCACATTCACAGAGAAGCGGAAGACTCCCAGCACTGCGTTTGCCAGGCCAGGTAACATGGGCAAGCACCCAAGGAAAAACACCCATTCCGACAGTTTTCTGTTAACAAGCTTATTTGAACAAACACATTTTCTATTTGTGGCTTATATAACTTGTGCTTTCAGCTGAAAGTGCCCTTATCAAATTTCAAAGGTTCATTTTCAGCTGTGTCTAAAATGTTTGAAATCACCGTAAAAGAGAGGTGTATTAACCAGCAGCCTATGTGCATTCAAGGACTCAGCATGACGACCAGACTTTTTTAATGCAATAAGTGTGATGTGTTAAGAGAAAAAGAAAAAATAGTGCAAATGTCCCTTTTTCAAACTCTGCCAACATAAAAGCAATATTTTTTTAAATTAAAATGATGAACATTATAAATCAGGATTTGCAATTCTGAGAATCAGACATGTTCAATTTCTAATCCTAACTCAACTGAGTTCCATCTGCAATTGAAGGTAACTCGCTCAACCTTTGCAGCATGCTTAAGGTACATATATCTGTTTACATATTGGAGACTGGCTTTCAGCTCTTTCCCCTATCACCGCCCAGACTTCATCTACTACTAGAATTTTATCTCTAAATTCAAATTAACTAAAACAATCTCCTTCCTGCCACTGGGGTCATTGTTGTAGGTTCAAGAAGCTGCATAACCTGGCAATATGCTGAGAGCTCTTTGTTGTTCCTTCTAGAGCTCCAGACAAGCTGCTATGAAGAAAAGCCTAAGCCCTAAAAGTCACTGAAAGAGGAAATTGATTTTACATAGAAGGGCAGGGTGAGAAATGGGAAGGTTATTTTTGCTAGAGCAATTTGGCAACACATGGAACTACCTCTCTCCTCTCTTCTGAACCCTTTCATTAATGCTTATCACCTTAATGTCAGACTATCCAGCCATCCCTTTTCCTCCTATCCTCCACAAATCTTCTGGACCCACTAAACTCATCACTTCCTTTCATATTTCAGTGACTGACCAGCTTTTCAGGGGGAAGCATGGGGATGTGATGTTCTTTATCCTGTCCTAGCACCAGCAAGTGTGCGAAGGTGGGGGAAAGCTACTTCTTCTCTTGCCTTGCTCAGCTGCTTTCCTTGTCTGACCGGGCTAGAATGAAGCAGAGAGTACTTCTATGGTGTCTTTAGATTGTAAGCTCTCTAGCAGGGACCATGTCTATCTTATTCTTTGCAAGTGCCAGGTACATCGCTGGTGCTATATAAATGCTTATAATAATAATAATAATGTATGATTCTATAACTACACAAATGTCACTGCATGACCTCCCAGCCTCAATGCACAGTTGTATAGCCCAAATTAAACAGGCCTTCATCTCACAACACAGGCTGAAAGGTCGTCTAAAGGACACGAGGGGAAGGAAGGAGGCTTGGATGGAAAAGGTCTACCATGACAGAGGATGGGAAAGGGCAGAAGAAAGTTTTCCCTCTCTCCTATTCCTTTTCATTCTTGCTCATTCTTTCTGAGTGCTCAGGAAGAGGGACGAGAGAAGAAGGGGAGAGGCAGTAACATGACAGGGGAAAGAATATCAGCGTAACAGAAGGCAGCCCTTCCCCTACAGGCACTTGAAGGAGCTAAGCTTAGCCAAAGCCTCCTCTGATTAGTTGGGGAGTGCCATACTTACACATTCATTTAAGGTTGGCATTTCAGTCTCAAATTATCATTACAAAAACGTGTTGGAGAGAGTCGAGGGCAGAAGAGGCTTTTGCTAAAGATTGAAGAGTCAAAACAAGGCATAAAAAGAAACCAACACGGTTTAATTTCTTCGTTTTCATAACAATTTCATACTTTTTTCACATCTGGCTGACTTATGATTTTCCAACGTTTAAGCATGCTCTGCAACAAATGAGACACCAGGACAGACAAGCTCATTTCTGTTGTAGCCTCTTACAAGAAGCAGTTGTTTAAAAAGAGAGCCATGCAGAGTTTAATTAACTTCATACACACACAGTAATCTAATTTCACACCTGTCTTTTTAAATACAACACATTTTTATATTGATGTTACCATCAATAAAAACAAAAGACAGGAGTTGCCAGCTTTACAATCAAGTCACAATTAGGCAACCGGAATGCTCATAAGACTCGCTAAACCTCAACATCTACTACACTTTTAAGGTGGCATAATCATATGCGCTTTGATAATATCTGGTTTCTGTCAGACACACCTACACTTGGCTGCTTGCCTCTTGCTTGGCATATGTTCAGGAATGCTTGTGGGGTTTCCCAGTAACTGCAGCAATATCTGCAGTTTCATCTAAACAAACTTCCTTATCAGTGGGGGTGCCAAAGTATAGTTGGCACACACAAAGCCCTAATTGCTCCTTAACTGCCCAGATTCACCCACAGGCCCGGTTCCTTCCCAGCCCCTTTCCCTGATGGACCATGCTGCCCTTGCTTTCCTGTTTCCCCTTTTCTACCTCCCATACCTTGACTGCCAGGCCCAAGTCCTTCCTCGCCTTCCTTTTTTGGCCTGGACAGGCCTTACAACTCTTCTGTCCTCCCAGCTCTCTCCCCCATTCCCTGCCCCACAGCTTTGCTTGCCCCTGGCTTTCCCTCCCCAGGAAGACACTGCATGATTCTGCTTCACCAGCCATACACTGTCCCTGCCAGTTGTGTGTTCCTCTTGCACAGATAAGCCCCACTTGTCGACGCACCCCCCAATTAGACACAGACACATATCTTGGTATTAAACAGGTCACACTCTTTATTCAATAACAACAACAAAGGCAGCTGGGGATTGCTCAATGCAATTTGGGTACAGTATGCCATGCTGACTAATCTAAAATTATTAACTGTGGTACTGCCCGGATGTGCCCTCCGGTAGCAGTATCCTAAACCATTAACATCCCTTCCTTCGACAGGGCAAGGCCGAAGGAGGGGGAACAGCCCCCCATAAGGGCGCAAGTAAGGAGTGAAGCATCTCTCGAGGTCCGAAGACAGCGCCTGTCCCTGCAGAGCCTGTTAAGATGCCACTCCCAGGGAACCTGATCACGTTGCATGCCGTGCCTGCATTACACCGTGTATCATCTCCCCATCTCTTAAGGAGATGACTCCTGCTACTTTTCAAAGCCTCCCTATTAAAAACCTATCATGGCATACTGAACCCCCGCCACTAAGGGGTGGTCTATTAAGAACCGCCCCGCTCCCCACTGCCTATCAATAAAACAAACTTTCCAACTGACTGGCCAATGCAGCTAAATACAGCTCGTTCCCTAATTCCGAGAGGTGTACCCCGTCGTTCCTATACAATTCTGGTCTAGTATGAACGATGCTCGTGTGCCTAATAATCGATCCACCTATTCCTCTTACCCATTTGCTGACCTCCCTGTTCACATTTTTTCTAGTCTTATCCACCCTTCCCGGTTTTACCGCCTTAGACCATCTAACTCTGGGGAGACATTCTGTCCAAACTATGTGGGTCCCTGTCATTAATTCCCTTATTTTAACTAAATCCTCCTTGATGTTTATTATTAAATTAACTCCTTTCCTTATCGAAAGATCATTCTCCCCCAGGTGTATGATCAGTAATCTAGGTGGAGGTAAGTGCCCTAAAGCCCCTAACATGGGAAGGAGCTGCCTCCATTGTAGCCCGCTCCGCCCCATCCAGGTAATATGTATTCTGTCTGCCAGGCCCAAGTGGATTCCCCATGCAGAATTCGCAGCTGCAACACCTGCCCATCGTACAAGGCTGTGGCCGACGATCCACACCTCCGCTCGGGTTACCCTGCTTGCCCTGACCCCTGAGGAACAAACAGAAACAATCAATGATATGGGCGTACATATTTTTTGTATGCCCCAGACCGCCATCTGCCCACGGCTTTTACTGCTGTTTCTGGTAACCCGGCTGCCGCAGCGGTCGTAGCTGCCCCAATCCTAAATGAGTGGGTGCCGAACTCTTGTGGTGGTAGTCCTAACTTGCGTAGTGTGGTTCGAAGTATGGATGTTACTTGATATGAAGTAACCACTGCGCCATTCGCATGCATGAATAGCTCGCCAGGGATACGTGGGCGGATGGTTATGTATTGCTGCATGTGCCTAACCGGGCAGATTATCGCAGGGCCGCATTGGTACAGGACCACTGTTTGGCCACGCCCCCTTTGATCTGTCTTTGAACGCCGGAGGTTTAGTTTTAATTTGTCTGGCCCAGTTTCCAAATCGTTAATCCCAAATGCAGCGCGTGTAATGTCCTGCGGGGAATGACAAACTACTTCACTGACCCTGAAGCCCCCAAAATACATAATCACATAAATGGTGCGAAACAGTTGTGTCTCATACACGTCATAGCACACTTCGGGAAGACTCTCCACTATCCGAATTAAAATGGGGGATGTTATTGGGGCTCTCTGTCTACCGGTCGGCTTTTGGATTCTTGCCCATGCTTCCAACATGTGTTTCAAGTAGAACCCTTTGTCTGGGGATGGGTAGCCTCTAAGCCTACTGGCAAATGTGATGGCAGCTAGTTTGCCTGATATTGTGCTGACTGACAATCCTCGTTTGTGAAGGGATAAGGCAAATTGGATCGCTTCCGGTTCCTTGATTGGAAAACCTAACTCCCACCCTTTTCTTGATCTATATTCCTGGAATTCTCGGAAGGCCCTACCGTAAGCAGTCTGTGTGCGAGGGGCCAGTGCCCCTTGGACTGTGGCCTGCATCTCTAGTTCCCAAGGTTCCAGATTCCTTGTGGCAATGGGTCCGGCTCGTGCCTGGCGTCTGGTGCCAGCTCGCGGAAACGATCCATCTGGAATCGAGACAGGGCATCAGCTATGCCGTTATCGATTCCAGGAACGTGCCGCGCTGTGAAGAGGATGTTATCCTTCAAACATGCTAACACCAACGTCCGGACCAACTTCATGACTCTCTGGGACCGGGAAGAGAGTGAGTTCACGATATGGACCACTGCGGAGTTGTCACACCAAAAAACTACGGTTCTATTTGCAAACAACTTCGCCCAAAGGATTACAGCCACCACAATAGGAAATAATTCTAAAAACGTGAGGTCCCTGATAATTGCAGTCTCACCCCATTCTTGTGGCCATGGGGCCGCGCACCAATGGCGCCTAAAATATATGCCAAAACCTGCCCCTCCCGCTGCATCCGAGTGAACCTGTAAATCGGTTCGCAGGAGCAACCGTTCTCTCCAAAAACTAACCCCATTAAAGTTTTGGAGGAATGTCAACCACACGTTGAGGTCCTGTCGCATTTCGGCGGTGACCCGTATACGGAAATGAGGGGGCAATTCGCCCCTCAGTTTCCCGTATAACCTGGAAAGGAATGCCCTGCCGGGGGCAACTACACGGCAGGCAAAATTCAATCTCCCAACCAATGATTGCAATACCCGCACCGTAATCTTGCGAGATGCCATACACTCGTTAATTCTGTCCCTTAATACAACCAGTTTATCCACGGGCAACCTTGATGACATTGCTTCAGTGTCTAGTTCAATACCCAAATAGGTTAGCTTCGTTGATGGCCCCTCAGTTTTTTCAGGAGCCAGGGGGACCCCGATCTCAGCAGCCACCCCTTGAAATACCCGTAAGGCTTCAGCACATTCACCGCTCCGTGGGTGGCCAATTATCAAAAAATCATCGAGGTATTTAGAAACGTCTGCTCCATTAAGCCTTTGGGCAAACACCCACTCTATTAGGGTACTGAAACGCTCAAACACAGAGCAAGAGATTGCACATCCCATTGGCATGGCTCTGTCATAATAATATCGTCCCTGGAACTGAAATCCCAGCAAGTGGAAACTGCTGGGATGCACTGGCAACAAACGGAATGCAGATTTCACATCGCATTTTGCCATCAGTGCACCCCTGCCCATCAGCCTCACCTTGTCCACTGCTTCGTCAAATGACGCATACTTAATGGTTGAAAGCTCCTTTGGGATGGCATCATTGACAGAACCACCCCGTGGGTACGACAGGTGGTGTATTAATCGATATTCACCTTCCGCTTTCTTGGGGACTAATCCTAACGGTGATATCACTAAACCATGGATGGGAGGGAGATCGAAGGGACCTGCTACCCTACCCTCACTGACTTCCTTTGCTATCTTTTTGTTTGCCAATTCTTCCATACCCTCCATTGATTTGAGGTTCCTGACTACCCTGTGCTGCCCAACCATATCAGAAGGAATAACAAAACCTTGTCTAAAACCATTTACTATAAACCTAACTTCTGTTCTATTAGGGTGCTGTAGCAATAATTGCTCTAAACGGTCAATTTTGACCGGAGTCGGACCCTTTTCCAGTCCGTGTCCCCGCCACCGAGGGGGGGGCGCCTTTTCCAGGTCCCCGCCCTTGGCCGTACCCCCCTTTTCCTCCCTTTTGTCTCGGCCGGTAACAGTTGTTCTCTGGGTGACCACCCCCACAATTCGCGCATGCATGCCGGAATTTACAGACCTGTCTGTTGCACCGGCCCGTCTTATTATACTCCCAACAGGGGCCTTGGCTCTGACCACCCCTTTTTCCTTCACCTCGAAAGGAATCTTGCCCCCAACCTACACCACCCCGCACCAACGGGTGTCCGCTATCCGCCCGAGGGGCCTTAGTGACGTCTACCATACACTCCAGCCATAGGTCTGGAGCGTGTACATCCCAACGAAGCCCCGGCGTGGTGGCCGCCCTATGTCTAAACGCCTCATCGTACCTCAACCACGCCCCCACGGGACCCGTTCCATAAGCCCTGCGGACGATGTCCGCGTACTTATGGAGCTCCAGGCCCCGACTGGGGTCAGCCTGGAGTATAACACCCATGTACACAGCGAAAGCCGATGTCCAATTTGCCCAATTGCGATCGGCTTTCGGGCGTTTAAATTTTTCTTTTTCCTTCCCCTCTTCTTGCTCAGAATGATCTAAAATGGGGTCACTAAATAGGAGGGCGTAAATGTCAACATACTCGCCTTTTATTATCTTTTCTTTTACTGCCGGCAATAAGTGTGCTCCAAAGGGAGCCGCTACGCTGGGAATAGCCCCACCTGGTGGTGGTGGTGGGCGACTCTCAGCCTGCTTTCCCTCACCCGATCCCTCTAAATCTTTTCCTTGCTCCTTCTCAGTCAGGGGAACCCCCGTGTGGGTTAATCCCATAGGTTCATTAGGCGGCACACATTCGGGGGTGGGGCTCCCTATGTTGTTAACTCCCCTTGTCGGTGTCTGTGGTGCCATCGCTGGGGTCATCCAGACCCATGCCCCTTTCCAGCAGACCAATTGTGGTCCCACATTTTTTGTAGGTGCTGTAACCCCATCACTACCCTGTGCCCCACTTACTTCCTCGAGTTGTCCCCTGTAGGGCGCTCCTAGTCCCTGCCCTTGGAGGCTATCTGCATCCCTTCCGCCTCCCTGGTGTCCAGTCGTTCCCATGTTTCCTCTCCGGGTTCCTCCTTCCACACCCCAGGAACTCGACTCACCTGCCACTCCTCTCTCTTGGGTCCATGTCTGCGCCCTCGACCCCTGAGAAATGCCCGCTGGTAGGTTCGTGCTCTCGCCCCTCAGTTCTCGTTCTATCGCCAGGATCCTTCTCCAGATCTCCTGATTCCCCGTCTGGTCTTCCTCATCCGTTGTTTCCACCCTCCTCCGGCTGGTGGGGGGTGATTGATCCTGTTGATTAAGCAAAGGGACACCAGGGGGCACCAAGCCCCCTGTCTGAGAGGCTTGCTCCAACATTCGTGAGGTTGGCAGCCATTGGGCTCCCTGATCCTGAAATAGGGCCAGCCCAGGCACTCCGTGGTTATCAACCACCCTCCCCATCTGCACCCCGATAGGTACACAAACCCCTGAAACCCCAGGATACGTTACTTGTGGAAATGGGCCTCCCCCCGTTGATGTCCCTTGGGACCTCATGGCCTCACCACCCCCTTGGGTTTCTTGCCACAAAAGCCCCACTTGCCCCTGCTCACTTGGCTGTTCCCCGCCCCGTCGCACTGGCGGGGACTCATCCCGGAACCGGGCTGGAGGGGACACCACCCTTTTTCTTCTACCCCGCTCCTGCAGGGGTTCCCCTCTGGACTCCATTGCCTCTGCCCCCACCATGGGAATACCCCCACTAGGCCCCGGTACCTCGCTGGCTCCCGATGGATTTGCCAGCTCCGTGGGGTGTCTGCAGGCCCCCAATAAAGCCTCACAGGCCATCAGACGCTCAAGCATGTCAGCCCTGGAAGGGGGGGAGGGGCTCTCCGCCCCTGCCCCTTTCCCCTTCTTCCCCCAGTCACTCTTCTTCCGCGGCTCTCCGCTCCCGGGCAGCCGCACCTTTTTTATTTGCCCCCCCGCTGCCCTTCTTCTTTGCCCACCCCATGGTTGCCGGCACTCTGAGCTGGGTTGAATTCACGCGGGGAGACACTCCCTAGGCCCGAGATTCAGCAGCGAAACTGCGTCGCTGCTGACTCTCCGACAGGCCCGATCCAACTGCCGCCACGCGGCTTCACAGAGGACCACCCCTTCTATCAGGGGCGGAGTCCTCAAGGTCCAATGAGGCGCGCATGCGCGGTCTCACTTCCAGGACGGTTGCCCAGCAACCTCTGCTCAGGCGAAGGGCTTGCTAGCCCCTTCGCCATGGCCACATTCCCGGTTCTTGTCTCGGAGACGGGGAGGAGGGGCGCGACAATGACCCGTCGCCGCCATTTCGGCGGCGAAGGGAACTCCTTCTCCACTTTTTCTCCTTCCTCTTCCCACTGCCCCTGCACCTCTCAACTCCCTGTCTGGCCTGCAGACCCAGGTTGGAAGTGAGGGGGGCTACATCCCCCACCTGCACTCACCTACAAATGACAAGCAACACTTAGTTTCCTGTGAGAAATGGCGGCCATTCCACCCACTTCCCAGGGCTGAGAAACTCTAATTGCCAAAAGGGAGTGGTAGGGGGGCCAGACATGCAAATTTTAGAGGACACATGAGAAATACAGGTTGCAAAGCTCCATTGACTCCAATGCAGCCCTGCAATCTGTATTTCTCATACGTCCTTTAAAAGTAGCATTTCTAGTCACCCTAGGGAATGAACATCTTGCCACATCAGTAGCGTTGTCCTCTAAGGCAAGTGCTGTCAAGCATGTTAAATGTGCAAGCTGGCCCTGCATCCTGAGCCTGAGGAAAGACAGCATAGGCTGTGCCCTAGATGCCCTCGCCCATCCCACGCCCTCACCTCCTGGATCAGGATGTTGTATAAATGAATCTTAAGATACAGTAGGTAGAAAGACGATACAAGATTGGTAAAGGTAACTCAGCAACCTCCAAGTTTGTGTTGAACCAGCACTTCCAAGATGGCGCAACAGGGCATTAGGTTACTAGACATTTCAAAGGAAACAAAGCCTAAGTAAAGGTTCCATGGCAATCTTCACAAATTAAATGTAGCCATGGCGTTCTGTTCCTAATTGTACACAAAGTCAAATTGATTCCTAATGTAGCTACCATGCTTCCATTAGTTATGCCAGGGACAAATTAAAACTAATTTACCCAAGCTTTCCCTACAGTCTAATTAAAAACTAGCTTTTATTTATTTTTTTACCTTCTAAACAGATGTGTATCTCATTTTATCCTGTTGGTCACTTCATTGAAGTAGGACTCATTAGCTGGCTTTATTTACCATTTAGAAAACCAAACAGGGAGAGAAATACAAAGTGTTCAGGCAAGACCTCCGTTTGAAGATTTATACATACAATTCCAAGGTAGGACTGCACCTTTTTTCAACTTCAGGTTCTTCACCAGTGTAGCCGAAGCAGCCCTGTGGTACATCTCAAAGTACTTATCAGACCACCAATAATCCACAGACCAGACTGGGGCTCTTTTTGCACCGACATCCCTCTCCCATTACAATCCTCTTTTCACGGACACAGGGGGTGGGGGAGGAACATGCGCCCTTATCCACATGTACACGCCCATCCTCACCCACAGAGCCTCCTTCATTTTTCCAGATGGCTGCCAGGAGTGCACTGTGTCCTCCACCCACTGCCTGTGGTGTTTCCATGGGAAGACACCCATCCCACCACCCGCTGCCACGCCATTCGCATGGATGCCCCCCTCCCCCACTGCACACCTGCCCACACACCCAGCGGGGGGGGGGGGGGTTGTCCGTTGAAAAATGGCCTGGGTCATAAGCAAGCCCAGTTATACACTGCTGAGGCTGATGAAATTGACAAGAGGAAAGTGATCCTGGCCAATTTCATTAAGCCTCTATTCAGTGCCTCTCAGCTTGACAGACGACAAGAGGGAAACCGGAACCCCATCCCCAGGGGATTCCCTGTTCTCCCACAGATGGGGTGGGAGTCAGGGAATGGGGATCAAGGATCCCCATTCCCTGCCAGTTTCACCCTTGTGCTGGAGTGAATGACTAGTGAACCTTGTTTATACTGTCATCTTTCCCCTTACTCCTATTGTAGCTATGTCAACAACATGCACCTGCAGCTTCACAGCTTTATAAATCTTGACCTTCCTAGACTGTAAGCCCCTTGGAGCAAGGAGGAGCTCTCTCTAATCATCACTTTTCAGCACCAGGAACATTGCTGGCACTACAACAAAGAGAAACAGATCAATATCACCACCCAATTGAGTGGGGGCTGGGCTCCCTACTCCCCACATAGCAGCTGAGAAAGAGATTTCCTGTCCCTCTGCAAACTCAGCTTTCTTTCCCCCCATCTCTTCCCTCTGCCGCTCTCAGATCCTCCCACCTCCCTGTCTAGCCTGCAAACCCAGACTGGAAGTGAGGGGAGCTACATCCTCCCCCGAAAATCAGGAGTACTGAATAATTTGGTGAAATTAACCAGGGCCCTTTCTTCTAGTTAATATCTCACCAAGTCTGAGCAATCCAGGGCTAGAAAGGACTTTATTAGTGAGGGAAGATGACAATGAACCATAAGTGTGAAGCCACAGGAGATGCCAACCCAGTGAAGGAACCCAGAAGGGAAGGAGTTGGAGGAGCAGACCACAGATCGCAGGACTGAAGACCAGCTGACCATCCCTACCGAAGGAGAAAAACAGCCTATTTTCTCAAGCGAAGGCCCAGAGCCACAAAGAAAGGTCAGTGCAGACATTGTAAGAGCCATTCCCCACGATAGGAGTTAGTAGGGGCGGGAAACCGGTAAAATCCGGTATCTGATAATGCTGGTACCGGACGTACCGGCATTATCGGATTCATCCCGGTAATCCGGTCCGGGGTACCGGATTCCGGGTACCGGATTTTTTACATTGCAGCCATTTAAAAATGGCTGCAATGTAAAACTTCAAGCCCCAAGTTAAAAAAAAAAAAAACCCTCCCCAAGTCCAGGCTGTGCGGGTGAAGGGCTTGCTAGCCCCTTCGCCATGGCCACATTCCCGGTTCTTGTCTCGGAGACGGGGAGGAGGGGCGCGACAATGACCCGTCGCCGCCATTTCGGCGGCGAAGGGAACTCCTTCTCCACTTTTTCTCCTTCCTCTTCCCACTGCCCCTGCACCTCTCAACTCCCTGTCTGGCCTGCAGACCCAGGTTGGAAGTGAGGGGGGCTACATCCCCCACCTGCACTCACCTACAAATGACAAGCAACACTTAGTTTCCTGTGAGAAATGGCGGCCATTCCACCCACTTCCCAGGGCTGAGAAACTCTAATTGCCAAAAGGGAGTGGTAGGGGGGCCAGACATGCAAATTTTAGAGGACACATGAGAAATACAGGTTGCAAAGCTCCATTGACTCCAATGCAGCCCTGCAATCTGTATTTCTCATACGTCCTTTAAAAGTAGCATTTCTAGTCACCCTAGGGAATGAACATCTTGCCACATCAGTAGCGTTGTCCTCTAAGGCAAGTGCTGTCAAGCATGTTAAATGTGCAAGCTGGCCCTGCATCCTGAGCCTGAGGAAAGACAGCATAGGCTGTGCCCTAGATGCCCTCGCCCATCCCACGCCCTCACCTCCTGGATCAGGATGTTGTATAAATGAATCTTAAGATACAGTAGGTAGAAAGACGATACAAGATTGGTAAAGGTAACTCAGCAACCTCCAAGTTTGTGTTGAACCAGCACTTCCAAGATGGCGCAACAGGGCATTAGGTTACTAGACATTTCAAAGGAAACAAAGCCTAAGTAAAGGTTCCATGGCAATCTTCACAAATTAAATGTAGCCATGGCGTTCTGTTCCTAATTGTACACAAAGTCAAATTGATTCCTAATGTAGCTACCATGCTTCCATTAGTTATGCCAGGGACAAATTAAAACTAATTTACCCAAGCTTTCCCTACAGTCTAATTAAAAACTAGCTTTTATTTATTTTTTTACCTTCTAAACAGATGTGTATCTCATTTTATCCTGTTGGTCACTTCATTGAAGTAGGACTCATTAGCTGGCTTTATTTACCATTTAGAAAACCAAACAGGGAGAGAAATACAAAGTGTTCAGGCAAGACCTCCGTTTGAAGATTTATACATACAATTCCAAGGTAGGACTGCACCTTTTTTCAACTTCAGGTTCTTCACCAGTGTAGCCGAAGCAGCCCTGTGGTACATCTCAAAGTACTTATCAGACCACCAATAATCCACAGACCAGACTGGGGCTCTTTTTGCACCGACATCCCTCTCCCATTACAATCCTCTTTTCACGGACACAGGGGGTGGGGGAGGAACATGCGCCCTTATCCACATGTACACGCCCATCCTCACCCACAGAGCCTCCTTCATTTTTCCAGATGGCTCCATGAATGGAGATGTGTGTGTGCCAGAAGCACACACCCACCTCCATGGGCGGATACCCATCCCACCACTCGCTGCCACGCCATTCGCATGGATGCCCCCCTCCCCCACTGCACACCTGCCCACACACCCAGCGGGGGGGGGGGGGG
>QEPC01012913.1:9230195-9266248 GCA_003113815.1 Sphenodon punctatus
TGGGAGGGTGGGGTGAGGGGTTTTATCTCCCCCACCTAACTTATAACATTTATATATTGCTAGCCCTGTTTTAAATATTTTAAAATTTTTGTACTGAGTGTTTTAAATTGTTTTTATTGTATTTTATTGTTGTAAGCCACCCCGGGCTGCATGGCAGGAGGGGCGGGATATAAATCTATTAAATAAAATAAATAAATAAAATAAATTTCCATTATACAGAAGTGGATCATGGTACTTATTCATATTGTTTGCACTTCGTTTGTGCCTGGGGACTCTATGAGCAATTAATTGTATTGAGCTATGTATATTTATTTTATGTTATTTCTAAATGCCCAATTATGAGCAGAGCTGCTTACGGGTGCTTTGTAAAGTTACTTTGATTTTATTGTAATATCATTTTAGTGATTAATCACGGTTTGCTAGATGTAATAACTGCTGATCTTGAATACAATTGTTGCTGTTTGTTGCTACTTGGTTTCAATTTTGAACCTATCAGACTCTGGGCCATTCACCTTGGTAGCTAAGCCCTTCGGGATTGTCTGGTGGTGGTTCAGATGTACTTAGACCATGTGATATGACCATTGGGAAGACTCCTCTCTTCATAACCAC
Source organism: Sphenodon punctatus (assembly GCA_003113815.1). Classification (NCBI taxonomy): domain Eukaryota; kingdom Metazoa; phylum Chordata; class Lepidosauria; order Sphenodontia; family Sphenodontidae; genus Sphenodon; species Sphenodon punctatus. Next base: position 9,230,805 of record QEPC01012913.1, read on the forward strand.
TGCCAAAATTCAGCTTAAAATCTGGAAGATGAAATTTAAATTAGAATTTAAATTATGAACTCCCATGATTTGCAAATTGAGATTGTTTTATGTTTTAAGTTTATTAAGTTTTCCCTCTGAAGATGTGACTTGGTTTGAATGTATTGTTATACTTACTATTTACTGTGGAAATGTTTTTTGGCGATGGCCTTTGGCTAAGCTAATAATAAAGTATTTGATTTTTATTTGATTTTGACAGAAATGCAATTAAGTTAATGCCAAATCATACATTTTTGCAAAAAAAACTATTTTAAGTGACTCCAGGGTTTTTTTCTAGGGGAAAATATCAAGGAAGAATAGTGTATCTGATAAAATTTCTCACAAATATATAGTATAATTCAATTGGCTAATATTTGTTCAGAATGACCAATAGGTCTAATAACTATGCTGCTTGTGAACATGCCACTTGTTTTCTGCAGTGACAGACATAATGGCAAATGTACTTTCCTAATTCACTTAAATTGAATTGATAAAGCAGATATCTTATTGCCTTGGTAACTAATCCCTCAACAACAAAGTTTATACAATTCTTTTGTGACCACGCACAGGAAAAGAATGTTACTTCTGTAGAATATTAATACTATCTACTTCTATTGCAGCCTTTCAACAGCTGATCCCAAAACACTTCACAAACATTAGCTATAATCAACTTTCACAACACCTATTTGATTAGAAATTTCACAGAATGAGGTCAACACATATTTCTATTGTTTGCAGGTGGCTACCTGTAGTGCAGAAGGGTCACAGGTAGGGATCAAAAACAGCACAACTATGTTACCAGTTGGGTTTAACAGATGATTTATTTGCTTATATGCACAAGTAGCAGTATGTGGCACAAAGCAGAACAGAGAAAACAGCAAAGTAGCTCTCACATTTTGTCCTCCGTTGTATCTGCTTCGTTGCTTACGCAAACACTACAGAAAAATCAAGAGTTTCTGAAAATGTGAACATTTAAGTAAGCTTATCGCATCATACAGAATTTTGGATCAAAATTACAGCAATCTTTGCAGTGACTGTGAAGGCCTCTCCTTGCTTTATTATGGAACGAGATGAAGTTATAAACACTTTATTTTACATTTTAATTTGTCAACTTGATATAAATAGGTGTCTGGAACAAATCTCTACATTTATTTAATGTATCTTAACTTGGAATTTAATGGTTGCTGTAAAAAAAATTCAGTTTCTGAGAAGAATCAGAAGTGAAGAAATGCTTTGCTTGTCAAATACCAATAACTGAGGCTTGCTGCAACAGTATGAAATTTTATGAAACCTTTGGTGCAATTTCCCAAGCAGTTATATAGCTCTGCAATTAACTTAGTATCTCCATGGCTTATTACATGTAGAAACACTAGAGACAGATGAGTTTATTTTTGCCCTTAATGTAAATACCTCAGACCTTTCCCTGGGACACTTCAGAGCGCACTCAGAGTTGGCACATCGAAGGCCACTTTTAAATGAGCACGACAGGAAGCCACTGAGTGCCCGCTCACATGGAGTGTGCGGGGAGAGATTCTAATAGGAGGCTCCCCGGCTGGGTACCGCAGCAGTCCCCACGCACTCCCCCTGCCACAGAACATGAGGGAGGGGGAAGTGGGCAGGACTGGCCTTTGAAAGATATGTCCTGAACAAGCACTGGGGAACAGAGTCTCCCGGCCAGTTCCTGTGCCTAGCAAAGGCTGTTACCCTGCCCACGGTGCCTCTGAATGGTGGACCACTCTGCTGACATGGCTGGCTGCTACTATTTATATGGGCTGGGAACGCGTGGGCATCTGCTCCCACACACATTTTTGGCTGCCTCGGCACAGCACACTCTGGCTTTTTTTGCCAGTGCTGCATGCGTGATCAAGAGTAGATAGATGCTGCATTGTGAGGGGGGGGGAGGGGGGAGAGTGTTCAGGTGTGTGATTGATGGGTGGACATGGGTGGTTGCATCTCATTTAGAAACAGCTTAGTTGTATATACTTAACTAGATGACTATGGGTATATTCATACATGATGGCTTGAGTAGCCACCACACTTCGATCCTGCTCATGCTGATAGCCCTCACCATGGACAGGATCTTCAACCCACCCACTGCTCAGCACAGTATGCCCCCCTGCCTGACAGGCAGGTGCGGTGGCCTTTGAGGTCGCCGTGCCCATCCAGAAAAGCTCAGGTCACCAGCTGGAGTTAGATAGAGTAGGCCATCAGATGCAATGGCCTGCTATACCACAGTCCAGGGTGGGCTTCCCTGGACCATGGCAGGGCTAACTCAGGGATGTGCAATGGCAGTGCACAACCCAGAGTTATACCCTGGACCATGGCACGATTTTTTGTTCTCACCCACAACAAGCATCTGGCAGGTGGGAACAAATATAACACAAGTGGCCACGCCGGAGTAGGTATGGCCACCTGTGGCAGTGTCACATTTGAAAATACCCTCTGACTTCTCACACACCAAACTCCCACAGCAGGGAAGCCAGCAGAGTGAAACCTATCCTGTCTTCTCTAGCATGCATCTGCAGGAGTGGGGAATACTTTGTGAAAAGGGGTTGCATGGCAAGCAGTTATGATTAACCTCTTGCAGTCAAACTTGTTTGCCGTATGTTTTCTTGCATTGCAAGTCCTTTTCACATAGCAACACCCAAGGAACAAACCATGAGCTGCATTGTGCCAGCTTCCCCTACTGAGGAAGTTGTTGTGACTGAGCTCTTTATAAGCATATGATTGTGCACATTATATATATATATATATATATATATATATATATATTTGCCCGTATTAGGCATCAGCTTCACCATTCTCACTTTGCATAGTCAGTGGGTAAAAACAGCTGTGGGCTTGTCACAGATCTCATCTGCTTGTATATGCAGGCGCCACCAGATGTTGGCCCAGGATTGCCCTGGGCCACATCGGCAGCTAGCCCAGGCTCCGACGTTCAGAAACCTCCAAAGTCAAAACGTGGGCTAAGACCCGACTAAAGTGAGCCATAGCAAGCTGCTATGTCTGTTCCCAGGCTGATAAATACGGCCCGGGTTGGGTCTGCCCTGGCCAATCTCATTGACCACCATGGCTGCATACCATGGTGGGGGGCAGGGTGCAGCTCAGGGCCAGCCAAACATTCGGTGTCCTCCCTGGCCATGGACATGTCTGTTTGGCGCCCCAGCCCAGTCCAGACCGTGTCCACTATGGCATCCTGCCGTGGGTGGGGCTGCCGCCTAGCAGCTATCACTTCTATTTTTATCCAATGTTTCCCATTTCCTTCTAAAAAAGAAGAAGTTAAGGCGGCATTATTTCATCATATTTGTTATTTCTTTAGGCACTTCCGTATCTACTTGTGCACTGATTAATAAAGGAGCTCCCATCACAGACCTGAGTGCCAAGATATAAGAATAAAAATAATAATGGAATAAGTTACAGTCTTGATAGAAGCTGGAGTTGTACAGGTGCTAGGGTAGGATTTGCCCTTTCATGTAGCTTGATAAAAGAAAAAATCCTTGATGCCTAAAAGCTCCCACTTTAAGATGTAGGCCCTGATCTGACAAACACTTTCATTTCATTTTTCACTTTTAATTTATACCCCGCAACTCTCTCATCCCAAGATGACTCGAGATGGCTTACAAATACACAAAGAAAGTACAATACATGAAATCATCATATCATTATATAATTAACATCAAAAACCCCCTCAAATTTAACAATCTCAACAAGCAAACAAATCTATTCTCCATTTAAACACCCAGACCCCTCATACCTACACACAGGCAATACCAGGGGCCCAGGTCAACCTACTTCCACTCCCCCACCCTGCTGCCACCAGGGGGGGGCCCTTCCTCAACCCCCTGCTCTCACCAGGAGGGAGAGTCCATTCCTAAACAATATACATATAACCCTCCTCCTCTACCCAAACACTAGTTCCATTAACTCCATCCCTCGACCCCAGCCAAAGGTCACAGTCAAAGGACAAGCTCCTTTGGAAGTGCCCCTTTCGTCACAGACCCACAACACGGTCGTTGGCATGGCCGCTGGCCGCTCCCTGCCCTTGAGGGAGCGACCCGGAAGCTGGGCTCCTTCAGCCCTGCCCCCTGCCAGGGAGGGGAGACATCACACTCCTGCCCCAGCTGACAATAGGCAGGGTACGTCCCCCAAACCCTCGCATAAGGTCCCAACCAGCATCTTCAAAGGGAGGGGTGGGGTGCTTACAAAAAACCCCAGCAGCAAAGTCCACAGGAGGGGATGCATGAAGCCTATCCCCGGCCAAGGGGAGGTATTGAGCACAGTCTGCCCCCAAGTCCAGAGCCATTGCCTGCCCCCGAGTTAGTATACATCCCTGGGGTCCGCTGTCACCGTACCCGGAATCACCAACCCTCCTGTTACTGCTGCTGCTGCTGCCTCTAGCCGCCTCTTCCATACGTGCTGGGACCACAGCCGGGGTGGAGACGCTTGATCTTCTCACAGCCTTGTTAGCCAATTAGTATCCTTTCTTCCCTGGTGCAAGTTTCTATGACTGCAAAGTGCTGCCAGAAGTTCCTCCTGAGAGCTTCAAGTGGCCTTTGGGTGGTTTTTAATTCACTTGCACAAGTCCCATTGATTTCCATGGAGCTTTTTTAATAGTATACAAACACAAACATGTGTTTTCAGGAAAGGGTCCTAGCCTACCACATCCAAGAGTCAGAAAATGCACTCCATCATCATAGTTCAGTGAATTAAGAATTCATAGTAGATACATGTAGCATCTGACTGCCGCCATTGATAAGGACAAAAATCTAGCACACACACTGCAAGTTTTAAATTGATAAATCTTAATTTATTTATATAAACGCGTATATTCCATCCCTCTTGCCAAGGCAGATCGGGGCGGCTAACAAATTTAAAAATAATAATAAAATATAAATACAGTATATCTAAAATATATTAAAATATAAATACAAATTGGGGAAATGAAAGACAGAAATATACAAAAACCCAATCACCCTAACCCTCAACCCCACTCCCAACACCCATCTCCCTCACCAAAAGCCTGGTGGAACAGTCAGGTCTTGCACTGGCGTCAAAAGGGAGTTCCAGGACCACCCGGGCCACTGCCAGGAGGGACTTCCACAGCCTAGGTGCGGCCACCAAGAACACCCTCTCCATAGGTCACCCCACAGGATACCAGAAAGACTTCAAGAAAGGCACTCCTGGCCAACCGTAGGGGTCGATCCAGAGCCTGGGGAGTGAGGCAGTCCTGCAGGTAGGTAGGGCCTAGGCTGCATAGGGTTTTATAGGTAAGCACCAACACCTTGAATCGAGCCTGGAAGACTACAGGCAGCCAGTACAGAGAACAGAGCACTGTTTTAATGTGCTCACGGCGGCCCATCCCCGTAAGGTGGGTCACTGCATTCTCCACCAGCTGCAGCTTCCAAACCATCACCATGGGTAGCCCCACATAGAGCGTGTTACCTCTAGACTGGACTATTGTAATGAAAGCATTGATAGTGGCGAGGTCAGAGTCAAATATGTACGGCCGAAGCCGTCGCACCAGATGTAGCTGGTAAAATGCGTTCCTCGCCCCCGCCCCTACCTGGGCATCCAGACGGTGTTGGGAATCGAGGAGCACATCCAGACTCTGGACCTGAGGGACCAGCGGAGGGCAAATCCCATCGATGGGAAATGCCACTCCCACCACCCTACCCACCAGCATCACCTCTGTTTTGTCTGGATTTACCTTCAGTCGGCTCACCCTCATCCAGTCCCCCACAGCCAGCAGATACTGAGTAAGCACCGAGACTGCAGAGTCTGAGTCGGATGAAATAAAGAGGTAGAGTTGGGTGTCATTAGCATACGGATGACACCGAACATCAAATGTTCTCACAACCTCGTCCAGCGGCTGCATATATACGTTGAACAGGAGAAAGGACCAGATAGAACCTTGCAGGACTCCACGCAAGAGGTCCCGGGGGATGAAGAACAGTCCCCAAGCACCACCCACTGAGTTCTCCTGGCCAGGAAGGTGTGGGACCATTTAAGAACAATCCCGCCAACTCCAGTATGGTGCTGTAGGTGAGTCACCAACATCTTGGGTCAATGGTATCAAATGCAGCCGACACATCTAACAATCAGCAGAGATGAATGACACTGATCCAATTCACAGTAAGAGTCATTGACTAAAGCCACAAGGATAAAAAGCGATAAAGAACTTTTAAAGGGGGGGGGGGAGGAGGGGAGGGGGAAGAGATCAAAGAGTAACTCCCCATGAGCATTCCAGAACCTCTATGGTTCAATCAGTCTCCAGGGGTGAACCAAACAAACTGGTTCCGCACCTCTTCGTGGGCAGATATGCCGGGAGACAAGCCTGTCACAGGTGGTAATGATCCATCCATGGGCACTGCGGATACCTCCCCCACTAACGGATCCCCCACCTCAAGGCCAGTACAAAAAAAGTCAGGTAGAGGGTATGCCCCCCATCATGCGTCAGGCCGATGACTACTGAGACAGGCCCATGGTTGTCATGGCGGCCATGAACTCACACTCCACTTCTCAAAGACTGACATTGGCGTGGATATTGAAGTCCCCCAAGACTAATGTCTTTAGGGACCACAATACCACCTCCGACACCAGCTCTGATAAGAGCATGCAGGGATGCTACCATAAAGATAGGTGCACGGTATATCAGCAGGACTCCAAATCGGTCTCTCACCAAATCGATCACAAGATGGAGGTCCTCAATACCAGACAGACTGCACCCGATACCTCCTAATGGACCATTAATCCCTGAAAACAATGGCTGCACCGCCCCGTCCCTCTGACCATGGCGGATGCTGAACTGAGTACCCAGCTGGACCAAGTCGACCAAAATAGGCCCTGACTCCAGTCAAGTCTCTAAGACATACAAGGCTGGCTGCATGGTCCAGGATCAACTCCTGGGCAGTTGATGCTTTATTAACCAACCTCACGTTCAGCAGCATCAGATTCGGGCCAGGGGCCCTCTGATCATGATCGAACTGACCACCTCGCTGGAGGGTACCGAGAGGGACAGGTATAAAGCACCTGTCCTGACACACAGATCTAATATACCCTCCAAAAGGGACCATAATTCCCCTGCCGCATCACACCCACAAATGGTTGCGCTCCTCCCCCCAACCGGCGAGGGAAAGCCCTCTCACCAGGCAGTTTTCAAATTACTCCCCACACAGCTCATCTCACACCCCTACCCATCCCAACCTTCACTGGGGGCAGGGAACACACCAAAACCCTCAAGAAATAAAAAAACCTTTTTAACCTACCCACCCAAAATTGTAAAGCCCCTACTAGACTTCTCCAAACACCCACAATCACCACACCCAATTTCCCTCAGTCCCTACTTCCTAATATTCTGGAATTGCTGGAAACATGGCCAAACCATCATTAAAACCCCTTCCGAAAGACACACAAACCAGGCCCTTGGGCACAGCCTGCAGCAGGCTGCTTTTCAAAAAAAGCCCACAGCTCAGAGACATCTTCTGGAGAAGCCCTGGCCTAGGCACCTCCCATCCTGTGGGGGAGGAGTTATGTCATCTGGGGCCCAGAGCAGCTGATCCTACAGGAGAGCAGAACACACACCTCCGGCACTCCCAGTCCAGAAGCTTGGCCCTCAAGCAGGCTGCAACGGCAGAAAGCGAGTATGCCGGTGGAAAGCAGCAGGCCGCTTTTCAATCCCGTCCCAGCTCCCCGACGCCTTCCCGAGAAGAAGGTTGTAAGTCAACTCTGAAAATGGAACGGGCTATACACAATCTTTATTGATTCCCATTCTTCAAGCTGAGAAAAAGTAAGCTGTAGTATCCCTCCAAGAGTCTTCCAGCTATTATGAAGAAAATTGTAAAGATAGACATTCAGATAGTACCCGTGACAAGTGTTCCCAGCTGCAGTTCCTTTCTACAAAATCCTCCTAAACACGAGCAGAACGTAAGATTTGTATTTTATTCCACTGAGATACAGTACAAAAAATATAACCCATCATAAAAACCCTGTTGTGCCAACATCTTTAACTTGATCAAGTGTTACATAATTAAGTACATTTAACTTACTCATACAGAAGTTTAGACAGGACCCTAACAATATTCAGCCATTTTCTCAACATGCTAATCCTCAAATATCTGAACACAGATTAATGAAATGGTTTCACTGTAACTGTACTTCTCATTTTAGTGTCAGAACTTAGACTTCTAGTTATATAAAAGTCTTTGCTCAGTTTTGGTGTGTAATAAATATATGATTACTGGACTAGCAGTGTTCGTTACCAGTTATGGAAAAATAAGGCACTAGTTTCCTAAATGGTAAACTGTTGCTCCCACCCCCACACACACATTGACAAAAGCATGCAGAGACAACAACCTGCTTTATAGTTAATACACACAATATCCTTATGATGGTCCTTTAATTTACTATAGTTAATCAAGATGCTCAGGCTGCCAATTCTATGCAAACACAAGCCTACTGAAAAACACTGGGAGCAACTGAACTCTGCACAAAAAGCAGACTGCCTTCATTTTAAATCATATATTCCTAACCCATCTCCTTTTTCAAAGTTTTTAAACTGTCATGTCAAGTTTCAAAAATGAGTTCCATTCAAAATACTATTACTTTGTTCACAATGCTGATTGTCATGTATTTTCACCTGTGGTGGAGAATATTTTTCCAAAAACAGTTTGCACAGAAGACAACCCATTTCCTGAAGCTCCCAGCAGCAAACAGAAGAATGAATCTTTAGGAACAGATCTAATTAGGTACATTGGAGTGCAATTTTATTCTGGGAAGTACTTATGTAAAAGAAATCCCTCTTCAAGCAGTATTCTTTAGGATGGTAACCTGGATTATTTGTCCTTTGTATTAATAGATCATTTGTAGCACACGAACCTGTCAGACTGCAGTCCGCAACTACTTACAGGTTTGTACATCCCACTGAAGTAGTTTCAGGACCATGCCTAGATTCCCATTACTGGACTTTTACTCATTAGTCCTGTATAATCCATAACCATCAAAATCAGATTCTTAATCCAGGGTAAATTTGTATGACTAAGGTGAAAGAAAAAAAATGAATTTGAGATTTTACAAGAAATCACTATAAATACTAAACCTAGTTTTAGAGTTCATTTTCAAACTAAAAATCAGTTTAGATTATATAGTAGCTATTTGCTTGTGCATGTTTTGCCTGGAAAGACCAATTCTTGAATGTATTTAAATATATATTGTTTTGTACCTTAATGCAATATCTAAAATATGTCAGATTCATCACCACACAAGAAAAAAACAAAAACTTGTGTGTCAAATCTTTGTGCCTGCATAAATTGCATTGAATGCAGGCCTCAATTAAGAGGGCAGATTACAGAAAGTGGCCCACCAGACTGCGTCTGACACCCTAAAATAGCAAAAAGTCTCAGGGCTACTTTAGTGCTGTTGTGGCTAAAAGTACATTAGAAAGAGTAATGAACATGAATTAGCTTGCCACATTTTCTATTCAGACTAGGCCAGCATAGGCATGACAAACACTGGCTCCACACCACTCAAGGCTCTCTGTTATGCTAGATTTCTGCAACTTTGGTATTGCAAAGCAGACTGTGAGGATCAGTATTTGATGTTTACTTAAGGTTAATTATTATTCCAAAAACAAACTGGTCAGCATGTAGTTTGTAATGGTAGGGGTATATGTGATTTCTAGAAGCCAGTCACCTTAAGATTCAATTAATTGTTGGAATATGGGTCATGTCACTAAAATGGAACACAGTGCAATGATTATATTCTAACGAGAGCTCTTAAAATAAAATTACAATAAATAAGTTAAAATTAAAATGCTCGCTTTTCCAAGGTCTATTTTAAAAAAGGACACTTTATACAACATAAAAAATAAAGTCTACATGTGCTATTCTTGCTACAGTTAAACCACCACTGGCTTTCCACAACACAAGCTGTAGCATAATTACCGAGGTTTTTTGGTTTTGTTTTTTAAATTAGTGGCGGAAGTATAGGAAAAAGACAAACTACAAGTAACTGGAAAAGTTAGGAATGATCTACTCTAGTCTCATGACATGTGGTGCCTTTACGCTATGCCATAAGCCATTAATGACAAAGTAGTTCAGATGCCAGCTTTTATTGAGCCAATAAAAGAGTTAATGCACCCGGGGGGGGGGGGGGGGGGGGGGGGGGGGGGGGGGGGGGCAGAGAGAAGAAGTGTTAGCTGGCAGCTGCTAGGCACATGATGCACTGCGTATCATGTGGTAAGGCTGCCCAAGGCATGTTAAGTCCGTCGTGTGGCTACATTGTCTCTATTTCTTGCATACAAGACAAATATGGCAGCCACCCTTGCTCTCTCTGGATATTAATGTGAACATAAGACTAGCATACTGAACTTTGGTTGTGCCACCTTTGCCAAGACCACGGAGCAGTTTTTAAGTTACAACACACTAATTTTTAGGTGCACCTAATGTTACTTTCTAGTCCCTTCACAATTTTAATGCAATATTTGTAATTCAATAAGAATACAATGCTACAGTTTTACAGTATTTTGTTCATGCACAGAAAAATGTCTAGCTAGGTATGACTGCAGAGCAGATGGCAGCAGTGCAAAGATGAGTACAATGAAGGTGGTACAGAAAATGCCATAGCTCAATGGCCATTAACTAATTCACTTTCTGGCATCTGGAAGAAGTTGTCTTCTTTAAGTTTCTGATTTTCTGGTAGGTCTAGTTTTCTCTTAGCCTCTTCAATATCATCCTGAATTGCTGATATAAGTGCATCTGCAGACAGGGGGAAAAGAAAAGGAGGGTGGGGAGGAATCAATTTAAATTACTTCTTAAATAGACAAGCGATTGATATTGAGACATGAATGCAAATTAAGACAGACATAATGCAATCAAAGAAATGGCGGTCCAGAGACAACGTGGTAGTCATTTTTCAGTTTGTTGTTTAAAGCCTACTCTCTGCAAAGGAGTGATACGGCAGTGCAGTTACAAGGAGTAATATGCAAGTACTGAGGAACTCTGTATCCTGATTTTTTTTTAGAATATTCATGGTACATGTAACTTAGTTTGTGGCCTTGTATACAAGAACTCTTAATTGTGGAGATTAACTGCAGTAAAGCGGGCATGCAAGCACACTGGTAGAAACACTCCACTTCACAGTAGTTTTAAGATCACCGAGGACTTGTTCACACTGGGTTGTCAAAGGAGTTCTAACTCTGCTACATGTTAGTTGTTGACGTATATCCTTGCACTGGAGTAAGGTGTGCACCCACTCCTTATTCCACTCATTCGCAATGGAAGAGAGGTGTATCTCATGAGGCTAAATGGCAGGTTAGATCACTGAAAGGGAAATCAATTACTGTTTTCTGTATGCACATCTCTACTTGAGCTAATATTTACTGAGCAGTTAAAACTACTTTGCAGTAAAATCATCATGTGTACACAGCCTTAGTCTAGGAAATGCTTTACTAACAACTGGTACTGGTGATTACTTGGAGAAGTTAGTTACTAGTAGTTTTAGAGAAAAACAAAATTAAAATTCTAGTCAGTTTCAAGTTATTAATCTACCTTGAACTGTTTTTTTGGAAGAGTGGATAAAAGTCAATGATTTATTTATTTTTAAAGCATTTTTAAAATTTAAATCTGATTTTTTTATTGAATGCTTCGCCCTCCTCCACAAAACCAGTGATACACCAAGATCTTTCAAATGCAAAAATATAGAACTAGAGGAGAAGAAAATTATTCTCCTAAAATCTTGTGTTCTTTAGCACAAAAAACATTTAGATGTATGATTTAAGGTGACTTCTCCAACGAGAGACTTTTTTGCCTGTATTGGAAGGCTACTATTTTCTTCTGCAACTCATAGTAGCCATATCCCAAGTGCAGACAGAAAACACGAACAATTTTCAAAATGGTTATACAGCATTGCTATGGTATTTATCGGCAAACATGTGGAAGATGCCATCCAATTGCTGTAAAAGGTGGTATCGGTGACAGGAAAAAGACACAGGTTTTTTGTTTTTTAAAAAAAGCTGAGATAGCAAGCTGCACAAAGTTTAGGGTAAACATTTTTGGACTTCATAAGATATTAAGTACTTGGAATGAACCATCTGCTAATGCTGCTTGCATGGAGCCCCTCACTCCTTTGAAATCAATGGAAGTTTTCCCACTGAGCTCTGAGTGAGAATTACACCCTATGTTAAGCGTTTCCAAGGGGTTTTGTGCAAGGAAGAACCAGCCACAACAGAAGCCTGGTAGGCATCATCTATTGAAATATAACCAGTTTCAGTTACTCTACAGAAGCGGTCTTTCTAAACTGAAGAATTCTCAGTATTCACAAGACTCAGAATTCCTACATTACCATGGCAAACCAAAAGAATAATGAAGAACAGGATTTAGATGTGGTTAATGATAAGTTGCATAGTTTCTTTCCTTGCTGTCATTTTAATAGAGCTCTTATTCAAACTACATTGGTTATACCAGATATTTGTGAAGCTGTAAAGATATTTATGATTAAAGGTTTGCATCTAAGGTAGGTAAACAGGAGCATCAAGAGGGAGGAACCCACAGAAGGAGTACTAGTTTCTCTTTGGTCAACTAGTCGCTGGTTGGCACTAGCATGTGTCAAGTTCAATCAAAAGTTTTCAGAGTGAACTTGGATACTTACCTAAAGAGGCAAAGTTTTTTTCTGGTCTTATGTACCCAACGATGACTATGCTAAGAGTTGCCCAATAGAAATCTTCTTTAAAGGTGTGGATGATGTGTGTTTCCTACAGAAAGAAGTTAGGCATTTAGAAATTATTATTCTGTTCAAGATTTCTTGACTTGTGAAAGGATGATTAGTCCAATTTGTCAATACAACTAAAGGAGGCAAATAGTTTATGCAGACCCAATTGAAAAAACAAAATGAACATGGAAAGAGTGAAATGCATATACGAGAACAAAGCAAGCAGAGAATCAGTTAAGGCAAAATTCCCACAAGTTCAATACACTTTATATCTTGATCAACCTCCTAGATCAAACTTTGCTACAATATTTTCATAAATCAAGCTTAGTTACAAAAGAAATCCATTGTCCTTTTAATCCTCCTTTTAACAATGAGGATATCATTAACATGCATGCTTGACTCCAATTAAAGTTTTACATTTGTTTCTACTTCAAAAGCTTGACAAGAAAAGAAACCGTTCTGGGAAATGACCACCATTCATTTCCACTTCATGCATTAAATATTCCGTGGAATTGAATTATTTGACCTTAACTTGTGCATATAACCGAGTGAAGAGTCAAGGGATAGCTACCAAGCATGACAAATGTTTTTATTTCATAAACATAATTCTCATTTAGTTAATATTACCAAACACAGTTTTGTAGTCGGCCTCATTTAAACACTGGAAGTGAAGATTGTCCCACTGCCTAGAACAGATTATAAAGGCGTATTCAAGCTAATTTTTTAATTCTGCGTACTAATTCTGTCCAGAGGTAAGAGTGTAGTTGCCATTTTGGTGCCAAATGACAGGGAGACAAAGTGGTTTGAATGATATCTTTTTATTGGACCAACTGTTGGTGGTGGAAATAAACAAGCTTTCAGTCACACAGGACCCTTCCTCAGGCATGTAGCGTTGCCTGCAGAAATATATAAACTGCGCATATGTAGAGCAGGTCTATACAAGGGAGCATGGAATGGGAGTGTATAGAACAAGGTGGGAAGAGGTGTAAAAAGAGATGCCTCTCTCTCTTTACACCCCCTCACACCTTGTTCTACCCACTCCCACATTCCATGCCCCCTCATATACACCTGCTCAGTTTACATATTCCTACCGGCTATGCTACATGCGTAAGGAAGGTCCCTGCGTGGCCCGAAAGCTTGCTTATTGGACCAAATGTTGTTGGTGGAAATAAAAGATATCATTCAAAGCACTTTGTCTCCCTACTATTTCTGTAGAAGAGGTCTTACTCCAAAGAGCAGGGATTCTAGTAGTGGTCAGAAATTAAAGAAATAAAGTTAACTATTGTAGAGAAACAGGTAGAGACAGGCCAGTTTTCCTTTTCTGTATCTCATTCATTCATAACAATATGTTCTTCCTCAGAATGTCAATGAACGTTATACCTCTAGTGTCACTTTTCTGACTATAACGGGGTTTCTCTGCATTATACCCTGATTCACAGTCCAGTCATTTTATAGTTTACAAGTGTCAAAATTATAGTAAACAATTCTTACCACAGATTTCTTAACATTCTTGTAATATGGGTTCCAGCCTATGCTTAACACCATTTTGTGCAAATCTCCATTTCCAACACAAGCCCATCCATAGTATATGCCAGTAGAGATATCAGATGGAAAGCTTTCAACTACTTGTTCAGAAAAGTTAGCTACAAAAGAAGTGTATATTTACACAAATCATAAAGAACTTAATACATCAAGATTACAACACATTAAAACAGCCATTTGCTAGTTGACCTAACCTTCACTTTAATGGGACAAATGTACTATGAAACTAGTTTTAATACTCTACTCTAAAATACTTTCATTATCCATTAGTACATGCCTTAGTGGAATACACATGCTGACTTTTATGTAAGTCTGTTCTATATGGCAGTTGGTTAGCAGTTCAAAATGCAATAGAGTTCTAACTAGCAGTGTGCATGAGACCGTGACATGCTATGCTAAACCAAGCTTGAATTAAAAGGTTTTGCACTAAAATGGAAGAATAACGCACTACAAACAGATACAATAAAGTGTTTTAGTTCTCTCAAAAAAAAAAAAAATTCATTCAGATACAGTTGTTTGCTATCACATTTCAACGTCTGTCGCAGAACATCTTCAAGTATTTGAAGTCCTACAATAGGATGAGGACCCTCCAGCTCCCAGTCTTCTTGTGGCCTGAAGGCACCCACCGAACAACCTCCTCCAGGTCCCCCATGCCCCTATGCAAACTGGCTGCTGGACAGCTGTGGAGCATTTCAGGGTTGGCAACCACATCCCCCCTACGGAGGCAGCATGACACGTTAAGTAAGGTGTCATGCCCACCCCTCCAGTGTGAGGGATATGCCCCCTCCCCTTACAGGATGCTTCAGTCCACCTCCGTGGGGATGGGGCTCCAGCCCAGGGGAAGGGTTTCCCAACCCTATTCTCGAATTTTGGTATGATTGCACTTCTTTGGGTGTTTTTTTTAAAACGAGGCAGCCGCCATTGGCCCCGCACCATTCATGTGTCCAACTGCTCGTTGTGGGTGATTTCAGACGTTACGGGGCCTGTTGGCCCTGTACCGAAATCACCGAATTCCTTACCCGCCGGGATCACCCCGTCACGCCGCAACAGACGTGCCGGGGGGATCCCGGCGGGGAATTGGGGAGGGGACGGGGCTGCGCGGCGCAACCACACGGCCCCGCCCCCTCCACGCTCCCCGCCCTCTGGGGAGACGGGCGGGCGGCGGGGCCAATGCGGCCGCCGTGTCAGGCCGGATTCGCCACGGCCCGGGGTCCCGCCGGTAATCCCGGGCCATGGCGCCCGCCAGACGAGACGCCGGGGTTCACCCCGGCATGGGATTGCATTCGACACGCGGCGGCCTCCGGTCCCGCCGCTTTGGCCGCTCACGTGTCGAATGCAATCCCAAGCCGTGGTAACATCTGGGGGGAAACATCCGTTTCCCCCAGCAGACGTTACGCGATCACAGCCACCACGCGGAATTGAGCGTGGTTCACTGTGATATCGTAACGTCTGAAATCACCCTGTGACAGTAGTGTGTGAAGAGGCACACTCCCGTGACCCATGCATCAGTCACCCAGGCCCGCCACGGAGTACTGCCCATGTGGACCAGGTTGGCCGCCTCCTGGACAGGGCAGCCATGCCAGAAGCCAGCCACTTGAAGTCTTCCCCATACACTTCCTGTATGTGGGCACCCCCCACCCATCCTACAGACACATACCCCACCGCTTTCATTTTAAAACACCTGGTGTCCTCGGTTTAAAAGTGCTACAGTTAGCTGGAGGCCAGAGAAGTAGAAGAGGAAACCTTGGTCAGGTAAGCAACTCTTCTGTGCCCCTATTCTTGACACCCTATGAAGTTAATTGGCAGCAAGTTCTGAACAAATAAAAACAAAATTATTATTTTACTCAACATAATTAACCTGCAGAACTCACTGACTGAAAATGTTGTGAAGGCTAAAATAGCATAACTGGGTTTGATCAAGGGTAAGTTCTTGGAGAAAAGGTTCATAAATAGCTAGTACTGAAGTTGGCTAGTGGAAGACACCTCCAACTGTGGGGCTGGGAGCAGATAGCAGGAAGTGGATCACTCCACTAAGACTTTTTACATTTCCCCAAAGCAACTGAAGCTGCTGCTGTCAGAGATGGGATACTGGACTAGGCCCACTGGTCTTATCCAGTATTGCATTTTTTGTTCTTATTTTGGCAAGACTGAAAGTGACTAGAACCCAGATCACCAAATTATTCTATACAGGCTATTTTGCAAACCTTCTTACTCTCACACTGAAGGTCAACTGCCTTTCTTCCTCACCTGGTTAATAATTATTATTGTTTATTTATATAGCACCAGAGATGTACCTAGCACTGTACCAACAATAGTCAATACAGGCAAGTCCACACCCCCTAAGGGGCTTACAATCTAAGACACAAGGGAGGGGGAGACAAGGGACAGGTGAACATTGGAAGAGACCAGAGTACACTCATGAGGTTGAGAAGTTGCAGGAGCATGTGCTTCACTTAGTTGCTAGGGAAGGCCTGATGGAAGAGGTGGGTTTTTTTAGGAGGGATTTTAAAGTTGGGAGGGAAGGAGCAAAGCGAACATATCCAGGGAAGGAGTTCCAGTCATGAGGGTCAGCAAGAGAGAAGGGGCAAAGGCATTTAGTGGAACAAGGGGGACATGAGCAGGCGAGGGTGGGGGAAGAGGAGCGAAACTCCTGGGCAGGAGTGTGGTGGGATACAAGAGTTAATGCGCTCCCCAAAATGTAATCATAGTGCAATATACCAAACAGAGCAACATCATTAATTCAACACTTTAGAAAAGGGATATATGCTGTATAAGGGCTGCATCTTCATGATGAGAGGCAAACCGGCTTCATGGTCTACTACTGCTGCTAAGAACTCTGCTCTGCAGCAGATAATCCCACGCAGCAAGAAATTAACATGCTGAAAGAGGTCGTTTAAACCTTAGCCAAGATACCCTTGGAAAGCTTGTGCAGATTGGCAGTCACGGGTTTATTTGAACACATTAACTAGTAGGGGTGGAACTCTGGGCAAAATTTCAATTCTCATGCCATTTGGTTCTTGTAGGTTGTATCCGTTCTTTTGCACTGATTTTTAGATCACACTTTTAACATTGCAGCTTTCCCACTGAAGCCAATGGGGTCCAACCACAATGTTAAAAAATCCAATACAAAAATTAATGCAAAAGATCCAATACAACAGTCCCCTGACTATTAACTAGCCATTAGGGTTTACCCATCCCCGTTATACTTTTTAAGCACTCAGCACTGAACATTTTAAGGTATTTTATCCAAGCATTGTAACATGATTTTAACCTGTAAGCTTCCATGGATTAGTCAGAGAGTGTTTATAAATCTCCTTTTCCCCACATCTATCAGCCCCTCCAGAGATGGGGCTAGCTGGCTAAACCCAACCAACAACAGAGCAGGGACTAGAACCTGAGTGTGCAAATGTCAGCCCTAGGACTCCCGCCGCCAGATCTGATCTGATGGCCCCTGAAGAAGTTGGTTTCCCACCCCACAGAAGTCACGAGATCTACTCGAAAGTCATGGGATTGGTGCACAGGGAGATGCACTCTGGGTCTCTCTTCCTTTGCTGGCTGAGCAGCAGCCTCTCCCAAGGGAAGAGCCAAGCTACCTGGAACCATCCCCTTCCTTCCCTCCCCCGCACGGGGAATTCGGGATTCAAACGCCCGGGAAGTCACGAGAATCAGGATGGAAGTTGCGAAAGTCCCTGGGCATCATCACCCACCGGGTGTGGGAGAGAAGCCTAGACGCGTCGCCACAAGGGGAGCTCGGCACCACCCTGGGGGGGGGGGGGGGGGGGGGGAAAAAAAAAACCCCCCGGAAAGGGGGGGGGGGGGCGGGCCAGATCCCCCCCCCCGACACACCCACCTCAGGGGAAAGCGAAGCATCCTCCCCGATAGCAAGCGGGGGGGGGCGGTATGTGAGGAAAATACCCCCCCCATCCCGGCCTCGCTCACCTGTGCGGATACCCAGCTCCTTGGAGCCCCTGCCGAAGCCGCGCACCACCTCCCCGCGACAGAAGTAGGGCAGGTGGGTCATGGCCGCTCTCCGTCCGACAGAGGAAGAGACAGGGTCTCGGCAGCGCCCACAACTCCTGTGCCCAGAGAACGATGCTACCGGGAAGGTTAGCCGGCACGCCGGGCCCGCCCCTTTCCCGGAACGCGGGCGGGGCAAGGGGAGGAAGGGGGCTATTGGAAACCTATAGCCTTTCGCTTCCGTGGATTCTCCCGGCCGGAAGAGGCGGTGTCTCCCCCCCTAGCCGCGCAGACTCAGAGCCGTCTCATTGGACCCGGAAAGCGCTGTAGCCGGGTGTGTGTGTCTTTGACAGATAATGACCTTGTGCCGCGGCAGCCGGTTCCCAGCGGGAGACCGACCCCGTATTGTGGCCTGACCCCCAAATCCCGAGATTTAAACATGCTGGTGGGCCCTTGGCTTTGGGAGCCGGCTCCCAGGATCCCAAGTTTTATTAGGTTCGGGCGGGCTGGGATGGGGCCGGGATTGTCCCACCCAGGGGCAGAAAATCCCTGGACTGTGCCCCCGGACACGTGCCCCCAGCTGGAGACTGACTCGTCACCCACAGGCCCAAGTAAGGCTGGGAGCACAACAAACATGCATGCTGGTGGCCCTGCCCACACTCTCCTCCTAGTGCCCCATCATACCCACAGGCTGCCATAGCCAGCCACCATGGCTGCCCATCATGGCAGCGGCACTAGGAGGAGAGTGTGAACAAAAATGAAACCAAGTTTGTGGAGCTAATTAAGAATCTGCCTTAAGGGAGGCATTGCCTTCTGTGCGCTCCGGGTTAGCAACCACAGTGGCCGCTTTCGTACAGGGGGGTGCCTCTGGAGGCTTGCTGGGCCCTCCAGCATTCCTTCCATGTCCCGCATAAAGTCAGATACCCGCCTTATGCCCGTGGATAACTTGTTCCATGTGGTCTGGTTACGGCTGATCTGACAGACACCAAGGTTGGAAAAACTCAAGCAGAGGCTTAAATACTACTCAGGCAGTTGAAAACTACTCCCAGGGCAATACTGGGTATCTACATATGCCTCAGATACAGCCATGTATTAGTCCCAAAAGTCCAAAGAGAGTAGAATATTACATTGTCTCAAAAGTACAATAGCTGCAAAGAAATACATACATATTGGGATATCTACATAAGCTAAACAAAATAAAATTGTGCTGAACACAATGTGTTTCTAACCCCCTATATGGGTCTTTTTCAGTAGCATCAGAGCATGGGGTTGATCTCAATGGCCATCTAATCTCCATTTCAATCATGCAAAAGACCCTTCAGCTCTGATGCGACACTGCGATAATGACCTTGTGCCATTATTCCGAGCGGGAGACCACGGGGCCGGTTCCCAGCGGGAGACTGGCCCCGTGTTGTGACCTGACCCCCAAATCCTGAGATTTAAACATCATAGTGACAAACATGTAGGACCTAGGAGTACCAGCCATTGTGAGCAAGTTTTACTAGTATTTTTAATATGCTTACATTACCATGTTGCTCCAGTGGTTCAAATTATTACAAAACCCATGGTAAGCTTTTTGTTTGGTTTTATAATTTTCCTACACATTCTACGGAAGTGGGCATTCTTGACTTCATTTTCCTGTTAAGATCTCTAAAAGGGGCAAGCCATGTTTTAAGGGTGCTATCCTATAATTTAATTGTGCTTTCCTGCTATCCTATAATTTAGCAGTGCTAAGTTATAGGATAGCACAAAAAACATTTTTTTAAAATAAAAAGCCATGTACCTTTACATCAAGTTCACATTATACTAAAAGTTGAAATCAGGTGTCTATTATAAGCTCTGGACTGTACCCGTTGTTGGGTAACAAGCCTTTTCCTGAGAATGTTACAACCCCCCCTTGGGTGAAACATCACTCCATAAGGAATACAGATTCCAGGGTGCCCAAGCGACAAGGGTCGGAGAGGAATGTGAGAACCAGGTGAGCCATAGAAACTGAAAAGCAGGGATGGGCGAACAGAACCGAGTTCGGAAATTCGGTTTGGTCAGCCGAACTATTCGAGTTCGGTCTGAACTTCCGAACAAAGTTCGGAAATTCAAACCTCATTGAACTAAATGGAATATTATCTTTTAGGGCTGGGCGAACAGAGCCGAGTTCGGAAATTCAGTTCGGTTCGAAAATCAAGTTCGGTCCAGAAGTTCAGTTCAGTCGACCGAACTGGTCGAGTTCGGTCGGAACTCCGTTCGCCCATCCCTACTTAAAAGCCCCTCAGGTAAAGCGCGAGACCTGAAAAGAACAGGAATTAGATAAGGGAAGAGCCTCTGCCAGTAATCATGGGAGCACAGGAAATGGAGACAGCTCCTCGGTTTCGAACAAAGACCCTAGCTTGGAACTCCAGATTAGCAAAAGTAAGCACAATGATGGGTCCATCTGGGCACACCTGGATGGAGCCAGTTCCTCCCCCCGCCCCCCGTTCCCATATAAGAAAGCCCCTTATCTCCTGTGAAGATTTGTTTTCCCCACAACATC
This sequence comes from Sphenodon punctatus, assembly GCA_003113815.1. Lineage (NCBI taxonomy): Eukaryota > Metazoa > Chordata > Lepidosauria > Sphenodontia > Sphenodontidae > Sphenodon > Sphenodon punctatus. The sequence goes on from QEPC01012913.1 coordinate 9,251,551, forward strand.
CTGCCAAGATTTCCCTATTGACTCACCCTATCTTCCTAAAGACACCTGGAGCATCCTCCCAACCATTCATTGAATTCCATTGTCACCCTCAGGCCTCTTTTTTTCCCCTCAGAATTAGGTCACCACCGGAGCTAGGACCTTCTAGAGTTTAGTCCTAAGCTCGGGTAGACAGAAAGGTGACGCCCCCTCCAGCCCCTCTGTTCTGCCCTAAGAGACCCCCAAGGGTCCCTCCCCCTGAGCACGTGGACATCATCCTATAATAATCCAAACCCTAGCCTCCAAGAGCAGAGTAGTTCTTGACCCCACCGATGGATGCCTCTCCCAGACTTTGGTCTGTGTTCCTCACACACACCCCTTCACTACTTTAACCTCCTGCCGTCTGAGGGTTGCCTGTCTCTCCCTCTACTTACATGCTCAGCAAGGTAACCTTTTGGACCCCTCTTTCTTCCAACCTTGGTGTCTGTCAAATCAACCGTAACCAGATCACATGGAATGAGTTATCCACGGGCATAAGGCAGGTAACTGACTTTATGTGGGACATGGAAGGACTTCTGGAGGGGCCCAGCAAGCCTCCAGAGGCACCCCCTGTATGAAAGTGGCCACTGTGGTTCCTAACCCGGAGCCCACAGAAGGCAATGCCTCCCTTAAGGAGCACTGGCAACCCAAGCCAGAGAGAAATGCATGGCATCAAGGTCACCCAGGAGAGGAGAGTTCCTCTGGGCAGCCCAGAAACTTTTATCCCTTCCCCCAGAATGTCCTGGGTCCTGTAGGGTTCCCCAGGAGCCCCCCTCCATGGCCAGGTTTCCAGGACAGGGCTTGGAGTGAGATACTGTCATTCACCAACTTGTTTTGGGGAATGTATTTCATCCGCCTCTCCATGTGGCTCCCCCACTCTGCCCTAACAAGCAGCAGTGGTCCCTGGCCCCTGCAAGCGTAATCTAGCCTGTAACCTACCAAGTGAGGCTAGGCTTTCTTCTGGCTCCCAGCTCTTGGCCTTCAGACCTCAAAGACCTCTCTCTGGGGTTCTCCTGTCCTAGGGTGAGGCTACATGAAACAGGGAGGGGAGGCTACCATGTCTTGGGTAGCCTTACCCCTCCCTGGGCAGCTGGGCCACCCAATGCAGGGCATCATGTGGCAGCCAGATTCAGATCCCCGCCCCCCCACCAGCCCTGGGAATGGGGCGAATAACTGCTTGCTACACAACTCATATTTGGAAACATTCTAAGCACACGTCATGGAGCACCCTTACCCCACATGGGTGAGCAGGCGGTGGGCCTGATCCTGTACCATGTGTCTGACTTTCTGTGCTTTCCCCTCAGTGTGGCAGCGGCAATTGCCTGCCATGGGGCCACGCAGAGATTGGGCCCTCGGTGCTTATGTAGCTTCACCCTTTGGGTGCAGCCACATGGGATGTTATCCCACTTTGGGCAACATTACCATGCTATTTATTTATTTATTTATTTAGACTTATCTGCCACCCTTACCACAAAGGATCAGGGCAGCTCACAATCAAACAATTAAACCTCAATAAAATTTCAACAAAAAACCTCTCTCACCTTCCCCTCAAAACTGCCACCATTCCCACAACCCTACCCACAAACCATCCAGCCCCTATCCCCACCCGCCAAATGCCTTTACAAATAAAAAAGTTTTACACCGCCTCAGAAGATGCTTAGACTCAGGCTCAAATGAACCTCCTGGGGAAGGGAGTTCCACAGAACTGGGGCAGCAACCGAGAACGCCCTCCTGAGCACGCCTGCCCTATGAACAAGGGGAACAGATGGAACCTGCAAGGGGGTGCTCCCAGCCGACCGTAGGGGCTGCAGTGAGACAACGTTGCAAACTACCTAATGGTAGGTCCAGACCAAGGGGGAAGGATCCCTAAGTGGGACACCTTAGGTGATATTACTTCAAACCTAGCCCAGCTTTTAAGGCGGAAAGTGGAGGCAAGTGTCCTTAAGAATGTAGTGTACCTTCCCCAGGAAAGTGATGCTATCACTTGAAAATAACGTTTAACTCCATAGCCATGCTGAAAAGTAGGACAGGTGGTACTTCAGATATATGGGATCCAGACTGTTTAGGGCTTTAAAGTTAAAAGCCAGAACCTTGAATTGTGCCAGGAAAGCTATAGGTAGTCAGTGCAGACTTTGGAGCACCAGTGTAATATGCTCCTAATAACTCGTTTCTGAGAGGAGTTGAGACACCAGATTCTGCAACAGCTACAGCTTCCAAACAGTCATCAAGGGCTGCCCCACATAGAGCACATCATAGTCAAGCCTCGAGATGACGAAGGCATGGATGATGGCGCCCAGATCAAAATCAGAAAAGGCTAAAGCCTCCTCACCAGATGGAGTTGGTGAAAAGGCTCCTGGCCACTGCCACAACCTGACAATCCAGGAGCAGTAAGGGGTCCAGAAGCACTCTGAAGCTGCGAACCCTATTGACCAGAGCAATCCAGATCCCATCAAGAGTTTAGCTAGACTCTTCTTATCTACCTGGTTTAGCTTACTCCCCCTTCCTGGGGGTGGGGGGGCTTACTCTGGCATAACGGGGTTCTGAGCCCCAATTGCAGAATCTAATAGTTTATTCTCTTTTCCAACTTCCATATCCGGGACAGTTATTTGGTCCTTCTTCCATGTGCACATCAGCTATTTTGTTCATAGTAATCTTTGAAATAGCAGCCCCTGACCCCTTTGTAAGTTCTTCATAACGAGCTCTCAATTTCGCTATATCCCTTATGGGAATCTTGAGACCCAAACATTCATATCCCTTGGGAACCTCTAACTCTTCTTTTTTCCCAAGCGGTGCGGAGTTTGGGAAAGTTATCTGGAAATTATCCTGTCTTTTCTCTTTTCCCTCTATCCCAGGGAGTTGCTGGTAATTTGTAGCACTATCTATATACCTCTAGCCTTAAAGTTTTTCCTATTGAGGAAAATACTTTTCAGCATGGCTATGGAGTTAAACGTTATTTTCAAGTGATAGCATCACTTTCCTGGGGAAGGTACACTACATTCTTAAGGACACTTGCCTCCACTTTCCGCCTTAAAAGCTGGGCTAGGTTTGAAGTAATATCACCTAAGGTGTCCCACTTAGGGATCCTTCCCCCTTGGTCTGGACCTACCATTAGGTAGTTTGCAACATTGTCTACTATCATCTGTCGTCTAGTGGGCCATTTCTTGCGGGAACCCACTAACCATCTATTCCTACCAGAGGTTTTGTCTACACTGGTTCCTAATAAGGATTTCTCCATATGGAAGGGGGAGTCTTTAGTCTGCATGTTCTTCCCCTCTTGAAGCAGTGTAATCCAATTTGCTCCAGATATCATCTAGTTGAAATTTAACTCTAGTTAATGCCTCACTCATGTTAGAAAGATTTGAAAACAAAGCCGCCGCCATCTGGGCTATCAGGGTCGTTTGGCTGATTAGATACTCTTTGATAGAAAACTCTGGTTCCTTCGCAGAAGCTAGGCAGTTACAAAAACCCTCTCCATTATCCTCTCCATCATTCACATACTTTTCTGCCAAAACAGAATATCTGTTGCTGAGGACAGGGAGATCCCCCTGAGTATCCTCTATACTGCCGCGCTTTTGGAATTTTGCTGGGATATCTTCAGCAGAAGAAAAAGGTGAAAAATCCCTACTTCTTTTCCTATCCATATCCCTGAATTGGAAACAACCAACTTACACTAATAAACAGGCTTGTCCCACCCCCAGGCTAATACCAGCAAATTCCCGGATGGGACAAGATCAACTCCCAGGGATAAGGGAGGGGGCTCCGGCTCTCCGGGCTTCTCCAAGGGTGCCACAAAGGCGACACCCTTGAGCTCTCACCCTTAGGCTCACGCCAAGGCTCGCACCCTAGCGTCCCCGGTCCCTTTTCTTTCCACAGGCAGACGGCTCCACCTCTACTCCTCAGCGTCCCCGCTCTCCCCCAATAGGCAGGTGAGTCTCTCATTAGTCAATTAGCTGGGCAGCAGCTCTGCCCAAGCAGCCCCACTTTCCACAGCGCCTCAGCAAACACAGCTCACCGGTCCCTTTTCTTTCCACATGCAGACAGCTCTGCCTCCACTCCTTGGCGTCCCCACTCTCCCCCGACAGGCAGGTGAGTGTCTCGTTAGTCAATTAACTGGGTAGCAGCTCTGCCCAAGCAGCCCCACTTTCCGTGGCGCCCCATAATAATAATAGTAACAGCATAAAACATACCCATGCACAGGAAGATGCCCTTAACCCATCCCACCTGCCTGCCTGGTAGAAGAGCCAGTTCTTACAGCTTCATTAAAAGGCGAGGAGATTCAGGCTTAGGCGAACCTCCACTGGGAGGGTATTCCAAAGTGACAGCACAGCCGCTGAGAATGCCCTCCTGTCTGACCAGACCCGCTGAAAATGCAGGCCATCCAGGAAGGTGCTCCCAGATGACCACAAGGGCCCAGGGGTTGAGGCTCCCCCTTAGGTAAGCAGAGCATCTAGGACCTTAAAGGTCAAAACCAGCACCTTGAATCAGGTCCAGGACATAATAGGCAGCCAGTGCAGTGCTCAGAGCACTGGTGTAATGTGCTCTCTGTGGCCCGTCCCAAGTGGTCAACTGCCCGACCCATGTGGGGGGTCATATTCTCAACCTGATCTTTTGTTCTGGCCTTGAGGCGGGTGATCCATTAGTGGGGGATGTGAGGGTCACACCCTTGTCATGGACGGATCATTATCTCCTACAGGCCAGCCTCTCAGCGCACCTCCTTCAGAAGGGGAATGGACCAGTTAGGCTGGCCCGCCCTCGGAGGCTGATGGAACCGCAGCGGTTCCAGGAGACTCTGAGGGAGTTAACCTTAGACCTGGACGGCCGCTCTGCAGATGAGCTTGTCCAGCATTGGAACATCTTGCTGGGGGAGGCCATCGACAGGGTGGCTCCGAGACGTCTTCTCCCTCCGTCTCGTCACTGCAGGGCCCCTTGGTTTACTGAGGGGCTGCGGTGTATGAAACAGGTAGGTAGGAGACTACAGTGACGCTGGCGTCGGACTCGCTCTGAATCTGACTGATGAATCCATAGGACCCACTTCCTCTCCTATGTTGAGGCTGTGAGGACAGCAAAGAAGGAGTTCTTTGCTGCACTCATAGCGTCTGCAAAGTCGCGTCCAGCGGAGCTGTTCCAGGTGGTGCGGAGGCTGGTCAGTCCGGCCTCCCTCCGCCTGGACAGGGACTTGTCCCAGGCTCACTGTGAGGAGTTTTCCACCTAGTTTGCAGACAGGATCGCTCAGATCCAGAGTAACTTTGACACCAGATTGGAAGCAGTAAGTGACGGGCACGAGGTTATGGAGGCACCGTCTGGTCGATCTTTCTGGGATGAGTTTCAGGAAGTGACGCCGGCTGATGCAGTGAATGTCCTGGGGTCTGTCAGAGCCACTAGTTGTGAATTAGATCCGTGCCCATCCTGGTTGGTGAAAGCCTCCAGGGAGACCTTGGGGATGGTGCTGGCAAGGGTAGTGAATGCTTCCCTTCCGCAGGGGAGATTGTCACCCAGTCTCAAGGAGGCTGTGCGCTTTGTAAAGTATTATTGCTGACCTGATATTTTAAAAGAATCCAGAATATTCTTCTTTTATTTTATTTTTTTATTTACCTTCTGTTTTAGAAACGAGAAGTGTTCAAATTTTGCCCACTTTTTCTTGCATCCTTGAGGGATACTGTAAAAAAAAAAGAAAGCTAAGATTTTCATGTAATCACATGAGTTCAGGAATTTAGTCTGTAAGAAAAGCTCCAGTCAAGGGTCACAAATCTCCCATTTTCATCACCCTGCCTTTCGTGATTGAAAACAACAGAATGTGTGTTAAATGATGCTTTTAACCATGCACCCACAATCAAAGCCTCACGTTACTTTCCTCGCTAGGAGTTTGCTTCTTGTTAGTGTTCCTGGTGCCGTAAAGTAGGCAAGCAAGATTAGATTAGATTTAGATTTATTTGTACTGGCCTTAGCCATGAAAGCAATAAATAAAATTCATTAAAAGAGATTTTACAAATGTCTCTGATACATAATTAAACTAAACAAACAAACAAATAATTTAACAATTTATATCATGAATCAGGCGGCCAAAATTCTCCTCACTTCCCTAATACATTCTACTTACTTAATCTATCTCTTCAGATGCCATCAATTATATAGGCCCTTGCCATAACTGACCTTCTGTTTACACACATCTTCACAGGCATCAGCTAACATTTAGATCTTCTCTACCGCCCCTCTATGCCAGAGCCTTTCTTCTCTCTCTTTCCATTTGGTACCCAGTATAAGCCACCATATGAGTAATCTTGCTGTTTCTATCAGACAGCAAGATGATTATTTTCCTTGCTGTCGAGGCATTATTTGGAACATTAATTTTCTTGAACAATCTTTCACGCAGGCTTACGGGCAAGAGAAAAGATAATGAGGGAGATCCTCTATTCCTGTGTCACAACAGGCAGAAACCCTATCCTGGTAGGGGACACCTCGGTATCTCCCCTCCAGCACCGCTGTTGGCATAAGTTGTAGTTGTAGAGCTAGAAAGGCTCTCTTTTGCTGCGGGGGCATATCACTTTTAATATATTCACAGCCTCCCTTCTTTGGTATCAGCAAGTCATACCATGGGGCCGCTTTTACTTTCGATGCCGAGGATCTGGATATTTGTCTATCAAGATCCTCAATTCTAGTCTTTAACATATCTCTCGCCCTTTTGAAGGGGAAAGCTTGTAGGAATGCAAAGGACAGGCCTAGATCATCAAAATCTCTTTTGACTCCTCACCACCACAAACCTTTACTATTTGTCATGTCAACCTTTTCCCTCAGGCAATATTTGACAAGGTTGCCATCCTGGTATCTTTATGGTAGCAACTGTTAACGTCTCTAATAAGTGTGCTTCAACCGATCTAATGCCAGTTTCCAGCCTTACTATCGCCGATGATGTTGCCAGTGGAACCTGAAGCAATTTTTTCAAAAATCTACTTAGTATTGGTTCTAACATTTTTTTTGCCAGTGGAAGGTAGCCCCATAATATAGCCCCATATCTTGCCTTGGCTATTATCTTGGCTTCAAAAACCTTGATTGCTGGGGAGATTTGTTGTCCGCCTCTTGTCTTTAAAAATGTATAGATAGCCCCCATGGTGGACAGCAGGCTTTGCTTCAGCGCACTCAAATGTGGCACCCATGAGCTATTATATGAGAAGACAATCCCTAAGTAGTTAAACATCTTAAGTTGCTCGATTTTGGTATCATCAATCATCCATCTCTCCTTCTTAAACCTATTCCTAAATACCAAAACTTTGGGGGTTTTTTATAGTTAATTTTTAGATCCTGTTTAATGCATTCTGTCCCAAAATCATTTAGCAATCTCCTTAACCCAAGGGCAGAGGTAGATAACAACATGGTGTTGTCGTCTGCGTACATCAAAATTGATACTCTCCTCTCTTCCACTTTGGGGACCATATACCTCCCCATATTTTAATGCTTTAAGATCAGCTCATTCACATAGATGTTAAACAGCAGAGGCGCAAGAAGGCAGCCCTGACGGACCCCTCTAGTTGTAGAAATAACATCTGGCAGGGCCCCTTTTCTATTAAATCTAACCTGCAATCCTGTCCTTGTGTAAAGGGTTCTAATTAGCGACAGCAATCTTGGGTCAATATGCAGGTCCTCCAATTTTCCCCAAAGCAACTCCCTGTTAATTAAATCAAAAGCAGAGGAAAAATCTATAAATGAGATGTACAATTTCATTTTCCTATTGTTATATTTCTCTGCCAGATGAGCCAGTGTATAGCAATGGTCAAATGTACTTTTGTTTGGAGTAAAGCCAGCTTGTTCAGATTCAAGGATGCCCTCTTCCACCATCCAAGACTGAAGCGTCTCCAATAACAACTTGGAGTCGATTTTAGTTATTATTGGCAATAGACTTATGGGTCGGTAATTTTTTGGGTCGTTCTTGTCCCCTTTTTATAAATAGGCACTACAATGGCTGCTCTCCAATGATCAGGGATAACCCCAGACTCCTTGATCATGGTGAAAAAACCCGTTAATACTCTATTCCACCACTCAGGATTAACCTTAAAGACTTCAGAGGGGATAAAATCTCCCCCTGGCGCCTTTCCATTTTTTAAACTATTAATTGTCGTCTATTTCCTCTTCAGTAGCTGCCTCCCATTGGGGCAATGCAGTATTTACCTCTGCCTCCCTTTCTATATTGGGGGGAAAACTTCCGTTGTAGATCTCGAGAAAGTGCACTTCCCACACCATTCTTGTGATTTTCAGCTCCACATAAAGATAATCCCCTCTCATTGAATAGTTAATCAACTTCCAAAATTATTTTCCATTATTCTGTTCTGATGCTTCCCTTAGTTCACTCCAGATGTGCTTTTGAAACGGTGCTTTCTTTGTATATAACAGTTTCTTATATTGCCGATATTCCTGCCTATATGTAGGTACTAGAAGCCCGCTCTTATCTTGTTTAAGAAGGCGCGCAAATTTTCTTAACATTGCCCTGGCCCTATTACAATCCTCATCCTACCATTCCAGGGGGCTATTTTTATCCCCAAGCCCCAGATTAACCTTAGTAAGAATTGGTTTCAGAAGGGCAAAAAGCTCATCCATCGCCACTGTGACTTCCCCTATAGTTGCTGCAGTTAGAATCAGTTCTTTTAAATATGATGCTTCGCTAGAAGACAATTCTGCGGACACCTTATCATTGACTCTGGTTGACCAAAAATTCTGCTGGTCCCTACCTGCTCTAACTCTCCCTCATAAGGGGAGGCCACCTCAAGGTTAGCCCTTCCAATTCCCTCTAGAGACAGAGTGATTGGGAAGTGATCACTTTCCGTTCTGCTGTCCACTCTGAAAGCATATGCAAAATTCAGCAATAAAGAAGAAACAAGGGCATAATCCACTACACTTCCACCTCTGGCAAAAGGATATGTTACATTGCCTGGGAAATCCCCATGACAATTTCCATTTAGGATACATAGCCTATTTTCCAAAATATATTTGAAAAAGATTTTCCCTTCATGATCAGTCAATTTATTGCTTGAAATTCTCCCCTCATTCCAATTCTTCTCAGGATCAAGAAGGTTAGATAATATGTTCTTTGCCTTCTCCAATTTTTGATTGTCTGGGCCTATCCTCGCATTAAAGTCCCCGAGGATGATAATTTCATTGCCCATCCCTTCCTGAAACGACGCTTTATAAAATTGTTTAAATTTCTTCCATAGGTCTGTATTCAGACTGCGTGGGGGAAAGTATGCATTATATAGCCAAATAGGGGCCTTACTTCCATCAACTAAAATTCTCAGTACCAAGACATATCTTTCAAAGTACTTATTCATAATCACTTCTAAATTCAGACTGAGGGAAATAAAGGTGACAATACCTCCCAATGGGCGTCCTTTAGAGCAGATTGACTCGGCAGAGAGAAACCATTTCTGGTATTCCCTCCAACTCAATCTGCTCTATCTCCCATAACCAGACTTCCTGTAGACAGACAATGTCAAAGCCCTTAGGCATTCTATAAAGTCTTTCCCCCATCCTATAAATTTTTCTATAAATTTTTTTCCCCATCCATCCAGCAATATTCCAGGTTAAGCTCTTTAACCGTAAGCCAAAGACGGAATCATGACCAGTTCTTCCCCCTTGTCCCTGGCCAAACCACCCGCTCTGGGCCAGAGCTGGTTGTCAATTTACCTCTAACCCCAAACCACCCTCCTGCTCTGACCCCAGCTGGTCAGGGTTACCGCCCATCTCTTTTTCCAGTGATTGCTCCATATTGATTATTTCCTTATCTTGCGTAGAGTAATTCCCTTTACCCTGCTGATCTATACTCACCCCCTCAATACTTCCTGAGCAACCCCCCTCCGTAGCATATGGTTTCCCCAAACTCAGGGATACAGCCCCTTCTTCCCTGTACTCCTTCTTAGTCAGGCTACTAGTAAAGAAATCCTTACTACTATTCCCTAGATGGTCAGATCTGACCAGCTGCTCTACACAGGGCCTCTCTAATTCCTTCAGTGAGTCTAAAAGCTCCTTACTTTTCATTATATCACTATTGAGTCTATCAATTTCTTGATTATAGGCCACTAAGCCAGTTGTTATAAAATCATCTTCTAATGTCGTTAGAAGGTTCTTCTGCCTTAGCGGATCACCATCCTTTCTCTTATCCTCAATCTCTATTAGACTCATTTTTTTCTGTCTCCTATCCTCCAGGAATCTCTCAAGGCCTTTCACACCTTGTGGAGTGCCTAATCTCTGATGGGAATGAGGCCACAACCCTGGATCGTCACTACTTGAGCTATGTCTTGGGTGGGAAGACCCCTTAGTCCCCACCCTTTTAAATTTCCTTTTCCTGATATCCCATTTTCCACCCATCTTTCCCTGCTTTTGTGGCCTCTTAAGTTGATTTTACAACAGCCCCATTCTGTCAAGGAAAGTATGTTGATCAGATGGTCCTTTCTTATTCTTCTCTTCCCACTGAGCTGACAGAAAGCTACCTTTGCTAATATCTGAGAGATTATTAACATTATTACCCACCCTACCCGGCTGGTACTCTTGACACTCCATCTCTCCATCAGAGGCATTTCCTACCTGTACTTGCCTAATTTCTTCTATTTTGTTCTGATCCCTATTTACTGACTCAAAGTTCCTACCCTGTTCATAGCAGGGAACATTGGGTAGTTGAACCTGAGTTTTAACCAATCCATTAGGAATAGCCCTATTATACACCCTAGTTGGGTAAATAAACCTCTTTTCCAAAAGAGCTGCTACCTCCATTATAGGGGAGACAGAGTTATAGTTGTTAAAATGCACTAACACATTTCTCCTACCTCTCAAGTAGGGAAGAAGGGCTACTGACTTTATATCTTTACTAGTAATTGGTAGCCTGGACCATAGTCTTAAGATGTTCTGCCACATCTAAGGCAGTCTTCCATGGGAGTAACAAGCCATTGGCTCGAGATTTAACTATAAAGGCCAACTTATCCCCTGATAAGTGCTCACTACGACCCATCCCTGTAAGGAGAAAGGCTGCCACATTCTCAGCGAGTGGGAGCTCGGTTGGCTCCCACTCTCCTGTTATTTTGGCGTTTTTGTAAGACCTGGCTGTTCTGTCAGACGTTTGGCAAGGGGTAGGGGGGGAGGGTTTTTCTTTTCCCTACATATTGTATTTTAATTTTTTTAAATTTTTTTAAAAATTGTTTTATTGATTATTGTTGTTCACTGCCCTGGGCTGCCCTGTGGGCAGGAGGGGCGGGATATACATTTCATATAAAAAATAATTCTGCACCAGCTGCAGTTTCTGGACTGTCACCAAGGGTAGCTTCATGTAGAGCGCGTTACAGTAGTCCAGTCTTGAGCTGATGAAGGCATGGATGATAGTAGCCAGGAGTCTGAGATATACGGCTGAGGAGATCAGAGTAATCTGGAGCTGACCACCTTTCAGACAAAGTTCTTTAAAGCAAAAGTGAAATTAAAGAAGAGTGAAATTAAACAATCATATGCAGTATTTGCAGAAGTGGGGCCTTAAGGCATGTGCAATCACTTCCCCCTCAAGAAAATCTTGGGAGGTACTTATGTAGGGATTTCCCCCTGAAATGCAGAGGAAAGAATCCCTTGGCATCTAGGTACATGTCAAGATTAAACGGAAGAAGAGCAGAAAGACTTGCTTGCCTACTGGTGTCAAGTGGAAGGGGTGGGAGAATGGCTGGGAAGCAGCTGGGCTGCATTAAAGCTGCTGCCCGCTTTACAGTGTGTTGTTGTGCCTCCCTGGGGGCCTGTAAAGCCCCTGCTGTGTGTTGAACCTTTCTGACTCTGGTTGGGGGTCAGTGGCTGCCTCTGCTGGGACCTGCCTTTTGCTTTTCTCCATCTCTGGATTGTGCGCACCACCAATGAGAGACACCTGTGCCCTGGAGCGGCAAGGATTCTGATTAAGCCCATTATCCGCTGGACTATTTAGGCGAGGGCTGCGCCAAAGGTGCGTGCCGAAGGCGCATACCGAAGGGCATTGCGCCTCAGGGCTGTCATGCAAGGGCGCGCCCTTGTGCGCGTGGCCTTAGGTGCCGGCCGTGAGCCAGGCGAGCTAACGTATAAACTTGTGTATTCTCCCCGCTCCCAGACTCTGGTTTAGGCCAAAGGACAGACACAAGTGGGACTAACTTCAGAGGTTGTGCCCAGTGGTGTTTGTATGGACTCATAGGTAGTTCTTTCCAGTTTGGGGGTGACCGGTGGTGGAGATACCACAACAGGACATTGCTTGCCCACATAAGGGTTAAATATAGCGGTGGCTGCCACAGCAGAAGATAGCGTATCCCCATTACTGGCCCATTTTTGGTGTGATTAGGGATTCAGATATCTATAGTGTGCTTGTTGACTACAGTGCTAATTTGCCCTTATTTGAATGGGCCATGGCGTCAAAGACAAAAAGGTCAAGATCTATGAAGATGGCAATTTCCCCACTGGGAAAACAAAGGGAAATGGACAATTTCCTTAACGGGGCTAAGAGGAAAGATTCTGAGGATGTCTCTAATGGAATTTGCTCAAATAAGTTCTCTGCTCTAGAAGAACTGTGTGAGGACAGCTTGATTGTTGAGCAGGATTCTAGGAAGGGGGATTCCCCTCAGTCTCAGTCTAATACCATGTTGGTCCTGATCAACAGGTACATGGGTATGCTGTAAATAAGGATCAGACAGTATTCCCAAATGTGATGTTAGTTGAGCACATGCAGATCCAAACCATCAAATTTGTCTTTGATCAGTTAAATGCCTTAAATAAAAAAAATGGATGAGTTTTCTAATTTGCAGGAGTCAAAGAACTGGTCAAATAATGGACAGGCTGCTTTGGATCACCATGTTCTCACCTCTACAGAAAATGGGAGACATAAAGAAATAGGGTTCCAAAGATCTTTTCAGCAACAGGATGTAAGTTTATCAATTAATATCCCTGGGAGGCAGAGTGTCCTGGTTGCGTGTGGGTGGGTTCTGGTTTGTGGGGGGTCCGTGGTGCCCGGTTGTCTGGCCTCTGTCATGGGGCTGGCTGGGGTCTGCTACTTTGTGTCTCCTGTCGTCCCTGCTCCCTCCTACCCTGCCCGTACAGGGTCTAGTGGATCAGGGACAGAGCTGAGTGCCACGGCTTCATTTGCCCTCAGTCAGCCATGTTGTCCCATTGCTGTGCTTGCCGGGGCTTCACCACTGTTCGCTATCGCGGGTGTCCATGTAAATGTCATGGGTGTTTGCTCTATGTTTGGTGTTTGGCCGATGGGTGTGTGCCAGCTCCTCCCCTTCCATCCACAACCCCCCCACTACGCTCTCCATGTAAACGTCTCCCGGCTAGGCATCGCCGGGTGTTTGCTGGGTGTGCTCACCCACCCAGCTCCACCCACTGGGCCAGTGGCAGCATCCATGTAAAAAAGGCCTAATTAACAACATTAGTTAATTAGTTCCTTGGGCAATTGTCTAATTTAAATCTGTCATTGTATGTTGATTACTATGCTCTTCCTGGAATGCTGATGTAATACAGATTGCACTTGTAATGGAATCTCATGTGTGTGCCTGTCTCTAAGCTGAAGTCACCTATATAACCAGCAATACATTACACTTTCTTGAAACAGCCACAGATCTAGAGGGGCATAAACCATTTGTCCACATGGAGGAGACGATCCTTCAGGAGAAATAAAGTGCACTCATGATCTAAAAACATATATCACATTCATAATACTTTTTGCCAGACAGCATATTTGATGTAACACAGAAAATGAAAATAAATTCTTTAAGATTAAAATGTTAATATTATTTTCAAACCACTAGGTGGCATACGTTCTCTTCTTTTCTGATATGTTGTGTGTTGCATAGAATAAAAACTTTGTCTCAGAAACAGTGAAAATCAATAGCTCTTGATATAAGGGAAAGATCTGTTCTTAAGTTCTGCGTATTTTTCAATTGCACCAAGTTTCCATTGATAACTAATGACAATAGTTCTTTGTTCATTTCTAACAGCTGTTAGTTTATAAAAAGAGATCACAGTCAGAGCTGTCCCTGGATCTTGCAGCACCTTCCACACAAATTGTTTGCACTGTCCAATTTGGTCCCTACTCCATCTGAAATCAAGCAGCAGATTTGTTTACTTTTTCCCCCCTGATGCATTATTATCAATTGAGAACAATCTCCAGGTAGGAGGTCCGCAATAGAACAGAATAAAAGCTGCTGATAATAAGTAAACTTAAAGCTTACTATAATTTATTTTTTTTAATTAAATGTTTTAAAAATATTTTTTGATATTTTTAAAAATTTGTATATTTTTCTTTTTGATATTTTTAAATAATCTGTTTGCATTTAGCAGCAGAGGAAAAATGCAAACAGAATTTAAACATTTTCCAAAAGCTTTACTTGCAGACTACTTAAGGATATAAGTAGCTGTTAACTGAGGGTATTTTCAGACGTTACGAGATCACGCTCAACCACAGTGAACCACGCTCAACCCCCCGGTGGGGCCAAAGGGTCCTGAACATCTGTACGGCGCGTGCCAGATGTTCATCACGCTCAATACCCACATGGCTCGTCTTCTTATGGGGACGGGTCGCCGGGAGCACATTACACCGGTGCTCCGAGCGCTGCACTGGCTGCCGATAGTGTGCCGGGCCAAGTTCAAGGTCCTAGTGATGATCTATAAAGTCCTATACGGCCTTGGCCCCTCTTACCTTAGGGACCGCCTC
>QEPC01012913.1:9270238-9311894 GCA_003113815.1 Sphenodon punctatus
GGAGGGGGAGGGAATTAATTTATTTCATTGGTTTCAATGGGGACACAGCGCCCCATTGAAACCAATGAAATAAATCCGGTACCGGTATACCGGATTTAATCCGGGAATCCGGTTTTCGTGGAACCGGTAACCGGTAAATCCGGTAACCAGTAATGGGCCCAGGGTCCCACCACTAGTATGCACACATGCGGTGGCACTTGAACAGTAAGTGCTTACCTTCTCAAGAATGGTCCTGTATGCCCTCGCATATGTCATTCTCCGGATCACAGCCCTTTCATTGAAGTTCCAATGCCTCTTTAGTTGGCTGCATAATTTCCTCATTTGTGGCTTTCAGAAACTCCTTTGTAATTTTTGGAAGGTAGGCCCTGTTCATGCATATCAACGCAAGTAATTCTAGATTTGCACTGGAAAGACTCGTTCTTTTATCACCCACAATTGCACCAGCACAGCTGAATAGATGTTCAGATGGCACATTGTTGGGCTATAATCTATATTGCAAGATTATAGAGTGCCGGCCAAGTGTCTTTCTTGGCATTCCAATAAATTAGTGGATCAGTACTCATGTCAACCACCCCTTGAGACATCAGGTACTGGTCATAAATGTCCTCTGCTGCTGTGAGTGACGTGGGTCGGTGCAGAGGATCTGTTCTTCTTAATGTTTTCCCACTCAGTGCACAATCTGATGACAGGAGGCCATATTTCTTAAAATCTGACCAAACGGATGAAACATGCCCTTTTGTCTTGTCTTCTGCACTGCTGCCAGTATGATCATCATCTGCAACATCTGTGTTCTTGCTCAGTGAGCAAACCAGCCTCTGTGCAATGTCCTGCCTTGCAGCATCTGTGGATTCATCCCCACCCAAGATCTTTTTTACCTTCTTAAATCACGGGTCCAGAGCTGTTGCAGTCCGGTACTGTGCACTGTGAGTCATCGTCTGAAACTGTGGGTTCTTGTCAATCAACTTTAGCAAGGTACAGGTCATTGTAACAGCAGCCGCACTCTGTGGATCATCCTTCACAGCAAATATCTTTGTAAGGTCTTCCACATTGCTCTTTAATAAGACGACAGCAGCCAAGGTCTCGCTAAGCGTGGCATCTGCCTTGCTGACAAATTCGGTCATTGCGAGAAACGGATCCAGCAGAACTAGCAGTGTTTCAATAGTATCCCACTGTGTCACTGTCAACTGAATTTCAGCAGTGTCTTTTAGAACTGACTTGGATGCCACAACAAAGTAAGCATCCACCGCAAGTCTTTGTGAACGCAATCTCTTGAGCATATTATATGTTGAGTTCCAACGTGTGCAGACATTGATAGGAAAAAACTGAAGTGGAAGTTGTCTCTCTCTCTGTATGTTCCAGAGTTCACGATGAGATGCTGCCGATCAGCGAAAGTGTGCCACCAACTTTTTTGCTCTTTTGATTGTTTCTAAAACAAATTTATCAGCTTCCAGAAATCTCTTTGCAATAAGATGCAGGGAATGAGCCATGCAAGCAATGCTCTCAAAATTGGCATCACGAATCCCTTTAAAGATATTAGCCCCGTTGTCTGCTACTATGAAGCCAATGGAGAGACCAAGCGGCTTCAACCACTGCTTGAAGTGCTGCTTGAAAGGGATCTGGCCTTTCAGAAGGCAATGAACCAACCATGACAGCAGTGTTGTAACACCCCCTCAACCACGGCAAGCGAGCTTTTTCAGCTGTAATAATTTCTGACTTATGTTTTCTGATGTGTGGACTTGTGGAAAGTGTTCCAAAGCGAGCATAGCCTGGTGTCTTTCCAGTACATTCTTGGCATTGTGATGTATCCAATGCCCAGTTATGGACAGGTACTCCATGCTCTGTGCACTGGTCCACATGTCTGTTGTTAGGTGCACAACTGCACCTTCACAAGCACACATAGCTGATTTAACCACTTTGCATGTTTCATGGTACAGTGTGGGAAATATCTTTGTGGCAAAGTATACCCTTGAAGATACCTTCCATCGTGGGGCCATTCCCTCCATCAGTTCAAAAAACCCCTCATTCTCCACAAAAGAAAAAGGAAGCATGTCCACTGCAAGCATCTTTGTCACAAGTGCGAGGTAGTACCTGTCTCTTATACACATCTAGATGTGTATAAGAGACAGAGGTAGTACTGTGCAGTTGGGTGTGATGCTGACCATTTCATTTGATTTAGTACTGATTGCTCAAATGTAGTTTGCACAGTACTGACACCGCCGGTGTGTGTTGACTGATCTGTGCTTGTCCTTCTGCATTTAGTGGCATTCAGAACTGACTGGTGGTGGTGCTTCAGGTGGCTATGCATACCACTGGTTCTTGGGCAGCTCTTACCACCTTCTTTTCCTCTCGTGATCTTTCTAGGGCAGTAGTTGCACCACACTTTTAATTTTTTGGGATCACAAGCAGTGAAATACTTCAATACAATGGACTGTTGTCCTCTTCTTGCATCTTTGGAGCCAGTGGTTGTGCTGTGCTGAGGCAATACCGCAGTCTCTTGTGATGTTGCTGGAGATGGAGGATGTCGTTCTGGTGAAATCTGAATCCTAAACAGGCTCATTTAATGTTAGGCACTGTGCTGGTGGATTGACTTTGTTGTGCTACAGAGTATCTGCCGAACACAGGGGCTACCGGTGTTCTTCTTCCACATGGTGAAGGCAAATCAATTTCTTCATCATGGAAATCAAATTGATGCAGAACCTTTGATGTTTTGCGTGGTGGTGTGGAACATGAGGAGGCTACAGAAGTCAGGGCATAGTCAGAATCGCTATCATCAATGCAAGTTACATGGTCATCATCACTCACATAAGATCCATCACGGCCCATATCTTCAGTGCCAATAGTGGTGGTCATGTCTTGCTCTGGTCCCTCCTCCTCATCGCATCTCTCTACTGGTCGTGGCTCAGTTCTTGTGTTTACCACTTCAACCACTATCTCATCGTCATTCCCCAGCCAATGTTGCATTGGCACATGTTCATATTCTGACGACACTGATGAGTTGTCTGCAGCTGAGGGTGCGCATTTTTCCAATAATTCATGCACTGCCTCCTGTGTGCACCGAAAACAATGGATACAGTGCCAAGAAGCAGTTGTAGAACTCCGTGGCACCAAATGTTCCAGTTGCATCTCCACATGTGGTTGTTCATCCACATGTGAATGCTGCTGTGTTTCCGGCTGATGCTGATGCTGAAGCTGATGCTGCTTCAGACGTTGCTGGTGTGAGTGAGCAGCAGGGGAGGATCTGGACCCTCTAAGTAAGTTACGCTGCTTCTGCTGGTGGATTTTTCTTTTCCCATTGTGGAGCCTCAAGAGCATTGGCAAAGGTTCAGTACATTGGCGACATTTGAAAGTCTCACGAGCCATCGCTGAAAAGTTCTTAAGAATCTGTAATTACACACAGATTATGGTTGGTAACACAATGTAGAAAAATGTTTAACTTAAATGATATTTAAATGATAATTTCAGGACCAGTAGACCTTGGCCATGAACCAAATTGATCCATTAGCATACGAGGGTGTACCAACGGAACTGGCCCCCCACCCCCCACAGGGGCATAGGAGGGTTGGGATCTGGCCTTTCAGAAGGCAATGAACCAACCATGACAGCAGTGTTGTAACACCCCCTCAACCATGGCAAGTGAGCAGATTCTACTAAACCACCAATAATGTAACCTGCCAAGAGCTGCAGGTGGTCAGATGTGGCGGGGTATTAAATATTGTATGTTAATCAATCCCACTCCCTCTCCTCCCATTTCCCCTCTGTCCCTCTCATATTCAAACCCTCTCCTGTTTACATCCAACTTACTGCTCTTCATAGCCTAGTTAAGCATTAATGCACAATTTGACTGCAAATTGATAAAATGTTTTAAATCCAGCAACACAGCAGGAAACAAGTATGCCAACATATTAATAACACAACATATTCCTGTTTTTCCTAACAATGATGTAAGCAGTTAAGTAACATACATGTACCTTTACAGAAATAAATAAATTTTTTATTTGTTTGTTTTAAAAAAGTTAGGAAAGGGTTGTAATGGGAGGAAAAACAAAATACTTGCCTTATTATCAGGCTGCTGCAGAGGTGTGGCTGTGTCCTCTATGTGTGTCCAAACAGTGTCCACTGTTGGTGTACTGCATGGAAATGACACCTCCTCCTATGAGTTGCTATGCAATCCAATGAGGAGGCAGGAAGCAAAAGTGATGTCACTGCAGGAGAGCTGTATTAATGATGGTAAATTAATGTTAATCAATACATGGTACTTTAATGTATATGTATACACACAAACACACACACACACACACACCAAACAATCACAGTAGGGTAGAGATGATTGCGCTCCTGCCATGCCAACTGACTGGCTCAGTCAGAAAGGTGGTCACACTGAGGCCAGGTGAGTTGGTTGGTTGGTGGTATTTTCATTTCAAAAGATTGGCAGAGTGGGGGCAGGGCAGGCATTGATTTGCAAATTTCCAGTTAGTCAGTCACCCTCCTCCCCGGCCTAACAGCAATGAAGAACAAAGGGGGAAGGGAAACCAACCTTGTTTCCAGTTTGAGTTAATGGGATGCAAGACACCGGTCAGAGCGGATGGGAGCCCGCACTATATGAAGCCGCTGCAGTCTCCCCTCCCAGTTTTATTATTATGAGTGTGATGGGACGGAATGGATGCAAATGGCATAAGAGCTTTCACCCACCCACCATGGTCAAAGACATCAAAGCCTCAATGAGTGCATTGCATGCCCGGGGCATAAGCATAACACATAGCTAGCGATTATGTTTGTTTTATCAGGTGGACTGGCAGTCCCCGCCCCCATTATTTTGTGTGTGACTGACTGTGTGCAAAATCAAATTCAAAGCAAGCCTCCCCATGATCTTGCTGCCCCACTCGCGCCCGCCCGGCCTCAGTGGCCCCCAGGCACACAACGCACTACACGGGGTTCCTTTGACTTCTATCTTTGACCCTGGCAGGAGGGTGGGGGTTGCAAACTCTGAGAAGCTGCTTGCATGTGTCCCATCCTGTCCCATCCCATAACATAATAAAACTGGGAGACTGCAGTCACTTCAGAGCTTCTTTTACTCCCCTCCCACCCGCTAGGCCCAGGGTCAAAGTCAAAGGGAGGGAGAGGAGAGGAGACCACATTGAAGCATGTTCCCCCTCCCAGGTGGGGGGAGTCAGGACGACTCGGAGTCGGTATGCATGCATCCTTCCTTCCCATTCCATCCATACGTAACAATAATAAATTATAAAACTAACTGACTCCCTCCATCCCGCTCCCTGATGGTGCAGGGCATGGAGGCGAAGGAACGAATCTCTCAGTAATAAGTTAATAACACAAAGCTCTCAACAACAACAACAACCACCATCAGCAAACAAAATAGATATGTATCATGTTGTAATCACAGTAATTTACACAAAGAAGTTTTCATTGGAGTGTATGAGATGAATGAACAAATAATTAACTCAGCAGAAGGAATCTCTCTTCTCGTGTCCCGGACAGTCGGCAAGTAAAACTCCATCCTCACAGCGGGGGAGAAAAGGGATCAAATAGGAGTAGCCCCAAATTTAAATAGAAACAAAAGATAAGGGCGGTCTCTGTGTGTGTGTGTACTGTCTCTGAAGCCAATCAGACTCGGGTGGTAATGGTCAGGGGCCAGGCCCAGGGGGTTGTTGTGGGTTGCAGTGGCAGGGGGATCCTGCGCCACTGAGTAATTCCGGGTGGCAGAACCATGTGACAAGGAATCACGATACAAAGCTGCCGTGCTTCAATGAAAGGTCAAACTTTGTGGCAAACCTGACGCTTCCACGTGAGAACTGCAATTACGACAGTACAATGGCGGCAACCTCAAAAGCTGCGAGTGCAAGGTGCAAAAATCACCTCCATTTCCTAATCGTGCTGCTTTGTGCGGAATAGCACTTTCCGCCAGTAAATGCTGCCACAGCGGTACAGCATTTCAATCCTATTCTCAATTTAATGAAAGAGACAAGTAATAAAATTACGTAACAAAGTGCAGTCTATACAGAGACCCAAAAGGAACCTAACATTTCACCAGGAAGTCTGGCTTCTTTAGGGGTATCTTTAAACTTCTTATTGGTACAATGTGCAGTTAGAGTCTAGAAACAAATATCATATTGAAGATGATATTAATGTCAAAGGGTATTCTTAATAGAAGAAAGTTGTGAAAGAGCCCCTAGGGATCTTAGAACTGGGCAAGCGCTATATAAACTGACTGAGGCAAAAAGATTTCTTTAAACATACACACAGTTGCTTGTCAATGTATATTGAGCTCAACTGAGGAAAAATTCTAGCAACATTGGGTGATTTCAGATGTTACAGGCGGGCGGTTCACCACAGTGGATTCCAGGTGGGGGTGAACCAAACAACCACCCCCCGGGGCTAATAAAAGCCCGGAACAGACGTGATGGGACTGGGACCATGGATGGGAATCAGGCCAACAGATCACGGACCGGGGCAGCGCAACAGACGTTATGCCAATTCCCAGCCATGGTAAAAACACCAAGAAGCCCCCGGGAAGGGGTGGGACACAGACATGGCCGCCTGAGGGCAAACGAAGCCAAAAGGCACTAAAGGGAATGCCCACACAAGGGAAATGGGAAGGGAGGGGGGAGAGGGAGAACAGCCAGACAGGTACCACACACACACACACACTAACNACACACACACACACACACACACACACACACACACACACACACACAGGCACGGAGGGCAGTGAAGACAGGGAAGGGGGGGACACAGGCGACCTGACACCACGCAAGGCATGCTGGGCACCGTGGGGGGGGGGCTGGGCTGCGGGACCGGGAAGAGGGGAGGAACAGGCACAGGGGCACAGCAGGACACCACCACCAGGTACACCCCACCCCACAGCAGAACAGTCCACACGTCCACCCCCACAGCAAACACACAGTCCCGGAAGGGGGGGGCCCTTCAGCTCGGGAGAATGTCACAGCGGGAGGCCATACGTTACAGCGAGCTGGCCGGGAATGGTCCAGGAGGCACATGCAGTCAAGGCATCCCACCAAGGGGCAAATGGACAGCAGCCAGGAGAAGCAGTCCAGCACAGCAGGTCCAAGTATGGGTGGCCCCATCAGTGAAGGAGGTCAGGAGGGGCAGTCCTGGGGCCCTGGACCCCTGGGGCACACAAGCAACCCAGGAGGGAGAAGAGCGGCCCAGAGGGGGCCCAGTTACACAGCCAGGGCAGCAGCACACAGGGAAGCAGGCGTCTCAGCAGCAAGGCAGGGACAGCAGGGTGGTGGCAGGCACCGGGGTCAGGCCCATGGGCAGGTCCCGAAGCCCACACGGCCCAGGACACAAGGGGGCCAGGGAGGTACCCAGGGGCTCACAGGCAGCCGTTGGGGGCAGCTCCGGGCCCAGGCCCAGGGTGCCTGGCCCGATGAACCAGGTGGGGCCAATGGATCATGCCCCAGCGGTACCCCAGCATGGACATGTGGTGGGCGATCAGGTAGTAAGCCTCGAAGGGGTCATGCACAGAGAGCCCCAACTGGACATCAGGACGGGACCATACCCGCGCCAATGCCGACATCTCCGCCGCGGAAGGCACTGCGAGTAGGCTGCCAGGCTGCACACCCACAGTGCACTCACGATCTCAGACCAGGACCAGGGCACATGCGAACACCTATTCACCAGGACGCGCCCATCAGGGAAGCGGACCAGCCCCAGAGTCTCGGCATGTAGCCGGCAATCTCATGTGCTCGCTTCGTAGCTGAGGTAGCGGAGTCCAGAGCTCAAGCTCGCGAAGGCAGATGAGTGGCTGTCCTGCCTGCCCAGGAGAAGCTGCACAGCAGGGCTACGCCACAGGTCACATAGGGACATGGTCTTGATGTAGGTCCAGATACGGGGGGCCCCATGGGGGACGGGAAGTGGGAGCCCCATGGATGGACAAGCAGCCATGGTCCAACCACCCGGGGAGAATAGCACAGAGCTTTGGGGGCCTCACACACCTTCCGGGGCCGAGGGGCCTCCCGGGGGTCCCAAGGACAGGGAAAGCGGCCACAGGCCACAACATAGTAGCACAACAGAGAGAAGAGTGGGGTGCGGACCCAGCACAGCTGCACAACACAATAGCTCTCACATACCAACTAATCTGCACTCCAAGGCCACGGTGCCTCAAACACTGGGGGGGGGGTTGTTGTTGACAGATCGCCTCAAGCCGCACAAGGAGTGCACGGAGGACAGCGCCCATGCAGGGGGGTGCCCACCACTCTGGCATACCCCCTGGGATTCCGCTGACCAGTCCCTGCACGGCCACGGTTGCCCCACCCCCTTTCTCCCACATACTGGACCAGGAGCCACTGTACCATAAACACCTTTAATATCACCCATGTGTACATTAACACCCACTCCCTCATCACCGGTTGTGCCCTGCCACCACCTCTGCCCCCCCTACATAGCCCCACCCCTTCTACCCCTCCCCCCATCCCCGCCATCCCCTGGGAAGGCCCCGTGCGCACCCAGTCTGGGCCATAGAGCTCATAGAGCTCACCTCCCCCCCCCCACTGTCAGTGCTGCTAGACGTGTCCCAGGCCACCTCCTCTTCCGGTTGGGGCGGCTCTGGTAGGGTGGCCAGGGGGGCCGGGCCCTGGGCCCTCCCTGGCGGCTGCACCCTCCGGGGGCCAGCGGGCACAGAGAGGTGAATGTGCGGCCCCTGAGGGCATGGGGGTGTCAGGGGGGGCAGGCCAGGGAGCAGGTTCACCGAGGGACCTGCCATGGGTGCCTGGGCTGCCAGGGTGCCCAGGGGGCCACCCGACATGACATAGGCACACATTGTGCTGGCGTGCAGGAGCAATGAGGTCCTGATATCATGGGACCTGTCCATCTTGTTCGAGTGCTCCTGCAACATGGCATGTATGTCCTGCCGCAGCCCCCCGAGCAGCTCCTCCTGCCTGTTGTGCTCCCTGCACTCCCACCGCTGCTCCAGGCACACCTTGGCCTGGAGCCTCCTGTCCCGCCCCTCTGCCCGCTCCAGGGACTGCTCGATGGCCGCCTCCATCCGGCCCATGGCCGCAATTATCCTCTCCCCCTGTTCCTCCGCTGTCCAGACTATATCCTCTGCCAGGTCCTTCCTGCACCTGTGGACCCGTGCCCGGTGCTGCCTCATGCACTAGGGCCCAGGGGCAGCTGGCTGCTGGGGTTGCCCTGTGGGTAGAGGAGGTTGTGCTACAGCGTGCCATGGGCCCCTGGCCCCGAACCAATATAGCCCAAGGGCACCGCGGTCCCACTGACATGTGACCCGGCCCCTCCACACCCACGGACCCCTTTCCCTTTCCCCCTCCTCGCCATGCCCAGGTAGCCCATTAGTGAACCCCGGCGGGCCCTCCATACAGGACCTGCTGCCTCATCTGCTCCCTCAGCCTACTGGGAGGGCTCCTCAGCGGCTGCCTCTTTTGTCACCAGGGCGCTGTCCCATGGTGGTCAGTGGCCTGTGGGCATGGGGGGGATTTTAGTGTGGTGGGGTGCGGTTGGGCGCCCTGTGGCTGAGCCCCCTCCTGCCTTTCGTGGGGGCCCCAGGTCTCAGCCTGTGCCCCTCCCTGGCCCTTGGAGTCCCCCCGCTTGACCTTGGCCCCGTGAGCACGAGCCCTCTCCCCAGTGGGGTGGTTACTTACCCTCCATGTCAGCCAAGGAGTCGTCCGAGGCCAGGCCCTCAGTGTGGGAGCGCTCCCCCAAGGACCCCCAGCTGTGTGAGGTGCGGGTTCTGGTCTCCGAATCACCCTGCTCGGCCTGGCCCGGGTAGCTCTCCGGGCTGCTGTCCAGGGGGGGCTGTAGGTTACGGAGCACGTGGCCCTTTCTTCCCGGGGGTCTGGGGCCCTGGAGCTCGTATCTACGGGGGGGGGGCGAGGGGAGGGGATACCTTGACACATTCCCTGTCCTGGTCCACAGCGCTTCCAACGAGTCGTGGGGCCACTATGGAGCCCTTCATGTGGAGGAAGCGGTCCAGGGCATCGTAATACGGGGCTGTCCAGGCTCCATGCCCAGACCTCCTGTCATTGTCTCGGATTGCCTTGTACCCCCTCCTCAGCTCTTTTGCCTTTGACCAGCACTGCGCCACTGTCTGGGGGGGCCCCGTCGCCTCTATGTCCCTGTAGACCTGCTCATTGTGCTGGTTGAGCACGAACTCCAGTTGGTACTCCAGGGTCCCCCATATCCGAATGAAGTCCCTGGTCTCCTGGAGTCCCCACTGGCCCCCTCTGTGGTAGGCCTTCCTCCCTCTTCTCCATGCTGGGTCTTCTCCCTCCTCCTCTACCCCTTCCTGCTGCACCTCTGGCTGGGCTGGTCCGGTGTGCTCCGGGGGGTCGCCCGCCCAGACCGTTTTCTGTGTCTGCGGGAGGCAGGGGGTTGGGGGATTACGGTCGGCTTTGCACCCCCCGGGGGTGGCTGGCTGTGCCCCTTGCCCCTCTTTGCCACCCCTTTGTCCCCTGTTCCCCTTGCCCTTGCTCCCCCTTACCCGTTTCCAGGGTGCCTCCTCTGCCACCGGCCCGGCTGACGTCCCCAGGGCATCCTGTGCCAGCTGCTGCTGGTGATCTCTCCCTACCACCACCTCCATGTTCAGCATGACCCCTGGCTCCCCCACCCCCTCCTGTGCTGTCTTGCCCTCCCCCACCACCAGTGCCCCTGCCTCCTCCGCTGCCACCTCCCCCTCCTCCTCCTCGCCCCAAGCTCTCTCCTCCGCCACCTCTCTCTTCCTCCTCCTCCCTCCTCGCTCCGTCCCGCCACGTTAGCCAGCTGCGTTTTTCCCTTTAAATCTCCCTCCGGTGACTGTGTTGATGCTGGTTGCCTGGCAGCGCCGTTACGTGCATTTCCCATGGCTGGGGATCATTTCCTTTGATCCCGGGCTATGTTTGCTGTCCAGACATTACATTTCGTTGATCCCCGGTGGGGATCACCTTGACCATGCGTCCACAGGAATTGGTGCAGGGAGCCCGGGAAGCGTGGTTGAAACTGACCCCGTGTGGGTATTGAGCGTGGTGAACATCTGGTGGCCGCCAAACAGACGTTCAGGGCGCCTTGGCCCCACCGCGGGGTTGAACGTGGTTCACTGTGGTTGAGCGTGATCTCGTAACGTCTGAAAATATCCATTGTTCCCACTCTAGCGAGAGCTATGCTAATATATCTTTAGACTGAGTAGCAACCGTATTACAATAGAAACGGCAAGGAAACTAGATTCCATCCCCGCTGCCTGCCAGTTCCTGTTTAAATTTCTATCACTTAGGCAGGCTAGTGCTATTTGCTAACGCTTTGGAATGGAAGGGATAAGTGTGACTGGGGGTTAATTTACCTAAGCACACATATTAGAGCCTCTCTCTTCTACGTTCTGTAAGGCCCTGAAGAAGCTACTGCTGACTCCAGGACTTAAGAAGGAAAGCTTTTCACTATCATAGAGAATAATTCAGGTAATCTGATTTTTAGAAATTTAGGTTTACCTATAATAGCACATGACTCCCATACATGTTCCTAATGATCAATAATTTAGTCCCATTGCCAAGGAGGCTGTTTGAATCATTATTTACTTATAGATAATGTAAAGAGACACCTCCCTGACAGTTGATTTATTTAGCTGTGTACATTTATTAGTGAATATTTGCGGATGTAAATATTAATTATATTGGATGTAATTATGAATTGTATTGGATAACAGGAAGAGTATTATTTTACTCAGATAATGTTGACAAGATGTTGAAATATTTTCATGTACCATCTAGCATTCATAATATTAATAATATTATTAACATAGTAATAATATAGATGTTTTGTTGCAATATGTATATGTACCCTTTGACATTAATATCATCTTCAATATATTTGTTTCTAGACTCTAACTGCACATTGTACCAATAAGAAGTTTAAAGATACCCCTGAAGAAGTCAGACTCCTTGGCAAAACGTTGGGTTCCTTTTGGGTCTCTGTGTACACTGCACTTTGTTGCGTAATTTTATTACTTGTCTCTTTCATTAAATTGAGAACACTTGTTCATTTTGTGTAGCAGTAGCTTACTGTTGTCCTTAACTTTATACTGCTACTGTATACCCACTGTTGTAATATATGGAGGGAGAAACGACAGGATTTGGCAACAGAGTCGATGTAGAGTTTAAAAGAAAGAGGTGAGTCAAAGATGAAGCCTAAGCTGACCCCATCAATAAGGATCAGCAGGGAGGAGGAGGGGGGAGATAAGGAGTTCTGTTTTAGCCATGTTGAGTTTGAGTTGATGTTGTTGAGAAATCCAGGTAGAGATATCAGAGAGACAGCTGGTGAGGCGAGCTTGAACAGAAGGAGAGAGGGAGGGAGTAGAGAGAGAGAGTTGAGTGTCATCAGCGTAGAAGTGATATTGGAAGTCATGGGAGGCAGCGGGTTTGCCTAGGGACAGGGTGTAGATAGAGAAGAGGAGAGGGCCAAGGACAGAGCCTTGGGGAACACCAACCGAGAGGGGAAAGGAGGAGGAGGTGGATTTGGCAAGAGACACATTGAAGGAGCGGTCAGAGAGGTAGGAGGAGAACCAGTCGAGTACAGAGCCATGGAAACCAAGAGAGTGAAGTGAGTCCAGCAAGAGTGAGTGGTCAATAGTATCGAAGGAAGCAGAGAGGTCAACGAGGACAAAAATGGAGTAGAGGTGATTAGATTTAGTCACAAGAGGATTGTTGGTGATCTTAGCGAGAGCAGTTTCAGTAGAGTGAAGGGGGTGGAAGCGGTCAAGGGAGGAGTTGGCAGAAAGGAAGTCGAGGCAGCAGGAGTAGACAACACGTAGAGTAGACTTGCCCAACACAGGAGTAGATTTGCTAAAGGCAACTCAGCAAGTTCATAGCTAGAGTGAGATTCAAACCCTAGTCTCCCAGGTGCAAATCCAGGACCTTATCTACTACACCACATTGGCTCTACCCCTTAGTGGAGAAAGGAATGGGGAGGGAGCAGGGGCCCACAGGAAGCAGCCACCCAAGGGGTCAAGAATTGTGGGTGTGAAAAGGACCCTGCAGGAAATGTTGGAACCTAACCTATTGGAATTTTCTGAGGGTGTAAATAAGCATGTGGATAAAGGTGAGCCAGTCAATATAGTGTATCTGGATTTTCAGAAGGCATTTGATAAGGTCTCTCATGAGAAACTCTTGAGAAAATTAAATATGGGATAAGAGTCAGTGTCTTATTGTGGATTGGTAACTGGTTAAAATATAGGAAGCAAAGAGTAGAACTATATGGTCAGTTATCACAGTGGAGAGAAGTAATTAGTGGAGTGCCCCAGGGATCTGTACTTGGACTGGTTTGTTTAATATAGTCATTAAAGATCTGGAAAGGGGAATAAAGAGTGAGGTGATCAAATTTGCAAATGACAAAAAGTTATTCAAGGTAGTTAAAACCCAAACAGACTGTGAAGAATTGCAGGAGGATCTTGCAAGACTTGGGGACTGGGCATCCAAATGACAGAT
This sequence comes from Sphenodon punctatus, assembly GCA_003113815.1. Lineage (NCBI taxonomy): Eukaryota > Metazoa > Chordata > Lepidosauria > Sphenodontia > Sphenodontidae > Sphenodon > Sphenodon punctatus. Next base: position 9,283,684 of record QEPC01012913.1, read on the forward strand.
GAAATTTAATGTGGACAAGTGCAAAGTGATGCAGATACGGAAAAATAACCCAAACTATATGTATACAATAGTGGGTTCTAAATTAGGAGTTACCACTCAGGAAAGGGATCTGTGTGTCATTGTGGACAATACATTGAAATCCTCAGCTCAGTGTGGAACAGCAGCAGCAGCAGTCAAGAAAGCAAACAATGTTAGGAATCATTTGAAAAGGAATAGAGAATAAAACTGAAAATATCATAATGCCTCTTTATAGCTCCATGGTGCAACAGCACCTGGAATATTGTGTGCAGTTCTGGTCACCCTATCTCAAAAAAGACATAGTAAAACTAGAAAAGGTACAGAGAAGGGCAGCAAAAATGATCATGGGTATGGAATGGCTCCTGTATGAAGAGAAGCTTGATTAGGCTGGGGCCCTTCAGCTTGGAGAAGAGATGACTGAGAGGGGATATGATAGAAGTTTATAAAATCATGAGTGGTGTAGACTACGTGAATAGGGAGCAGTTATTTACCCTCTCTAAGAGTACTAGAACAAGGGGACACTACAAGAAATTAACTGGCAGCAGATTTAAAACAAATAAGAGAATGTATTTTTTCACTCAGTGCACAGTTAACTTGTGGAACTTACTGCCAGAGGAAGTGGTCATGGCTGGTAGTGTAGCTAGTTATAAAAAAGGATTGGATAAATTCTTGGATGATAGGTTCATTAATGGCTATTAGCTAAGTAGGTTTAGGGGACGTAACCTCTTACTGTTGGGAGCTGGAACAACAGGGAATGGATTGTCCATTGTGACTTGTCAGATACTTCTCCCAAGAGAAAAAGCTTGGCCACTGTCAGAGACAGGATGCTGGGCTTGATGGATCATTGGTCTGACCCATTACGGCACTACTTATGTTTTTACATTCTTATGTAAGTGACTGGTATATCTTTTTCAGTCTTGTTGGCTAATTGTTTCTCTTTTCTAAGGACTCTCCCATGTCCCAGTTCTTGCGAAAAGGGAGAGACAGCTGGCTGCAGAGGCGTGAATACTAACAGCAAATGTGTCTGACTTATACCCTAGGGGAGGGAGAGGAGTAATTTGCATGCAATGTGTATGTGCAAGATTTGGCATATTTGAAATTCTCCTTGAGAGAAAACGACTTGTTGTTATTATAAGACTGCATGGGTGGTGGGAGGGTGTTGACAACAGGAACTTATAACATCAGCATGTCAGAGTATGGCTGAGGTCGCACATTTTACAGCAATTAAGAGTCAGAAACTCCCACCATGAAACTAAGCAAGTGGCAACCATCAGCCAATGCCTGCTGCATGATTCATTCAGTGATACCGAAACTCACTGGGCATTTTTACACACATCTTAAAGTTCAGGATGTTTCAGTCTTCTGGGTTTACAAGTCCACAAGTAAGTTCCAGATTCATTTTTCACACACACACTGCCCTGAGGCAACCTAAAGTAGCCGCAGCTGTAGATGTGACAGGCTGCCATGGAAACCACGTGACCACAGCTGCCTGGAGCAAAGCAGTTTACCAGGAGAACCTTTTACACACAAAAGTTCTGGGAGATGTTCTACACAGAAGTTCAAAGTTCCTGATGTTTAATATCTGGGTGAGTAATTTAGACACACAGAAAGTTCAGGATGTAACAGCAAACATCCAGGAGAAATGTGTGTGTAAAAACACCCATTGTTACAACATCAGGTACTTCCAAGGATCAGAAACCGGTTCTTATTTAAAGCTTCTCTGAACTTATTCAAAGGTTTTAATGTAATGTAATGTAATTTATTCACGGCACTGGCTCTCGCCATGGCCCAACAAACATACAAACATACAAATATACAAAATATATCAATATACAAAATAAAATAGTTATGCAAGGTTATACGACAACGTTGCTCATTATTGATGAATTGTATTATGTCTACCTTAGCATATCTCCTCTATCCTAGGCTGGACTCTTATCCAGAGGCCCAATAATCTAAAATAAAACAAAACACTGTAGCTACTCTTACATAGCCCCTTTGGTAAACGCCAACTCATTAGAGCCCGAAAGCCCAAGAGCCCAAGCAGGAGCGATTAGCCAGAATTGCCTTGCTCTTTTGCGAGGGGTACCTCAGCGGGGCTTGTCCCGTAGAGGAACTTTGCTTGTAGTCCATAACCTCATTTCCTAGCCCTGGGTTCAGATAGTTAGTTATTATATAACATCCGCATTGTACATCCTACACAACCAGATGAACAATATATATATTCAAAAATAACCTTTAACAGGCAAGAACTGATAACATAAACATTGCTAACAATATAGCCATTCACTTTATCTTTGATCCATAGGGTTATCCTTATGCCAAGGTAATAGCCAAAATTATGGACTCCTATTTTGTATTCCTATTCAATTTGTCTTGAATAGAAGCTCTTTTCTTAGTGGCCAACAGCATATATGTTGCCAAGGCTGTAATAGCTTCCTTCTCCGAAAGTTTGAGGAAGTGAACATAACAGCCTTCAGCATCAAAGGTTTTCCCCAATGGTAGATATGGAGCTAGCCATACTGCCCTTAGGGAAGAATACCAGGGGCATTCCAAAAGGAAATGGTGAGTGGTTTCCACTACGTTTACGTAGCAGCTACATAATCTTTGGGAGAATGGAATCCGTTTGCACCTGCCCTCAACCACTGCCATCTCAACTAGTTGCAACCGTAAGAGGGTGTATGCCCTGCGTAATTTTGGGTTGGGCAACATGTCCAAGTATCTTTCTTGGGTAGTGGAGATCTTAAATTCGCCCAAATAAGGGGCCACTTTCCAGGCTCGTACACTAGCCAACTCATCTTGGGCAGCCATGTCTTTTAATCTCTGGAAGATTTCCTCCCTAATCCCAATGAGGGATTTCCCCGAGAAATATTCAAAGGAAAATCCCATTTCTTTGATTAATCTGGCTAGATATTGAAGCCACGGGTACGACCGAGACCCCTTATGTAGCAATTCCTCTCTTAAACAATGTTGAATAACTGAGTCCTCATCTTGGCTAAGCAACCTCAGCTAATATCTTATGTACGCCCTCTTGGCAAGCATAGAAATAAATATGATTCCTGTTTCAGCCCTCAAATTTGACCCCGGCACACTTGGACCCACTTTGAGCAATCTCCTCAAAATGAAATTCTGCACTCTTTCGAGCACTATTATATCTGGAAACGGAATCAACTCTATTCCAAAGAGCAGCATGGGGGGGATCTTGGCCTTATAAACTTTCAAAATATCTGATACAGAAATCCCCTTGGAGATGTTCAAAGCCCTTATCAGAGCCCTTGTAGATTGCAAAGCTTTCCCTGCTCTCATCTTCAAATGAATTGACCATGCTCCTCCTGAACTGAAAACAACTCCCAAATAGGTCAGGGATGTTACTAAAGCGACAGTGCCAACTCTCAGCTTCCAACTAAGAGGAATTTTCCTCTTACCCCCAACCAAGATCCTAGACTTGAGTGCGTTTAATTTTAATCCATTTAGCTGGCAATAGTCTTGTAATTGGTCCACAGCCCTCTTTATTCCAATCTCAGTTTGCGACAATAGAACTATGCCATCCACAAACTGCAGTAGGCCCAATATACTATCTCCAATCCTAGGTGCGTGGGTTGTCTTTACTTGAATAGCTGATGGTAGGTCTGAAAGAAAGAGACTAAACAACAAGGGAGCGAGTACACATCCCTGTCTGACCCCTCTCCTAATTGGGATTGGCTCCGAGGAACATTGGCCCTGGGCTCCCTTAACTCGAGCCTCATTGTTAGTGTGCAGTTGCATGATGGCTCCTAGATGCATTTCATCCAAGCCAAACAACCTCAACTTGGCCCATAGCCTCTCTCTTGGAACTGCATCAAAGGCCTTAGACATGTCAGCGAACGCCAAATACAGCTTGCCAGACCTAATCCTTAAATATTTATAGATGACATGTGCGAGAATATAGCAGCAATCTACCGTGGACCGACCTTTCCGAAATCCGAATTGCTCATTTGGGATAACGGCGGTGTCATCCACCCACCTCTGAAGGCCTGTGGCCAAAACTTTCACATAAACTTTACCTGGTATTGACAATAAGGTAATTGGCCTATAGCAGGCAGGGTCATAAGCATTCCCTTTTTTAAAGATGCAGATGATTAGGCTCTGTGACCATGATAGCGGAACAAGTCCTCCATCCCTTAGCGCCTGAAATAAGGGAGATAGAATTTGGGCCCACCATTGGGGATCAGCTTGCAATATTTCTGCTGTTATCTGGTCCGGCCCAGGAGCTCTATTTGGTTTCAACTCCCTAATATGTTCGAGGATTTTAACTACCGAAAAATCCTCATCTTGCCAGCTCTTATACATTCCCATCTCCTTCTGGCCAGATAGACCCTCCCTTCCTACTTCCTGATCTTTAAACAAGGTCCCAAAGAAGCTTTCTCACTCCTGATTCGAGACCTGACCTTTTAAGCTTTCTCTAGGTTTTAGAATTTTGTTTAGGGAGGCCCAAAATCTCCCCAAGTTCCCTGTAGCTAGATCGACTGCCATCACTGCCCATTGTCGCTGGTAATACTGATTCTTTGAAGTTTTAATCAGCTTACCATATTCTGCCCTAGCTTTGTTAAACTCCTCCTTCCTTTGCTGGTTCGGATTGGCTACCCAATTAGCCTTGATTCTGGCTAAGGATCGCTTAGCCTCCCTACAATGGGAATTATACCAGTAATTCTTAGCCTGGCCTGTATGGAGCTGTTTTCGCGGCATAGCCTCCCGCAATTTCAATATTAATTCCTCATATGCTTGGGACAGAATCGCTAAATCTTGTTGTTCTCTCATAATGTGGCTAAGTCATTTGGCGTCCTTTGAAGTACCAAATTGATGCAGCAACAGAGCTAAGGAGGTCAAGGATTGCCATCTAGGAGCTTCACAACCTGGGGTATACTCCTATCATAGAGAGCCTTGAATGATTTAACTCTAATTTTGGTCGCCAATGCCAAATGATCGCTCTCCACCCTACTTATAAACTTGGTTCCTCCGCATCTATGCTGCATATCCATTCCTACCATCAGGAGATCCACTTTATTACGGCCCTGTGGGCCGTTGAAGGTGAAACCGCCTGCAGGATCTCGGAGAGAATCTTCATGGAGAACAGTAAGATTGAATCTTCATATATATCAACCAGGTGTTGAAGGAATAAATGACCATTGAATTCACTGATCTCCTTAATACAATCTCTGAGGGATCCCACTCCCCCTCTGATGTTAAACACCTCTTCCAAGTGGTTATTCCAGTCCCCCACTACACTTAAGGAAGCATTGGGATACTGCTCCTCGAGCTCTAATAAGTCCTCTACCAGTGCTTGCCAAACTTCCAAATTATAGTAGCAAGAAGCCCTTGGGGGGATATAAGCATTAATTATTAAGAATCTTTCGGAATTGCCAATTCCCCACTCCAAGAGTCCTATTTGAAACTCTGGTCTTGAGGTCTCAATAGGGTAAAACTTCATTCGCCCATTTTCTTTAACCAAAAATGCCAAGCCCCGTGAAGTCCAGCCTTTTTTCCCCAACTTGGAGCCTCCATGTAAAATGCATTGGAAACCCCGCAACTGGATGATGGCCTGGTCTAATATTCAGGTCTCTTGAAGGCATATCAGGTCATAATTTGAAAAAAAAAGCCTGCAAGTCAGGGTACAAAATACAAGATTGGAGGCCCGTAATATTCCAGGACATTAGCTCAATAAGGTCCCTCATCTCATCCTCTGGTAAGTGTAGTAAACAGTCGGTTTTTGCCCCTCCAACCCTCCCTTCCCTACTATCCTGACTTATCTCTTTGGTCAGTCCTACTCCATCAAGTCATAGGTGAATGCTTTCCCTCTTGCTACTAAGAGAAGTGATTGGGATGGCTAAGGTGTTACTAATAGGGCTAGATCCAGGTATGTAAGGGAATGACTCCTTCCCCAAAGGGGCCTGGCTCATTACTTCATTTTGCCAACCAGGCAAGGAAGCATTTTCTTCCGACGCCAAGTCCAGGGGCAACACATTTATCTGGGAGCCAGAACCTATGTTGTGGATATTTTAGGTTGAAATGAGAGGAAGCTGCAAGCAAGAACGTTCCATCAGGTTTATTCAGATACACAGCTGTGGGTCTTACTGGTATTTTTACCAATGGACACATCTTACAGCACAAAGCTTTCTTATATAGTGGTATTTAAGCAACTATATGTGGTTCAATCATGCTGGTATTAGATAACCATATCTGACAGACAATACCTCTTGTTACAAGGCAGAAATTGGGTTGTTGACGCAAGCAAGTTCAGTTTTTCTGAGATAAGGAGGCCCAAGGGTGTAGCTGGACATCTGTCAGGGAGTATAGCTAACCCATACACCCACACCAACAGGTGTCAGCATTAGATATAGATAAGGGCCAGCACAGAGATGTCAAGAGGAAACTTTCTAGAAAACTTTCTTAATAGGTTATTTGAGCAAAAGGCAAGCTGTATAGTAATGAAATCTTAGGCCTAAAGTATCGAGGATTTGTAGGCCAAAATACTATATAGCTTTGGGATTCTTCCATACCTAACTCATCCACCTCTTTTACCTGGCAAGAGCTAGGGAGGTCAGGTTGTTGGACTTGAGTTTGCTGGACTTGATCTTGAGTCAAATTCGAAATTACCCCCAGTTTTGACAGGAAAATACTATGTTCTGTAGCTGAGAGATGGAAGAATCTATCTCTTATTGACATGGCATTGCAAAACGCCCCTTCCCCCCAAAGAAAGGACCCCACCATTCCAGCAAAGGTACCTATCATTTCGGTGGAGAACGTATCACTCTGCTGGATACCCTTCTGTACTCCCTGAACTAATTGGAGGGAAGGGGATTGCTGACTGTCCTGCAATACCCTATCCTTAATCTGGATTTCCATTGACTGAACCTGCTCACTAGGACCTATCCCCAAATCCACCAAGTCTGTCACATCTCCAACCTCTGGCTTTTTAATGGAGAAAGGCTCAGTAGTAGTACTACCTTCTCCAGACAGTTGCAAAGATCCTAACCGACCTTTAGATTTAGAGCCTACTGGTTCTTGATTGGGAGATGATAACATCGGTGTTGGTTTATCCTCTCTGTATATGGTATCTAGCAAATCCTTGGTTGCCCAAGCCCTATCAATTGATATGCCTCTTTGAAGGAAATACTTCCTGGCCTTCCAGATGTCTTGTACCCAAGATACGTCTCGGAATGAAATTCTTAGCCTATAGTTAAACCTCTTTTTCGGTAAGTGAGTCATAGCATTAATACTAGTGGAAGGTGTGGGGAGTTTTTCAGCTGCCAATTCCTGTTACCTACCTGTCAGCTGATTCCAGGGGCTGTGGGTGGAGTCGGAGCCCTGCAACAGAACAAGAGGGCTGGTGAGCAGAGGCTACAGAGAAGGTGTGGGAAGTTTTTCAGCCGCCAGTTCCTGTTACCTACCTGTCAGCTGATTCCAGGGGCTGTGGGTGGAGTCGGAGCCCTCCAACAGAACAAGAGGGCTGGTGAGCAGAGGCTACAGAGAAGGTGTGGGGAGTTTTTCAGCCGCCAGTTCCTGTTACCTACCTGTTAGCTGATTCCAGGGGCTGTGGGCCGAGTTGGAGCCCTGCAACAGAACAAGAGGGTCGGTTGACCTACGGCGGCGCCGGCGGCACGCGCCTTGGTTGCATGCTGAAGGACTGCGCGCACAAGGACGTGCCCTTTTGCGAGCCCTTCAGCGAGTCCCGGAGCAGGAGCGCAGAGACTTTTCAGCTTGCATCCCTTGTGTCTTGTAGAAGATTGTGACTGTTAGCAGTATTGTTTGGGGTCTTGTTTTATTTTTCCTCACGCTGTTGGGTAGTGAAGGAGTGTGGGTCTGGGGGATTTGTGGTTTGGTTTCCTTGTTTGGGTTGCTGGTTGGGGGTCTTGTGAACTATGCCCCCTAAAAGTAAGAGGGGCCCCCCTCTGACAAGGTTGCAGTCCCCCCCCAAAAAACAGAGGAAAATTGATAGTTTTTTCTCTATGCCCAATCGCTATAATGTTTTGGCTAATGGGTCAGGGTCTACTTCCCCATGCCATCATGTTGGCTCATCAGGGGAGGAGGGAGGACCTGTATACAATCAGTATAAATCTCAGGGAGGTCCTTTACTTACGGCTGATGGCCATTTGGCCGTGAAGGGTGCAGTAGGAGGGGCAGGGGCCTCCTCGATATGTCACGGACGCCAGCTTCAGGTGGCAAGCCCCCTATCTACGGCTGATCTCCTGGCCAGGCACTACACTTTAACAGCACAGACTACACAGTGCACCTTTGGGTGCATTAATGTATTAGAACAGAAGCTGGATAAACTTATGGATGCGGTCCAAAGGGGGTGGCTATGGGGAGAATGTGGGGTTAATTCATGTTTAGAAGAATCTACTTCTCACGACTCACCTAGAGGATGGTCCCAGGCTCCTGCTAAGGGATTATTGGTGACTAGGGGGAAGACACAAGATGAGGGGGGAAAAGGAAGTTTTACATCATTTTCTATACTTCCCAGTATTAAGTGGAAGGGTGCCTTGTGTCCTCCTATGGCATCTCGAAATGATCCCCCTTTTATGGTTAAATTGAAGGACGCGGAGGGGCAATATACGATGGCTCCCTTCCAGGAGGATGGGTGTTCAATTTGCTTTACTATCAGGCCTTTACCAAATGGGTTTCTTCCCTCCTGGAGTTCGGCCTGGGAAATAGCAGACCATCTAAGGGTGCTTATTTATGTTCCGATTATCAGTAAAGATATTATCCAGTAGATTTGCTAAAAAACTCTAATACATATAAGTCGGTAGTGGCCCATTTTAATCAAAGTGTCTAGGTGGAGGCCATTGTTAGGAAAAAAGAGCAACTGATGCATTGGGGTGTACACTTTGCTAAAGTATACATTAGTCAGGAGCAGACTGGGAAGAAGGGTGATTTCAATAAGGGGGACCCCCAGGCTAGATTAGATAGGGAAGGTCATGTGGATAACCCCCTCCTAGGGAATGTTAAAGTGGTGCAATCTGGGATGGAGATATCAGTTAGATGAGAGCAAGTAACTATGGGAATGGAGGCAATAGAAGGATCCCTGGGTAAGGAAAGTGCTGCATTTAGAATAACGACTCACAGGGATTCTCCGCTCCCAAGTAATCTGACCCTCCAGCAGCGGGATATCCTGAACTCCTTTTCCTTGTTACATCAGCAGATGATTCAAGTTCGTGATAGAGACGTAGTGAAAAAGAGAGAGGAATACCATCAAGGAAAGTCTGGGGTCCGGGGAAGAACCCTACCGTCTTCTAAGAATTTGTCCCCTATTATATGTGGTCTATCAAAGACTTATTGCAGGTTTCTCAGACAGTGATTTCTACGTCGACCCCGGACAAGCAGAACCCAGCTCCAATTGTCTTACTGTCGAGTTTAGACATTCCAGAAGAGGGGAGTTTACACTCTAGTATGCCTCCGCTAGAAGCTAGGAGATTGGGAGAGGATATGAGTGGGGTTTTATTAACTCCTAAATTAAGCCCTCTTATTGCAATGAGGAATAGGAAGGAGAGGGTGAAGACAGATTGACTGGGAGGGAATAGAGAGAATGACAGTTGCCAGTTAGTCTCTTGGAATGTGGCAGGGTGGTTAACAAAAGATAAAGATAAAGAAGTTTGTGCATTTTGGGGGCAATTTGATGTAATCTGCCTTCAGGAAACGTGGTGTGTTCAGGACCCCCCCCCCCCCAGTTCTCAAGGATATAGCACATGGACAATTCCAGCTGTTCCCACGGGAGGTAGGGGGCGTCCCAAAGGGGGAATTATGACTATGATTACTGATACTTTTAAAGCCCAGGTTGTGGGTGGGATTTTGTTGCACCATAATGCATTAGCTATTCATATTTTGATACCAGGGCTCCCCGGGGGCTTACTCCTGATTAATGTTTACAACCCCCCTGGTGGGTCGGGGTATTCACTTTGGCATTTGCTGAGTGAGGAATTAGCTACCTATCTTCAGGTCTTTCCAGATGATGAGATTTTGATTGTGGGCGATTTGAATGCTAGGTTAGAGGAGTCTAGTGAGGCTATTTATGCTAGCTTGGGTGTAGGGGATGAGTCCTATGTCGCCCACGATTGTAATTTTGGTAGGGTCTCGCAGGATCGGGGTATTAATTTAGCAGGCCTGGGATTGTACAGATTGATATTGGAATGGGCTCTTTTGATCTTAAATGGTAATACTAGGGGGGATGAGCAGGGCTGCCTGACTTATGTGGGCCCGTTTGGTAGTAGTGTAGTTGACTTTGCCATTGGTTCACAGAGAATGGGACAGTTTGTATTATATCTACTAGTGGGAGACCAACATCAGAGTGATCATTTCCCGATCCAGGTGGGCTTTTCCTTTCCTGCTCTGAATTATGCTGAGGAAAGTCGGAGGATGGTGGAGTTTGGCAATAAGAGTACGGTATTACTAGTGAAGTCACGTAGATGGACTCCATCTGTTGCTGAGGGTGTTGACAAGTTTTTGTCCTGCTTCGAGGTTCAGAAGGGGTTTAAATTACTTCAGACGGCCATCTCTGTGGGAGAAGCTATTGCAATCTGGGAACAGCTAGTTGAGCAGCTTTCCCCCTTGATATCTAGGGAATATGGACGGGGGGAAGATTTTTCATCCCAGGAGATGCTGGTATGGTGGGATGCAGAATGTAGAGGGATTAGATCTATCCTTAGACAGTTGGCTCGGAGATTACATTTCAATAAAGAAAATAGATTATACCAACAGTATAAGGATTTAAGGAATTACTATAAATCACTTTTGAAAATAAAGAAAGGCAACTATTTCCAAGCTCGTTGGGAAGCGCTGCAGGAAGCTGTTGAGAGAAACGATGGAAAGCGGTTTTGGGCCTTGGTGAATGGTTCAAAGCAACGGAGGGGATTGGTAAGAGAGGTAATTGTGCCCCCCACTACTTGGGTATCCCATTTTACAACCTTGTTTGCCTCAGTGGAGCAGGGGATTGAGGAGTCCTTACCTTTAATGGAACCAATTAATTCGCCTTTCGGCTCGTACATCTAGCAGGCACATTTGCAATTGAAATTAAATACCTCCTAAAAAAGCTAAACATGTCGAATAGTTTAGTTGCAATTCTAAACGGATGTTTGTCCTGCCTCCAATGAGATATGCAGGTATATTTATACGGCCAGTAGGTTAATAGCCGTAGTAAGGTTATCCCAACAAGAAACATAGTACTAAAATGAACCCTAGCTCTTCTGTGGAGCTTGAGTGCAGGAGTCTCTTGACCCCTGGGCATTTCAATTCAATCAATTTCTTTAATATCACAAGCATATCCCCACCTCTCCGGGCACTAAGTGGGGGTGGAATTATGCTATTTGTTCATATGGCATAATAGACTGGCCATTGCAAAACTGGAACATCCATCAAACTTAATAATAACTATAGAAACTTAAAAACTTAAAAAGAAAATTTGTATAAAATTGGGCCCATACACAGACAAAATTATTTTAGCAAAGATAATAATCCTCACAATTAGCATTACTCCGGCCTTGATATAATGGGCCAAAATTTATTCGTTTTCCCTGCCCAAGAGATTATATTTCTGCTTTATGACAAATACTCTCCACAGGAATTCCGAGACCTTGGACGTAATAGCAGTGGAGTGATCATCCAGCAGGAACCTCAAGTAGAACACGTCTTGCCTACCAAGGCAAACAGCTAAGAGTGGGGTGATAAACTTAGCGCGTGTCTCATTGAAGAAGGGACAATATAGCAGAATGTGCTCAATTGTGTCAATTTGATGTAGTTGGCAATGGCAATTGCGCTCCGCTAGGGGAACCCCTCTATAACGACCCTCCACCAAATTCAAGGGGAAAAAATTTAATCTTGCTAAGGTGAATAGCCTCCTCTTTTTAGGAACCTTGCTGTTTACGAGGCAAGACATAGGAAAATGAGTTTTGTTCATAATCGGGAGATGTCCTCCTACCGTCCTATTATCCCGAAGGGAAGCAAAAGTTTCCTGCCATGTGGTATCAGAGAGTCTATCAAATAGCATTTTTTTAGCCACTTTGTAACCCAAGGGGAGTAGGGCCTCCGATGAGAACCCTAAATGATTTACTTTGTTTGAAACCTTCGAGACCCACAAATTGGGAACTTTATCTTCGAGCACCAGTTGTGAAAGAGGAGCAGCCATACTAAAATGCAGGCGTAGCCAATACCCAATGGCACAAGACACTACTAAAATAACTTTCATACACTTGAGGATTCTGCCCCAGAACACAAGATTTAATTTAAAAAAAAAAACAACGAACTGCAGCCTGCCAGCTGTGGTTTCCCACAATAAAAGCTAACCCACAGCAAAGGAGGAATTTACTGGAAGGACCCAGCTGTTGGAAGGTACTGGTTTGGGATTTGCTTGGGCATCTTGGAAGGGGGTCAACTTGGGTGGCTGGGAGGTCAGAAGTCCAATGATTATAGAGATAAATGCTGCAATCCTGAACCCATTGCAGTCAATAGCAAAACTCCCACTGACGTCAATGGGTAAGAATTACAGACAGACTATGTGTTTCAAGCAGGGGCTATATCTGAATTTCTTGTAGAAATGGCAGGTTAATCTGGGGTTAAGGTGATTTACTATTCAGAAAGTATGATGAGAGAAATGGAAAAACCACAGAGGCATGTAAAGCAAGCAGCAGTGAACAGAGTAAACCAAGCCTGAGGTTCTCCTTTGTGTGAAGGAAAAGAAGGAACAGGGACCAGGAGTCTGAAGGGTAATAGATGGGGTGAGTAAAATCAGAGAGAGACCAGAATTGATGAGGTAACGCAGAACTAGAGGAAGAGCTTGAACACTGGGATTTTTTGAGTTGGGTATTTCAGGCTGGAGCCATGGTGATGTGGAGATTCTGTTATTTTTACGGTCCCTGAAAAAATCTGACCACAGTCATGCATTATCCAAGTCTTTATTAACAATATCTGCAAAGTCATGTCCAGCAGAGTTTTTCCGGATGGTGAAAGGTTTGGTCAGTTCTGCCTGTCTCCGCCTGGACCTGGAGCAATCCAGTGACCGCTGTGACCGGTTCATTGAGCACTTTGTAGATAAGATTGCTCGCATCCGCCACGATTTCGGTTCCACAGTTATTGCAGAGGATCATCTTGGGCCTATGGATGCCTCATTCTGTCCTGTTTTGTGGGATCGGTTTCAGATGGTATTGCCTGCCGATGTGGAGTCCTTGTTGGGATCTGTTTGTGCCACTACCTGTGAACAAGATCCTTGCCTGTCCTCACTGGTGAAAGCCAGCCAGGAGACACTACGGCCGTTACTGGCTGTGGTGGTTAGTGTCTCCCTTCGGGAGGGCACGGTGCCTGAATGCCTGAAGGAGGCTTTGGTTAGGCCCCTGCTCAAGAAACCATCTCTTGACGCTGATGCTCCTGCCAGTTATCGGCCGGTCTCTAAAGTTCCCTTTTTAGGGAAGGTTATTGAACGGGCAGTGGCATGGCAGCTTCAAGAACACCTGGACCTCACCGGTTTCCTTGACTCCTCTCAGTTTGGGTTTCATCCTGGGTATGGTACGGAGACTGCATTGGTGGCCTTGGTTGACGATCTCCATCTGGCATTGGACCAGGGTCGTCAGACCTTACTGGGCCTGCTAGACCTTTCGGCTGCGTTCGACACAGTCGATCATGAGGTGTTGGTGACTCGCCTGCGGGACTGTGCCGGGATTGGTGGGACGGTCTTGGACTGATTTCGTTCATTCCTGGCCGGGAGAACTCACCAGGTGGTCTTGGGGGAGTGTACATCTTCCCCCCGCGACCTCACGGGTGGAGTCCCGCAGGGTGCCATTCTGTCCCTCCTCTTGTTTAACATCTATATGCAGCCATTAGGGGAGATCATGAGAGGGTTTCAGGACATGCAGTGTCATCAGTCATCAGCTCTACCTCTCTTTTTCCATCGATCCAGGCCATGCAGTCTCTTTATTTTCCCAGTGCCTGTCGGCTGTGGGGACTTGGATGAGGTTGAGCCATCTGCAGCTGAATCCTGACAAGATGGAGGTGATGTTGGTGGGTGAGGGCCTGGGGGGCCTGGGAGTGGTTGAATCTCCTCTTGTGGGGCGGGGGCTCGCCCTCCCATGGTCTCGCAGGTACGGAGNATGGTCTCGCAGGTACAGACTCTGGGTGTGCTCCACAATTCACGGCTCAGCTTGGAATCTCAGGTTGTGGCCATGGCAGGGAATGCATTTCGGCAGTTACATCTTGTCCGGCGGCTTTGGCCATATCTCTCAGACTCCGACCTCACCACTGTCATCCATGCCTTCATCACCTTGAGGCTGGATTATTGCAACGCGCTCTATGTGGTGCTTCCTGAGAAACTGCTCCGGAGGCTGCAGCTGGTGCAGAATACCGTGGCCCATCTCCTGATGGGGGCGGGTTGCAGGGAGCACATGACACCGGTGCTCCAGGCTCTGCACTGGCTGCCTATAAAGCACCGGGCTAGGTTCAAGGTGCTGGTTTTGACCTTTAAAGCCCTTCATGGCCTGGGCCCTGCCTATCTGAAGGAACGCCTAACTCCCCATGTGCCCGTGCGACCCCTGAGATCGTCCGTGGGGGCCTTTTTGGAGGTTCTCCGGATGAGAAAGTTGACCACTGATGTGAGATCTTTTTCGGTGGTTGCCCCTGTGCTTTGGAATTCACTCCCAGAGGGGGCTCGGTTGGCCCCCACCCTCCTGTCATTTTGACGTTTGTGTAAGATCTGGCTGTTCCGCCAGGCTTTTGGCAAGGGGGGTAGGGGGGTAGGGTTTTATGATTTGTTTTAAAATTTGTTGATTTGTTTTCAAATGTTTTATTGTTAATTTTTTTGTGTTTTTCGCCGCCCCGAGCTGCCTTTGGGCAGGAGGGGCAGGATACAAGTTTTAAATAAATAAATAAATATAAAATAGCCCTCCACCATATCTAGTCTCTATATACAATACCCTACTCAGCACCAGCTGGCCTGGTACAGCAGGAGAGAGGTGGTACAAATTTCCAGATGTTAACATACTTTTCCATAATCTGAAAGTTTATGGGTACATTGTGCATTGTGAAATGTTCTTCCTTCCCAAGTTTCTCCAACATGGCCAGATTAATATGAGAGGGAAAGAAGCCAAAAATAGGTTTTCCTCAAAACAAGAATCAGCGGAATCTCTCAAAGCAGGAACCAAAACAGAGAGAAAAGCAGAAGGTTTGGGGTGACAATAGACGTGCGGCCGCCATGGCTGCTCCCCTGCTCAGGGGATGTAGAATATGGTGGCCACCACCCTTGGGGCTGGATCAGGGCACACAACACAAGGGTGCCTGACCCAGCCAGCTGGCGAGCCCTCCCCAGCCCCATTCCTGGCAGGGGAACAGAACAAATGCATATGCATAAATGGGCAGCCCCACCCCTGTTGTGCCCTTAGTGCCCCAGCAGCCATGGCAGCTCCCAATTGCTGACATGCTGGCCCACGTTGGCCCACCTGGGCAGCTGTTGGTCCAGGCTGTGGCCAGGGATCATCCGGGAGACCAGTTCTGGGCCAGCCACCTACCCAGACCAGGGCAGCAGCGGGCTCTCATCTGGCACCTGGAAACAGACATCCAGGTGAGTCTCTGGCCTACGTGGGCCATAGGGGGCCAGCGTCACATCTATTATCACCCTTTATTAAGTTCACTAGGTCCTTGCTGCGTAGACACATTACATGCATATAATATCAGTGGGAGTATACATGCTTAAGTGTTCTCAGGACTAGGATCCTAATTTGAAAGCAGTCCTGTATTTCATAATAGCTGCTATAGAAACCACTCATAGATTAGGTAGGCAGGCACAGCTAGAAATCTACACAGGAAGCTGATAAACAGCCGTCCCAAGCTGTTTGCAGGAGGGGCGGGATATAAATATATTAAATAAATAAAAATAAATAAATAAATAAATGGAAATAGCAAGTGCCTTACATTAGAAATATGTTAGACGTTATTAAATGTCCTGCTCCTTCCGCTACTTCTTTCCCCTCTCCTCCTGCCTCCCACTAAGCCTATCATCTCCCTCCACCATCCCCCCCACACCTCCTCCTCCTCCCCCCACCCCTTCTTGCCCCCTGCCCCTCAATGCCCATCTCCCGCCGATCCCATTGTCCCCCTTCCCCTAATCTTATCCCCATTCCCTGTCTCCCCCTTGATAAACTTCCATTCTCCTGTTCCCTCTGGAACTGTCGCTCCTCTGCTAATAAAGCCCCCTATAGCCATGATCTTTTCTTCTCTTGCTCCCTTCACCTTCTCGCCCTTACTGAAACCTGGATCTCCCACACTGACTCTGTCACCCCTGCCACCCTCTCCTATGGAGGTCTCTCCTTCTCCCACCAGCCCCGCTCTAAAGGCCGGGTGGGATGTGGCATAGGCTTCCTCCTTGCCTCCTCCAGCCAGTTTCAACCCCTCCCCTCTCCCCCCGTCCCACCTTCCCTTCCTTTGAGGCTCACTCTGTCCATTTCTTCTCCCCTCTCCACCTCCATGTTCCGGTTATCTACTGCCCTCCCGGCTCCCTCTCCTCCTTTCCCTAGGAGTTCGAGTCCTGGCTCTGCTCACCCTATTCCTCTCTGATGACTTCCTCACACTCATCCTTGGCGACTTCAACACTCATGTTGATGCACCCTCTCAGCCTTGCATCACCCGCTTCCTCTCCTTAGCCTCCTCCTTCAATCTCCACCTCTGGACTACCTCCCCCACCCACACTGATGGTCACTCTCTTGATCTCATGTTCTCTAGGAACTGCTCTGTCTCCGATCTCTCCTTCAAACCCCATCCCATCTCTATCCATTTCCTTCCCTCCTTCACCCTCTCCCACTGCTCCCCCTCCTCTTCCCCATCTCCCTGTCCCTTCCGTGATCTGCAGGCCATTGTGCCCCAGGACTTTGCCTCCTCTCTCTCTCCTCTTCTCCCCTCTGTCCTCTCCTCCTCCTCCCCCGATTCTGCCATCTCTGCCTTCAACTCCTCTCTCGCCTCCACCCTCACCTCCCTTGCCCCCCTCTCCTCCCACCCGGCTCGCTCCCGTAACCCTCGCCTTTGGCTCACCCTCACAGTTCGACATCTCTGCTTCTGTACCCAGGTTGCTGAATGCCTCTGGCGTAAATCCCACTACCATGCCGACTTCCTCCACTTCAAATTCTGCCTCTCATCACTCAACTCTGCTATCACCCTCACTAGGCAGCAGTACTATGCCTCCCACATTGAGTCCTGCTTCCAGAACCCTCGCCGCCTCTTTTCCACCTTTGACTCCTTCTCAAACCCCCTTGTCCTCCTCCTCCCTCTTCTCTATCCGCTCAGGATCTTGCTCTCTTCTTCACTTCTAAGATTGACAAGATCCGCCTGGATATTATCTCCAAGTCCTCTCCCCCTACTACTCCCCCCTCCTCCCCCCACCTCTCTCCTGTCCTCCTTCTCTCCCATCTCCCTTGAGGAAATCTCCTCCCTGTTTTTCTCCTCCAACCCCTTCACTTGCCCCCTGGACCCCATTCCTTCCCGCCTCCTGACCTCCATTGCCTCCAACATCGCCCCTCCCCTCCTGCACATCATCAACCTCTCCCTCTCTACTGGATCCGTCCCCTCTGCCTTTAAACATGCCACTGTCTCCCCCATCCTTAAAAAGTCCACTCTGGATCCCTCTGAACTCTATAATTACCATCCTGTCTCACTCCTCCCTTTTGCTTCTAAGCTCCTTGAACGGGTTGTCTACTCCCATTGCCTTGACCTCCTCTCCGCCAACTCTGCCCTTGACCCCCTCCAATCTGGCTTCCACCCTCTTCACTCCACTGAAACCGCTCTTGCTAAGATCACCAACGATCTTCTTGTGGCTAAATCCAACTGCCTTTACTCTATTCTTGTCCTCCTTGATCTCTCTGCTGCCTTCGACACTGTTGACNTTCGACACTGGTGACTGCTTGCTCCTGCTTGAATCGCTTGTCCCTTGGATTTCAGGACTCTGTCTTCGACTGGTTCTCCTCCTACCTTTCTGACCACTCCTTCAATGTATCTCTCCTTAACTCCTCCCCCTCCTCCTTCTCCCTACCCTTCTCGGTCGGGGTTCCCCAAGGCTACGTCCTTGGCCCTCTCCTCTATCTACAATTGCCAATCCCTAGGCAAAGTCATTGACTCCCATGGTTTCCAATACCACCTATACGCTGATGACAGTCAACTCTATCTCTCCACTCCTTCCCTCTCCCCTTCTGTTCAAGCTCATCTCACCAACTGTCTCTCCGATATCTCCTCCTGGATGTCTCAACGCCAACTCAAACTGAACATGGCAAAAACTGAACTCCTGATCTTCCCTCCCAATCCTTCCTCTCCCTCTTCCCTGTCAATTACCATTGTCAGGGTCTCCATCCTCCCTGTCCCCCAAGCTCGCAGCTTGGGCTTCATCTTCAACTCGCACCTTACCTTCAAAACCTACATTTACTCCGTGGTCGCTTCTCCCTTCACAACATTGTCAAGATCTGCCACTTTTTATCCATCTCTGCCAAAACTCTCATCCATGCCCTAGTCATCTCACGCCTTGACTATTGTAACCTCCTCCTCACTGGCCTTCCCACTCCCATCTTTCTTCCCTCATCTCTGTTCAAAACTCTGCTGCCAGGATCACCCACCTAGCCCGTCGCTTTGACCACATGCAGCCTCTCCTCTCCTCTCTCCACTGGCTCCCTCTTCCTGAGCATATTCTGCACAAGCTCCTCGTCTTCATCTACAAAGCCCTTCACAACCTCGCTCCCCCTGCCTCTCTGCCCTGATCTCCCTCCGAACCCCTGTTCGAGCACTCTGCTCCTATTCTATCCCCTCCCTCACCCTCCCACGCCTCCCCTGCTCCCCCAACCGCCTTCGTCCCTTCTCCCTCGCTGCCCCACACGCCTGGAACTCCCTCCCTGCCCTCATCCACCTTGCCCCCACCCTCCACACCTTCAAGTCCCTCCTCAAAACACACCTCTTCCGCTCCACCCATCCTAACTCCTGCTAATCATCCCCACCCAGGTTTATCCCCCATCTGTTATCTGTAAACTCCCAATTTACTGAAACCAAGTCAAGAACGGGTACCTGAGTTCTCGCATCCTCGTGAATGTTGCATCCCTTGTCTCTCCCTCTGTTCCTCCTTTCCCTGTCTCTCCTCCCCCTTTCTTTAGATTGTAAGCCCTCAGGCAGGGACCGTGTCTATCTTATTCTTTGTAAAGCACCAGGTACATCGCTGGTGCTGTATAAATACTTATAATAATTATAATAATTATTATTATAAATGTCTTTTTGAATATTTGTTTAACATTAACAGAACCATTCCTCTAATAGCACAGGTGCATGTGTGACAAGGTCCTTTATGCAAAGGTTAAATAGGACACTTTTTTGCAGTGCAGTTTCAGCCTTCTTTCACGTCCTTCTCCCACTGGAGAGAAAAACCAGTCTGTTTAGTTCATCGCTTAATAGGTTTTCACATAGGACAATAGCTCCAGCATTCAAACTTGCTTCCTGAAGTAAATACTGAGTAATTTAAGGAGACAGTGGAAGAATGCTGGAGCTGCCTTTTCTGATGTTTTGAAAAAATCAAGTAAAAAACTCGACAGATGGGTCTGACTTTTCTTTTTTATGAAAAGAAATCAAACCACACACCACAGAAGCTAATATTCTTATTTCATTATAGAGTTAGCATCTTCTGGAGGTGGTGTAAATCTTTTTTGTTTGTAAAGGCATTTGTTGGGCAGGGATAGGGATTGGATGGGTTTGTGGGTAGGGCTGTGGGGTTGGTGGGAGTTTTGAGGGGAGGTTGGGAGGTTTTATTGCTTAAATTTTATTATTGTTGTTTGATTGTGAGCCCCCCGAGTCTTTGTGGGAAGAGCGGTGGATAAGTCTAAATAAATAAACAAGTTCAGTATGGCTCAACAGCTTAGTGTACTGCAGAGGTCATTCAATCAGAACTGTGAAACAAGAGGTAATAACTGACTATTGTATTATCTATACTCTTGTCTCAGAGGACAATAACTTTATTTATTGCTTTGTGTTTTCCTGCAAACAAGCAGGAGAGCCTGCTTTCCCTAACCTTCATGATATCCAACTTATCCCTAGAATATTTCTTTATTTTCTTTAAATTTATATGCCTCCCTTTCCTGGAGGCTCACGGCAGCTCACAAATCATAAAAACATTAGAAACCAATACAAAAAACCCCACAAACACCCATACCACCTCCCTATTCCACATACCCAACCCCCCATAGCCCAACCCAAAAACCACCCCAAGCCCCTATCCCCACCTGCCAAATGCCTTTTTGAACAGAAAAATCTTACGCCACCTCTGGAAGATGCCCAATCCTGGGCTCAAACAAACCTCTGGGGAGAGAGAGTTCCAAAGCACTGGGGCAGCAACCGAGAACACCTCCCTGCAAGTTCTTGTTGTATGAACAAGGGTAATGGACGGTACCCACAGGTAGGCACTCCTGGCTGATTGCAGGGGCCACAATGGGGCATGGAAGGACAGGCAGTCTTTCAGATATGTGGGTCTCAGACCATTTAGGACTTTAAAGGTCCGAACAGGATCTTGAATTGTGCCCAGAAAGATATAGGAAGCCAGTGCACACTTTGGAGCAATGGTGTAATGTGGTTCCGGTACTCCACCCCCAACAGGAGCCAAGCCACTGCATTCTGCATGAGCTGCAGCTTCCGAACAGTCATCAAGAGCAGCCCTGCGTAGAGCACACTGCAATAATCTAGCCTTGAGGTGATGGAAGCATGGGTGATGGTGGCCAAATCTAAGTTGGAAAGAAAAGGCTGCACTGCAGCCTCCTCACCAGATGAAGCTTGGTGAAAACTAAAGCTCTCCTGGCTACTGCTGCAACCTGACAATCCAGGCACAACAAGGGGTCCAGAAGTACTCCAGGGCTGTGAACCTGACTAACTAGAGGGAACAGGACTCCATCAATAACAGGAGTCCCAGTCCCCTCCCGGTCACAAGGCCGGCCAACCATCATCACCTCATTCTTGTCTGGATTCAGCTTCAGTCAGCTCATCCTCATCCAGTCCCTGACAACAGTCAGGCATCAGGTGAGCACTGAGACAACAGGGCCTGGATCGGATGAAAAGGAGAAGTGAAGCTGGGTGTCATCAGCATATTGATGGCACTTCACCCCAAACCTCAGAATGACCTCACCCAATGGCCTCATATATACGTTGAACAAGAGGGGAGACAGAAGAGAGTCCTAAAGGACCCCACAGGGGAGGTCCTGAGAAGACAACAAGCAGTCTCCCTGTCTGGGACCTCCTTGACAGGAAGGAGCTGAACTCGAGCTGTCCTATGCACCCCCACCAGGTCATACAGTCATGTCAACAACACCTTGTGATCAACTGTATCAAAGGCCCCTGAAAGATCTAACAAGATCAACAGGATAGAGTTTCTATTGTCAATCTCAAGGTGCAGGTCATCGACCAAGGCCACAAGCGCAGTCTCTGTGCCATACCGAGGACAAAAATGTGACTGAAACAGGCCCAGGAAACTGATGACATAGAGATGAGCCTGGAGCTGTTGGGCAACTTCCCATTCAGTAACCTTCCCTAAAAAGGGAAGGCTAGAGACAAGCCAATAGCTAGCCAGGGAGCCGGCACTCAAAGATGGCTTCTTAAGCAGGGGCTGGACAACTGCAGTTTTAAGGGAATCTGATACCATACCATCCTGAAGGGAGGTGTTGACAACCCCGGCCATGATGGGTAAGGATCTAATTCACAACTGGTTGCCTTCATTGCCCCAAGCACTTCCCCTGCATCAGTGGGTGATACCAACTGAAACCGCTTCCATAACCCCAAATCCTGATTCTGCAGATAAAATGGCAGCACCCAAGTTTCTGGGAACAGACAGACTTCTGCTGGGAGGGAGTTCCACAAACGGGTTGCTGTGGCTGAGAACGCTTACCCAGTACTTGGCAGCTGTGGGGGATTGGATGAGGGCAAGTCATCTGAAGTTAAATCCCAACAAGACAGAGGTGATGGTCGTGGGGAAGGCTGGGGGAGTGGTGGCTCCCATCGTTGATGGGAGCCGTCCTGCTCTGGTATCTCAGGTTCGGAGTCTGGGGGTGCTCCTGGACCCACAGCTCCACCTGGATGCCCAGGTGGCGGCTGTGGTGAAAGGGACATTTCGCCAATTATATCTGGTGCATCATCTTCGGCCGTATGTCTCGGACTCTGACCTAGCCATGATCGTCCATGCTTTTATTACCTCAAGATTGAACTACTGTAACGCACTCTACGTGGGGCTACCCTTGGTGCTAGTTCGGAGGCTGCAGCTAGTGCAGAATGTGGCGGCTCATCTCCTAACGGGGACAGGCTGACGTGAACATATTACACCAGTGCTTTGCTCTCTGCACTGGCTGCCTATAGTCTTCCGGGCCCAAATCAAGGTGTTGGTGTTGACCTTTAAAGCCCTGAACGACCTGGGTCTTGCCTACCTGCGGGACCGCCTAACCCTCCAGGACCTGGATCGACCCCTGCGGTCGGCTGGGGGTGCCCTCCTCGAGGTCCCCCGAGTTTCTCTGGTATCGACCTTGCAGAGGGCATTCTCTGTGGCTGCACCGCAGTTGTGGAACTCCCTCCTGTTGGAGGTCCGCCTGATTACCGACCTCCCCTCTTTCCATAGACAAAGTAAGACCTGGCTGTTCTGCCGTGCTTTTCCTGAGGGAGAGGGGGTGGGGGTGGGGGTATGTTGTTTTTATATTGTGTTTTAATAGTGTTTTAAATCATATTATCACTGTTTTAAATTGTTTTGTTGTAAGCCGCCCCGAGATGCTTTTAGCAGGAGGGGGCGGCATACAAATTTTATTATAAATAAATAAATTCCTCCCCCCCGCCAAACCCAGGGGACCTCCAGCAGGGTGTTCCTAGTCAACTGCAGAGGCCTCTCCAGGACTCGGGGGGGCAAGGTGGTCCCACAGGTTGGTGGAGCCTAGGCCATGTAGGGCTAGTTTATTATTGGAATAAACTAGAAGCAGAAATAAAAGTTTTCGTTTTTTTGCAAGATTTCTTGGATTTCTATGTCTGCAAATGAACAAAAAGACCCACGGTCAATCATATACTGAACAATTTCAAGAGAAGTACAGTCCTGAAACTATGTAGTGTGAGTGATAGCCCTTTGCACTGTGCAAGTCCCATTCACTTCAGAGAGACTAATGGTGCTAAAGGTTAATGCTGGCACCAAATGGCTTCAGGATGGCACTCAAAATTTCATAATGCTTTTACATAGGTTGCTTTTGCTGCACGAAATCCTGCTAGTGGCCATATTTTAGAAATGCAGTCTTAGAGTGACAGACACTTTCCTATCAGTATAATTGCAACTTTCTGGTTTTCTTTCTGTAACACATACATTATCTTTCCAAGTGATTGTTACACAAGGCTGGTCTCCATTGCAGGGGTAAGTCAGGTCATTCATCAGACTTGTGTGGAAAAGTTCACTTTTTAAGGTTCTGAACTGCAAGCTCATATCACTGTAGTTAATAAGGCCCTTTTTATATGGGCAGCAGTGGGTGGGGGGGATAGGGGTGCTGCCATGATGGGTGGCAGTGCGTGTGTGCCTGTTTCCATGGGCGCACACCCACCTCCACCCATGGAGCCTCCCCCAAGTTTCCAGATGACTCCGTGGGTGGGTGATGGGTGGAGGTGGGTGTGCGCCGGGAGCACACACGCACCCCCCGCCCATGCTGTTCGCATGGAAAAACACCCATCCCCCTACCCACCACTACGGCATTTACACGGACGCCCCCCACATCGAACACCTTCCCGCACACCCAGCGGTGTGTGTGTGTGTAAAAACAGCCTAAATAACACAAGTAACATCAATGAATTAAGTTAAACTATTCACAAGAGTAAGCTCCCATTCATGGCTCTTCATGACCTTGCTCCCCCATATCTCTCGACTTTTGTATCCCGCCACACTCCTGTCCAGGAGTTTCACTCCTCCTCTTCCCCGACCTTCATCTGTTCACGACCCCCTTGCTCCTCTGAACATCTTCACCTCTTCTCTCTTGCTGCCCCTCATGCTTGGAACTCCCTCCCTGGAAACATTTGTTCTGCTCCCTCCCTCCCAACTTTCAAACCCCTCTTGAAAACCTACCTCTTGCATCAAGTCTTCCCTAGCCAGTCATGTGTGAAATTGTGTCCTCTTCTCCCTCACTCAGAATTTAGTTCCCCATAGCTGAAGATTTTTAGATGCTACAGGGGAGGGAACTTCCGCAATTGCCACCACAGCTCTCTAATTGCAAGGATTAGCACCTGTCAGGATGCACTAATCCCCTTTTAGTGCATGAGAACACCATGTCCGGGTCCCCAAATGTAGCCTTTAAAAGGTCAGGTATTTTTGTGTGTTAAAAGGGTATTGGTGCATTCTGACAAGCGCTAATTCTCGTAATTAGAGAGCCACCATGGCGATTGTGAAAGTTCCCACCCTTCCCCTGTAGTGTCTGAAAGCAGCCTCAGTGAAGCACGTGCACCTGCAATTTCTCGACTTAATGGATGTACTTTTGTCACTCCCGATGTTTACCTCTCCCTTGTCTCCCCCTCCCTTGACTCTTAGGCCCTTTTCAAAGAGGCCGGTGGTGTGGGGGGATGGGTGGAAGCTACAGTGGGTGGGAGGTGTGTGGGCGGTCTGTCACATGGATGCCCACGCACTTCCACCCATTTCCACGCACGGACCATCCGCCATTGGTGTCCGTTGCTCCATGCATGGGCAATGGGTGGAAGTGAGTGGAGCGTGGGAGCGTGCATACACCCCCAACCATTTACCACGGCAATCATACGGACACCACACACACACACCGCCCACTCACCCGCACATATGGGTTAGGGGGGGCATCCATGAAAAGAGGGCCTTAGATTGTAAGCCTCCGGGGGGAAGGGACTTGTCTATAACTATTGATTTTACAGCACCAGGTACAATGCTGGTGCTATATAAATAAAATAATAATAATAATGTTAGCAAGGCTGCTGAATTTGTTGTATAGCAAAAATATGTCCCCAGTTCTGTATCTGTGCAACACTTTCAAAGTTATACTAAGGTCCAAACCAATAATGCAAGAAGGAATCTCATCGTCTCTTGTGATGGTAAAGTCAGAGTAAATAAATCTTCCAACAACTTGGTTCCTTTCTACCCACATAGGTATTTAATTAACAGTTCTGCACCATTTCTATTTTAGTTTTTATACAGATACTTGTTAACATTAATTTAAGGAATAACAAAAGCAACAGCTGATAAAAAGGAATTGATTACCCCACATTCTGAACCACTGTCAAATTTGTCAGCTGCTGGTTAACACTGGATGATTGTAATGTTTGCATGAGTGATAGAACTGCACAAACCCCTCAACCAGACAAGTCCCTTCCCCCTCTGTGAGAGAGCACATGACACAAGTAGTAACAGAGACTCTGCTGCCGCCAGGCCTGTATGAGGGAAATGGAGCAGTGCCCTCCAACTGGCAGCTGCTGCTCTCCCTGTTCTCCAGAATGCAAGGCAGTAATGCGGGAGATGGTTGGGGGAGGGGGAACAAACTCAGTGCAGTAAGCAAACCAAAATCTGGCGAGGGAGATTGTTGCTGCCTTCAAGCCTTACCCAATGATGCCCGTGTGTACTGCTAGGTTTTTGAATTATCAGCAGGTTGATAATGGAAAAGCCATTTCCTGCCCTGTCAACAGTGCTGACCCAAGATCGTCCAGCTGAACAACAGGAATTCCTGCCAGATGTTTGGCCTCTGGTTCCATCACTGTCACTATCTGCAGTCTTTGACTCAATAGTGGGTGTTGACATCTCAAACCAGGCTCACACTCGGTTCAGAGGGCTTTGTCCAGTGTTTGTTAGAAAAATCTTTTGAAAGCCTTGAGGTGATTTGTTCCAGAGAAAATGCCAAAGAATTAAATAATTTAGCAAACGTGACTGAAGCTCCCATCCCAAGTAGATTGTTGTGTTTAAAGATTCTGGACAAGAGTCTCATCTCTGTAATCTCAATCTACACCTTTTGGCCCCAATCTCCAGAAAATGCAGCTAGGTGGAAGGTAGGGTTTCCACGTACGCAATTTTTTTACGGAACAGTTATGAAAAATACACATTGCAGGGCCTGCAACAATGCAGGCCCTGCAATGTGCATTTTTCATAAGCATTCCTTAAAAGTTTGCATAGGTGGCAACCCTAGTGGAAGGCCATAGCACTGATTCTAATCCTGAGAGACAGAACCAAGGACTCACTGTGGCATCCACAGTGCTTCCCAGATGCAACCATGCTAATGTCTGGCATGATGTTCTCCCTGCCTAGACCCTCTCTATCCTTAACCTGTGCCTGTTCCATAAAATGGCTGACTACCGGGCAGCCCCCTGTAGTTAACTTCTGCATGGAGTATGCCGTCTCACTGAGCTAATGACTCTGCCAGCAGTCTCTGCCCTTGCCCAATCCTGACTCTTTTCCTGCCTCACTCTATGCTCTGTCCCTTTGGTCCATTGAATTATCTGCTATGCCCCAGTCCGGAGGTAGCTTCCCCAGGCTGCAGCAGTGTTTAGCCCCTTAGCGATGGGCCCGAGTCAAAGGCCGGGTTAAACTGCCACAACCTGTGAAAACCCCATATCCAGTGCAGGGAAACATCTGATGGGATGGATCAGACATGACAGTACCACGTGTGGCCATAAGGATCAAAGTGTGGCCCCACCCGTGGTATCGTCACATCTGAAAATACCCAGTATTAGATCAGATTTTAAAAATGGTTATAGAGTATATTTTAAAAGGAAGTTATTCCCTGCATCTTCAGATCTTCTAACTGGCTTCTACCTACTCCAAAAAGCATAAGGCAAAAGATAAAATGTTAAAATAATTTAAGCACTTGCTTTCATTTCCCCCCCGGCCCAGTCCATTAAACACAGGGGTCCATATCAAAAAGATCTTTCCATGTGTCGTTTGAGTTAATCATGAGATCTGGTACTCCCATCACTTTTTAAATCTTAAACCCGTCTCTAAAGAAGCTTTTCCTTTTCTCCAAAACCAGCGAGAGTCGCTTTGTACTTTGTTCTAATTTACAGGCATCTGAAAAGCATGATCCTCCAATGGATAACATGCATATTAGAAGAAAGTATGCATGCAAGTCCCATTGAAGTGGAAGGAACTTGTGTGCATTTTGACTACTAGACAGGTGCATTATCTTTTGGAGGATTGCTCTGTAAAACTTTTATTTCCTCTTGACTACAGTCTTTCAACACTACATCAGTTTTTGCTAGTGTAAAGCTAGCAAATTATACATTTCTTCAGATATCGCAGATACTGCACAACTTCTATTTCCACTCTCATGATTAAGATTACATGTTTTCATAAACCCAATATGAAGCATTTGAGTTCCAGGCATTCAAACGGTTCTGAGATCTGATACGTTCTATCATTATGGGCAGACATAGATTTTGTAATGCACTTTTCCATAGTCATCTAGGTAATGCAGTTAAACAATTTAGATAGAAAATTTATTTCCTGTCATTTAAGTCCTTTCCATGATGCAATGCAGGACAAGCACAAGCTTTAAGCTTTCTCTTGCATCAACAACTGTACTTCAGTTTATAAATACAAAACAGAACACACTGTTCTGTTTGGAAACATCACATCTACCAATGAAATAATGGATTTCCTCCAGCCTGCTAATGCCTTCTTACATGTAGTGACCCTTGGAATTTCTCTTGGCTGAGAAGCAAGCCTTCGATTGCCCACCATGGGGATGAAGGCATTATTTCATTACTATCACACGACACAGAAGAAGGCAAGCAACACAGCAGTGGGGTTAATTAGGTTGCAACTCTATAGTAAATACATTTACGGATGTAGTAATTTAATCAGTATAGCCCAGTGCCTCACTTCTCCTATAACTAGAGCCATCACATTATATTTCTGGGCTCTTTAGCCTGCCCAGTAGGGCTGTAGCGGTATGCCGCCGCGGCAGCTGTTACCGACAGAAAACCCTATTCAGCACATCGTGGCACGGTTCGGCAGAGGCAGCTTTCCGAGGGCTGCGGCTGCGGTTTGTCGCTAATGGTACCGCGGCATCGGAACTGGCGAACGGAAGCAAAACTTGTGCGGATTCCCATAATAAGCGGCGCCAACTCCCCTTTCCGTGGTCCGCGGAATCTTTGTGGTTATCTGGTAATTGTATCATGTTTCCGCCACCCGGAATACAAGGTATCGCGAGGAATACAAGGTATCCGGC
>QEPC01012913.1:9334065-9379068 GCA_003113815.1 Sphenodon punctatus
ACAACACACACCAACCCACCCAAACACACAGCACAGCCAAAACAATCACCAAAACACACTACACAAGCAGCCACCGAAACAAACACACACCCTCTCGCCTCACTCACGCACACGCACACAAATTTCTGGCGCGACGCCGATTTTACGGCTTCCCGCGATATTTCCGGCCGAACGCGAACGCGCGAACCACCCAAACACCGAACGACCGAACACGAACGCACAACCCGATGGCGAACGAACCAAACGGCCGAACACGAACGTATGACCTGCCTGAACAACCGAACATGAACGGCTGAACCGAACGGGCGAACGCGAACGCGAGGTACGACCGAACGACCGAACATGAACACACGAACCGAACGCGGCCGAACCGAACGGCCGAACGTGAACACACGAACCGATCGCGGCCGAACCGAACGGCCGAACACGAACCGCGATCTGTTCGCCCATGTCTACAAATTTGCATGTTTCATAGTATGAAACTGACTAAAATGCCTTTTATAATACTTTCTACCAAGAACTGAAGCTTTCCATCCTGGTTTCATTGATATGATGAGTCTTTAACTTTGGCTATCATTTTTTGAAGATATTGCAAAACAGGTGAGCAAAAAAACTTCGCTCATTTAGATTCTGTTAAGATTCCCTTGACTTAGCTATACCAGCTAAGGACCTTTAGATTATCCTACACTCACCAATTTGAAACAAAGGTCACAATCTCCAAACAATAGCAAGGGTGCTAACACTGTGCATGGACATGAGCAGGGGCTAGCTATGATAAGGGCAGACTGCACCAGGACCCACAAGCTTTGCGGGGCCCACCCAATGCTTCTGCACTGGCTGTCATTTCACCCTCCCCATTTCCCTGCTAAGAGCGCACAGCACCATTGCCATGCATCTGGGGCCAACTCCTTTGGGCACAGCAGCAACAACAGCAGCTGTGACAAATGGGGACTCTTCTCCAGTCTCAGAAGCAGCCAACCACGCTCAGGAGCCCCAGCACCAAGAGCAAACATGGCCCATGCTGCTGAAGCTGGACAAACAGAGACCCTGTTTGTCCACCCCTTTTAGCCCAGCAGCCAATGGAGTGGCCAAGTGGGCTCTTTGACCCTGCTCAGCCAGTGCCACTGCTGAATCAGTTTCCCCACCCCCAGGTTTGTATGTGTGCGCGTGGTGCTGTGTGTGTGTGTGTGTGTGTGTGTGTGTGTACGTGCATGTGCATAGTGTGGGTGTGTAGAAGGGGTGCGTGCATGGTGTTTTGTGCATGGCCCTGTACTGGCCTTCACACCACTCCGCCTCCCCTCACAATCCAGCCCTGTTCCCCCTACTTTCATGTCCCAGCACCTCCATCCCCTATATTCCTCCCTGTCCTAGGAATCCTTCCCTCAGTCTCCCCACCCCTCCACCCAACCCTGCCCCAGCAACCTCCATCCATCCCTGCCCCCTGCGTGCCCCCAACAACCCCACCTCAGTCTCCCCATTCACCAGCTTCCCCAGCCTCTCCCCTGCTCCAAGGGTAGGGGAGGCCCTATTCCATTTTCTGCATCTGGGCCCATCCCAATCTAGCTACACCCCTGAACGTGAGGGGGAAGGGTTCTGATAGAGCTGACTGAAGCTGAATCCTGACAAGATGGAGGTGATGCTGGTGAGTAAGGCAGTGCGAGTGGCATCCCCCCTCATTGACGGGGTTTTCCCTCTGCTGGTCCCTCAGGTTCAGAGTCTAGGGGTGCTCCTTGACTCCCAACTCCATCTGGATTGCCAGGTGGGGGCGGTGGCAAGGAGCACATTCTGCCAACTACATCTGGTGTGGTGGGTTTGGCTGTATTTATTTATTTTCACTATTTATACCCCACCTCTCCTGCCGAACTCAGCTTGAGGTGGCTTACGAAAGTTAAAACATAATTTAAAAATACATAGAAAATACACATGAAAAGGGGAAGCATAAAAATAAGAAAATAAAAAACCCCATCCTCCCCACCCACCCATCACCCACCTCCCTCACCAAAGGCCTGGCAGAACAGTCTGGTCTTGCATGGTTGTCGAAATGAGGCAAGGTTCGGGGCCACCTGGGCCTCCACCAGAAGGGGGTTCTGCAGCCTAGGTGCTGCCACCGAAAACACCCTCCATTGTAGCCCTCTCACCACCCAGGGGACATCAAGAAGGGTGCTCCCAGTGGACCGCAAAGGTCAATCCAGGGGCTGGACAGTGAGGTGATCTCGCAGATAGGGGGCCCCAGACCATATAGGGATTTATAGGTAAGCATCCAACACTTTGAATCGGACCTGGAAGACTATCAGCAGCTAGTGCAGAGCTCAGAGCACTAGTGTAATGTGCTCACGGCAACCCATCCCGGTGAGGTGACGGTCCGCCGCATACTGCACCAGCTGCAGTCTCCAGACCATCACCAAAGGTAAGCCCATGTAGAGTGCATTGCAATCGTCCAGTCTTGACGTGATGAAGGCATGGATGACAGTGGCCAGGTCAGAGTCCAAGACATATGGCTGAAGCCATCGTACCAGATGTAACTGGCAAAAAGCACCCCTCGCCACAGTCCCAACCTGACGATCCAGGCAAAGCTGCAGATCGAGGAGTACCCCCAGACTCTAAACCTGAGAGACCAGTGGGGGACAAACCCCATAAATGATGGGGGACGTCACACCCACCACCCTCTCCACCAACATCACCTCCGTCTTGTCAGGATTTAGTTTCAGACAGCTCGCCCTCATCCAATCCTCCACAGCCACCAGACATCGGGTAAACACTGAGACCACCAGGTCTGGGTTGGATGAAAAGGAGAGGTAGATATGGGTGTCATAAGTGTACTGATGACACCGCATCCTATACCATCTTACGACCTTGCCAAGTGGCTGCATGTACACATTGAACAAGAGAGGGGACAGAATGGAGCCCTGAAGAACACCACATGTGAGGTCCTGGGGAGAAGATTAACAATCCCCAAGCACCACCCACTGAGTTCTCCTGACGAGGAAGGAGCAGAACCATTCAAGAATGGTTCCGCCCACCCTGGCACAGTCCCACAGGTGAGTCACCAGCATCTCATGATCAATGGTATCAAATGCAGCTGACAGATCTAATAGGATTAACAGGGTCGAACAACCCTGATCCAGTTCCCCACAAAGGTTGTCGACCAAAGCCACTAATGCAGTCTCAGTGCCATAAGTTGAACGAAAGCCGAACTGTGAGGGATCAAGAAAACCAGTGCGGTCCAGATGCTCCTGCATCTGCTGAGCCACCACCCACTCAATAACCTTCCCTTTTTAGGGACTGACCTCTATTAATTATTATTATTATTATTATAAACATTTATATAGCACCAGTCATGTACCTGGCGCTGTACAGAACATAGAAATAGATGCGGTCCCTGCCTGTGGCTTACTATCTAAAAGACAAGGAGGGGGAAACAGGGAGAGGGGACAGTGGGAGAGACAGGGGAGAAGACAAACAAACATTCAAGTGGATGCAAAGTCTCAGGTGCGTGTGCTTGGCTTGGTTACAATCAGGTTGGTTGCAGCAGTCTACAGAGGAGGGCAGACAGTAAGTATATGGGGAACGACTAGCAGGCATTGGGAAAGGCGGCGAGGAAAAAGTGGGTCTTGAGGAGAGATTTGAAGGAGCGGAGGGAGGGGGCAAGGCGGATGTGGGTAGGGAGGGAGTTCCAGGCATGGGGGGCAGCGAAGGAGAAGGGTCAAAGGCGGTTAGGTGAGCAGGAGAAACTAGGGAGAGTGAGGGAGGGGACAGAGGAGGAGCGGAGAGCACATGCAGGAGTGCGTAGGGAGATTAGGTCCAAGAAGTAAGGGGGAGCTTGGTTGTGGAGTGTTTTGAACTTGACTACCAGGGGTTTAAACAGGATTCGTTCAGGAAGGGGGAGCCAGCGAAGAGAGAAGAGGAGAGGCTGCACATGGTCGAAGCAACGGGCAGAGTGAATGACCTTGGCAGCCGAGTTTTGAATTGCGATAAGGGGGGACAGGTGTGAGCGAGGGAGGCCAGCAAGGAGGAGGTTGCAGTAATCGAGGCAAGAGATAACCATGGCATGAACAAGGGTTTTGGCCGAGGAGGTAGAGAGAAAGGGGTGGAGCTGAGCAATGTTATGGAGGGCAAATCAGCAGAATTTGGCAACAGAGTCAATGTAAGGTTTAAAAAAGAGGTGCGTGTCAAAGATGACCTGGCCACCATCATCCATGCTTTCATAACTTTGAGACCAGACTATTGTAACACACTCTTCGTGGGGCTACCAATTGTGGCGGTCTGGAAGCTGCAGCTGGTGCAGAATGTGGCGGCCCATCTTCTTATAGGGACAGGCCGCCATGAGTATATTACACCAGTGCTCCATTCACTGCACTGGCTGCCTATATACTTCCAGGCCAGATTCAAGGTGTTGGTGCTTACCTATAAAGCCCTAAACACAAAATTACTAATTACCCAGAAAGCATACGGTTCCAGAAAATTACCAAAGTAGGATGACATTTTGACCCCCTTGAAATCCTTTCATTCATTCACTTCATTTATTGTTTGGCGATTAGCCATAACAAAAGCATACATAGCAAACTAAAGTAGCAGAAGAATGAATATCATAATACCGTAAAATCATTAAATTTGGATTACAAATAAACAGAGTATTAAAAACACAATACCAATTAAAATAAATCAGAATTTTTTAAAAAAAGTTTAAATTTACCAATCCCTACCAGGGGCCCGGTAACAACAAAACCTGGTCCCAGGTCAGCCATTCAGTCCTTGGCCGAGCAGTTCAGGTCCCATGATCCTACATTTCCTCATCCTTGCCCCTAGAAAGTTTCCTAGAATGAACATACCCCACCCTTGAAATCATCAGTAAAACTCTTATTGGCTTCATTTTGATCAAGGCAAGCCTTTACTTAGTAGCTCTAATTCTTTGGTAGGTGATTGACCATTTTGGGGCCAGAGTGTGGCAGATTCATGTATGAATGTATCAGAAGTGGACGTCCAATCGCGCCTAGCCTGGAGCAGTAGCAGAACTACAGAGCCCAGCAATTGACCTGATCGCGGAGCTGTGGCGGGGTCTGAGCTGACAAAGGGGGAGATACATAACAGCTGGTCAGCCTACGGCAGTGCCGTAGGCGTGCGCCTAGAGCACACGCCGAAGGGTCGCACACAAAAGGGTGCAAGTCCTTTGGCGAGTCCTTCGGAGAGCCGCGGAGAGCGGGCCACCCTCTATATTGGAGGACAGAGGTGCCCCGTGGTACAGTACAAGGTATGTCTTGGAATCCAAAGAACTTGAAACAAACAAGGCTTGAAAGTTTTCTTCCCAGGGTGGGGCAGAAATTAAGGATGGACGTAGAATCCCCTCCTATAGTGACCAGCAATTATTACCAACCACTCCAGACTCTTGGTGATTTAAGCCTTCCTTCTATGGAGGTGCAGCCGAGGGAGCAGCTGAGTTCTAATGAGCTATTGGGACCAGCCGACCCCACCGTTCTCGGACTCGATCCTAGGGGATCTGCTCCCAGGGAGGGGGAAAGATTGGCCATCTTCCTGACCGACCATGTTTTGCTTACAGCAGAGACCTTGCAATTTATGTTTGTTAAAATGTCAGCTGTGCAAGATAGGTTGGATATGATAACGGAGCTAATGCAAGCTACCGATCAACCTGGAATGGTGGGCCCCCCTAAAGGTTACCAGAGCCCTTGGCCGACTGTGGTGGGGGTCCCTCAGGAAGCCCCCCAGTTAGGGTGTGCCCAGAGGCATCCTGTTCTGGCCCTGGCAGTCCCTCCCCCCCAAGGTTTTTTTCTGAGACGGCAGAGTCATATGGGCTGCTGCCATCCTCCCTAATTTTTACCTTCTATGGCCCTAGGTCCATTTATTCGGACCCAGGAAGCGTTCTCCCTTCCGTCCAGTAGGAGGCAGCACTGACTTTCGACTGGGCATGCATAGGGAGAGCGCGCCCTTGCTTCCCCAGTCTAAAGTCTGCCTCTGGACAGATAGGCAGCGCAGCACAGGGCTCCGCTACCCCACCGACTTTCGTGCCTCCCTCTCTCATGGGGGCGGGGGGCTTTCTGTTATTACAAGCGGCGGCTTGGCCGCTCAACGAAAAAAAAAAAAAATGGCAAAAAAGCCTCTGCCGGAGCGGCGAGCTCGGCAGTTCCCTCGGCCCGGAGCCAACATCTTGTACGGCCCGGGGGGCCAGCGAGTGGCGTGCGGCCCCTGCAGGGTACACACGACCCGAGAGCGAGGCAGCGATGCCGGAGATGGGGAAGGCCCGACGAACGGCCACCCGGCATTCCTCAGCTCAGAAGCCCAGCGCTGGGGCAGGCAGCGACGGAGCGAGGGACCAGCAGGCCCAGGCCCCAGCCCCCGCAGCACTCGTGGAGGAGCCACGTGGCCAGGAGTGCGACGCTGTCGCTGAGGACATGGAGGGGGCAGAATCCTCTGCCCCCTCTCAAGTAAGAGGGGCGTCTGAGGAATTTCAGAGGCTCCAGATGAGCGCTCTGCAAACTATGATGGGGGTGCTGGCCCGCATTGAAGCGAACCAGCACAAAGCCCAAAAGCGGAGGGCCCCTCCCCCCAGGGACACCTTTAAGGGGGCCTCCAAGCATGCGAGCAAGGGCAAGCAGAAGGCAGGCCCGCGAAAGGGGGTTAGCAAGAAGGGCCCTTCCCTCCGCGATCTCCTGGGTTCCTCCTCTGGGAGCGAGCAGGGCGCGGCCCCCTCGGAGGAGGGGGAGCTGGAGGAATCTTCCTCGGACCAGCTGGACACCCTTCTGCCCCCACCTCGCAAGAGACACAGGGTGCAGTCCCCACCGCGGCCGTCCTCATCCTCGGAGGACGCCGGCTCATTGGCGGAGGAGTATTCCTCGGCAGGGGACCAGCAGGGAGCCCCAGAGTGGGAGGCTATTCTCAGTGAGGGCCACAAGGAAGCAGGCAGGGAGCTGCCCTCCGAACAAGGCCCAAAGCTCCTTAAGAGGGCCCAGAGGGTGCTGCGCATCACCCCTACTTCCCGAAAGACAGGGGAGTCTGATACCTCGTCCTCCGATGAGGACTCTGATAGAGAGTACATCCCTAAGCTCTCCAAGGGGCGTAAAGGGGTGGTACTGGACCGGGCTTTTGAGAGAATTATCAGGGCCCAGTGGAGGCGACCCACTAAGGTGGCTAAGCTCTCCAAAACTCAACAGGCCCTCTATGGGTTCTCTAAGCAGAGCGACCCTATTTTCAAAACTCCTAGGGTGGATGCTGCAGCTGCTTCCCTAGCCCGCCAATCCGTTTTTCTATCCTCGGAGGACCTTCTACCGAAGGATCCTACCGATAAGGGCATTGAGATAGGCCTCCGTAAGAACTATGAGGCCCTGGCCAACACTTTACAGATGGCCACCACAATAGCTTATGCTTCTCGGGCCATAATGAAATGGTTTAAGCTGTCTCACGACCCTGCCATTTCGGAGACCATGTCGCACAAGCTGGCCGCGAATGTCACCCTCGCCCATGCCTTTTTAATGGATGCTTCAGCTGACATGGTTACCTGGGTGGCTAGGGGAATGGCGGCTAACGTGGCAGCTCGCCGCCGCCTCTGGCTGCGGTCATGGCGGGCTGATTCGCACGCCAAGAATCTCCTCGTGCACGGAAAATTCCGGGGCCGTAAACTGTTCAGCCCAGCTCTGGATAAGGCCCTTGCTCAGGCATCGAGTAAGGATAGGAAAACCACGCTCTACCAAGTGCAACCCTTTAAGACCTTTTTTCGTCCCCTCCACAAACCCAATCAGGGCTACAAGCGGCCTTACTCGGCCTACCAACCCTGGTATGCTCAGCAGCAAGGCAAGGGGCAGAGGGGGCGCGGTGCCAAACCAGGCAGGCCAGCAGCCCAGGCCAGCTCGTATAAGCACCTGAGCTCCCCTGCCCACACGCAGGACTCCTGACTCCTGCAGTTCTTCCTTCCCCGACTCCGGGCGGTTGGGGGGAAGGCTCCTTTGCTTCGCAGAGCAATGGAACAGAACTGTATCCGATGCCTGGGCCCTTCAAACTGTAGCAAAGGGGTACGCCATAGAGCTCAAGGCCCAGCCCAAACCGTTTTTTCGCCTATCCCCCAGATCCCGCATTCCCAGCAAGCACCAGGCAATACTATCAGAGCTACACAGGCTCAAGACTATAGGGGCTATAGAGAGGGTGCCGGGCCACCAAAGGGGGCAGGGACTTTACTCTCTTCTGTTTCTGGTCTTGAAGAAAAGCGGAGAGTGGCGCGCGGTGCTGGACCTCAGGCGGCTGAACAGGTGTGTCAAGCGACAGAGGTTCAAAACGGAGACTGTGTCGTTCATCTCCCTCGCCATAGCACAAAACGACTGGCTCTGCTCCATCGATTTGAAGGACGCGTATCTGCATGTCCCTATCCTGCCAGCCCACCGCCGCTGGCTCCGCTTTGCGTATGATGCCCAGCACTGGCAGTATCGCGCCCTGCCGTTCGGCCTCGCCTCAGCCCCACGGACATTTACGAAGATCCTGGTCCCCCTCGTGGCAAATCGCCAGCTGGAGGGCATTGCGATATTCCCCTACCTCGACGACTTGTTGATTCGAGCACCATCCAGGGAGCTGGCCACGCTGCATCTACAGCGCACCATTCTCTACCTCAACGAGCATGGGTTTCAGGTAAATCTGGACAAGAGCCATATGGAACCCACCCAGCAGCTCGAACACCTGGGCGTGATTTTCAACACCCGACTCAACCGGATTTTTATTCCGCCCGCTCGTCACGAAAAAATCAGGGGGCTCATAGCTCGTGTGAAGTCGCAACCGCAAGCCTCCCTCCAGTCCTTGGTCTCCCTGCTCGGATCAATGATCGCTTGCACTCACCACCTGCAATGGGCACGCTTTCATGCTCGCCCCCTCCAATGGCTTCTCCGTCCGTGGTAGATGGAGATCATAAACAGGGTCCCCAGGGCCTTACCAGTGCAGGGCACCATCATTCAGTTGCTCAGGTGGTGGGAAGACCCAACCCGCTTTTTGGAGGGCGTACCCCTGATGGAGCCACCCAAGCTAGTTCTGACAACGGATGCCAGCTTGTGAGGTTGGGGGGCGCACATCGGGTCCAACCGGCCCAGGGGATGTGGTCAGCCGAGGAGGCAGACCACAGCATAAACTGACTGGAGTTGCGGGCCATTCGTCTCGCGCTGCTCAGCTTCCTGCCGATCCTGGAGGGCCGTCATGTAGTGGTGTTCACAGACAACATGAGCGCCATGGCCTATGTGAACCATCAGGGCGGATCGCGGTCAAAGGCCTTACACAGGGAGGTGTCCCGCATCATCAAGTGGGCAGAGCAACATCTGCAGTCCCTGGCAGCCCTCCACATCCAGGGATCACAGAACGTCGAGGCGGACTGGTTGAGCCGGCAAGAATTGGAGCCGGAGGAATGGTCACTGAGCTCTGCCGCCTTCCAGCTGATCACAGACACGTTCGGGCAGCCGACGATGGATCTGTTCGCCTCCCTGGCGAATCACACGCTGGCACGCTTTTTCACCAGGCACCCCTGCCACGACGCGGAGGCCACCGATGCCCTCAGTCAGGTGTGGCCGCAAGGTCTCCTGTACGCCTTCCCTCCATTTCCGCTCATCAGCCGGACACTCCACAAATGCAAAGCGCAGGGGGCCACGGTCATTCTGGTGGCACCATTTTGGCCTCGCCGGCCTTGGTTCCCGGACTTGCTCAGTCTATCGCAGGGGCACAGCCTCACCCTTCCGGTCTCCCACGACCTTCTGACACAGGGGCCCGTGGCCTACCAGCAGCCAGAATTCCTGAAGTTGACAGCCTGGCTGTTGAATCCTTAGCCCTGCAGGAGATGGGCTATTCCGACGCTGTCATTCGTACATTGATAGCGGCCAGGCGAAAATCTACCAGGCGCATATATCAGTGCACCTGGAGGGTATTTGTGGGATGGTGCAGAGCTAGGAGGTTTTCCCCACTATCTCCTTCAATTCCTCAGGTGTTACAATTCCTCCAAGAGGGTCTGGACAAGGGTCTCCGCCCTAACACTCTGAGTAGACAATTAGCGGCTATAGACAGTGTAGTAGGGGCATCCGGCAAGGACAGGGTTTCTCCCCATCCCCATGTCAGGCAATTCATCAGAGCAGCCAAACGACTCTCGCCGCCCGTGGTCCACAGGTTCCCTACTTGGAATTTGAACCTGGTGCTCAGGGCTCTTACGGGGCCCCCGTTCGAGCCACTGCATCAGGTTTCCTTATTCTTTCTGTCCATCAAAGTGGCGTTCCTGATAGCGATTACCACGTCTAGGAGGGTTTCAGAGCTGGGGGCGCTGTCTATTGACCCGGCCCTCTGTTCCTTCAGGAAGGAGTCTGTGTTGCTCCGCCTGGATCCGGCCTTCTTACCCAAGGTCTCCTCCCCCTTCCATTTGGCACAGGACTTAGTCCTGCCCTCATTCTGCCCCCGTCCGCGCCACCCGCTGGAAAAGCGGTGGCATTGCCTGGACGTGCGTAGGGCCCTGAAAATCTATATGCTGAGGTCCGCTCCTTTCCGACGCTCCTCTAGTCTCCTTGTGAGTTACCATCCACGCCACAGGGGCAAGAGGGTATCTAAAACAGTCATAGCAGGCTGGATATCATCCTGCATTTCCGAAGCCTATAAGGCGTCGGGGCTACAACCCCCTAGTCCAATTCTAGCACACTCCACTCGGAGTGCGGCCACCAATTCGGCCTTTCGTTCCAGAGCCCCCTTAGCAGAAATTTGCAAGGCGGCTACCTGGAAAAGCCTCCATACGTTTACGAGGCATTATAAAATTGACACGCAGCAATCCGCGGAGGCCGCCTTCGGTAGGCGGATTCTCCAAGGGGTCATGGGTACTAGCCAACCTGGGCCCTCCCCTACCGAATAAACACGACTGCTTTGGCACCTCCCTGGGTCCGAATAAACGGACCTAGGGCCATAGAAAGGGCAATTGGGATTCTTACCGGTGAATTGCCGTTCTGTGGCCCTCCAGGGAGTTTATTCGGCCCGCCCGGGCTATGTATTTTAAGTTTGGTTCTCCTAGATGGGTTAGGGGGGTTCAGCCCCTTCTTGGGGCCTCTGTTCAGTTAACCCCGAGGTTTCAGGAAAAGTTTTTGTTGTTGTTTCAGCTCCAGTCTCTCGGCTTGGATACTCCTGGGGAAGCGAGGGCGCGCTCTCCCTACGCATGCCCAGTCAAAAGTCAGTGCTGCCTCCTACTGGACGGAAGGGAGAACGCTTCCTGGGTCCGAATAAACTCCCTGGAGGGCCACAGAAGGGCAATTCACCGGTAAGAATCCCAATTGCCCTATCTCCCCTCTCAATGGGTGACGTGCCCCCTTTTGGGCTACACCCCGAGCTGTGGCTGAATACCTCAGAACATTATTTAGGAAGGAAGTCATTACTAGGAGAGACATAATTTCTGTAGACCACTTGCTGAATTCCATCGATAGGCTAGTTCTTTTGGTTACCTTTATCTCCCCCAGGCTTCCAGAGCTTATTTTATTGCATAAAGCCCATTTAGAGAGGCAGGCGATTACTATTAGTAGAGTATATCATGCTTCCCCTTGCCCGGATAGTGGGTCGGCCCAGGTGCTATCAGCCCAGGCTTCCGGGGGTGGGTCCGGAACAACTAAGGGTTCGCCCCCGGCCTCCCCCCCCCACCCTAGGAGGTAGCCAAGGAAATGGCCCCCGCTGAGGACGCCTGCCTGCCCAAGCCTAAGCCTAAGCCTAAACGCCAGATAGCATCAGTTTGCTCTGCTATTGGAACAGCAGGGGTGATGGGTGTTCATAACTGCTACAGATCCTCGGAGATAGATAAATGTCCACCAAAAAGGGGAGAGGGGGAGCCTTCTACCATCGCCAAAGTGGCAGCCCCTGTACCTGCCCACGCCTCCTTACAGTCATCCCAGACCTGGTTTCTCCATCGTTTAGAGGCACTACATGTGCAATTGGAGGCATTAAAAACAAGGCCACTCCAGCTGGCCCAAGTAGAGGGCCACCAGGGGCCGCCTCCCAAATTGCAGGGAGGCCCAGTTTCAGGGGTAGCAGTTTCAGGGGTTGCTAGTTTATCAGTCATTCACTCCTCTACCTGGCTCCCCTACCAGAGGTCGAACTCAGAGATAGGGGTAGAGTTTGAAGAGGATGGTCAGCTATCCCCAGTGGGTAAATCTAATGCCTCAGAGCTTACGTCCCAGATGCTACAACGCCATCACAGGTCCCCCCAGGCTGAGCAGCGGGTGGGCGTAAGCCCCATGGAAAAGTCAGGCAGAGCTATCCGAGAGGTAGCCCAGAGAGATCAGCTCCACGTTGGCCCCCTTGTAATGCTGGAAGGCCCCTCGGAGGGAACCTTGTTGGGCTCCCCAATGACTCTAAAGGAGTATCCATCACAAACCCCCCACCCTCTAGGGGGAAGAGTGTTGAGGCAACAACATAAGCCTTCTGCTGCAGTAAAACAATGACTAGGGCAGGGGTCTCACTCCCCGTGTATCCTTCCATCCTGGAATATATCGGGTTGGAAAGGTCATCAAAACAACCCCGATTTTTACCTGTGTTTGGAAGGCAATGATATAGTACTCCTCCAGGAAACATGGTTGACAGAACCCCCATTTGATGGGCCCTGGAGAGGGTTCGATATAATCTGGATAGATGCACTTATATCAAATGTTCATGGCAGGCCTACTGGTGGGTTTGAACGACTTATCTCTTCTGCCTTGGCAGTTACTGTGGAACGTCTTGGTTTTATTAAATCTTGTTTTTTACTCTTATATTGTAAGTACCCTGGCGGGGTTGAACTCCTAATTGCCAATGTATATATCCCTCCTATCTATTCACCTTACTATATGCCGGAAGTTTGGGCCCGCATTAGGGACTTGGTTCAGTCCGCTATAGATAGATATCCGGAGGCCCTTCTGATTTGCGGGGGTGATTTTAATACCAGGATGTGGAACTCTGTGTCAGTACCTGGCTCTGTGGGGTTGGAGGATTCAGCAGAGTTAATGTATATCCCATGCCGGCAATCCATGGATTCCGTGGTTAGTCCAAGGAAGGCTCTTATGGAGGAGCTGATGGCAGATCTGGACTTAATCATAATAAATGGGAGGGTGAAAGGAGACATGGCTGGCAATTATACCTATCATTCTCCTCAGGGCTCTAGTGTGCTGGATCTCTTCTTAATTACTCCCAATATGTTTCCTCTAGTCTCCAGTATGGAGGTAGTGCCCTCATTTGTTACAAACCATCTCCCAATAACTCTGGCTATTGACATTAGATCAGATGATCCAAGGTGTTTTAACCCCGTGCCTGTATCCACACAAATTAACAAGGATCCCCCTTTAAAAAGAGCAAAATGGTCAGATACCAGGGCGGCCACCATAGTGGAGTTCCTGGCTTCCCTGGCTGGGTCCATGCCAGTGGACGGGGCAGGGAACCAGGGACCAGATTTTATAGCTTGGTTCGAGACCCTGATGTCCGGGCTGTTACCATTAATTACTATTCGCTCCGGAGGTCCTCGGAGGGTGGCCCGGCCCGCAGAATCTTCCCCCTTATGGCTTGACCAGGAATGCTGCAAGGAGAGAGCAATCCTTCGGTGCCTGGCTAGAGTCCTAAAGGCAAACCCAGGCCCCGCCATAAGAGCCCAAATATCAACTCGCCGTAGAGCCTACTGTAAGCTGATGGCATCCAAGCTGGGAAATCACCAAAAGGAGCAATGGGTGCTCCTGGCTTTAGCAGTTAAAAACAAGGACTCTCATAAATTCTGGACCATTATTCGATCGGCCCAACTGAGAGCATCTTATGCCGGAAGGGCCAGTATTCATCCGCAGATTTGGCAACATTTCTATCGGGTTCTGTTTTCCAATGTCAAGGTAAGATTGCCTGACCTGGATATTTCCTACACCAATAGTCTTCAGGACTGGCCCCTAGTAACACCAGAAGTAGTCGTCGAACTTATAGCAGGCCTCAAAACAGGGAAGGCCCCGGGTCCAGATTTTGTTACCCCTGAGATCCTAAAGAGTAACCCGGACTGGTGGGCCAAGGTGCTGGCCCCGCTTTTTACACATATCAGTAATACTGGTTCCTTCCCATCTTCTTGGTCATCTAGTATTATTATACCTATT
Source organism: Sphenodon punctatus (assembly GCA_003113815.1). Taxonomy (NCBI): domain Eukaryota; kingdom Metazoa; phylum Chordata; class Lepidosauria; order Sphenodontia; family Sphenodontidae; genus Sphenodon; species Sphenodon punctatus. Next base: position 9,348,153 of record QEPC01012913.1, read on the forward strand.
TACAAAAAGGGAAATCCAAACCAGCTAGGAAACTACCGCCCCATAAGCCTGCTTAGCATTGTAGCTAAACTTTACTCTAGGCTTCTTCTAAACAGGCTGCAAAAATGGCTAGATGACCATTGTATCATTGAACCCGAACAAGCAGGGTTCCGGGAAGGGATGGCTACTACGGACCATATTTTCGTACTATCAGCTTTAATATCAAAATATACTGCTCACCGTAGGACTCTATATCTCTGTTTTATTGATCTCGAAAAAGCATTCGATTCAGTCAGCAGAGAATGGCTGTGGAGGAAACTTAAAGCTCTCTCTATCGACCCCAGACTTTGTTTTTATTAATCAAGCTGCATGACCGGAACTCCCTTCAGGCTCAATACAACATGGATGGGGCCCTTTCTCAGTCAGTAAGGGTTTGAGCTGGAGTACGGCAGGGTTGTCTTCTGGACCCGGCATTATTCAACCTTTACTTTAATAATTCGGTGCAGGCCTTGAGGCAGGTTGATACGTTTGCCCCAAAAATAGGAAATCGCAGGATCCCTTTATTGCTTTACGCCGATGATACGGTCCTGATTTCCCAGACCCTCATTGGCCTCCGACGGGCTATGCAGGCTTTTGGGGAGTTTTGCCAGAATGAATATTTAACCATTAACTATTCTAAGACCAAGGTGTTGGTGGTGGGGAGCAGAGGAACCCAGAGATGTTGGCGTTGGGCGATTGGATCAAGCAGTATTGAGCAGGTCCAATGTTACAAATACTTGGGGGTGATTTTCACCTCCAACGGGGGCTGGAAAGGCCACCTTACAACTGTGATGTTATTAGTTAAGCGAACTATCTCGGCAATTGGGAATTTTTTCCGGGGCAGGGGGAGGAGATTGGTGTTGCCGGCCATACACCTATTTACAACTAAGGTTATAGGACAACTATTATATGCCTTCCCTATTTGGGGCCTCTCCTTCTTATCTACCTTAGAACCCGTCCAAAATGGGTTCCTACGGATGATTACAGGGACCCACAGGGGTACCCCACAAGTTATCCTGAGGGCAGAGACATGTTGTCCCCCTCTTAGAGCAGCGGCCCTGCAAGCAGTGGTCTCTTTTGGGGCCAATTTAGCCCTATTCCCCATTCAGGAGGGCTCGCTTTTATCTTTGGCCCTAGGAAGTGGGTTGGGGGTTTCATGGGTGTGGGCTGTAGAGCGGGAAGTCTCTCATTTAGGGTTTACCCCGAGGTGTTTTGCTAACCTGGGCTATGTGGCTACCAGGAATTTGCTAATAAGACGCATCCAGGATCAGATTCTCCAAGAGGAGGGGCACTTTTATCTGCCCAAAAGGTGGCCCCCCTGTATATACCTCCCAACCCCAAGTTGGTGGGCTCACATTATTTATTTGAGTGAAAAAATGCTTGTGAGCGCACGGTTTTCCTCAGAATGAGGACTAACACCTTCCCCTCAAGAGGATCCTGTGGGCACTCCGCCTTTGTCCCCTATGTCAGCTGGGGCGGGTAGACATCCTAGAGCATGTCCTCTTTCATTGCCCCGCCTTAGTGGGTCCTAGGAATAAATATCTTGTGAGGATTTGCATGAGTCAACACCCCCTGTCCAAAAAGCTGCAGAGCATGTTAAGGCCAGTAGATGCAGAACAAGCTAGGTTAGTTGCCAAATTTGGGTTGGTGGCCCAAAGTATTTGGCTTCCTTTTCTTAGCTCTGTGGAGTTCACCTAGGTACTGATCTAGCTTGACTCTGGCCATGGTACTGACCCCGAGTTCAGGGGTATGTCTCCCCCTAATAAGGCAAATAGAAGGGAGAGGATAGTGGATGGACTAAGCTTCTGAGCACCGCTTTTATCTTAAGATTCCCAGGCCGGCTCCAATTCACTCTATGTAAGGGATGAGAAGGGCGTTAGACTCTCTTATATATACTTTACGCATGAGGAGTATTTTAGACTGTTTGTATTGATTTATTTTATTACCGGCTGGCAAGGGAACCAGGCAGGATGTGTTCCTGTTTGAGTAGCTGTACAGTTGTTTGCATTGTTGTATTTGTTAAGGGCTTTGCCTAAACAATAAAATTTGAAATTTGAAATTTGGTAGGTGATTACATAATTAAAGGACTTTTAAAACCCTGCAAGCACAGTATATTTTCAAAGACGGAACCAAGGCAGCTGTTAGATGATAAAAGAACATGAGTTCAGAATGTTTGTACCTCAGAGGCAGATGTTTCAGGCAGATGTCATGCTGATATTCATCCCGATCCATTTTTGCAAATGTTTAACCATGATTAAACTGGCTAGCATCCTGAAACTTGAATATTAGTATAAGCTCCGAGGGCCACATAGATGTTGGGGGCGGGGGTGCTTAACAGATGTATTCAAAAAAAGGAGGGCCCAGATCATGCATCTTAGCCATGGATCTATCCCCTAGCCTTGTGTGTATTCCCTCCTCTCTGCTCCATTATCCTGAGCTCAGTTTTTCAGTACTTTGGAGTAGAGGCTGGATCCAGGGGCCAGATCCAGACACTGGAAAGGGGCCACATAAAAACTTGCCAAGGGCCGCATTTGGCTCCCGGGCCTGACATTCCCCACCCCTGCACTAGACAGTAGGTCATCTCACCCTTGGATTAAGTTCAGATATCAAGATGCATGCCACTTAACTGGATACTGTCACATACAAATGGCTTTGTGCAAACCAACCAGGATTTATGCTACTGTTATAACTTCAAGGCTTTTGATGTCATGGTATACATTGCTTTACTGTAAAAAAACAAAACAACCCCCCCCCCCCCAAACATTAGTTAACATTGGGTTAATAAAGAAACTTTAGCAATCTGAACATATTTGCCAAAATAAGAACAATCATTTGCAAAGAACAGTCTTTAGACAGGTAAAGGGCAGAAGACCAAGAACAGATTGCACAGGAAGTGTACAATGATATAGTATAGTGCTTGGGGCAGGGTTAGGTGGAAATAGGAGACCCTGGTGCAGAAGATACATCCCAGCATGCATACAGACGTTACATGTGTTTGCCCTCCCCAGGCTTGTGGGCTGCACCTATTATAGTTATGCCCCTGGCTTGGGGGGCAGTGGAGTCAATGATGCCCATATGCTGCCTATCATGCAGAGCAGGGCAGGGCAAAATGGAAAGTAGAACTGACACAACTAGCCCCTGTGGTCACTAAACTCTGGGACAAAGGGAGGAAGGATATACTGCCCACACCACACTCATGACTATGATGGGTGCCTTTAGAGAGACATCTGCTCCACTCTTGCCCTGCCCCCACCCCCAGGTGGTCCATCCTGTAGAAGCGAGCCACTCAGGGGTGGAGAAGAGCAGGAGCAGAGCAGACGCCATCTGCTCTGGGCCAGCTCCGTACATGGTGCTCCAGAATATGCCGGAGCACTTCCAGTGGAGTGGAGTGGGCCGTCCAAACCCAGAACACTGGCCGGGGCAGAGCAGCAGTCCATCTAAAGGATGGACTGCTGCTGCAGTTCTGCTCCCAGCCACGGGTTGCCTCAGCAATGGCCATAGAGCTGCAGGGAGCAGCCTAGAGTGGCTGCCAATCCACCTGCAGCTCTATAACAAGGGGAAGGGTGTGGTGTGGGTAGACTGTAGGTGGTGGGGTAGGTGGGGGCGGCTCCTTTTAAACCCACCATCAGAGCAGACCTGGGAGTGGCCACCCCTGGGTCTGTCTAAAAGCAACCGTTGTCAATCATATCTAGGCTCTCTCCAAGTCCTATTTCTGCTTCAGTTTCTTTTCCTTTACTATCAAGATGCCTTATCCACAGATAGATTGCCTCTTTTCTTGATCTTCGACTAGTTGTAGAGATATCTGCTTACCTTCTCCATGTAGACCTGGAGCCTAGTGACCAGCTTGGGGGGAAATTGTGCTCTTGCAATGGTAGGAATTGCACCGCAGCATAGTGCTTTGAGGAATACTTGATTTAGGGCATGATCTTCTGGTTGCTTAGCCCAGATGCTGGCATTTAGAATCAACACCAGTCCCATTTAAAGCAAATGGGATTCGCAGACTACTACTACTAGTAGTATGGCCCTGGTACAGTAATAGCATGGCCCTGGTATAGGCTTCATCATTAAAATGACCATGCACAATATTTATAGGTTATGCATTCCACTCCCTTTTCCCTCTGGAGACACTTATCACACTGGCTCAGGGGATTTTTTAGGCCTCCTCATCAGCGCTCCATTATTGTCCCAAATGCCCTCTCTTCTCGGAGAATTGTCCTGTGTCTTTGCCTAGAATCTCATTGCTTCCATAGAGAGAAGACCTGTCCGGGGCAAGTTGCCAGGAGCACATTAGGCCAGTGCTCCAGCGTCTGCACTGGCTCCCAATAGCTTCTTGAGCACAACTCAAGGTGCTGAGTTTGACCTATAAGGCCATAAATGGCTTGGGTCCAAAGTATCCGAAAGACTGCCTCTTCCCTTATGTCCCGTTGTGGCCTCTGAAGTCAGCCAGGAGCACCTTCTTGCATATGCCATCACCCCATGAAACTTCTATAACAAGAGCGCACAGAGAGGCGTTCTCAGTGCCTGCCCCAGATTATGGAACTCTCTCCTTGGAGATTCATCTAAGATCAATCCTACTCATCTTCTGGAAATGGTGTAACACCTTTGTGTGTGGCCAGGTGTTTGACAGGCAGGGATGGGGTTGGGTGAGATGGGTGGGGGGATTGGCCGAAAGGTTGTAGGAGTTAAGAGGATTTTTAGCTGTTTTTATATGTTGTAAGCTGCTTTGAGCCTCATTGGAAAGGGCGGCATATATATTTGAATAACTAAACAAATACATAAATAAGTAAACAAACAGCCAGAGGATCATGCTGCTGATCTCATACCAAGAAAACCATCCTGAAAATCTTAAGTGTGTTGCAAACCTTCCCCTTACCTGTTTGTAGTATATGCATACGTGTTTGGAGGATCAGGCCCCAGGTAGTTAAATGAATTAAGTACAAAAAGAGCCCAGATAATTAGTAGGCAGGCACAAAGTTACAAGACCCAGGCTCCTCTGAAGGTTAGTGCCATAATCTGACCAATGGTCTTTTTTATTTTAATAAGCCAGCTTTTAAGATGAAATAAAAAGGTTTATTATACTTCATCACAATTGTTTCTATTTTCACCCTGTTTTCAAATGGTCATTCGTGCACCTCTTAAATGGTGCACACTCAGAGGAAATTTACAGAAAATGCCTAGTGCTTCTATTTCTAATGCTAAGTCAGCTGCACAAGCAGGGGGAAGGGGGCGAGGATGAGGTGGGGGAGTCAAACTGAAGACAAAGCAAAGAAGCAAAGTTCCAAGTTCTACAGACAATCAATACTAGTAACTGTCAACAAAATCACTAGGACTTAATGTCAACATTTACAGAATCAACAACAGATTCCAAACTCAAGACCTACAGGCTTTTTTCACTGATGCCGGTGCTGATTTACAGAATCATCCTCTGGTTGCTAAGCACAGACACTAGCACTGAATTACTGAAATATAACATTTACATGAGTCCAGCATCTACAGAATCAACAGAGCTTTATTTCAGCTGACTTTGCACAGAACCACGCCTGAAAAGCAAGCATCTTCTGTTTCTTTCCTATTGAGCTCATGGACTCTATCAGAGAATTGCTTCTCAGCTCTACCTGCAAGAGAAGCTTCTCTTCAGAGAACATGGTGAAGTCTGCAAAACATATCAGTGTCTTGGAGCTGTGTAATAGGGAGGTTGGGGTTTACTCTCACTGTGCCATGATTCGGCTTCTCCAATTGTAATATCATAGGTTAATATTCTTACAACCCATGGGGTGCAGCCACACGAGATAGCCAGGGAGGCTTGCCCCTCCCCTGGGCAGCCTTGTCCCTCCCCTGTGCAAACAAGCCAGAGGATCCAGTGGCTTGTGTGTTCAGGGGTCATGTGGAGCAGACCTGTGTGGTCGGGTGTGCTTGCCCCGCCACGCTCGAGGCAATCCTGCAAGCTGTGAGCAACAGGCACCAACACCTGTTGCTCGCAGCCACATCACAGGTGTGGTGGGATTTTGGTCCACCCAGGATGATGGGAGAGCGGATCCCAGAGGAGTCGCGTGTGGTGTCCCTCTCCTCACCCCCCAACAAACAGCTGATCGGGGGAGGGGGGCCTATAGAAGCACCCACGCCCACTCTGCTGGTCCTCCTCCTCAGATCAGCTGTTTATTGGGGGTGGGGGAGGGACATGCACACAGCTCCTCTGGGCTCCCCTTCATCATCTGTCAGTTAGGTAGATGAGGGAAGGGGAGCCTGCGCTCTTCGCAGGCTCCCTCCATCCACTGATTCACCGAACTGACAGGTGATGGCGAGAGGGGGAACCTGGGAAGAGGGTGTGTGCTCTTCCCTGGATCCCCTTCCTTATCAGCTGTGAAGCAGGGGAGGAGGAGAGAACGCCCTCCCCCTCCCCCCCCCCAACAGCTGTATATGGGAAGCAGGCCTAATCCTTCACTGCAGGGGTCAGAGCTTCCAGTTCCTGGCCATGGTGGTGGTTCTGTGATGGGACCGGGTGCTTCTGCTCATGTGTCCGGCTCCCTGTGCTGGCTCCACGGTGTGGCAGGCCTGGGATTGGGCAGTTCATCTGGCTGCACCCATGGTCTCTCTAACCACTCTTGCAAGAGGGTGTGTTGGGTCAAGCACACTACATCAGACTCATAAGTGGAAACCCGTAGGCATCTGTGATTTGGGGTATTTTCCAATTATAGAAAATGTATTTGGGTAGGCTTCTCTCTGTATCTCACAGGGAAACCAGTGCAATCCATGGTAGACATTGAAGGTCTCCATCTTGTGTTTGATTTGGCAGGGGACAGTTTCAGAGTGCTGCTGGTACCTACCAGTATGGTAGCCTCCCTGCATGCTCTGGCAAAGGCTGTGTCGGATGTGGTGTTGCGGTCCCCAAAGACGATAGTCTTGGGGGACCTCAACATTCACGCCGATGCGGTTCTCGAGGGAGCCAAGCATGAGTTCATGGTCACCATGGCAACCATGGGCCTGTCCCAGAGGGTCATCGGCCCGACACACCTTGGAGGACATACCTTGGACCTCATGTTTTGCACTGGCCTTGAGGTGGGTGCTCCGTTAATGTGGGAGGTATCAGCTTTGCCCTTGTCATTGACGGATCATTACCTTCTGCAGACCTCCCTTCTAGCACATGTCTGCCACCGGAAAGGTGTGGGACCTATTAGGATGGTCTGCCTCCGAAGGTCGTTGGACCCAGTGCAGTTTCTAGGCACTCTGGGAGAGTTACCTTCTGACCTCGATGATCATCTCATCGATGACCTCATCAAGCTATGGAACAGCTGGCTGACAGAGGCCATCGATCAAATGGCTCCCGGACATCCATTGCCCAGGCAGAGGCTCCGCAGATCTCTTTGGTTCTCCGAGGAGCTGTGGATGATGAAGCAAGAGGGGCGATGGTTGGAGCGATGGTGGCGTCATTCTCATGCTGAAGCTGACAGATTGTGACATAAAGATAGTTTACAAGCCTATGCCATGGCTATGCAGGCAGCAAAGAGGGAGTTCTTTACTACCCTCATAATTTAGCCCTAATTATCAGAAACATGCAATCTATTATGTAAAAAGCAATCATTCCTGCATACATGTATGTAGACTAGCTGTGTTTGGTGTCATTTTAATCTTCGTGAAACATGGAGGTTGCAAATCCTCCACCCATCAAAGTCAATGGCTTAGGCATCTTGACCGCGTCGGTTATCTTGATCCCTCGCAGTCTGGCTTTCGTCCGGGCCATGGCACTAAGACAGCACTTGTGGCTTTGCTGGATGATCTCTGCCATGAAAAGGACCGGGGTCGCTCGACCCTATTGGTCCGGTTAGATCTATCGGCAGCATTTGATACTGTTGACCATGAGATGTTGGTGACGCGCCTGTGGGACAGTGCGGGGGTGGGCGGGATCATTCTTGAATGGTTCCGCTCATTCCTGACCGGAAGAACTCAGTGGGTGGTACTCGGCGACTGCTTTTCATCTTACTGAGACCTCTCATGTGGGGTTCCACAGAGTTCTGTCTTGTCCCCTCTCCTGTTCAACGTGTATATGCAGCCTCTCGGTGAGGTGATCAGAGGGTTCGGGGTGAGGTGTCATCAGTATGCAGATGACACCCAACTGTACCTCTCATTTTCAACCCACCCAGGCCCAGTTGTCTCGGTGCTTACCCGGTGTTTGGCAGCTGTGAGGGACTGGATTTCAATCAGTGAAGGATCCATGCCGAGTAAACAAAGTTACATTTTAAATTTAACCATAATTCTAGGTAATATTATTCCACTATCATTGCATGCAGGATGCAATATTTTCCCACTAAAATCAATGAGACCTAAGCCATTGACTTTGATGGGTGGAGGATTTGCAACCTCCATGTTTCACGAAGATTAAAATGACACCAAACACAGCTAGTCTACATACATGTATGCAAGAATGATTGCTTTTTACATAACAGATTGCATGTTTCTGATAATTAGGGCTAAATTAATTATTTCAGTGCGCCACCTGAGTGCACCACCTCCAGAAGGGGATGGGACCAGTTAGACTGGTCCGTCCTCAGAGGCTGATGGAACCTCGGCGGTTCCAAGAGGTCTTGAGGGAATTAACCTTGGACCTGGACGGCCACTCTGTCAGTGAGCTAGTCCAGCATTGGAATAGCTTGCTGGGGGAGGCCATTGACAGGGTGGCTCCGAGACGCCCCCTGCCTCTGCTCGTCATCGCAGGGCCCCTTGGTTTACTGAGGGGCTGCGGTGTATGAAACAAGTAGGCAGGAGGCTAGAACGACGCTGGCATCGGACTCGCTCTGACTCCAACCAACTTCTCCATAGGGCCCATTTGCGGTCCTATGTTGAGGCTGTGAGGACAGCAAAGAAGGAATTCTTTGCTGCCCTCATAGCATCTGAAAAGTCATGCCCGGCGGAGCTGTTTCGGGTGGTGCGGGGGCTGGTCAGTCCAGCCTCCCTCCGCCTGGACAGGGACTTGTCCCAGGCCCGCTGCGAGGAGTTTGTCACCTACTTTGCAGACAAGATCGCTTGAATTCAGAGTGACTTTAGCACCGGGTTGGGGGCAGTAGGTGGAGAGCGCGAGGTCACGGAGGCCCCGTCTGGTCCAACTTTGTTGGGGAGTTTCGGGAAGTGATGCCGACCGATGCGGTGGATGTTCTGGGGTCTGTGAGAGCCACCAGTTGTGAAATTGATCCTTTCCCGTCCTGGTTGGTGAAAACCTGCAGGAAGACATTGGGAGCGGTGCTGGCAAGAGTGGTTAACACATCCTTGCAGCAGGGGAGGTTGTCACCCTGCCTCAAGGAGGCTGTGGTGCACCCCCTGCTGAAAAAAACATCATTGGATGTGTATGCACTCGCCAGCTACCGACCGGTCTCTAACCTTCCCTTTTTAGGGAAGGTTATTGAGCGGGTGGTGATGATCCAGCTCCAGGCACATCTGGATGGCATTGGTTTCCTGGACCCTTTTCAATCTGGGTTCCGTCCTGGCTATGGCACTGTGACGGTACTGATGGCCTTGGTCGACGATCTCCGCCGGGAGATGGACGCAGGATGTTCTACATTTCTTATCCTGCTAGATCTCTCAGCCACTTTCAATACTGTGGACCATGGACTGTTATTGAGATGGCTGCATGACCTGGGGAGTCTAGATGGGACTGTTCTTGGATGGTCCTGCTCATTCCTCTCAGGGAGAAGCCAACAGGTGGTGTTGGGAGCTGAAACATCTTGTCCCCACGCCTTGTCCTGTGGCATTCTGCAGGGTTCCATCCTGTCTCCTTTATTATTTAATGTATATATGCAGCCCTTGGGGGAGGTCGTGAGAGGGTTCAGGGTGCGATGTCACCAATATGCTGATGATACTCAGCTGTACCTCTCTTTTTCAGCTGACCCAGACCCTGCTGTCTCATTGCTATCCCAGTGGTTGGAGGCCGTGGCGGAGTGGATGCAGCAGAGCAGACTGAAGCTCAAGTCCAATAAGACGGAGGTGATGGTGGTGGGGAGGGCGAGGGAGGTGTTGGCCCCCCTGATTGTGGGGGGTTCGCCCTCCTATAGCTCAGCAGGTCCAGAGTTTGGGGGTGGTTTTGGATTCAGATCTCCACCTGGATCGGCAGGTGGAGGTGGTGGCGAAGGCCGCTTTCCATCAGTTGTATCTAGTGCGGAGGGTGCATCCATACATCTCCAGACCAGACCTGGACTCCCTCATCCATACCTTCGTTACCTCAAGGCTGGACTATTGTAATGCGCTCTACGTGGGGCTGCCCTTGTTTCTGGTTCGGAGGCTGCAGGTAGTGCAGAATGCGGCAGCCCGGTTCCTGACAGGGACGGGTTGTCGGGAGCATATAACACCTGTGCTCCAGACTCTGCACTGGTTGCCAATAGCATGCTGAGCTAGGTTCAAAGTATTGGTATGATCTATAAGGCCCTTCATGGTCTGGGCCCCTCGTACCGCAGGGATCGCCTCACCCTCCGCGTCCCAGAGCGGCTTCTTCGGTCTGCCGGGGGTGCCTTCTTGGAGGTCCCCCATGTTAAGTGGGGGACCACAATGGAGAGGGCATTCTCGGTGGCCACGCCGCGCCTTTGGAATTCTCTCCCGGAGGAAGCTCACCTGGCCCCAAGCCTTTTGACATTCTGGTGGGCTTGTAAAACCTGACTGTTCGCCCAGGCCTTTGGGGAGGAGGGGGGGTTAGAGTTTTAATGTTTCCCTACCTTTTATTTTATTTTATTCTCCCAACCAGTTGGTTTATATTATTGTGTTTTTAAGGGTTTTAAAAAATTGTTATTTATTATGAATGTTTTATTGAATTGAATTGAATTGTATGTCGCCCCGGGATGCCATAGGCATGGCGGGTGACTAACAAATGTTTAAAGTAAATAAATAAATAAGAATCAATTTGGTTCTTGCAAGAATCAAGAACTCTTAGCAACATCTCGAGAACATCTCACTAATGGTGCAAGAATCCCACAAGAATCTCACTTAAAAAGAGAAAACAACTGCCCATGTGCAAAATGGAAACTGGACTGTTCTGCGCAGGCACAGCCCTTTCCTGAAACAGCGCTGGCAGCGTTGCCGTCATTTTTGGAAAGGGCTGCACATACACAGAGCGGCCCAGTGGTCATTTTGTGCATGCGCACACAGTTCTTTTTCTTGGTTTTTCCCCTGGCATGGAGTTGGTGGCTGCAGAAAAGGAGAGAAGACAGACAGACAGACAGACAGACATGGAATATGAGATTCTGCATGGGACGCAGCATGCATGTGGCTCCAGTAAGTAAATTGAGAAAAAAAATCTCAATTGAGAAAGGATCGAGAACTGAAAATTTTCTCATTTCTCGCAGAAATTGAGCTGAGCTTGATTCTCGATGAGAATCAAGAAAAAGTGAGATTGAGTTTCAGCCCTTCTGATAATCATAAGCTTGCCATAGACATAAATCATAGCTTATTGTCATAAATTGTCAACCAATTCTTTTTTTTTTTAGGTAATTATGTTGGTGTTGGGGTTTGAGGTGACGGGGAAGGGAAAAGAAGGGAATCACTCACTCCCATCCGACTCAGACACACTGTCGTAGGAAAGTTCTCCCCCTCAGGGTCCTATAAAGGAAATTGAGGACACCTCTTAGCCAAAGAGCATCACAGAGAGATGGTGATATGCTGAGCGCTCAAGCAGTCACCCACCGCACGCTACCAGAGGTAAGAATGGGGAGTTGTGCAGGAGGATGTGGGAGGAAGGGGAAGGCGCAGGGGCTCAAGGGGTCACGAGGAGAGAGGACGAGTGAAAAGGCACACAAACAGGAAGACTTCTGGGATAAGGGTAAGGAGGACGCAAACACCCCGACCACACCCACACCCACTGCAACACGCTCGTGCCCCCGCTCCACCACTCTCACACCACAACCACACAGTCCAACTCACAGTACTACTAGGAATCAAAATAGGGGCCTGTCTCATGGTATTGCTCTGATCATCAGTGGTGAACTGTGCAGCCAGCAGCCTTTTAAGTGTTGCCCAGCTGCTGGCGCAGGTGCTCTGAGCGCCTGGGCGGGGCTGGCCTCAAGGCAGTGTCTCCCTGCACCTGGGTGTCACCGCCAGGTCTTGAACCTCTGGCCTTGGGGGCTTCTGGGAGGTACTTTCGGCAGCCTGCACTATTGGCAATGGGCTGCAGGGGGCAGCTCTCTTCCTGTTCATGGCACTCTCCCTTTTCTCTCCTGCCTTGCTTACCACCTGGTGGTGGGCGTGGCCACACCTGCCACGGTCTGATTGGCTCTGGGGAGTACTTAAGGACTGCTGAGGGCAGTGGCAGGTGTGGAGCTTCAAGTCACTTCCCCTTAGAGTTGTGCTTGGCCCACTCACCTTGTTCTTTCTCTAGATGCACCCTGTTTGCCCTTTGTCTTTGTTGGGTGTAGTGAGTTCTGTGTACAGTTTCCCTCTCACACCCTGCCTTGTCTTCATGTTAGTCAGTCTGTCTGCCTGCCTGTTGTTCCCTCAATGTCCTTCTGTAAGTAATCCCTATTGTTTGCTGTATTCGTCTCCCTGTTCCTTCCTAGTTTCTGTGTAGTCTGGTGTCTCTGCGTCTAGTTGTCTCTGCATTCTAGTTCTCTTTATTCTTGTCCCTTGCTCTCAGGGTTTCCTTCACTCCCCTCCTTGCTCCCAGTGCTCCCTCGCCTTGGCCCCCTCCTGGCTCCCAGGGTTCCCTGTGCTTCCAGTGTACTCCCTTGCTTCAGGTTTCCCTCACTCCTCCCCTTGCTTCAGGTTTCCCTCGCTCCCTAATTTCGGTTTCTCAATCCCTAGTCTTGGCCCCTTGTCCCCTAGTCTTGGTTTCTCGCTCCCTAGTTTTGGCCCCTTGCCCCCCTTGCTCCCTAATCTCGGTTTCTCACTTCCTAGTCTTGGCCCCTTGCCCCCTCGCTCCCTAGTCTTGGTTTCTCGCTCCCTTTCCCCTGGTTCCTTGTTCCTTACCCCTGATCCCTCTCTCCCCTGCCTCTAGTTCCTTGATCCCTCGCTTCTGGATTCCCTGTCCCTTGACCTCAATGATGAGCCGTACGCGTTCTTAGACCAGCAGTGCTGGGATCCATGCTGAACACCCTATCTCCTTGATATTGGGAGAGCGGCTGAGAGGTTTCGCCGTGTGTACTAAGGGACATCCCAGATTTCCTACACCCCTTCCCCCCTCCGTTCTACCTGCCGCTCCTTCCCTTTCCCTGACTCTGCCCCTGGAGTCATCTGATTCCACTTCCGACTGCCTCTTTTCTCCTCCCCTTTCCCTGGCTCCACCCCTGGAGCCTGACACTGGGAGCTTTGGCGCATGCATGCAGCACCATTTGCTGGTTCTGTGGAGGGTGTGACTTCATCTGTTGGGCTCCGCCCCCCGCTCTCCAGGCATGGGGGCGGGGCTGGCTCAGCCGCAGCCTGGTCCCCCTCCTCCCTTGGCCTAGGGTCAGTTCCGGCTGGCCGTTTCTCTGCGACAGCGCTGAGTGCGGCGCTGGGGATGTCCCCCGCCCGCTTGCCCCAGGAAGCCCCTCCCGTGCCACCTTACCCCTCTCCCTAGCCAGTACCTAACAGTTGGTTTTACCTGATCAAAAAGTGATGAAGTACCAAAGTACTACAGAACTCCAACACTCTTTATATAAAATAAAGAGCTGTTTTTAAAGATGCTGCTAAAGTGTTCCTTTATTTTTAAATTACGTTTTTAATTTTGGAAACACTTTTTCATTTTTTAATGTATTTATTTTTAAATGTTTACATTAGCTTTTAAACAGTATCATGTTTCCATGGTTTCTATTTCAATCTGCAATCAATACATTAATCCACAATTCTGGCTTACATCCCTCCAGTTTCTACAGAGGGTAAAACTAATTAGCTGAGGGAAAGAAAGGGATGGGAAGTAAGGATTTTACTACACAGAGGGTATTTTCAAATGTGACACCACTGCTGGTGGTCACATTTACCCCAGTGTGGCCTCCGGTGGTGGTGTCACATCTGCTTGCGCCCGCCAGATGTTAACCACGGGCAGGAATAGAGTACACCCCAAACCATGGTAGGGCTAACCTGGGATGTGCACTGCACTCCCTGCCAGCGCACATCCCGGAGTTAGCGCTGCCATGGTCCAGGGAAGCCTACCCTGGACTGTGTTAGAGTGGGTCATCGCATCTGATAACCTGCTCTACCTAACTCTGAATAGTGGCCGGAGCTTTTCCAGGCAGGCACAGCAGCCTAATCGACTGCCGCACCCGTCCGTTAGGGAGGAGGCAGGGCTGCGCTGAGCAGCACAGGGGCAGGGTTGTGAGGACCCATGTCTGCACATCCCCTGCCCTCTCCCCAGCTGCTGGCACATTTGTTCGGTGGCTAGGCTGACTCCTGCCTGTGGTGAGGGCTCTCCCCCCACCCCCAGGCAGGATCTAAGCATGGCGAATCGAGGAGCTGTCACATATAAAAAATACCCACAGTATGAAGCTTTTCTACTTCTCCTGGGGTGAGGTAGTAGAAGGGATAGAAGGAAATATTTGTGGTGAGGAAAAGACTCACTACCCCTTTGAGTAATCCCTATCCTACAACAACAATTGAGGAAATAAGGAGGGTTCTAGCGTGGGGTGACCTCTGGGAATTGATGATAAGCAACTACTGGTTTGTTTTTTGATAAGCAACTACTGGTTCTGAGACCACAACTGTGAAGCTACTTGCTGCTTCAGAGGGAATTACTCTGGGGCAAATGGCTTCAGAACTGCACGAGTGAGAAGAACTCTGGGGAGTTTTGGTTAAGAACAAGACTTAAAGGGCGTCTTTAGACATAACAAAGATCAGGTGTCAGAACTCCTAAGCATGTGTTTGGCCATTGTGTGTAACCACCATAACAATCCCAACATCAATTTGGCCACCTGTTGAACACACAATGTGAACACCATTGCATCATAAGGACAATTTGCGTCTTCTGACTGAACACATGACCAACTTTGTGTCTAATGATATCATGTGGCGTGTTAACAGGTACAACATGGGGAATGAGGTGGGAGGGCTTATGTGCTGAGATCAGGTGGTGAGCAAAATATCAATTTGCCGTAAGATGAACTGTGTGTCTAAGCAGCGCCACATGGTAAACACAGGACCAAACTGGTGTTCGTATCAAGGTCAAAACACACATTGAGACACCCACTGACGTTATGTCTAAAGACACCCTTAACTGGGGGTGGGGGTGGGTACTTACCAGCACTCAGTCTCAGCAATTAAATTCAAGAGGGGGGGGGGCATGGGAAATATACTTAGCAGGAGCATGCATCCTAAAATGTGGAAGACTAGAAAAGGGCCAATATTGGCCATTTCAGAGTTGGAATTGAGGTTGCTCACCCACATGCTGATTTTCAAAGCAGCAATAACATAAGTTTCTGCTGGGCTGCATGCCCACATTATTTTATTTTTGGTTTTTTCCCCTTGTAAAGTCACATGACCTTAGAGGATTGATGCACATGTTGTAGTTTTCACGTAACATACATTCACGTTTAATTCACCCCCTGCACATTCTAATCTCCCATAATACAGAACTCACCCCATGCACACGTTCAAATCTCATGTAATACAGAACTCGTGGAAGTGTCAGAGCTGGATTTCTCTGCCCTGACATCGGTGATGAAACTCATGTTAACTACCCTACCAAATGAGTAAAGGTGCATGCACAAATTATAAAATATCACATAAGATACAAAGTAACATGAAATTGTGTAACCTGGGAAACAGCCTGAAAGCTAGGAAAACCTAGATGGTTTATTTTACTTTTATGAATTATTTTCCTGTCCCATCCCCTGCACTGGTCACCATATAGATTAAATCAGAATTCCTAATTTATATTCAATTCTTAGAGAAGCAGGTTAGTCCAGTGGTTAGGTTGCTAAGTGGAGAATTCATTTCCCTGTTCTGACAAGCTACAGGGCAGGTTTGGGTCCCAGCAATTAATTTTTTACAATTTAAGTCAGGGGTGGGGAATCTCAGGTCCAGGGGTCAAATGCACACCACAGCAAGTTTTTATGTTCCTGACTTTGGCTCCTGGCTCCAGTTCCTACCTCCAATCACTGAAAAACTGAGCTCACCTTAATGAAGCAGCGATGAAGGCATGTACAGAAGGACAGGGGACAGATCCAGTACACAAATCCATGATCTGGACTGTCCTTTTTTTTAGTTCACTCCTTTAGCATCCTCACCCCCAACTTGTCTGTGGCCCTTGGAGCTTGTATTAAATTTTCAAAGTAGCCCCGAAGAGAGATTTAAGCCTTGGTTAGACGTGACTGTGTGGGAGAGACTTCTTCTTGGACAAGGGTGGGGAACCTCAGGCCAAATGCAGAGCACGGCTATTTGTATGTGGTCCCTTCTGAATCTGAGTTCTTGGATCTGACCCTTGGATCCTGGTTCCTAACCACACACACCCTTTTTTTTTTTTTTTTAACAGACTGAGCGCAGGGTAAGGAAGTCGACAGGAGGGCAAGCACAGAAGGAGATGGGGCAGCTCCATGGCACACATCAGTGATCTGAACCCTCCCCTTCTCAGCCAGCCCCTTTGGAGGATAGCGCTGAGGAATGAGGAGGGGAACTCTTGTTGGGAGGGCTAAGCAAGCTCTTGAGTTCGGGGAGCAGATTTTCTCTGCGGCTTCCACGCTGCTTTCGAGCGGGGTGGAGGGGGGGGGAAGTAGCCAGGCGGAGAGGCTATAGGCTCCTCTCGGAGAGAGAGGCGGTGCCTCTCGGCAGCGGGAGGAGGAAGTTTAGCTCTGGGACCGGCTTTTGCTTGTAGGACTCAGTTGGGGGCAGGCTCCCGCTGGGATGTGGTTGTGCGTGTGCGCTTGGTCTAGTGGCTGCAGGTAAGGGCTCCCCGCTGCGGATTGGGAAACCCTCTTAACAGCGCGGACCGGGAGCTGCTTGGCTTCTGGGGGCTCCCACGCGGGGGGTGGGGAGGTTGGTTCCTCCCCGCAGCTCTCTCTCTCTCTCTCTGGCTCCGCTTTACTCCAACCAGACCTTTTTGTTTTAAAATCTCAATTTCTCTCTCTCTCTCCTATGAATTAGGCCCTCCCCGGAAAATCCAGTTCAGAACTCAATCGTGGGTTGTCTGAAGTGCCTTATTTAATGAAACAAAACGAAGGAGGAGGGAGCTCAGGGAGGTAACCCTAAACTGAGAGAACAGTGAAGCAACTTTCCACTGAGTCATCTCCTTGGAGAGAGAAGAGGTGAGGCAGTATGCACACCCCCATGTATTCTTAAATCATATATTCTGAATCTGTTGCAAAGGCGCTTTCTTTCCTGTTTAGTTGCGTTTTTCCCCAGCGGGTATCAATGAAACTAGAACAGTTTCTGTGCAGAGAAAGAGCAGCCGGACCCTCGGGTTTCCCTAAAGGGAAACTCGATGCCTGACCGTTTCTGTGACATCAAGCAGTATTTTCCTGCCACTGTGACTTTCTGGGGGCTTTATTTGGTGTTTCAGAGTTGAGATTTTCACTGTTTAGCTTCTTGGTCTTCAGGAGTGTTTCTGTTGCTAAAGTCTATGGGTGGTCTGCTTGAATAAAGGGAACATTTTGCACTCTTCACTGTAACCTTCTCTACCTGTGAATATTTGTCCATAAGAGCTTTTTCCATTTAAAAAAAAAATACTTTACGGCTATGTTCCTTTAGTGTGGAAATCCAAGTCATGTGGTGTCCTGCTTGTGGTCCAAATATAACAATATATTCATCTAATAGCGGCCTATCTCTTGTACTAGAGATAAAGTGTGAAGTTGTCATTTAGTCATACTGAGATTTGTACTTAGTGGAGAATCAAGCTGAGTGTGAAGAACCAGCATTATTTGAGGACAGGCTGCAAATGGCTGTCCTGCAACCAGTGGGCAATGAGTGGCTTCAAGTCTTAATAGCAGGCAGCTCAGTATGCATCTGGCATCTTGCCCCCTTTTCAAGGCTGTTCTGAAAAGTATATCTTTTTAGTGAGAGGTGAAGGAGTGGGTTAATGACTCTTAAAGAGTAGTGTGAATTACTTAGCAGCTTTGCAACTTCTCTTTTAAATAGGGCTGTAGATAAGGTATTTGGTCTGGGCTGTGATCCATAAACTGCATATTTTAGAGTAAACCTGTTGAAGCACTGAAGACTACCATGGAGTAAATGATTTGTGGATCGTGATGTTCAAGTTCAGTACAAATAGAACAGCAGGCAGTCTGGAGGTAGAAACCATTTTTCTGCACTTGGTGACTGTTATTAGATTATTATTTTCCACGGGAATATCTCGTTTTTCTCTCTCAATAGAAAAAAGTGTTTCTAAGTAGTAGTAATAAGAATTACTTAGTGGTGATGGTGGTACAGAGTTCTTTAGTTTGAAGGTAAAAATCATATATATATGAATGATATATAACATTACCTGACTTTTTTAAAAAAATTATTAACTTATTTTCCCCCTTCTAAACTTTGTGGATGTTTCTGTTCCTTGGATGATGCCACAAAACATCCCCAATTCTTACGTCAGTCTCTTGTGTAAGGTTTTGGGTTTCGTTCCTCAAGATAATGTTTTTGCATTTTACGGAATCTGAATCCTCATTGAAAGACCGCATTTGCCAATTTGTTTCCTTGGAGCAATTGCATCCAGCCACTCTGAGCCTCGGGGATGATGAGACAAGATCCCTGAATAAAGATCAGAGATGGAACGTTTCAAACAACTTTCATGCTCTTAGTAATAAAAATGTGTGCATGACGTAAACCAATTGTAGTATGTAAATTACTCAGAGTTGAAGATGACTATTTTGAGGAGGAGCCAGGAACCTTTTTCTTTCTGCAGACCACTGAAAATTAGTCCAAGCACCGCATACCAGATAAGAGAGATGTTTAGGGGAGTGGGAGGAAGGTGAGGCTCCAGATCGTGGATCTATGCCATGGATCCATCCCTTGTCCTTGAGTGCATACCCTCAACTCCATTCCATTCCCTGGAGTTCAGTCTTTTCAATACTTGAAGGTATGGATTGAATCTTCCATGGGCCAGATACAGGAATTGGAAAGGGATCAAATAAAAATCAGCCACTGGCTGGATTCGGCCCACAAGCCAGGAGTTCCCTCACCACTGTCCCACAGCTGCTACTTTTGAATATAGCTACTAGGTGTGTAAAATGTCTTTCTTAAATGACTTCTTTACTGTTTAATAAAAGTCTCCAAAACAGAGATGTCCAAAGTCCAGGTTAGATCTGACTTGCTAGAAATGCTCATCATATCTGACTGTAAAATCTTAGTTTCGTATTGATGTAGTAAGATACTGCATGACACGTCTAGAGTGCTGCATAGTGAGAAATGCTTTTGTGTAGTTGTCAACATGGTAACAGCAAGCATTGGTAAACAAAACCTTTCAAACACCCTAGTCTTGAAAATTGACAGTTAACTCTTGTGTGTTTGTGGAAGAACAAGAGGAGCTAATGCTAATCATAACTTTATTTGAATAGTGTGGTCACAGAAGTATTTTGAAATGCAGGTTAATGCAAAATATGAAATATCTGTCTTGGGTCAAAACAGTATTTCCCTGTTATGCAAATGCAGCTTATCCTTTGCAGCTGCAATGTTTTAACACTTGAACTGTGTCTTTCACTGATGCCTCAGGAGTGGCCAATGTTTCTAGAGATCAGATACCATTGTGAACAGCACAGCATAAGAATCCAGGCAGGACTCTGCTCTTAAATTAACACTGACATTTATTGTTTCCATCTAACTGCTTATAACTGCAGGATGCCAAAGGTTAGATTTGTATATGAAAGAGGCAACTGTTAGCCTTTCTCTAGTTACAGAGAGAAATGTCTACTGCAGGCTTATCCTTGTGGGGAAAATACTCACAGAGGCTTTACCACTCCTTTGACTCTATAGATAATAACAGTTGGAGAATGCTAGTGTTGGTGCTAGCGTTAAGCCCACAGTTCTTAAACGTTGCCCAGAGGAGGTCTAAAAAGCAGTTCTTGGAAGAAAAGGCACCAGGTGGCACCATCAGGAAAGAACAATAGTGGGCAATTTTTATAAGGAAAAATCCTCTCTATAGCCAAGATCTATAGCCAACTGTGTATACAATAGCTCTTACCTGCCAAATGGTCTTTTGGCTTCTAAAAAAATCGTTTTCTATGTGATTATAATTCTGTCCACATGACTTCTTGTGTTTTAACATTCCACTAGTGAAGCTCCACCCGTGGGAGATGGGGTGTAGCTAGGCATAGCCAGATATGCACATTTTAGAGGACACTTATGAGAAATGCAGGTTGCAGGGCTGCATTGGCTCCAGTGCAGCCCTGCAACTTGTATTTCTCATAAGTGTCCTCTAAAATGTGCATATCTGGTCACCCTAGTGTAGCTAATGCTGCATTTTGAATCTTTAGTTTTGACTTCAAGAGAGAGTGTGTGGTTGCCTCGTTGGTCCCAAATGACAGAGAGGGAAGCAAAGTAGCTTGAATGATATCTTTTATTGGATCGACTGCTGTTGGTGGAAAGCTTTCAGGCCACACAGGCCTGGGCCCCTCCTCAGGCATGTAACATTGCCAGTCAAAAATATTTGAGTAATTATTTTTACTGGCTACACTACATGCCTGAGAAAGGGCCCTGTATGGCCCGAAAGCTTGCTTATTTCCACTAAAAGCAGTTGGTCAAATAAAAGATTTTATTATTATAAGTTTTTATATAGCGCAGCAATATACCTAGTGCTTTATTTTGTTTCCCTTCCTGATTTTAACAGCAGCTATACTTTGAGGACTGATGGAGGAATATTGCATAATCAGGCCATTGCAAATTTACAATATCTGGCTTTGGAGAATGCTAGTCCATTTGGACTCTTTGAATGGATGATTTTTCTAAAGGCAGCAGTTTGCAAGTGGGACACACACTTTTCTTGAACAAGAGAAATTCTATTGCAAATATTAGAACCTCTGGAAAGAGAGCCTATGAATGTTTGGTACAGTGCTGTAGGCAAATTGTTACAAAAGCATGCTCCGATGGCTGCCAGCACTCTGGCCACCAACATTGTGCTCTGTTAAGATGGTTAGTGCTTAATTAGCTCCTACACTAGGTCCTGTAAAAATGAAAGGTGATTCTGAGGAGGACTGGGGACAGAAGCAGAGTACACTGGGTAAGCCTTGGGGTGGGGGGAGGTATTGTGTATACATTGTACAAGTCTGTACCACTGTAAGTAGTAGTATTTGTATAGGACTAGAAATGCGCCTGGGGTTGAACAGTTGTAGTAGAGACAGGTCACTAATCGCAAGGGGTCACAAGAGGCTTGCAGTCAAGGGGAGACAAATGGGAGGGGAATATAGGGAGAGATGGGGATACATACATTTCCATCTTACAGATGGGGAGCAGAGACTGAGCAACAGTGACTTGCACAAGTTTATGTGGTGAGTTCCTGTTAAGGAACAATTTGAACTTTGGTCTGCCAGATCCCAGTCCAGCACCTTCTCTTCTAGGCTACACTGGCTTTCAAATAGACACACCTGGTGATGGCAACATGATGGTAATTGGAATCCATGGACAGAGGAAGGAGCAGAGTGAAGGGTTGACTCTTGAAGCACTTACAGCAGAATAAAAGCCTACATTAAATGCCATGTGCCACTAAAGAGAGACTAAGTTCAGAGGCCAAAATTAGACTATGTAAGGGTATATACTGAAAACTTCACTGTTTAATCAGGGCAGTTCATTTCTGAACATTTTAAATGTCAACTACAGTTTACGAATCAAATCTGTGACCGCTACCCCAAGAAAAAGTGTTTTCAAACAAGACGATAGCCCGCATTAGCACTCACCAGGTGGGTGTTCGCCTGCCCAACTATTAGGTGTTTGCCAGATGTTAGCCCACCCCACCCCCACAGTCCCCCACTCACTCGCACGCATTCTCTCCACTCATGGTGTTGTCCAAGGACATTGCGGGCCCATTGTATGGGCCAATGTGTGTTAATGCATGCCCATGCATCCACCTCACATCTCTTAGATTTGCCAGCACCATAGAGTCGTGGCTAGCGCAGCCTGAAATTAAGCAGCTGCGGCGCACTGTTCTGAGTGCCAAATCAGGGGCTCCTGCCTGTTCTGTTGGATTGCAGAGTGCAGCTCTGCCTGGAGGACGCTTACGAGTGGTCAGACTACATGTGTTAATCACATGGAGGGGTTGCGCCTAGTACTGAGGAGTGACACTGCATGTGCAAGTGAGAATGGACAATGTCTTTCACTAATTGAAAGAGAATTTGGTGTTCACTTGAGTCTAGAACTACATTCAGCACACAACTTGCATGTGTATAAGCTAGTGCTGAAATGAGTATTCACATAAACAGGAATTCCCATCAAAATCACGGTATCTGATACAGACTTGGTCAAATCAAGAAATGTCCTGTATTTGTCAAGTTCCTGATTAATTTCCCAATTTGACGATAATATCTACTGGTGTCCTGACTTACTGTTTGCCATTTGCCTGTCAGTTTTCCTTCCCAAATCTTGAGAGTAATATTGATAGAATCATACTTTTTTGGTGAAAACCATAAATAAAACTTAGTTACTTACTATATAATCATACCCTTTTTCTGTCTGGATTCCATTCTGCATTTTCTTCATTCTCTGTCGAGCTGGGCTGGGTTTTATTGTTCAACCTAAATTTCTTTGGCTAATGTACTTTCCTGCCATTCTTGAGTTGGCTTACATGGAAACCCAGAAGTAAAATAGAAACTTGGTAATGCAGTAAATCAGTAACTGGGAAAGACAGTAATAGTCTTAACAGGAACTGTGAAAGACAGGAGGTAGTTTGCAACTGTATTTCAGGAAGTCGGGAATTTATTCAAATTTATATGCTGCCCTTCCCAATGAGTACTCATATCAGTAATTGGGAAACTGTCAGGAATACAATCATGTTTCCCAAAATTGGAGAACAACTTGAGAGTAGCAATCTGGTACCCTAGACAGTAAACTGGCAGCAATGCATGAGCAGGGAAGGCATGCACATTAAATAAATGAGGATTGAACTTGAAATCCATAACCTAATGGGGAATAGTCTAATTCTGATAATGGCTAATACTTGTATACCTCTACTAGTGACGGAAGACAACCTCATTAAATAATTTCGGGAAGGGAGGGCCTGAGTACTGACAAGTTAATTTAGGATTGGAATACAAATGGACTAACAGGTAGACAACCTCATTGAATAATTTCGGGAAGGGAGGGCCTGAGTACTGACAAGTTAATTTAGGATTGGAATACAAATGGACTAACCGGTAGCACTGACAGAATTAGATTTTAGGGGGATTAGAAGACTGGGATATTGCAGGGAAAAACATGAAGATATATTTGAGGGGCCTTGGCAGGATGCACCCAGAGGAGAGCTCAGGACTAGAAGAACAGGGGGTCTTGTGGGTCTGGATTATGGAGCATTAGCTAAGCAGGGTGATGGTGTAACCCCAAGTCTTTTTTAATTTGGGATTTGGGGATCGTTTATATTCCAACACTTTCTAGACTCCTTTTTGCTCCTTGTACAGGTACACAAATACATAGACACTGTTCTATACAATAGCTCCTTATTAAGAAGGGCTACTGTCTTTAAAAATCACAAGTAGCAAAACACTTACAGTCTCTCACCACGTCCTGAGAATAATAACCAACACAGATCAGCTGGCCAGGCTTCTTTGGTCTGCTGGGGTCCCACTTCCTGCTTGCTTCTCTTTCTGCACAGGGAAGACTTGGTCTTTTTGCGATGGTGTGTGTGAGATTCTATTTTTTTCTTATTTTGCACACTAATTATATCCTTTATTGTTAGTATAGCCCCATCCCTCCTATAGGACTTATTACTGTTAATATTACCAATCAAAATAAAGGTTGGTCTTCAAAAATCCCCTTTTCTATGACTTTCCCTTTTCACATAATTTCCCCTTTCTGCATGATCAACAAGTCTGTGTTGGTTTCACATTCTTCCTGTGACTTCAGCCTGTCCCATATTTTTGTATTTGCAGTTAAGTGCATATCTACTTTCATTGTTAAATTCCTTAATTTAAGCATATTTTTATATCTGCGGTGTCTGCTAGGTAGTTCCAGGATTAGTTTCCAATTGCTGAGCTTCAAAAATATGGATAGGATTCTGTGCCACCCCCACAGTCCCCCACTCACTCGCACGCATTCTCTTCACTCATGGTGTTGTCCAAGGACATTGCGGGCCCATTGTATGGGCCAATGTGTGTGAATGCATGCCCATGCATCCACCTCACATCTCTTAGGTTTGCCAGCACCACAGAGTCGTGGCTAGCGCAGCCTGAAATTAAGCAACTGTGGCGCGCTGTTCTCCCGTTTTTCTGCTCCAGCAGCTTCTTCCTCGTTGCCTGGCTGCTGCCTGTCAATTTCATCCTGAGCTTGGCTGGGCAGCAGCAGCAATCCAGGCTGGAGAGAGCAGCCAGGAGCTGGCTGGGAGTGGTTCAGCTGGAGCTGGAACGAACTGGGTGGCAGGGAATGCAAGCCGAGCAACAGGTGGCAGCAGCCGGGCAGTGAGGAAGAAGCTTCCAGAGCAGCAGACAGGAGAGAAGAGCGCTGTCGCTGCTTCTGATAGAAAGGGTGGGGGAGTCACGGGCCGAGAAAGCTTCTTCCCTGGCTGCTATACCCCTTTCCTGTGACCGCTTGTCCCCTGCCCCCTGGTTGGTTCCAGCTTCAGCTGGGGTTGCTGCCGTAGCCCAGTCCCTTCTTGCAGCCAGGTTGTTAATTTCATCCAGGGCTTGGCTTGCATTCCCTCTTTCAGCTGCCTAAGAATGGGAGTGCTGCTTCAGGTGGAAAGGGGGAGTCTCTTGCTGTGAGCCCCCCCTTTCCATCAGAGCCAGGGTTGGGGAATGAGAAAGCACTGAGTGGTACTACCTGTGGCGGCTACTGCCAGCATGTGAATGCGGACAGGGGGCTGCCCGTTAGCTGTACACACAAAAATATCTTAGTGAGGGCCGCACGAACCTAACATGGACTCCAGTGGGCTAATTGTCTCATGTGAGAACACCAAAGGGCTTCAACCCACCTTCTTACCTGTTGATTCTAGAGCCCTTAAACAGCTTTGTAACTTTCCTCTGGTAGCATTCTTGCTAAGCAAGTTTCTTTTTTAAATTAGTCATAATCACTTCTTAAAATAAAACCTTGCTTTGCATTGCTATTGATATAACACAAATTGGGGCGAGTGTGAAGAGGGCTTTATAATAATTAATAAGCTGCATATGGAGGTTTGTATTTCACTCTTTCTTGCAAACAGAGAAAGAAGCTGAGCCTGTAGAATCCTACACACATCACATCACATTATGAGGTTGGGGTCTATGAATGCAATCCTCACTTGTCCAGGTGTATAGTGGGGTACAAGCATGTAATTGCACACCGAAGTGTCAAGCTAAGCTTAAGTGAGTGCCAAATCCTTCACTGTGCAACATGCTCACCATGGTCAGGGGCTCCTGCCTGTTCTGTTGGATTGCAGAGTGCAGCTCTGCCTGGAGGACGCTTACGAGTGGTCAGACNGGGTGGGGGTGGGGTAGAAAAATCGTCAAATAAATAAATAAATAACTCATAGACCTCTTCCTGATTTGCTTATTTAGGGTTGCATATATGAGAACTGGGTTAGGTATCATGCCATATGAGAGAGACTGTATTGTCATGAGCACGTATGTTGTGCTATCTTGTAAGTTTGCTTAACCCGACGTTCAAGAGAACCAGAGACAATGGCAATAGTCCGCAATGTTGTGGTCAAGGACCAATCAAAGAAGGACTCCAAAAAGGAGAAGTCCAGTTTGCTCAATTCATTTAGCTACTGCTGTTATTTCTTTGGCATTATGTTCTATGACTATGCTGACAGCTGTAGCATTAGCAGCTGTGTCCAGCAGGGTTTGACATAACTGCAGGTGTGTTAACAGTTGCTTGATCAAGTCCATATTCATTCCCAATTTAACAGGTTGTATGTCAGTCAAGAGGTGTGGATGTGAGACCAAGTTTTACACTGTCCACACAGGGACCTTATAATAAAATCACCACAGTAACTTCTATTATGTAACTTTGGACATACAAACATAATTTGTTTACTGTTACATAGGGGCATGAAGTTTTAGTACAAATACAAAATTAATCAATGCTTGAGATTTTTTTTCTTCTTTTAAATGGTAATTTGAATCTGAAAAGATTTACAGTTATAATGTGTTTCAGTTGTGTCGCATGTGTCTGATCGTTTAACCCTGTAATTACAGTCATGTCTATATTTCCCTCTGGGACCCATGCAAAGACTCTTAACATGTTTGGAACACCTTCCGCCCCTTTCTTATGCTTCTTTAAAATAACCAGCATCTATGCTGATGTTATAGTCCTTTGAACTAAATAACTGGGTGGAAAAACACCTTTGGTTGGCAGCTGAGGTGAGGTCCGTTGGTAGTGCGAGGGCACGGTGACGAGACCTGTGCAAAACAGACTACCAATTATAGCAGCATAGAGAATCAAATCAAATACAAGTTGCGTTATTTAGTGTCATCACATGACAAAACAACAAAACACAAGAGGACAGACAGCCATGGCATAAACACAAATGTATAAAAAAAATTAAATTTTAGCTCCAGCTATAACATGTAGAAATAAAAATAAAAAGGAAAGAGAAAATTCAGTTTCTCTGGAGGGCATCTTCCCTTCTTTAGTACTTTGCTCACACTAGTTATTTTGCCTGTGGAAGGGCCCACATCCGTAGACAAAACCCATGGAATGTGAGGTTTCTTGTTCCTTTGCTAAAAAAATAATAAAAAAAAAATATTCAATGCAGTCATTTTAAAACTTTCAATTTCCTTTTACCATTTCTCCTAACAATTGAAAAATATCGAAATACTTTTACATTAATTGAGGTATTTTTGTTTTTATTCTTCTCTTTACCAAGAGCAGAACATTCTGGAATTCCCACTTTTTTTCATTGCATTTCATCGTCTTGCTCCTGAAAGAGATGAGAGAGAATTGGCCAAGTTAATTAGCCTGTAAGAAAATGAATGGAACTAGGGCTGAAGCGGCAGCAGCTTTTACCACGCCACGATGCCATTCTGCCATTTCGGAATTGCCCGTGCCACACCGCGGCTTTCGGCCGACATTCTGCTAATTCCGCCAGCATTCTGCAAATTTGGAAACTATCAGAAAAATTGCGGAATTGTCGGAAACTGTTGGAAAACCGCTGTTCCGCTATTTTGTGGTGCTGGCAGAATGGCAGAAGTAGCGAAAATGGCATGTTTCCGCTATTTGTTAAGCCTGTGGAAGTAGCGGAATTAAATTAGTGAAACTGCGGAAGTAGTGGAATGAAAGGCTCTCCTACGCCATACCGCTAATTGCAGAAACCCTGTTTCCGGCAGAAATAGCTACTACTGTGACTTTCCACTACAGCCCTAAATGGTACCATGGGAGTAGAAACGTTCTTTGTTGCTTTAAAATATAGCTTTTAGCAAAAGTTTCTGAACTCTTATTCTTTGCCTTCAGGTTCCTGTTTCTTTAGTTTCTAGGTAGACTTTGCCTCTCTGTATTTCCTCTTTTTGTTTAATCACTTACTTTTTAGTTATAATTCCTGGACCTAAATATTTTTTGTTGTTGAAATCTTTAAACAAGATTTCTGAAGGGACTGTAACATTGTTGGGGCCATTTTTAAAATTATTATTAGCCCATTCTTACTCTCTTACTCATTTTAACAATTCACTTGCAAGCTCCATTAAATTCTGACTACACTGCAGCAACTTATGCAGAGTGGCAATTTCTTTTCCTTTCTACCAGTTATTCTTTCGATTTCTTTGCTGACCCTGAATGAACCCTTTCACCTCACATCCCTCCTTTTAACCCTTCGCTACCCATCTTCTAAATTGCTTTTACTTTTCTATTTTCAACACTGTGGAGTCTCGCTGCCTTCTACAGATGTTCTAGGTTTTGGTTGTGTGCTATCTTGTGCCAAAACCTGGCTTTTATATTGTAGTGGTTACGGTGCGGTGACCCCTGCTTCAAAGTTATTTAACAGAGCCAACCTGTTAAATAGCTTTGTCCTTCCCTTCTAGGGCTGCATAATTACTTAAAATTGTCAACCTCTCAAGATTTTATTTTTTTACTGGGAGGTAGATGTTTCTATCTCAATTTCTATTTCTAGTTTCTTAAGAAAACTTAACTGACTTTTCTTTTTTTCTGCAAAAGCAGGGTAAATTCTTGTTGACAAAAGGGTACACTCTTAAAATGCACTTTATTTTATTTTATTTTATTTTTATTGTCCTTTTCCATTCCTGTGTTTTTACTAGGCCAAATTTTTCATTCATCCCCCCGCTGCTCTGTTACTCCTGACAAACTTTCACTCGCATCTCCCCACCACCAAACTTCAGGTGTAGTATGCTCAGGCAGGGCAGTGCAGTTTTTAGTGGGAATGACCTCTACCCATTTAAAAAAAGGATAAACTATCACCAAGCAATATTTACTACCATAGGCAGTAGTGGGAAGATGGCCAGTGAAATCAATTTGGAGTCATTCCCAGAGGCCATAAATGTGCTGGTGGGTGAGAGGGCCTTTAACTATTTTTGTGTCCGCATTAACTGAGGCACAGACTAAAAAGTTGTCTATCCATTGCTTAACATCTCTCTTTATTCCTTCCCACCAAGCAAAGGAAGTGAATCTATCAAATACTGCCCCTGATGAACTCCTTACAAATGTAGTTCACAGGGATTTAGGAACTACCCATACTTGAGAGCCACTGTTTTTCTCGGCCCAAATGACATTATTTATTTGAAAACTTTTAATTTACTACAGCTACTATGCCTTTGAGTTAATGGGGCCTACACTTGACTATCTCCGTTTGGATGGGATGTCAAATCAGTTGCATGAGAGTCAAGAGCGGGGGCTCGTAAAGCTGCTTTGGCTTGGGCATGGGTGTTGACTGCTATGGGGGGTGGTGGTGTCTGGCAGCCTTCTTGGCTAAAGCATTAACCCCATTGTTCCAGTAGGATTTTTGATGGGATGTTACATGAGTCACCCAAGTATGGGCTTACCGGGCCAATGTTACTGAGTGCAGATGCTTCCAGACTACTACGTAAGAAACAGGACTATTGGGGTATTCAAAGGTTTCTGGGCCAGTACTGCAGCAGCAGCTGAAACTTGATCAAAGTGCTGGAAATCCAGTACATGGCCTCCCCTGGACATAGTAGCTAGAGCCATCTCAAAACCAAATAGAAATTGTTTTTGGGCCTCAGTCAGGGCATGGCCTCCTACTGCAGGCCACTTACTTTGTTTGTACTCTGGCAGGGGACACTCATATTGCTGTCCTAGAACTATAAGGCCATATGGGGCTGATGGGAGGGAATTCTGTAATCAAAACGACAGCCCCGATTGGTCAATGTCAGTGTCTGCTGGGCAATGCGGGGGCTGGGAAACATGGCCATCCTTAAGTTTTCCAGACAGGATATATTTTAGAGGTGAGTGTTGGGACTGAACAACCACAAGGTCTCCTTCATAATATAGACGCACCCCCCCCCCCCCTTTTTGCATAGATTGAATGTTTGCTTTTGAGAGGACAATGGTTTAGAGGCATATGCTATTTAGTTTACCCCATCCTGCTTTTAGATTAAAGTAGCTCCCATGGCCTCAGCTAAAGTAGCCAACTGGATAGTGTAGGGGCATGCCAGATTTAGGAGAGGCAAGGGGCTGAGGCTAAATCCTGCTTAAGGCATTGTAAAGCCTCCTGGTGCTCGGGACCCCATTTTCACTGACCGTCTTTCTTTAAGAGGGCCCATAAGGGCTGAAATCCTCAGTGAATTCTCAAGAGAAGTTAAAGGCACCAAGGAGTTGCCGTAGCACGTGTGCATCTTGAGGGGCAGGGATATTTCCCATTACTTCCACACACTGTTAGCCAGTGGTCACTAATCTTTTTCAAGGATCCTGCTGGCTATATTAATCTGTTGACCAAGTTTTTGTTACTAATTGGCTTAATTTGGGGTGGGGGAACCTTTTTCTAATGTATAATTTAACAGGTTCAAACCTAGATCAGCGTTCAACTTTATGACGATCCCTTGGAAAAACTGAAATGACCAAATGGACACACCCTCATTACCTTAATGCAAACACAGTTAAAGAAACACAAACAAAAGCAACCTAAGTGAAACATTAATCACAAAACAGAATAGGTGTCCCATAGGTGTTGGTATAAATACCAATTAACTCTAGGTAGATATTAATTAACAATTAACTGACTATTCCTTTACTCTAAACTGTTTTCAAGTATAGTGGGGGAGTCTGCTCTGATCATTACCCGTACCCCTGCCCAATTTGGCTTGCTTTTGTTGCCTTATGCTTTTCTTTCCCTAATTAAGACTTTAAAATATTGCATAGCTTTCAGAATGTAAGATTAGCTGCATCTAATGAATTTGATGACTTTGCTTCTTTTCTCTTGCACCTATTCTTCTAATACACCTACTCTGAACTACCTCCCTGTTTCCAGTGTCAGCAGCAGTGGGGCTTTTAAAATTGGGCGTGGTCATCCTGATTGCTAGGTTGTGATCCTTGCCAGCCAGGGGCTTGCTGTTTGTGGTGTGTGCCCCTGTGTCAAGGAGTCCGGTCTATAGTCCGGTCCGGAGAAGCCTTGCCTGCAGGGGGAACACCATCAACACCACTCACCTGCTTGCTGCTGGTGCGGGGGGGGGGCCTGCCTGCCTCGCCGCCGACGGCGCTGACGCCTGCTGCTGGGGCCGCCGCCGCTGCTCACCATCCCCGCGGGACACCTGCGGGGAGAAAAAACACCAACAGTGAGGTTGGGGGTTAGGGGGGGAACGCAGAGGGCAGCCACGTGGGCTGTCCTGTCCCCTCCCCCCCCACCCGGAAGTAGCGGGGGCATAAGGCCCCGGGGACAGCGGCTGAGCCGCAGAAGCCTTGCCTGCAGGGGGAACACCATCAACACCACTCACCTGCTTGCTGCTGGTGCGGG
>QEPC01012913.1:9382804-9406985 GCA_003113815.1 Sphenodon punctatus
TTTTAATCCCCCGCCCATTTATCTATTTATTTATTGTTTTCTAGCCCTGTTTTATTGATGTATTTTATATTTATATTTTAAGTGAATTTTAATTGTTTTTATTGCTGTTGTTAGCCGCCCCGAGCTGCATTGCAGGAGGGGGCGGGATATAAATTTGTAAAATAAAATAAAAAATAAATAAATATATTTGCATCCCAGAACAACAAGATTTTGGGGCTTCCAGTGTCCTTAATACTGTGGGCTTCCGATGCCCTTATTCTGCCCGCATTCTCCACCAATTTGTAACCCCAAGTGTTCTTCAATTGGGGTTTCGGGATCATTTCTATTTTACTCAGACCCTTTCTAGACTCCTTTTTGCTCCTTGTACAGGTACACAAATACACACAGACGCTGTTGTATACAATAGCTCTTTATTAAGAAGGGCTACTGTCTTTAAAAATCACAAATAGGAAAACGCTTACGGTCTCTCACCATCTCCTGAGAACAGTAACGCACACAAATCAGCTGACTATGCTTCTTTGGTCTGCTGGGGTCCCACTTTCTGCTTACTTCTCTTTCTGCACAGGGAAAACTTGGTCTTTTTGAGAGGGTGTGTGTAAGATTCTAAGTTTTTCTTATTTTGCCCACTAATTATGTCCTTTATTGTTAGTATAGCCCCATCCCTCCTATATGACTTATTGCTGTTAATATTACTAATCAAAATAAAGGTTGGTCTTCAAAAATGTGTTGGTTTCACATTCTTCCTGTGACTTCAACCTGTCCCATATTTTTGTATTTGCAGTTAAATGCATGCCTACTTTCGTTGTTAGTTAAATTCCTTAATTTAAGATTATTATTTTTGTGGTATCTGCTAGGTAGTTTCATGATTAGTTTCCAAATTTTGAGCTTCAAAAATGTTGATATGATTCTTTTGGCTGCAACCTTTTCAATTCCCATGTATGTCTGCATTCCCAATGTCTCAACATAATTTGAGAACTGCCAGCTTCAGCTCCATTCATGCTAAGCAACATTTAAACATTTTGTGATCCAGAGGGGCCTAGCTCCAACCAGGGCCAAAGTTGAGTCGCCTCTGGAGTCACAATGGGGTGAAGAACTGCTATATGGAATGATGAAGGGGCTGAAGGCAGTGTTGAAAACCTTTGCAATAGAGGGCTATCGTTTTAAAAGCCTGAGCTACTGGTGTCATCTGAATAGAGGAGAATTCTATTTTATTTTATTGTAAATTTCTAGCCTTTTTCTTGGCAGAGTAAAGGTTTGAAAGGAAAATCCTCAAGGAACAAAACCCAGAAAGCAAATGAAAAGTTTCCAAACTTAAAACAAACAAAAAACAATGATTTAAAAGCTAATCACATAAGTCTTTGAATGTTGAGATTGCTAGCGCTAGTATTTATTTATTTTTTTTATTGCATTTATACCCCGCCCCTCCTAAATACAGCTCGGGGCGGCTTCCAGTCATAAAACAACAATATAAAACAGTCTAAAACACATAAAATACCATTCCAAAAATATTAAAAATAAACAGGGCCTGGGATATAAAACCAATTAGGATGTGGGAGATGAAAATCCAACTACCCACCCCCTCCCTAAAGGCTCGGGCGAACAGCCAGGTCTTCATCTTCGCCGAAATACCAACAGGCTTGGGGCCAGGCGGGCCTCCACCAGTAGGGAGTTCCAGAGACATGGCCCGGCCACTGGGAATGCCCTCTTCATTGTGGCCCCCCCGGTTAACGTGGGGGACCTCCAAGAAGGCACCCCCAGCAGACCGAAGGAGCCGCTCCGGGGCGCGGAGGGCAAAGCGGTCCCTGAGGTATGAGGGGCCGAGACCGTGAAGGGCTTTATAAACCAATACCAGCACCTTGAATCTGGCTCAGCACGCTATTGGCAACCAGTGCAGACCCTAGAGCACTGGTGTTATGTGCTCCCGGCGACCCGAAAGGAGATGGGCCGCCGCATTCTGCACTAGCTGCAGCCTCCGAACCAGGCACAAGGGAAGCCCTACATAGAGCGTGTTGCAGTAGTCCAGCCTCGAGGTGATGAAGGCATGGACGAGGGAGGCCAGGTTCGGGCCGGAGATGAACGGACGCAGCTTCCGCACCAGATACAACTGGCGAAAGGCAGCCTTAGTGACTGCCTCCGCCTGCCGCTCTAGGCGGAGATCCGCGTCCAGCACCCCCCCCAGACTCCGGACCTGTTGAGCTATAGGAGGGCGAACCCCCCCAATAAGGGGGGCCGACACCTCCCTCACTCTCCCCACCACCATCACCTCCGTCTTATCGGGGTTGAGCTTCAGTCTGCTCTGCACCATCCATTCCGCTACAGCCTACAAACACTGGGATAGCACCAAGATAGCAGGGTCTGGGTCCGTTGAAAAAGAGAGGTACAGCTGAGTATCATCAGCATATTGGTGACAACACCCCCCGAACCCCCTCACGACCTCCCCCAGGGGCTGCATATAAACATTAAATAATAATGGAGACAGAATAGAACCCTGCGGAACGCCACATGATAAGGCGCGGGGGCAAGATGTCTCCTCCCCCAGCACCACCCCCTGGCTTCTCCCCGAGAGGAATGAACGGAACCATTCAAGAACAGTCCCATCCAGACCCCCCCAGGTCACGCAGCCGTCTCAACAGCAGCCCATGGTCCACAGTGTCAAAAGTGGCCGAGAGATCTAGCAGGATGAGAAATGTTGAACATCCTGCATCCATCTCTCGGCGGAGATCGTCGACCAAGGCCACCAACGCCGTCTCGGTGCCATAGCCAGGGTGGAACCCAGATTGAAACGGGTCTAGGAAACAGATTATTATTTTATTATTATTAACAAACATTTATATAGCGCCAGCAGTGTACATGGCACTTTACAAAGTAATAAAATAGACACGGTCCCTGCCCCTAGGGCTTACAATCTGAGCGACAGGAGCTGGGGGAGAGACATAGGAAGGGGAACAGAGGGAGAGACAAGGGGTCTAACATTCATGAAGATGCGAGGTCTCAAGTGCACGTACTTGGCTTGGTTACGATGAGAATGACAGCAGGCAGGTCCATGTTGCAAGGATAAGGGTAAACCGATCGTAGGTATAGGAATAGTGGCTCAGCAGGATAAAGAGTCAGACAGAGCAGAGCGAAAGAGGTGAGTTTTAAGGAGAGATTTGAAGGTATGAAGGGAGGGGGCAAGGCGGATGTGGACAGGGAGGGAGTTCCAGGCATGGGGGGCAGCAAGTGAGAAGGGACGAAGGCGCTTAGGGGAGCAGGGAAGGCGTGGAAGGGTGAGAGAAGGGACAGAGGAGGAGCGAAGTGCACGGGCTGGAGTATGGAGGGCGATAAGTGCAGAGAGGTAGGGGGGAGCAAGGTTGTGAAGAGCTTTATAGGTGAAGACTAGGAGCTTGTGCAGGATTCGTTCAGGAAGGGGAAGCCAGTGAAGCGAAGAGAGGAGGGGCTGCACATGGTCGAAGCGACTGGCGAGGTAGATGACCCTGGCAGCAGAGTTTTGGACAGAGATGAGGGGAGAAAGGTGAGACCGGGGAAGGCCAGTGAGAAGGAGGTTACAGTAATCGAGGCGAGAGATGACCAGAGCATGAACAAGAGTTTTGGCAGACGAGACAGAGAGAAAAGGGCGAATCTTAGCAATGTTATGGAGGGAGAAGCGACAGGATTTAGCAACAGAGTCAATGTAGGGTTTAAAAGAAAGGGGTGAGTCAAAGATGAAGCCTAGGCTACGGGCTTGGGGGACAGGCAGGATGGTGACTCCATCAATAGTTATTGACAGTGAGGAAGGAGAGGAAGGATGAGGGGGGAAGATAAGGAGTTCAGTTTTAGCCATGTTGAGTTTGAGTTGACGTTGAGACATCCAGGTAGAGATGTCAGAGAGACAGTTGATGAGACGAGCTTGAACAGAGGGAGAGAGAGAGGGAGTAGAGAGATAGAGTTGAGTGTCATCAGCATAGAGGTGGTATTGGAAGCCATGGGAGGCAATGAGTTTGCCTAAGGATGAGGTATAGATCGAGAAGAGGAGAGGGCCAAGAACAGAGCCTTGAGGAACACCAACTGAGAGGGGGAAGGAGGAGGAGGCGGAGTTGGAGAGAGACACATTAAAGGAGCGGTCAGAGAGGTAGGAGGAGAACCAGTTATGGACAGAGCCACAAAAGCCAAGGGAGTGAAGGGAATCCAGCAAGAGTGAGTGGTCAACAGTATCGAAGGCAGCAGAGAGATCAAGGA
The DNA here is from genome assembly GCA_003113815.1 of Sphenodon punctatus. Classification (NCBI taxonomy): domain Eukaryota; kingdom Metazoa; phylum Chordata; class Lepidosauria; order Sphenodontia; family Sphenodontidae; genus Sphenodon; species Sphenodon punctatus. Next base: position 9,387,020 of record QEPC01012913.1, read on the forward strand.
GGACAAGAATGGAATAGAGACGTTTAGATTTAGCCACCAGAAGATCATTGGTGATCTTAGCGAGAGCAGTTTCAGTAGAATGAAGGGGGCGGAAGCCAGATTGGAGGGGGTCAAGGGAGGAGTTGGAGGATAGGAAGTCAAGGCAGCGGGAGTAGACAACACGTTCAAGCAGCTTGGAAGCAAAAGGAAGATGCTGTCTAGCTGTGCCTGGAGCTGGAGTGCCACCATCTGCTCAATAACCTTCCCTAAAAAGGGAAGGTTAGAAACAGGTCGGTAACTGGCGAGGGCGTCCACGTCCAATGATGGTTTCTTCAGCAGGGGGTACACCACAGCCTCCTTGAGACTGGGCGACAGTCTCCCCTGCTGTAAGGACGCGTTCACTACCCTTGCCAGCACCGTCCCCAATATCTCGCTGGAGGCTTTCACCAACCAGGACGGGCATGGATCAAGTTCACAACAAGTGGCCCTCACAGACCCCAAGACATCCGCCGTATCGGCCGGCGTCACTTCCTGAAACTCCCCCCACATAGATGGACCAAACGGGGCCTCCGTCACCTCGCGCTCTCTACCTACTGCCCCTAATCCGGTTGCAAAGTCGCTCTGAATCCGAGCGATCTTGTCCGCAAAGTAGCTGACAAACTCCTCACAGCGGGCCTGGGACACATCCCCATCCAGGTGGAGCAAGGCCGGACTAACCAACCCCCGCATCACCCGAAACAGCTCCACTGGGCGTGACTTCGTAGATGCTATGAGGACAGCAAGGAACTCCTTTCTTGCTGTCCTCACAGCCTCAACATAGGACCGCAAATGGGCCCTTATGGAGAAGTATGATTTGAATGCAGTGGAAAGTGGATCAGGTATAGTAAACAGCTTTAGGGTGCATTTTTATGGAGTTTCCTTAATCTGTGTCAGTTATTCTGGGATAACTAATGCTCTTGAACCACTCTTCTGATGAGCAATATAAATCTTCCATTTAACCACACTTTAATCATCCAGGTCATGAGAACAATTGATTCTGATGGGATCACATCTTTGATGTGTGTATCATGTAGAATAACACTGGAGGTTAGTGGTGGCTCTGCCCCCTTGGTGGCTCCATCCACCAGCAATCTTCTTTTGGGGAACTTGAAATACGGCAACCCTAGCTCGGTATGAAAGAAAATTTGATTATGCACATGTATAATAGATGTGTGTGTGTGTGTGCGGGGGGGGGGGAGGTCATGTAGGAGGGCTACCATACCTCCCCTTTAAAACGGGACACTTATGAAAAATGCACGCTGCAGGGTTGCACTGGAACCAGTGTAGCCCTGCAACATGTATTTTTCAAAAGTGTCCCTTTTTATAGGGGAGGGATCTACTGCTTCTGTTTTTCATGGCAATGAAGTATTACTGATGGTGATATTGAGAGCTTTTAACCCTACAAAAGAACAGGTTTAGGCGTACACACCGTGTAAAAATGGCCATAGGCATGCCACCACCGTTGTGTAGTTTTTTGCTTTGCATACACTGTTTTTTTCATTCATTGTGTTGACCCCGCCCATTACCCCACCAGCTGTCACTGGGTTGTTGTGAGCAACCTGTTGTTCATGAGCCACAGGTTCGGGACTACTAATATAAAGGATAGAGTAAATCAAGTTGGTGGGGTGGTACTATATGTTAGACAGCATTGAGTCAAGCAGGATTATAATTTTACAGGAAGCAAACTGTATTCTGGAATTTCTATGGATAGAAATTATATGTGTAACGGGGAAGTGCATAGCAGTGGGATTATACTATTGACTCCCTGACCAGGACAGTGACACTGACTATGTAATGCTGATGGAGGTCAGTCAGGCTACTAAAGTTAGAAACTGGGACAGATGTTGTTTTTATATTCCTTAATGATCTGGAAAAGGGAGTAAAGAGTGAAGTGATCAAATCTGCAGATGACACATGGTGTTTTTAAAATGAGACGCATCCATGCATGGCTCCCCACCATCCACGTGTCCAACAGCTTGTGTGACAGTCGTGTGGGGAGGCCCACACCCATGACCCACACAGCAGCTAGTCACAAGTACGCATGGAGCACACCTGAAAAGTCCAGAGTGGCCACTTCCTTGGACAGAGCAGCCATTCTGGGAGAGGCTTGTTTGAAGTTCTCCCTACGCAAGTTGTGTGTGTGTGTGCGGGCACCCCGCTGCTGCACTACTCGGTGGCCACAGCACCCCCACATTCATTTAAAAACACCCAAAGTTATTCAAGGTAGCTAAAACTCAAAAAGACTGTGAAGAATCGCAGGAGTATCTTGCAAGACCAGGTCGTCACCATCTAAATGGCAGATGAAATTTAATGTGGAGAAGTGCAAAGTGTTGCATGTAGGGAAAAATAATCCAAACTATAAGTACACAATGCTGGGTTCTAAATTAGGAGTTACCCATAATACATTAAAATTCTCAGCTCAGTGTGTAGTGGCCATCAAAAAAACAAACAGAATGTTGGGAATTATTCATAAAGGGATAAGAGGATAAAACTGAAAATATCATAATGCCTCTATATAAATCTGTGATGTGACTGGATATTGAATATTGTGTGCAGTTCTCGTTGCCCCAACTTAAAAAAGATATAGTAGAAATAGAAGAGGGACAGAGAAGGGGACAAAAAAGATAAAGGGTATGAAACGGCTTCTTTATGAAGACAGACTTGATAGGTAGGGCTCTTCAGTGATTGAGAGGGGATATGACAAGTTTATAAAATCATGAGCAGTGTGGAGTGAATTAATAGGGAGGGGTTATTATCTCTCAAACAGTTTTATAACATGTCCCCAAGTTCTAGGGCTAACGGGCAGCAGATTTAAAACAGGTGTAAGAAAGTATTATTTAACTTAATGCATAATTAAGTTGTGGAATCTGTTGCTAGAAGATGCAGTCAAGATCAGTAGTAGAGCTCGGTTTAAAAAACAATTGGATACGTTCTTGGAGGGCAGGTCCGCTAATGGCTATTATACAAGTAGGTATGGGGGAAATAGGCAACATCTTACTGTTGGGAGCTGGGAGTGAACAACAGAGAATGGATCACCCCATTGTGACTCTTCTCCCAAGTGACTGAGATTGGCCACTGTCAGAAACGGGATGCTGGGCTCAATGGACCATTGGTCTGACCCAGTATGGCATTATTTATGTGCTTATGACTCAGAGGAGGAGGAAAAACAGTCTTCCCTGGGCTCTGCTGCTTAATACTGCCTGTGTGGATGCTGCAGCTTGCTACTTTGCGGAGGGGTAAGCATAGGGATAAGCACTGGGTTTAATGGGGGGGCTAATTCGAGGGGCGGGGGGTGATATTCCCGCTAAGAGTGTGCATCCAGAAATGTGAAAGACAAAGGAAAGGCCGATACTGGCCATTCCAGGGTTAGAAAGAAAAGCCAGGGGGAAAAAACTGGATAGTTTATTTGACTTTTATTGATTACTTTTGTGCCCAATCCCCTGTTCTGGCCCTCATGTAGATTAAATCACAAGAACGCCTGTTTTATAATCAACTGTACAGAGGTAGGTTAATCCAGTGGTGAGGTTACTAGCTGGGGACTAGGGTTCCTTTCTCTGTTCTGTCAAGCTCTGGGGTAGGGACCTTGGTTTGTAGAGCACGGGGTGTGGCTTTCAAGGCAGGCTTGAGCCCCAGCAGTGATTTATTTTAATTTTTTTAAATTAAGCACTGAGTAAGCACCTGAGTCCCACTCAGCTTGGTACAAGTTTCAGTCTTCGCTTGATCTACCTTTGCTTAAGATCCTCCCTGAACTCAAACCGGATCAATTTCAACCCAACAAAGGAATCCATGAGCTGGAGATATGAACTAGGGGGCCTGCATGCAGCAATATGCTGAAGAGCCTGTAGCCCTAAAGGAGGATTACTTTGGGCAAAGTAGACTTCTGAGAGAAGAGTTCTAGTTCTGAAATTGCTTCATTTTAAGTGGCCTTTGGTTCTGCGCGAGCAGCATGGCAACAAAGATGTGTGGCAACAGAGACATACCTGGTGGCTTCTCTGGAGCTCCCTTCCCCTAAGCATTTGTCATAACCTGAACCTGAGGCTGTGTAAGACTTATTTATTTGGTCAGGCATTTAATGGGTTGGGCTAGGGTTTGGGAATTTGTTTTAGTCGACCTTCATATTTTTGCATAGTTTTATTGGGTTTTTATTGTTGTATATTTCATACTTGTATTGTAATTTTATATTGTTGCCCATCCTGAGCCTTCAGAGAAAGGCAGAATAAAAATTCAAATAAATAAATTAACATACAGTAATGCAGATTTCAATCCCCTCTGTGATGCACAGTGAATCTTTTTAGCCATCCTTACACCTTGTCTAAACACACAGGGTAAAAAAAGATGTGACAGTGGCCCATTTAGGCCCACAGGCCACTGGCATATCTGTTTTTGCACCACCAGATGTTTTCCTGGGATTGCCCCTGGTCGTGTCAGCATCTAGCCTGGGCTCTGACCTCCGGAAACTCCCAAAGTTGCAGCCTGGGCTAAGGCCCACTCAGTTGGGCCAAAGCAGGCCAACATCGTGCTAGCACATCCAGGCCTGGACTTAGGGACATGCCTCCTAGGCCCGGGCCTTGGGTGGCATTTTTTGGGGGGTGGTAATCCTGGCCCTGGCGCCACCCCACTCCATCCTCCTCCCCCACCCCCCAATGAACACGCCGTGTGGGGGTAGGGGTTGGCTTTGGAGCAGCAGCCTGAGAAGGGCCTAGGGGCGCAAAATTCCTAAGTCCAGCCCTGAGCACATCTGTTTTGACCACCATGACCCGCCATGGTTAGCCGCCATGGTTCCTTGTCATGGAGGGCAGAAGACAGGGTGCTGAGAGTGATACAAGGGTGGAGTTGGCCACCCACACATCTGCTGCAGCACTCCCTCTCCCTAGGCTGCATGGGCGATGGGACGGTGGCTTGGTCACAGACATATATGCTCGGTTCCCTGACACAGCCCAGACCATGTTCTCCGCAGTAGGGCTGAAATGCTGTACCGCTGCAGCAGCATTTACCGGCAGAAAGTGCTCCTCCGCACCAAGCAGCACGGTTCGGAAGGGAGCGATTTTCGCGCCTTGCACGCGCGGCTTTCTGTGGTTGCTGCCGTGGTATTTTCGCCACTGTAGATTTCACGTGGAAATGGCAGGTTTGCCACATTTCCTCTTTCCCTTAAGCGCCGCAGCTTTGTGATTCTTGCAGCATTGCAGCCAGGGGCGTAGCCACCGTGGCACAGGGGAAATTGCTGCCTTGTAAACAAAGTTCTTCTTCGAGGGGCTCCTTCCATTCTCACTTGTGTGCCCTTCTCTTACCGGCATATACCAAGCTCACTAGCTTAAAAAAAAAAACCACATGACATTCACACACCCCCACCCTATATAAGGTACCTAAACCCAACACAGTTCCTTCCAACCCTAAGCAATTAGGAAGAAAATTCCATGCAGGGTCGGAAGGGTGGGTGCTTGTGAGAATGTTTGGTGCCATCTCAAAGAACCTTGTTTACAAGGCAGCAACCTTCTGTTCTCCTTCGAGTGGCTCTTCCCATTCTCACAAATGGGAGCGTACCAAGCCTAGAAAGAGGCGGTGGGGGAATCTTCTAACAAAATGACACTCTATGCAGGTTGGATCTACAGCCTGGGAGGAGGGCAGCTGGCTCTGGGGGGTCCATTCATCTGGGGGAGGGTTGGTTGTTCAGTGCTGTCTCTGTTAGAAGGATGGACAGATCCTCCCTCTTCCCTTTGTGATCGCCCTATAGAGAGAAATAGGGGTGCAGAGCAGCTACAATGAGGCAGAGAGCCATCCCAATAAAGGAGAAGAATTTGTCCTTGGCACCCTAACGCACAAGATAATNCCCCCCCCCCCCCCCCCGTCCCCTGGATCAGCATCAGGAGCCTGGTGCTCGCTCACTGCTTCTGGGGAACCCCTGCACTCTAAGTGGGACAGAGACAGCGACTAGTGCGCAAGGAGGGATAACAGATCCCTCCCTTGACGCTCAACTCTGGGTGCTGCCCTGTTTGTTGTCCCTCCCTGTGCACTAGTCTCTGTCCCTCTTAGAGTGCAGGGATCCCCGGCCCCAGCAGCAGTGAGCGAGCGCCTGGCTCCTGATGCTGATCCAGGGGGTTGGGGGGCAGGGGGGGGAAGAGTCCCTGCTCTTCTGTGAATTCTCTTGTGCATTAGGGTGCCAAGGACAAATTCTTCCCCTTTGTTGGGATGGCTCTCTGCCTCATTGTAGCTGCTCTGCACCCCGAGTTCTCTCTATGTGACGATCACAAAGGGAAGAGGGAGGATCTGTCCATCCTTCTAACAGAGACAGCACTGAACAACCAACCGTCCCACAGCTGAATGGACCCCCCCGCCCCCAGATCAGACTTCCCCCTGCCTGCTACCCCCCTCCCAGGCTGTAGATCCAACCCGCATGGAGTGTCATTTTGTTAGAACATTCCTCCATCGACTCTTTCTAGGCTTGGTACTCTCCCATTTGTGAGAATGGAAGGAGCCCCTCAAAGAAGAACTTTGTTTACAAGGCAGCAACGTTCTCTGCGAAGGAGGGGACAGGGGGGGACTCTTCCCCCACCCGTGTAGCAGCGCTGCAGGGCTACAACTGAGCTGTTTAAAAAGGCGGTGCTGGTGGTGCAAGAGAGACTCCTCCGGGACTCGGGAGCAGGGCTCCCGTGGATGCCGCATATGACAGGCTGGCCCTGATCGCTGCCAGCCCCCTCCCAAGGCCCCGCGCCACAGTGGCTACGCCCCTGCAGCAAACTCTGAAGCAGGTAGTCAGAGTCACTGTAAGTTCATTCTTTCAATAATCTATTATTCAGCATCACGGTGCGTCAGGGACTCGCGCTCAGTGGTGGAAGGCAGCATAAAACTGCTTGTGTTTACAAACTGCAGACGTGTCGCATCTGCAGATGCTGGCAGCAGGTAATGCGGAATCGTGGAAATATCGAGGGGAAGTTGGCAGCAAGACACATTAAGTGCCGAGTTCTCGGAATGGAATGGCGGCATGGTAACAGCTGCTGCCGCTTCAGCCCTACTCCACAGCTTCCCAACCTGGGTCAGGTCACCGCTGTGCTGGCTGCACATTGATTTTTTCTGTTCAGTTTAGTATATTTAAGGATATCGTCTTCTTGCCATAATCCTATTACAGAATCAAATATCAAAATAATAAAAATCACAAATATATAAAATATATGACATCCTTAAAACATTCAAATAAAATAAAAAGCAAAAAACCTCAAAAATTAAACTAATCAGCAGCAACCATCACCTCTTTGATGGATTCAAAGAGAATCTGCTACCATTTGATCTTCCTTTCCCAGGTTGCCAATAGGAAGAACAGAGCAAGTGACTTCATCATAATAGGGTCTTGCGTTGTCAAAAGGGAGATAATATTTTGAGAAGAAGATCAAAAAGGTCTATGCATCAATAATGGATCAATCCATACTGTTCTTAACTCCTCATAATATGGGCATGCAAAGAGACCGTGCTCCACGTTTTCCACTTCATTGTAGATACAAGAACAGCATCTTAAATTAGAATCAATATTTGCCATCCTACCTATTGTAACCGTTGATTCAAACATTTGGAAAATCACCAAAGTTAACGTTCTACACAGTTGAAAAGATTGGATCTCAGCCAAGTACGTTTCCAAAGCAAAATTAAACTTTACCAAGGGATACCAAGGCACTATCCCATTGGCTGCAACCCTAACTAAATCCTCCTGGGCAGCAATATCTAGGATTCTTTGCTTTAGATTTGGAGCTATTGCTGCATTAGGTAAAAACAAAGAGAAGAAAGGCGAGAATCCAATCTTAATCAAGATCTGTGACACCTCTCTTCACCACCAATATTGTTTACTGCCCTTACGGTGGTACTGTTCTAACCAGCATTGACAGACTAAGCGGGATGGGTCCAAAAGGCTAATTTTGTCCCAGTATACCAAGGCCCTAAGAGTAGCCAGGGCAGCTACTGAGTTGAGTCCAGTTTCTGCACGGAGCATGAAAATCAGGGCTGAGCTCAAAACCCCCAAAGTTCCCCTAATAAAATTATTTTGTACCACTTCCTTATTATAAACTGGGAAGCATAATTCTGCCCTAAACAAAAGCAGGCCAAGGGCTTTGCCCTGAAAACACACAAAACTGCAGGTACACTTGGACACTTAGAGCCTCTATAAAATGTCAACAATCCTGCAGTTGAACTTCTAGTTTTGGCAATAATGCTCTTCCTATGGGCATTCCAAGAGTTTGAAGCAGAAAAAGAAATACCGAGGTAAATTGCCTTGGACGCTTGTGGCAGAGAGCGGTCCCCAATCATTCACTTATACTTAGCTCTGGAACATCCCAAACTAATTATGTAATGATTATGTAATGCTAACAGAGATTAAACAGGCTACTAAAACTGGGGATGTAATAATAATGGGTGACTTCAACTACCCCAATATTGACTGGGCGAACGCCTCCTCGGGGCAGGATGTGGAGGTAAAATTTCTCAATGCCATAAATGACTGCTTTTTAGAGAATTGGTTCTGGAACCAACGAGGGGAGGAGCTACTTTAGATCTAGTCCTAAGTGACACACAGGAACTAGTGCAAGGAGTAACTGTGGCTGAGCCACTAGGCAATAGCGATCATAATATAATCAAATTTGATATAGTTGCTGGAGGGAGAAAGTTAATTAAAAGTACATCACTGGCTTTTAACTTTAAAAAGGGAAACTATGCCAAAATGAGGAAGCTAGTTAGAAAGAAACTAAAAGGCACAGTTGAAAGGACTACATGTTTGCAAGAGGCATGGAGACTGTTGAAAAGCACCATCTTGGAAGCCCAGATTACATGCATCCGACAAGTTAAAAAAGGTAGCAGGAGGACTAAACATCTACCACTGTGGCTAAATGGCGATGCAAAGGAAGATATTAGAGCGAAAAAGGCAACCTTTAAGAAATGGAAAGTTAGCCCCAATGAGGAAAATACAACAGAGCATAAACACTGGCAACATAACTGTAAGGTGCTAATAAGGCAGGCCAAGAAAGAATTTGAAAGGAGACTTGCTAAAGAGGCAAAAACAAATAATAAAACCTTTTTCAAGTATATCAGAGGCAAGAAGCCTGCTAGGGAGTCGGTTGGGCCATTAGATGACCAGGGAGTAAAAGGGGCACTCAGGGAGGACAAGGACATTGCAGAGAAGCTAAACGAGTTCTTTGCTTCGGTCTTCACTGCGGAGGATGTTGGGGAGATACCCACGCCGGAACCCTACTTTGTAGGTGATGAATTGGATGAACTGTCACAAATCAGCGTGACCCTGGAGGAGGTTCTAGAGCAAATTGACAAGCTTAATACGAACAAATCACCAGGGCCAGATGGTATTCACCCCAGAGTTCTGAAGGAACTCAAATGTGAAATTGCAAACCTACTAGTAGTAATTTGTAACCTAACGTTGGCATCTGGCACTGTACCTGAGGACTGGAGGGTGGCAAATGTAACCCCAATATTTAAAAAGGGATCCAGAGGTGATCCTGGAAACTACAGACCGGTAAGCTTGACGTCTGTGCCGGGCAAAATGGTGGAAACTATCATTAAGAACAGAATCACTGGGCATATTGATAAACATGGCTTAATGGCAAAGAGTCAGCATGGATTTAGCAAAGGGAAGTCATGCCTCACTAATCTCTTGGAATTCTTTGAGGGCGTAAACAAGCATGTGGACAGGGGAGACCCAGCAGATATAGTGTACCTGGATTTCCAGAAAGCTTTTGATAAGGTCCCACATAAACGACTCTTGAGAAAATTAAAAAGTCATGGGATAGGAGGTAGTGTTTTGCTATGGATTGGTAACTGGTTAAAGGATAGGAAGCAAAGAGTGGGACTAAATGGCCAGTTTTCACAATGGAGGGATGTAAAAAGTGGTGTGCCCCAAGGATCTGTACTGGGACCAGTTCTTTTCAATGTATTCATTAATGATCTGGAAAAGGGTGTTAAGAGTGAGGTGATCAAATTTGCAGATGACACCAAGTTATTCAGAGTAGTCAGAACACGAGCAGACTGTGAGGAGCTGCAGCAAGATCTTACAAGACTGGGTGCCTGGGCATCTAAATGGCAGATGAGATTTAATGTGGACAAGTGCAAAGTGATGCACATTGGGAAAAATAATCCAAATTATGAGTACACAATGCTGGGTACTAAGCTAGGAGTTACCACTCAGGAAAAGGATCTGGGAGTGATTGTGGATAATACACTGAAATCCTCAGCCCAGTGTGCCGCAGCGGTCAAAAAAGCAAATAGAATGTTAGGAATTATTCGCAAGGGAATAGAGAATAAAACTGAGGATGTCATAATGCCTCTATACAAATCAATGGTGCGACCGCACCTTGAATATTGTGTGCAGTTCTGGTCGCCCCATCTCAAAAGAGACATAGCTGAACTAGAAAAGGTACAGAGAAGGGCAACAAAAATGATTCAGGGTATGGAACAGCACCCGTATGACAAGAGGCTTGATAGGTTGGGGCTCTTCAGCTTGGAAAAGAGACAGCTGAGAGGACATATGATTAGAGGTCTATAAAATCATGAGTGGTGTGGAACTTGTAAGCAGGGAACGGTTATTTACCCTCACAACTAGTACTAAAACTAGGGGACACTCCATGAAACTCACAGGTGGCAGAGTAAAAACAAACAAAAAAAAGTATTTTTTCGCTCAGCATACAACTGGGTTGTGGAATCTACTGCCAGAGGCTGTGGTAAGGGCCAGTACTATAGCTGAGTTTAAAAGAGGTTTGGACAAGTTTCTGGAAGATAGGTCCATTAGCAGCTATTAGCCAGATAGGATTGGTGAACAAAACCCTTTACTGTCGGGCGCCTGGGGATGTCCCACAGGGAATGGATAGCATGGTGACCTGTTGGGTGGTTCTCCCAGGCCCCCGTGATTGGCCACTGTCCAAGACAGGATGCTGGACTCGATGGGCCGTTAGTCTGACCCAGTATGGCACTTATGTTCTTACGTTAACCATTTGAGTCTTTTTAGGATTTACTGCCATGTCATTATCCGCACAGTATTGCTCTTAGCAGTCAAAGCATTTCTACAGTCCTCTTGGGGTTTGTGATAACACATCATCTGCATAAAGCAGAATTGCTGTAGGCCACTTGCCTACATTCGGCAGATCAGCCCTTAAATCATTTATTGTTGCTATCAAATCATTTATAAAAAGATTAAATAACAAGGGAGCCAACAGGCAATCCTGTGTGACCCCCGAAGTCACCTCAAAGGGCTGTGAATAGCACCCCTTGTTCAATCTTACAGCTGCTTTGGAGCTGTGATGCAACTCTATTATTAATTCTAATAGATGTAGATTAATACCCATACGGAGTAGCTTGGCCCATAGCATTGGCCTTTTGACAGTATCAAAGGCCTTAGAAAAGTCCATAAAAGCAACAAGTAGTCTGCCTTCTCTAATTGAAACCTACTTATCAATAAGGCTCGTAAGGATGTAACAGTTATCTCTCCCAGATCTCCCCCTGGTGGAATACTGCTTGTTCTTCAGTTAGCAGACATTTGCCCGCCACCCAAGCTTCCAATTCCTCCAGCAGGAAGCGTGAATACAGCTTCCCTGCCACTGGTAAGAGAGTAATTGGTCTATAATTATTAGCAGACTCTCCTCTATTACCTTGTTTGTAAATAGGGACAATGACTGCAGTACTCCAGCTGGAGGGTGGTAGTTTTGAAGAACTTAGCAATGAAAATAACTTGGCCAAAACAGGAGCCCACCAATCAACACGATCATGGTACATCTCCAATGGAAAGCAATCCATTCCTAGCCAGCATCGCTTGCTCATCTGAGGCAGCTGTCCCTCTAAAGATGTGCTATAGAATGCAACTCAAACATCCCCACTGATTGGAGGCATTCTAATAGAATCTGAGTTAGTTGTCACAGCCTTTATAACTTTCCAAAATTTCAAAGAATCCCTAAGACTAGCAGCAGCTCTCAATTCCACCCATGTCTGAGGTGTTCTAACTGTCCTCTTTTGGTTCAATAACTTTTTATAATCCTTCCCAGCTGCAATAAAAAGATCCCACGCCACCTGCATTCCTAAAGTATGCCACTGCTTCTGTAAATCCTCTAAATTCCATTTAGCTTGTGGCACACAGTATTGTACCATCCTCCTCGAATAATAGGATGATGCGTCTCCAGGTGTCATGGTGGTGACCTAGTCGCTTTTCCCTCCAAAATTTTGGTTAAACTGCTATAAACCTGCTCAGCAGCTAAGCCTGCTCAGCAACTAGCTGTCATGATTTCCTCCTTGATTCGAGACACTACTGAGGACTGCATAATAAGCTCGGTAGCTCTTAAGACTGAATCTGTAGACCATCTTGCACAGATCTTCCCCTCTAAACTATTCAGAGGGGGGTCCCAACAGAAGATATCGATATTCACTACTGGATACTTAGCAATACAGAAAGTCGAAGGATAATGGCCACTTTCCCGATGGAGCACAATAGAAAAATCAATAAAATGTGGAAAATGAAACGCTGAACCCACCAGATAACTTATTATGCTTCCACCTTGCACAGAGTTAAATGTATACTATCCAAACAGATCCTTCTCAGTTCTACCATTAACCATAAGCATGTTTATTTTTGCTAAGCAAATCCAGCAAAAGCTCACCCACACTTAGTTATCAAATCCTTGGAGACTCTACAAGGAACTTCATCTGCTGCCAATAAGCTGCTCAGTGGCTGGAGAGCCCGCTCTGGCTTTCAAATCTCCTATTACAAAGCAAATAACTTCTGCGTAGGTAGACTTCACTATCTCAAGAATATCCTGGAGGGATGTAAATGTTAATCTTTATGTAAAGAGAATTACAGACCATTCTATGACTAAGAAGTTCTTCCACTTACATGGGAGAAATTTACAATTGGCAGCATAACAAGGGGAAACCAAGGTTGCCAAACCTACTGCTGAATGGCCTTTCTTCCTTGCTCTAAGAGCAGATACAGAGAAAACCCAGTGCCCCATAATATCTAAAAAAGCAGAATCCTCCTCCAACAGTCAGTTGTCGGCGCACCAGCTCCCACCCCCTCCAAGGAAGACAGGACACAAATCTTGGATTTACATGGCCGCACCCTTTATTATCCAATTACAAAACAGCCGAATAGGTGAGGGGGTGACATCGCCTATTGCGATACGGGTCCAGCATCAACCATAACTAGTAACTTCAACAGAAGGGGTTGCGAAATACCTTTGCCAGCCTCTTCAAACAGTAAGACGTCTCCCCTTCGTCCAGCGCTGAGGGGCGCGGCCAAAGGGGACATTGTCCGTCCGGACCTAAGTAAGGATTGAGGTGCCTGTCAGTGGGAGGCCTTACAATGCCCTGCCACTTTCCCTGACACCCTTCTCCCAGGGAAACCAACACCCCGCGTGCAATACCCTGCACCGCGGTACACGTGGCTTCCCCATCCCTTAAGGAGATGACTCCTAATTTTCCTTATCCTACTTAAATGATACTGGACCCCCGCCACCCTGGGTCCAACGATACTAGGTCCCCACACCTATCACAACACCAATTCCAAACCAGCCTTGAGAGCTCCGAGATAAATAGCATTACCAGCTGGGGACAAATGTACCCCATCTGTCCTAAAGTAACCCAGTTCCTTATATGTAATTTGCGTGTGACTAAATGTCCCAAATCCAATTGAAGCTAACCATTTCCTAATCTCCCTGTTAATTGTCTTCCGTGTTTTATCTATTCTTTTGGTCAAATCACCCTCCCCCCACCGTAATCTAGTCACTAACTCTGTCCAAATTATCCTAACTCCCTGAAAATATTGCTGCACCTCCCACAAATCGGTTTTAATAACCCGTATCAATGGTACCCGTTTGAGTCCTGGCAAATCATTCTCCCCGAGGTGAATAACGAATATATCTGACCTGTGCCATTTTCCCAGCTCCTTAAGCATCGGCAGCAGTTGGCGCCACCTCATACCACTCGTCCCATGCCAGTTGATTATTGCCCGTTCTGAGAGCCCCATCTGGGCACCAACTGGGGATTCTTATGCCGCCTTCGCTGCCCAGCGCACCAAGCTGTGCCCACATATCCAAATCCTTGCCCGTCTGGACACGACACAATCTGTCAATGGAAAGAGATGGCATGGTTAAATCAGCATATTAATGTAATTCATTGCACGTAAGCGCGGTATGCTGCTGAGCGCCAACGGCCAATAGCCTGAATCTCAGGGCCTGACATCCCCATTTGTGCCACAAACGTGGCTGCACCTATGTGGAATGAATGAGAACCATAATCCCGGGGCGGGACATTCAGTTTCACCAGTGCTGCCCTGAGGACAGACATAAATTGGTATCTGGTAACTGGCTTACCGTTCAGATGACAAAACAGGGGGTCCCCCACCGGGGGGGGGGGGGCGAGGCGAATGGCCAAATAAGCTTGGACTGCCAAAACTGGGCACAATCCTGGATCACCTGCCTGGGCCAGCCTAATCATCTTCCCTTTCCTCCGCTGATCAGTCTTGGATACCCTTAATCGAATATTCACCTGCCTACTGTCCCACTGGATATCTTGATACCCTATTGCCGTACCTGACCTATCCCCGGCTGACTCCGCTACCATCTCGCTCACCCTGAAGGCTCCGAAAAATGCCACTTTAAACAGTGTGGCAAACAAAGTTTCTTCAAATTTATCAAAACACACTAACCTTAACGTGTTTACTATTCTGACCAGTAAGGGGGAGGGGGGTAATAGGTAACCTGGTATAACCAGGTGCTGGGCTTTCCTGTACCCACGATTCTAGCAGCTTGCGTGTCAAAAATCCTCCACCAGGGGCGGGGTGGCCAGCCAACTGACTCATAAACCCAAGAGCAGCCAATTTACCTGAAAAAGTACTGGCAGCAAGCCCCTCATTCCTTAATGACATGGCAAACTGCAATACTTCCGCCTCGGGGATAGGGAAACCTGTATCCCATCCTCGTTCAGTCCGGAACAACTGAAAAGCCTGGAAGGCTGCGTGGTATGCAGCCCTGGTACTCCCCGCCAATGAGGCCTGAACCGAGGAACTTAACTCCAGGATCCAAGGTTCCACAAGTCGGCCGGCATGGGTTCTGGGTTTTTGCTGGCCCCTGGAGCGGGCACGCGGAAACGCTCCATCTGGAAATGAGAGAGAGCATCTGCAATCTCATTCTCGAGTCCAGGAACGTGCCTCGCTCGGAAAAGAATGTTGTGCTGCAAGCACAGCAGCACTAAGTGCCTAACCAAACCCATGACCCTCTAGGAACGGGATGTCAGTGAATTAATTATTTGAACTACTGCCTGATTATCACACCAAAAGAGCACTACTTTGTTGGCCAATTTACTGTGGTATAATCTGACAGCTCCTACAATGGGGAACAATTCAAGGAATGTAAGATCTCTGGTGATGCCGGCCTGAGCCCCCCCGACCAGCCAGGCGGCCGCACACCACTGATGCTGGATATAGACCCCAAATCCGCATGCACCAGTAGCATCAAAGTGGGCCTGCAGCTCCGCATCCAACATAACATGTCCTCTCCAAACCGACACCCCATTGTACTGCTCCAGAAATGATAGCCATACCCTCAAATCCTCCTTAATTTCTTTGGACACCCTGTTGTGATAATGAGGTGACAAATCCCCAGCCAACCTCCCATACAGTCGAGACAAAAATGCCCTACCTGGTGCAACTACCAAGTTTAAGCTCCCGATGAGTGACTGAAGCTGCCTAACCGTGACCTTGTTAGCTGAGACACATTCCCTGATCTTCTGCCTAAGCGCTATTACCTTATCCTTAGGTAGGCGGGAAACTCCGAGGGTAGAATCCAACTCAATCCCTAAATAAGTAAGCACTGAGGAAGGGCCCTCTGTCTTTTCTGGAGCTAAGGGGATACCCAAATGCGCAGTTATCCTTTCAAATAGGGCAAGCAATTCCAGACACTCTGGTGCAGCAGAATGGCCGACGAAGAGGAAGTCATCGAGATATTTGGTAATACCTCCACCCCGTGCCTCCTGCCGCACAATCCATGCCACTAGGTAGCTGAAGCGCTCGAATGCCGAGCACGATATAGAGCATCCCATGAGCATGGCCTTGCCATAGTAGTATTTTTCCTGAAATTGAAAGCCCAATAGGTGATAACTGTCCGGGTGAACTGGCAAAAGACGGAATGCTGACTTAACGTCGCATTTTGCCATCAACGCCCCGGTGCCATACTGCTTGACCAGTTCCACAGCCGCGTCAAACAACGCATAGTGTACTGTCGTCAGTTCTTTGGGTATCCCGTCATTCACCGGGTGGCCACGAGGGTAAAAAAGGTGATGTATAAGGCGGAACTGCCCCGGGGTTTTCTTCGGTACGACTCCCAACGGGGAGAAGACCATTTCTTTTAGAGGTGGTGCCTCAAAGGGGCCAGCCACTCGCCCTTCTGACACTTCCTTTTGTATCTTCTCCGCCACCACCTCCTCCATTCCCACTACCGACTTCAGATTGGGGAGCACTCTACCTACTGGGACCTCCCTTACTGGTATCCTAAAACCTTCTTTAAACCCACTCACAATATATCTCACCTCTTCCTTGTCCGGGTGCGTGAGCAAGGCTACTGCTAGCCTATCGGTTCTCACCGGTGTTACTGGTCTTTCCTGCTCCGCCTCCCCCAGAGTTGCCTTGCGCCCCTTTTGGGAGCGCCCCGAGCTCCCATCTTTCCCTTAGCCCAAGGCTTGGGCCGGGGGCAGGAAGCCGCCAGGTGAAACCCTCCGCAGGAGGGGCAGGTATGCCGAAACCTGCACATGGGGCGAGTACACACCCCCAACCGTGAAAATTCCCAGCATTGTCCCACGGCTCCCAGCATTCCCCTGCCCAGGTCGTTCAGCGGAGCTACACTCCCTTTTGCCAAGAGATGGCCACTATCTGTCTTGGGGGATCGGGGAATGTGTCTCAGCTAACAAGGTCACGGTTAGGCAGCTTCAGTCACTCATCGGGAGCTTAAACTTGGTAGTTGCACCAGGTAGGGCATTTTAGAATCACTCATGCACGTCAACCATAAGTCTTGTGCATGGATGTCCCACCGGAGGCCCGGCTTAAACAATACCCACTGCCTGAATTCCTCACTGTACCAAGCCATGCCCCCGGCGGCCCGGTTTCGTATGCCCGTTGAATGATCTCGGCATAGTTGAGGAGCACTGCCCCTTTTTCTGGAAACATTTCCAACTGCACACCATGGTATATGGCGTAGGCAGCCGTCCAGTTGACCCAGTTTCTGTCAGCTTTCGGGCGCTTGTACTTCTCCTTCTCTTTCTTTTCGTCCTCCTCCCCTGGTTCCACTATAGGGTCGCTGAAGAGGAGGGCGATAATATCCATGTATTCTCCCCTCCAAATCTTCTCTCTCATAGCCAGTAATAAGTGTTCCCCTATAGGGTCTGATAAATCCACAAAACTTCCGCCCGTGGGCATGGGCTGGCATGGCAACCCGGGCGCCGCACATTGCGGGTCCCACTGCATCGGTAGTGCCTGGACTGGGGACACCCACCCTGGGATTCCACTATTCCCCTGTTCATGGTCTACCTGCCCCCATGTCTGCATACCTGTCCCTTGGGCTATAGCCGGCCATCCTTGTGTCATTTGTGTCCCATGCACTAGTCCCCTAGGTTGAGGGCCATTCCAGTTGCCCTGCTCACACTGTGGCCCTAGGGCACCCCCGGGCTGATTAATAGGGCCCCACTGGCCGTTATTGGGCACAGCCGAACCCCTGACCCCACTGGGCTGCCCAGTTGCAAGGGGGGCAGACCCATAGGAGGCGGGACCCCAGACCTGCAGGGCCTGCTGAACCTGTGTCTGCCCAGTAGCAGAGGGCGGCCCCCCATAACCCCAAGCCTCTTGTACTGCTCCTTGGGTAGTTGTACCCTGGGGAACAGGGGCTGTCACCTGTACCCAACCCCCGTTCCACCACAAATACTGTGGGTGTCTGCTTACTGGGGGGGGGGGCAACCTAAACCACCGCACTGAGTACCCGGCCACCCTTCCCTAGTGGCGCCAGGACTGCTAGTGCCATAAGGTCCTAAAACTGCACCTGGAGGGGGGATACTAGTCTGAAACGCGGGTCCCCTTGTCGCCCCCGTCTGCCTACCTTGTACCGGTACTGTATATTGCTCTGCTCCCCGGCGGTCCCGATCCCTCTCTGCGATCGCCCACTCCAGGGCCTCTATCCGTGCCAGCAAGCGCGGGTCATCACTGCTGCCTCGGGCCTCCTGCTGATACCTGGGAAAGTCTTGCACAGAGGGGGGAGGCCCTTCCTCTTGAGGTAACTCCTCTGCCTCTGTATCCCCCCCGGCGCCCCCTTCCCCTTCCTCCTCATCCAGCTCAACCCGGGGCTCCCTTTGAGATGCCTTTGGCAAGCTGCCCGCCGCCTGCCACCCTGCCTCCATCTCTGCAAACCGAACAGGAGGACCTGCCTGGCGGACACTTCTCCGAAGCCCACTTTCAGCCACTTGGGTCGGGGGATCCACCCCCTTGTGGTGTTGAGCCCCAGGGTGGGCTTCTGGGGCCAGGGCTGTACTCAAGGCCTCAACTACAGGCCTAGGGACGCCTACCCCTGATGGCTCTGGCCTGCTGTCCAGGCTGCTTTGGCTCTGGGCAGCCTCACTCGGTCCCGCTGCATGAGGGGGCATCTTCCCCCCCCCCCCAACACAGCTGCCTCGCAAGCTGCCAGGCGTTCCCAGGCTGACCCCCCAGCTGCAGGGGGGTGCAGATTCAACTCCAGGGGAAGGGGCAGGCCCGCCCCTCCCTGTCCCTTCTTGTCCCTCTTGCCACCTTTTCCAGGTGTGCCACTCTCAGGGGTTGCTGCCCCCTTTTTACTGCCCCCTTTCTTCACCCCTTTTGGGGCTGTCTAAATTTTGTTGGCCTTTTGGGCTCGAGCCTCAGCCCCATCCCGTTTGCACCCCCAAGCCATCTCAACTTGCCTCGTTCTTTTCTCCTCTCTCCCTCCTCAGGGATCCTCGTAACCCAGGCCATGCACGAGTCTAACTCCCTGCACCCAGAACTCGTGCGGCCTGCTTCTTCTTTCCCCGCTCCTCCTGGAGTGAGCAGGGAGAGGCTCTGATGCCACTGACTGCCCTATGTGCTTTCAGGGGCCAATCAGTGGCTCTAACCTTTTTGCGCGGTTTGCAAGGGTTGCCAGGCAACCCTTGCAAACCGCCGATAGTGCAGTCAAGTCTCTGTGCAGCCACTGCAAGCGGCGGCTGCACCATCCATCCCCTTTTGCTCCTCCAGAGAGGGGGAGGGAGGAAGCAGGGCGAGACAACCCCCCACTGCCTGGATTTTTGCGGCGGAGGGGTGTCGTTGGAAAAAAGAGAACATCAGAAGCCTTAAGAAACTCCAACCATTCCTTATCAGCAGAGTTACTCTTAAACCCTTCTGTATTCCAAGACAGGAGGGAAATTGATGACTCGCTATTGACTGTCACATCTCTACTTCCTTATTCCCTACGTTTCTTCTAATCTTTTCAAACACGAGGGGAGAATTTAATTCCAACTCAGTCCAATTAAATCAGTCAGAACTAACATCCGACAGTAGAATAGAATTATTTGGGCAGGTTTCCAAAAAAGTTAGTGTGTTCATCTGGTGATCCTATCCTATCTCAAGTCCTCCACTCCCGAGCAGTTGAGTTGTTAGAGGGGCCTCCGTTATTGCTGTTCCAAGGGTTGGATGCAAGTCCTCCCATCTGGGGCTGGGAGGAGATTGACACAATATTCTACTGGAAAAAAGCCTTGGGGTAGTTAATACCTGAGCTAAATATTAGTGGTGGGACCCCGGGCCCATTACCGGCTACCGGATTTACCGGTTACCGGTTCTGCGAAAACCGGATTCCCGGATTAAATCCAGTATGCCGGTACCGGATTTATTTCATTGGTTTCAATGGGGCGCTGTGTCCCCATTGAAACCAATGAAATAAATTAATTCCCTCCCCCTCCC
>QEPC01012913.1:9410073-9438476 GCA_003113815.1 Sphenodon punctatus
CCTGTCCACATCCGCCTTGCCCCCTCCCTTCATACCTTCAAATCTCTCCTTAAAACTCACCTCTTTCGCTCTGCTCTGTCTGACTCTTTATCCTGCTGAGCCACTATTCCAAACCTATGATCTGTTTACCCTTATCCTTGCAACATGGACCTGCCTGCTGTCATTCTCATTGTAACCAAGCCAAGTACGTGCACTTGAGACCCTGTCTATTTTATTACTTTGTAAAGTGCCAGGTACACTGCTGGCGCTATATAAATGTTTGTTAATAATAATAATAATAATAATAATTTACCATTGGTACACTAGTCAACTTATTCATTGCATTGTTAAATTCCATCCACAAGCCCCCAACTAACACCTTCATATGAAATATAAACGTCACCAAATTATCCAATTTATCTTCCAATTTTTTAAAACCAATCACTTGCATACCTTCATTATGGGCCTGATGAAGCTTCATAGTGTCAGCTAAATTTTTAATTAAGTCCTCGAGCCCCTGCTACTGGGTTGAGTACGATGGAGTTAAGTTGCTGGAATATACTCAGGCTGCTTATCTGCACAGGATAAAGGAGGTGAAGCTTGCAGCACTGGCAAAGTTACATTCTCTACAGTAGGCAGGCACAAAGAACTGAGTCAGCTTAGATTGAGTCAAAGTAGGACCCTTCTGGATTGTCACAGAATCATGCTCCACAACCACCCTAGGGAATGTGTCCTTCAGAGTAACAAGGGCTCTGGAGTGCAGTTCCATGCTAAGAGGCAAAAAAGGAAGGGGAAAAAAAAGACCAACAATCCAAAAATAATCAGGATAACTCCTGTATGCATTCCTTGCTCACTTCCCAGATGATAGATCACCGCCTCCATCCACTAATAGGCCACCAGTGGGACTGCTCCCTTTGGTGACACCCTTCGGCCATCACCTTCAGGGCGCCTAGCCCAATAAGCGAGAGATACCTGGGGGAGGGTCAGGGAAAAGCCCGGGTGAAGGCAGGCAGGAACTTCCACAGCAACAAGCTCCCCCTCCAGCCACATCTATTTTTATCCAAATTCTAATTAAAGGGTTAGCTTTTAAATTGATTTAAACTGGTACAAAATTCCTCTGTGGGCATTCATTAAGTATGGTTTGTCTCAGTTGTACTTAATTTGGTGAGATCTATTTTAGGATAAATCTGTGCACTTTAAAACGGATATGTTGAAGAGTGACAGAGTTTACGCACTAGTTTTAATTATTCAAAGTTTATATTAAGCTGGTACAACTTTATGCTCAAAGACATCATAGTAGAAATAATAATAATCCTTTCCAGCATTTGGATTTTATCCCCCACCCCCTCCATTATGTAAATGCTATTGCCACTTTACAAAAATAAGCCTAAGTGCTTGACTATTGTATGAGAATTAAATTTCCATGAAAAGAGAAGCAAACAATTCCCTCATTGAGGCCCGATGTACTTAGCACACAACATAAGCAAAGATTACTGTAGTTCAAACAATAGTTGATTTTCTCATATTGCTTGTAGTCAAGATAACTTTAACTACAGAGATACCATTCCCAGTGCTATGGTCAACAATACCCAATATGGGATGGGGGGGAATCACAAATAGAAGAGGAGTCTGTAGTGAAATACATACATTACATACTCAGTGAGTCTGTACAGTGCATAACACAAGGTTTCAGTTTATGGTGTAAGTTTCATTTCATTACAAAACTGAAATGAAACTTAAAGCAATCTAAAAATCCTACTCAATGCCTGCTGTTCAGGAACAGTGACTAGTTCAGAAGGTGTTGGGAAGGGGGGAGGCAGATAATTAGTTTCGTTTCTTGCAAGCCTCTCCACCCCTGGTGCCTGGAAGTCTGCTCCTCAGTGACTGACACCTCCCTGTAATGTTTGACCTTCTAGTGAACCTTTTTTTGCCACCCGAACTCATCCGAACGCGATCCGAGCTGACCGAACTGTTCGGCCGTTCGGTTTGTTCAGTATGTTCACGTTCGGTTTCGGGTTAGAGTTCGGTCGTCCGAACAGGCTGAGTTCGGGCCGAACTCCGAACTGCCGAACCGCGTTCGCCCATCCCTAATGTACCATGCTTTGTACCAGGGTAAATCCCAGATTCAAATAAGGAGGAACCCTGCACACATGAGGCTTACCCTGATCTGTATGTGCTATGCAATGCCAGTATGCTTGTGCAAATTGGAGAAATAAACATACTATGCAGTAGTTTTCTTGTATGAGCAGTCTCTTGTTTCTCCCTTCCACAAAGCGGTCTTTAAATACGTTTTCAGGGGCTTTAATTGAATACTTTGCTTGCGAATAGTCCTTTCATGGTTTGTCATTGCATTTATTCTTGCACCTCAAGCTTAGTTTGCCAACGACTGCATATTGGAAAACACAACCTTCACAATGAGGGCAAATGAGAGCAAAAATTGCTTCTTAAATGTAAAGTCTCTCTCTTGAGCATGGTGATTTAAGCTAGGCAATAAAAAAATCAGCAGTGGTTAGAAGGACATTTTTTTTCTATTTTTTTTTTTTTTTTAAATCTTCTTTCAGCACTTGGTTTCCATCTTTTTCTCCATCACCCATAAACAGCAGTTTTGTGATTAATAATATTTTTAGGAGTCATTTAAAGCGCTGCAAATGCAACAAAATTGGGGCTTGCAATTATCACTAATTGACTAACAAGTTGACAGAATTGCTTTGCTTTGAAAGAGCAACGTGCTGCTGAGGCAATGGTAACAGTTTATAAAAGCACACAGTGTAATACTGGTTATTCTCCCAGGCAGTAACTAGCAGTAATTTTTTTTAAGTGCTGTGGGTGGGTATGTTTTAGAAGATTATACTAAGTATGAAAGAAATGAAGAAAGGGTTTGAAGCTGTCAAGAGCTGCACAATAGAGGTTACATGCAGCATTATTCAGTACCCGTGGGCAGGGTGAATAACTTTTTGGACAACTGAAAACGTTCTTAGTTGCCTAAAACTAAGGTACAACATAGTGTAAAGCTGACTGAAATTGTAACTGCTGAAGGACAGAATATTCAGCAAGTTTTTTTAAAAAATAAAAATTAAAAAAATTGTAAATAAAAAAAAAAGATGAGGGTAATCATGACAGCATTCAGTTATAAGGCTATTTGGTACTGGGTCTGTCACTAATTCCATGGCACAAGGCAAGCTATTTATTACTGTCTGCCTCCATGTTTCTGAGAGGACACCAGTCACTTATCAGTCAAATGACTACTTTCTTTTTAATTCCTAATTTAAACATTGGTACTGGAAATTTTAACCTCCAGGTTTCACACTTACCATAGATAACTTTGCTGTTTGACTGGAAACTTTGTGCTTGCTTCAGGAAAGCATTTGTCGACTGATCCCGGAATGCGACAAGGACAACATTATATGGGGTTTTAACAGCCGCACTCTGTATTCCAATTCAATGGGCTAGGTGGGTAAATTGCCAGCGGCAATTTGGGTCCAGTACAAGCATTAGCACGGTTAACCATAACTGTCAGGGAAACTGACCTTGATGTACCCTCAAGTGCCAGCCTACAATTTCTCAGCAAACTGAGCCTCCCCTTCCAGTCCACACCATATGAGGTGGGCAAGGGAGGCAGCCCTTGTCCCTTAAGGACCGGAGTAAGGAGTTGAGTGCCTGAAAGGCATGGAGGCCACATTTGCCCTTGATCTTCACCCCTGCCACGGACGTGACCCTAGCACTCGTCATACCCTGCTTCTGCACCAGGTATCATTTCCCCATCTCTTAAGGAGATGACTCCCAGTTTGCTATGTAACTCTCTCTCTCAACCACTCCATAACAGCACTGGATCCCTTCAAAGAGTGCAGCAAATGTTATATACAGCAACAAACCACCCTGGCTAACTGCCAACAATAGTTAGCATTGCGGGGAAGGCGAAAAACCAGGAATCCCTTGGCCAATCTGGGGTTCCCATAAAACTTCTTTCCCGTCCCCTAAAACAGGTGACCGGCTGCTGCCCACAGTGTTCAAAAACGTGAGTGGGTGCCACTTGCTGTGCTCCCAACCCGCGACTGGGAAGGGAGTTCCTACCGGCTTTAAAGCTGACTCTGTTAGTCTTGCATTGGGAGACATCCTTTGTGCCTTTTTGCCTGGTTGCCCTAGCACGTTTGTGAAACTCTTGAGGAGAGAAGTCATTTATCTCTGACGCATGTCACTGTCCCTAAGGCATGTTGTTCTAGTCTTCTGGAAGAATCTGCAGGTTCTCTCTTCAGACACAATTTATGTTTGTCAGCAAACAGAAATGGTCAGTAAACCTGTCAAAGAAATACTTCATATATTGGTTCTAGTAGGTAATCAAGATAAATAATCCATATTTACCTAAGGTTCCCCTGCACGGTGCATGCACATATAGTGCCAGTGCTGAAGCTCACTGCTGCCTGACTGCACCACCCTCACCCAGCATAGGGAGACGCAGGGCTGTCTCAGCAAAACAGTGTGGTGGTGTGGGTGAGCAGTGGCAGACATCAGCTCTGGCACACTCTATGCGTTCACTCTGCGTACGCATGGTAGGCTTGGTCCACATGCAGGTTTTGGATTGGGGCCTTATTTAGCTTTTGTTATAATACTCATGATTAGCATTACCACTAGAAGATTCTCCTAAATATACTGGATGTGTATACCTAAATATGACCCCAGTATGATTTTTGCCAGGTCTGAGGAATTGAAAACCTAATTCCTGACCCCACCCCTCAGATTGCCCTAGGGCAGGGACCGTGTCGATTTCATTACTTTGTAAAGCACCAGGTACATTGTTAGTGCTATATAAATGCTTGCTAATTAATAATAATAATTCAAGCAAGCCTAATGTGTTGCTGTCTGAAGACAGATATTAACACTGCTTTAGCATTTTTTATGCATGTTGCAGGACTGTATTGGTGCCCTATGCAGCCCTGCAACATGCATAAGAAATGTTAAAGCGGTGTTAAAGTGGAGTTAGTGTTATCTCTGATTTTACCCGCAGTCTTATTTTGTGGATCAGTAATTGTAGCTTTAAACTTATGGTATTTCACCATACAATTAAAGCACATACTGCTAAAATCACTGTCGTGCGACGTAAAATTACTGACTTTAGTAATGCCAAAGTAATATTCTGTTTGGTGCACTCTTTGCAGGACTGGTGCTGCCATTAGGCAGCTCAAGCAACTACCTGGGGTGGCAAGTTGAAGGGGGCAGCTCTCTTGCCGCCGCCGCCCCCCCCCCCTCCATCCAGCTGCCCCGCTGCTGCTACTGAGAAGCTCTGCATTGGAGAGGGGTGGGAGAGGCAACCCTCCCCCCGATTCAGCATGGAGTTTAGTGGCAGCGGCAGTAGGATGAAGGGCAGAAGAGGCGGAAGACCCACCTTTTCCATGCTGCCTTTCCCAATGCCCTCTAGTCTTTCCCCTTGCTCTTACTGTCAGCCCTCCTCTGCTGACTGCTGCTACCAACCTCCTCGTAACCAAGCCAAGTACACGCACCTGAGACTTCGCATCCGCCTGAATGTTTGTTTGTCTTCTCCCATGTCTCTCCC
This sequence comes from Sphenodon punctatus, assembly GCA_003113815.1. Taxonomy (NCBI): domain Eukaryota; kingdom Metazoa; phylum Chordata; class Lepidosauria; order Sphenodontia; family Sphenodontidae; genus Sphenodon; species Sphenodon punctatus. The sequence goes on from QEPC01012913.1 coordinate 9,415,601, forward strand.
ACTGTCCCCTCTCCTTGTCTCCCCCTCCTTGTCTTTTAGATTGTAAGCCACAGGCAGGGACCGCGTCTGATTGTATGTTCTGTACAGCGCCAGGTTTTGCAACTGGCGCTTTATAAATGTTTATTAATAGTAATAATAATAATAATAAAGCTGGATTGGGGTGAAAAAGGTATCCCCTAAGGTGGCTCCACCCCTGATTGCTGCCTCTCCTGCCCTTGATCCTGCTGCCCTGAGCCACTAAACTCTGTGTTGGATTAGAAGAGGGCTGCCTAGGGCAATAATTTGAAGGGGGCACCTCTCCCGCCCCCCTCCAGCGTTGCTGCTGTTTCTTGTGCAACGATCCAGCCGTTGGCATGCGGAGGGGTTGTGGCTGCCTGAGGCAAATATCCTCATGCCGGACCTGACTCTGCACCTCTGTATCAATGAGGCTGTGTACTTACTGTTAATATATACACAGGGATGTAATGAACCACAGTAAACATGGGTCCCCCCTGTACAGTAGAATTCTGCAAATATATTTGGGCATTCCTATTTTTACTTATTTGGGTTTTTCATATGTGTAGTGTCCTTTGGTACCTAGGTCTTCCTATGTTTACATGTATTGTACAATAGAATAAAGCTTAAATTACAGATTTCTCCTTTCTGGATAAAATCTCTTGTGAGTTTCCCCAACACAAATGGCTAAAGCTCCCCAAAGAAAACCTAGTCGTTTTCAAAACTCAAATATTTTTCATTATACTGTTTCAGGCTAAATGAAGCTGCTTATGATCTGTCACATTAGCCCTCTATGCATTAGAAGAGCCCAAAGTAATGTAAAGTACGTCTTGACTAGAATTGATGGTGAATATTTTATTCTCCATGAAAAATTCCATTATGAGACATTTAAAAATAAATTCTGTTCTTGGCCTAAAATAGGGCAGGACTTTGTCCTCTGTCACCTATAGGACCCCACGTTACTGACAATGAAATTGAGCTCTCTGCTTTCAAGCTGTTAACTGAGCATGGATAACTGACAAAATTCATTGCTGTGAAAATGAGGAGAAAGCTAAAAGTTGACAATTGAACTGTTTAGAAATGTTAAACACCTGTGGCCTACTGAGAAGCTCTGTACTGGAGGGGGACAGGGGAAGCACCCCTTTCCCCAATCTAGCATGGAGTTTAGTGGACAGCAGCAGAATTGAAGGCAGAGGACTATGGAAGGGGGGCAACCTGTAAAAGAGATTGGGAAGGGGGGAAGAATGCATGACGAGGAGGTCAATTTCTTTAGACTTAAAACGGAAGGGAAACACTGGGATGACATCTTATTTCTATGGGGGTAGGGGACAGCATGTAGGAATTCCAGAATGAATCTAGGAACAACCTAAGAATGAAGTTTTACCATGATCTTGTCCCCAAAATAAACCAGTCACTTTCACAGGTGAATGTAATTCCAAGGTTTTACTTAAGTTCAAAACCAGGATACGGTGAATGAATGAAGAAAAAAATAAATACAGTATAATTGAGAATGATAAACAAGAAAGAGAAAAGTGATGGAATTAAAAAAAAAATGGTTAGAGTAATAACCTGACGTTTTACAAATCCAGTTTTATAAAGAATGTGCGAGCCACCTGGTGCCGCTGTTTCCAACGGCGGCCGAGCGACTTCGGTGTGGGGAGGTGCGTCAAAATGCTACCCCCGCAAGGTCTCTAAAAGCAGATTTTTAAAAATCCTCTAGCATTGGGCACATCTAAAAGCACCTAAGGATTTAGCCTGAAAAGATACTTAAGGAAAAATCCTTTAAAATTAAGGATGCCTCAGTAAGTGAGGAACACCCTGAGCTTCAGAGAGGCTGGTATCTATGACCTTATCACTCAACTAAACCCATGTTTTTTCCTAATATAGAAACAAAGAAAGCAGACACTTCCATGCATAAACACTTTCATACAGTTGCCCAACTCAGTGGGGTTTGCAAGAAAAAACAATTTCTAAGCCAGTTTTAGTGAGTTGTTGATCTGCACCTTGTCCTCACATTGACCTGTGCCAGTTAAGTTGCTCACGTTTGCCATCCTTCCTTAGAACTTAAAATCCTTCCCGTTATCTTCAACTTAACATCACTCATTCTAAATCAACTTAATTGAAGTCGAACCAGGCCTTACAAGACCTTATGAGTTACGACCTATTAACAATCATGCAGTTTACCCCATTTAGTAACTACTACTGGCTACAAGTGCCCTTCCATACTAATCCTCTTAGCTATGGGTGTGTTGGCACTTAAGGGCTGCGGGGAGGAAATCTACATTGTGATAGCCCAAACTTTCCTCACTTGAAATTTGTGAATTATTTATTTTTTATTTATTTTATAAATTTGTACCCCTCCCCTCCTGCGAACAGCCCGGGGCGGCTTCCAACAATAAAAACAATACAATAAAATACAATTTTTAAAATCAACAATAACAATATAAATTATTAAAACAGGGCTCTGGGCCTTCATAATATATAAATAGATAATAAATAATAAATCAGGTGGGGGAGCTAAAAAATCCCCCCTTACCCCACCCTCCCGCCCACCCCAAAGGCCTGGGCGAACAGGACCACTCATGAAGCAAGATACCACTTCTTGGCTAAGCATGAAAGATCCTAGCCCTAAGAATGCAGTATTCTTATTGACCATCAGAATACGCTAATCCCGTTTTAGCACACAAAGACACTTGGGCATGACCAGGTCTCCAAATGTAATCTTTACAAGGATGGGTGTTCTCACACTCTAAACGGGAATTAGTTCATTTTGATGGGTGCTAATCCTCACAATTAGAGAGCCACAGTGGTGACTGCAAAAGTTCCCACACCTCCCAGGTAATGTCAGAAAGCAGCCTTAGAGGCGTTTACGCCGGATTTATGATTGTGTAAAAACAACCACTGTTGAAAGCCAAGAACTCTGTTGTTCTAATTCAGATTCTGTTGCTTAGTTGCTATGTGACCGTGGTCAAATTTAATCCCCATTGTGCCACATGTTCACTCCCTCTAAAATTGGGATGATAATCTATTTTGAGAGGATGATGTGGGAATTTTTTCTAAGTGGCTTTTATCATCAGCACTGTGTTATGTAAATGTTAAAAACTAATAATGCAGGATTAATTACTGACCATAAAACCTAAAAGCCTTATTAAAAGTGACCTAGGACTGAAGATAATAAGAGAGGTAAGTGTCCTTTTGACCCTATCTGCTTTAAAATTTACAATGTTCTGGGCTGAAATATTCACCATTTTTCTGGCTATACTCAACAGCCCAAGATTTCAGAAATGCATGGTTAAAATGATTTTTTAAATTATTTTTTAAAAAATAATAATTTGAAAATGGCTTAATTTTTCCCATGTGTGTTGAGGCAACTGTCTTTGAGAGTGCTATGACAGGGAACTCCAATGCAGGGTTACTTTGTAAGTAGAGTGTACCCAACAAATATCACAAGTAACTTTGATCTACAGTTCTTAGTAAAAAAAAAACCAAAAAAAACCCCCAATCAACCTGACAAAACAGCTAAGAGCACTGGCATCTTCTAGATTTGTATTCCTTCTTCCCTCCATTTCCCTCCATTTCTGGGTCTTTTCCATACAGTGGCAGCAGCTTCTTCAGTCTAGTATAGTACTCCATAATTGATGACTGTGATCTTCTTGGGTCTGCTATGTTCTCTGTAACATTATCCTGAGGTGAAGAAGTGTGGCCAAAAGATCAAGCTGTTCCATGTGTTGCTGCCACTGTATGGATGACCACAGGAAGCCCATCAGGTGACTGCGCAAATAGGAATAAACAGCTCAAGCCCTGCAGCCCACATTGAACCTGCAAAGCCCCACAGAGAAACTGACAAACCAGTAGCTTGTGTCAGTGGGACGGGGGGCGGGGAGGGGGAAGGGACAGGAGGCTCAAGGGGAAGAGAATCCAGATACTTGTGCACTCGTGGGGATCACTCGGGGAGGCAGCAAGGATCCACTCGGAAGCTAAAGATGCCTGTCAGGGTAGAGTTATGGCCCAACTGGCAGTGGAAGCCTAGACCTCTATCATCATAGGGCGCCGAATGGATTGTACTGCACCTTTCCCCAGGAACCCACACCAAGCGCACTCTACTAGCACCACCACAGGGGCAAGGGAGAAGCGTGCGGGCGGTGAGAGGCGGAGGCAAGGGGTCCTGAAAGTGAGGATGGGGGGGGGGGGGGGATACAGCTACTCCAGAACCTCCCAGGGGTGCCCCCTAGGCAGGGAAAAAGGGAGCTCAAACCCACGTGCACTCCTTCCTCTCACTCAGTCACTCCAAGGGAAACACGGAATAGGAACACACACTCACCTTTCACCCACGTCAGCACAACTCACGCAGCACAGACCTCGCACTAGAGCAGGAGGGAAAGGAAAGGAGGGGGGGGGGGGAGAACAGCAGCAAACACCAGTAGCACAGAAGCACACAGCAAGGGGGTCAGTCTGTTCAATCACCGGCGCTGTGTTCTCCACAGCGCTGGCTTTTCAAAGGTCTGCCACGCCCACGCTGCACCCAAAGGCGTGCTGAGCGGCACAGCGTCTGTGGCTCCGTCCCAGCGGGGGGTGGGCTTGTGGCGTCGTTGTCTTGGGGGGTTGCTATGGCTACGTCCCGCTGACTCTGACTCAACCCTGGAGCTTGAGGGGTCGCGCCAGCGGGTCCCGGTGTCGGCGGAACAGGGACCTGGGGCCAGGGGGGCCCTTGTGTATCAGACTGGTTCCGATTTCTGAGAGCGTGGAGTAAAATGAACAAGTACAGATGGAACCTAGATGGGTTGTGATTAAACATGAACCCTTTTCACACAGGCGGCACCCATGCATAAACACCCAGAAATCTGGGTGTTTATGCATGGGTGTGTAACACGGTAGGTGGGTGTGCACGTGTGCGCACTCCCGTGAACACATATGCACACCCACATCCACCCATCACCCATGCACGGAGCAACTGGCAAAACACCACTTCCTCCGTGCATGGGTGATGAGTGACAGCTAGTGGAGGTCGGTGTGCGCTCATCTAAACTTTACACCCACCTACTGCACACAAACCGTGGTGCACGCTGACCCCACGCCACTGCCCATGTGAAAAGGGTCATGGAGAGAGGAAGAAGAGTGACTTCTCAAACTTCCCATATTTCAGTGGTGACCTGGCTGATCAATGTCAAGTGGCAGAATAGTGGCAGTGAACACATTTGTGTTCCGTGTTTTCGACTGTTCTATGGTTTTGCTTAGTTGTTTCCCAGATACGTTTCAGGCAGCAAACTTGTGTTTGCTCCAGGTTTGAGTGAGCAAACATAACATTTGTTCACGTGTTAAGCAGCTGGAACTGTGGCAAGCATTGCTTGTAGAGACACCCACTGTGCTGTCCATCATGCAAATTCCCTTCTGGGGGAAATATGGGATAGTCAGTAGAACACAAGAACAATTCTAAGAGAATAGTACAAATGCAGGGACCCATGTTCAATGTTTTCCCCATTGGTGCCAATGCAAAAAATGCAGTGAACACTTTATTCTCATAGATTATTCTGCAGGAGAATAATACATTTATATATTTTTTATCCTGCCATTTCAAACCCTGTGTCTCAATTCAGGTAAACACTGCTGTGACACCCATTCTACTCCCACTATGAATATTTGCAAAGTAAGAAGTGCTTGTCTCCAAGATGAATAAACAGCAAAGCTGCTATTACATTTAATTGCAGTTGACACACTTGGGCTTAATTCTAGCACTGACAGTCATGCTTTTAAAAGATCCTTGGTGCTCATTTCACATGTTTTGCCTGGTGGAAGGAGGTGTCAAACCTACACAAATCCTGATTTGAATTTTCCATCTATGGAAGGTTGCTTGGATACTCAGCAAAGTGATCTACTCATTTCCTCTCTATTCTTTATCTAGTTTTGTTCCATAAACTAATCATAAAGAAGGAATAAGTGTAGTCATTTAAAAATAATTTTTCAAAATTATCAGTAATTCTTTCAAGATATGGGCAAGAAAGCATCCTGATTCCTAACAAGATCTTCAGTCAGATTAATCTGCAAATTGCTGTGGCTGAGTCCTGTAACTAAAAGGCATTTACTGAGTACATACCTGAAAGTTGTACATATGGGCTGGAGCCAAAACTCCCATACAAGCGAATCCTTCTTCAGCAACTGTATTTTACATGTTCTTGAGGAGGAGTAATCAAAGCTAAGCCTTATTAAGTTTTAAACTTTAATTCTTCAAAGCAAAAAAAAAAAGCCCTCTGTACCATGCAATGTTTAGGTTGTTTTTTAAATGCAACTTCCAGGGCTTAAAACATTAATCTTGTATCCTTACAGCATTTCCTCTGTGTAGTAGGAAATGCTTTCTAGAGCAGGATTGAGGAAATTCAGGGCATTTTTAGATGAGTGCTGTTTCTTGCAGACTGAAGAGTCCGTGACAAAGAAAGTCGTGCGTCGGAGGGGGGGTTAGACGTCGCCACCCCCAATTCCAGACATCGGCTGGCACCATCGAAAACAGTGCATTCACACGTGGACGGAGATCCAGACTTATGAAACCTTGATATCGGGGTTTCATAAATCCAGATCTCTGTCCATGCAAGAGTGCACTGTTTTCAGTGGCTCCAGAATCGGATGGAACATCTCTCCACACACACCCCGTGCATGACTTTCTCACAGATTCTGTAGTCTGCAAGAAACAGCATTCATCTAAAAGGGTCCTCAGGCCTGGGGGTCAAATGCAGCCCATGGTTAGTTGTTACTTCACCCCTGAATCCAGTTCCTACCCTTAGCCCTGAAAGAATGAGCTCACGGTAAGGGAACAGAGATACGGGCATGCACACAAGGATAGGGGACAGATTTATGGCACAGTTCCATGATTAGATCCTCCTCTTCCTGAGCCCACCTCTGCCCCCAATTTCTATGCTGCCCTCAGAGGTTGCACTAGTTTTCATAGTGGCCCGTAGGAGGGAAACGGTTTCCTTCCCCTCTTTTAGAGAGTTGGCTTGGTCTTCTCTTTCTTACTTTTCTTGCATTTTCTCTAATCATCAATTCAAACATTTGCAATATGTGGTGTCTTGGGTTAGAGCAGACAGCATTAGTGATAAGGTCAATAAACTGATTTTGTTTCTTTAAAATTAATACATTACAATGAAGTTTAAGCTCCAAAGTAAAACTATTTTTCCATACAAGTTTGAGCCACAAACAGCACACTAGTTTTAATCCATCTTAAGCTGACATGGGACAGATTTATGGCCTGTTCATGCCCCATAAGAAAGACCCCAAATCCTTCTCCTCTCTTTATTACATGCGGTCCCCTTTGCACAGTGGTGCTAGCCAGGTGAGAGGGGAAGATCCTTGCCTCTCCACCCTGCTAGCACCGCTGTGCAAAGGAGCGTTGCCTGTGCGCCACTACCCTGGAGAGTTCTCTGCCAGGAGAACTGGAGTACAGGTCCCCAAGTCCCCCCCCCAAACCAGGGAAACAGTGTAAAGAGAAGAAACCATGAGTGTATATATGGGTGCCATTTCAGGCTGGTACCTCGTTAAAATCAATAATGCATTTTGAATTAAACAGGGCAATACGAACACTTTTATGTGATATGACCCATCCTTTTATGTGATATGACCCACTCTGGGGGCCCTTGATCACCAATATCTTCGGGATCCATAGCCCAGGATACATTTTGACACTTTGGTTTAACAGTTCTAGTGGTTCCATCTGGTAAATGCAGTTCTCCATTCTGGCTACTCTATTTTACATAGGAGTCTGTTAGACTGGCTCTTGTTTGAGTGTGAATATTGATATTTCCTACTGGTTGCCAAGCAAAACAATTTGTTGGGTAAGTCCTTGAGCTATAGTGTTCATTAAATAGGGTCAGAGGTTACCAGCACTTGACCCACTGTGGGGGCTAGTCTTTACCACTGTCCCTTTGCACAAATATTATGGATGACATCATGATGTAACTATTTATTATTATTAGCAAGCATTTATATAGCGCAAGCAACGTACCTGATGCTTTACAAAGTAATGGATTAGACACGGTCCCTGAGCTAGGGCTTACAATCTAAGAGATGGGGGGTGGAGAGATGAAGGAAGGAGAACAGAGGGAAAGACAAGAAGTGTAACATTCACCAAGATGCGAGGTCTCAGGTGCACGTGCTTGGCTTGGTTACATCAAGAATGATGGCTGGCTGGTCCATGTGATGAGGATATGAGTACACAGACCTCAGGTAACAGATTGTACTGCATGGTAGGTATCAGCAGGAGTTCTGTCTCTTATACACATCTAGATGTGTATAAGAGACAGGGATATGAGTACACAGACCTCAGGTAACAGATTGTACTGCATGGTAGGTATCAGCAGGAGTTAGGTGAGGGGAGCGAGGAGTCGGGGAGGGCAGAGCAGATGAGGTGGGTCTTGAGGAGGGATTTGAAGGTATGAAGGGAGGGGGCAAGGTGGATGTGGGCAGGGAGAGAGTTACAGGAATGGGGGGTCAGCTAGGGAGAAGGGACTAAGGTGGTTAGGGGAGCAGGGGAGGCGTGGGAGGGCGAGAGAGGGGACAGAGGAGGAGCGGAGTTCACGGACTGGAATACAGAGGGAAATTAACGCAGAGAAGTAGGGGGGACAAGGTTGTGAAGAGCTTTATAGGTGAAGACTAGGAGCTTGTGTAGGATTCATTCAGGAAGGGAGAGCCAGTGAAGAGAGGAAAGGAGGGGCTGAATGTGGTTGAAGCGACGGGCGAAGTGAATGACCCTGGCAGCAAAATTTTGGACAGAGATAAGGGGAGAAAGGTGAGAGCAGGGGAGGCTAGCGAGAAGGAGGTTACAGTAATCGAGGCAAGAGATGACCAGGATGTGAAGAAGGGTTTTGGTAGAGGAAACAAAGAGAAAAGGGTGACTCTTAGTAATGTTATGGAGGGAGGAGTGACAGGATTTGGCAACAGAATTGATGTAGGGTTTAAAAGAAAGGGGTGAGTCAAAGATGAAGCCTAAGCTATGGGCTCGGGGGAGGCAATGAGTTTACCTAGGGACAGGGTATAGATAGAGAAGAGGAGAGGGCCAAGGACAGAGCCTTGGGGAACACCAACCAAGAAGGGAAAGGAAGAGGAGGTGGAGTTGGCAAGAGACACATTGAAGGAGCAGTCAGAGAGGTAGGAGGCGAACCAGTCGAGGACAGAGCCATGGAAGCCAACGGAGTGAAGTGAGTTCAGCAAGAGTGCGTGGTCAACAGTATCGAAGGCAGCAGAGAGGTCAAGGAGGACAAGAATGAAGTACAGGCAATTAGATTTAGCCACAAGAAGATTGTTGGTGATCTTAGCGAGAGCAGTTTCAGTAGGGTGAAGGGGGCAGAAGCCAGATTGGATGGGGTCAAGGAAGTTGACAGAAAGGAAGTTGAGACAGCAGGAATAGACAACTCATTCGAGAAGCTTGGAAGCAAAAGGAAAGTGTGAGACGGGATGGTAGCTAGAAGTGTCAAAGGGGTCAAGATTGGACTTTTTGAGGCTAGGAGAGACAGTGGCATGCTTGAAGGCATAGGGGAAGGAGTCAGTACAGAGGAAGAGGTGGTTGATCTCCCTTCCTCAGGTAACACCACAAAGTGGAGCTGCCCTGAGGGCGAAGTGCTGTTGGCGGATGGAGGCAGTGGAGGTGGCCATCATTGAGATTATTTTTGCTCCGCAGAGCAGCCCAGCATAATGATAACGGCCTGGTCGGTGCCTCGTGCCCCCCCCCCCGGCTTGGGTGGGAGCTGAGGGGTGGGGTCATATACGTATTGTGTGTGGAATTGAGTTTGTAGGGGTAAATTTAGGTAGTGGGGGGGTTGGGAGGTGTGGTGGGGGGTTAACAACCTCCCTCTGGTGGCAGGAGAGTGAGGTCGGGGGGTGGTGTGGAGGGGAACCCCTGGTGTGAGCAGAGGTGACCCTCCAGGGGGGAGAGTTGCCTGCCGGTGGCAAAGGCAGGCAGGGGGGTGGGGGGGGGTCCCTCTCGCCGGCCTGTCGGGGCAGCCCATGGAGGGTGGGTGTCTAATGGGGTTCTCTGAGGATGGGCGAACGTGGTTCGGAGTTCCGACCGAACTCGATCTGTTCGGTTGACCGAACCAAACTCGAATTTCAAACCAAACCGAATTTCCGAACTCTGTTCTGTTCGCCTAGCCCTAGTGGCAACACACACCAAAAAACTTGGTTTTGAATGGCCAAACTTGGTTCGGAAGTTCGGAATTCAACCGAACTCGGTCTGTTCGGTCGACCAAACCAAACTTCTGAACTGAACTCAAATTTCAAACCGAACTGAACCGAACCGAACTTTCAAACTGAACCGAACCGAATTTCCGAACTCCATTCTGTTCGCCCATCCCTAGTGCCTTGTACCCGTTCCCCTCTCAACCTCCCACATGGGTAGGTTGTGGGTCAAGGCCCAGGAGACCCCAGGCCTTGGTTTGGTGCTGCTGAATGCGAGGTCGGTTGTCAATAAGTCATCTACCCTCCGGGAGTTAATCCCAGAGTGGGACACTGACCTCGTGTGTATTACAGAGACCTGGCTGGACAATGAATTGGGCCCTATTTTGGCTGATCTTGTTCCAGCTGGGTTCTCTGTGCAGCATCAGCCTTGGCTGGAGGAACGGGGGTGGGGGGCAGTGTAGCCATTGTTATCAGGGATGCGTTGTCTTTTAGGAGGTATCCGGTGCAGGCTCCACCAGGTGTTGAGTGCCTCCATCTTGTGTTGGATTTGGCCAGGGACAGATTAGGGGGGCTGCTGGTGTACCGTGCACCCAGTTGCCCTGCGGCATCCCTACATGCTGTTGCTGATCTGGTGTCAGATGTGATCCTCCGGACCCCTAGATTAGCGGTCCTGGGGGATTTCAACATCCACACTGACACCGATCTTGGAGGAGTGAGGCATGAGTTCACGGCCTCCATGACAACCATGGGCCTGTCCCAAATCATCTGTGGCCTCACACATGAGAAGGGGCATACACTGTTTTTGGTTTTCTGCACCAGCCTTGAGGCGGTGGGTCAGTTGGTAGAAGTCAGGGGGTGGGGCCTTTGTCATGGTCTGACCATTACCTCCTTAAGGCGTGCATCCTGGCGCATGTCAGCCCCCAATGGGGTGCAGGACCTATTAAATCGGTTCGCCCCCGGAGACTTATGGACCTGGATTGGTTCCGGAATGCTCTGGGTGGTCTTGGGGGAGTTTACAACTTCCCCCCAGGACCTCACATGTGGAGTCCTGCAAGGTGCCATTCTGTCTCCCCTCTTGTTTAACATTTGTATGCAGCCGTTAGGGGAGATCATGAGAGCGTTTCAGGCCATGAAGTGTCATGAGTATGCTGATGACACTCCGCTCTACCTCTCTTTTTCCATCGACTCAAGTCACGCAGTCTCCCTATTTTCCCAGTGCCTGTCAGCTGTGGGGGCTTGGATGAGGTTGAGCCATCTGCAATTGAATCCTGACAAGACAGAGGCGACAGCTTGTGGGAACTGGGGGTAGTTGAATCTCCTCTTGTTGATGGGGTTCACCGTCCCATGATCTCTCAAGTGCAGAGTCTGGGTGTGCTCCTTGATTCATAGCTCAGCCTGGAATCTCAAGTTGTAGCTGTGGCGGGGAGTTTGTTCTGGCAGTTACAACTTGTCTGGTAGCTTCGGCCGTATCTCTCAGACTCTGACCTCGCCACTGTCATCCATGCCTTCATCACCTCGAGGCTGGATTACTGCAACGCGCTCTACATGGGGCTGCCTGAGAAGCTGGTACAGCCGCGGCCCGTCTCCTTACGGGGGTGGGTCCAAGGGAGCACATAACACCAGTGCTCCGGGCTCTGCACTGGCTGCCTATAAAGCACCGAACCAGGTTCAGGGTGCTGGTTCTAACCTTTAAAGCCCTTCACGGCCTGGGCCCTAGTTATCTGCGGGACCACCTCATTTCCCATGTGCCCGTGCGACCCTTGAGATTGTCTGTGGGAGCCTTTTTGGAAGTTCCCTGGGTGAGGTGGGTGGCCACCGATGTTAGATCTTTTTCAGTGGCCACCCTTGTGCTGTGGAACTCACTCCCGAAGGAGGCTCAGTTGTCCCCCACCCTCCTGCTATTTCAGCGTTTATGTAAGACCTGACTATTCCACCAGGCCTTTGGGGAGGGGGAAGGTGGATAGGGTGGAGGGTAGGGTGAGGTTTTTTTCCCCCTGCATTTATGAATTTTTAATTGTTTTAAATTGTTTTTTTGTTGTTCGCCTCCCAGGCTGCTCTGTGGGCAGGAGGGGCGGGCTAAAAGTTTTACATAAATAAATAAAAAAAAATAAAAATTTGCAGGAGGGAAGGGGTGACAGTGGAAACAATGGAAGTCAGGAGGTGGGAGGGGATGGGGTCAGGGGACAAGTGGGAGGGTTGGAGGAGAGCAGGGAGGAGATTTCCTCAAGGGAGGGGAGGAGGGAGAGGGGAGGAAGTAGGAAGAGGAGAGGATTAGGAAGCAATATCAAGACTGATCTTGTCTACCTTGGAGGTGAAGAAGGAAGTGAGATCCTGAGCAGAAAGGGAAGAGGGAGGAGGAGGACAGGGGGACTTGAGGAGGGCGTCAAAGGTGGAGAACAGGCGGCCAGGGTCTCAAGAACAGGACTCATTGCAGGAGATATAGTAATGCTGTCTAGCGAGGGAGATAGCAGAAGTAAGGGAGGTGAGAGAGAATCTGAAGTGAAGGAAGTCCGCAAGAGAGTGGGATTTGCACTAGAGGCGTTCAGCAGCATAGGTGCAGGAGTGGAAGTGGCGGATACGGGGGTGAGCCAAGGAAGGGGGTTGTGGGAGTGAGCGGCGCAGGAGGAGAGGGGGGCAAAGGAGTCAAGGGTGGAGGAGAGAGAAGCATTGAAAGCTGAGATGGCATAGTCAGGGGAGGAGGAGGAGTGAGGGGAGAAGGGGGAGAGAGAGGAGGCAAAGTCCAGGGGGTTAATGGCCTGCAGGTCACAGAAGGGGCGTGGAGATGGGGAAGAGGAGGGGGGCAGTAGGAAACGTTGAAAGAGGCAAGGAAGTGGTCAGAGATGGGATGAGGATCGAAGGAGAGATCAGAGACAGAACAGTTCCTAGAGAAGACGAGTCAAGAGAATGGTCGTTAGCATGGGTGGGGGAGTTGGTCCAAAGGTGGAGGTTGAAGGATGAGACTAGTGAGAGGAAGCGAGAGATGGAGGGCCGGGAAGGGACATCAACATGAATGTTGAAGTCACCAAGGATGAGAGTGGAGGTATTGTCAGAGAGGAAGAAAGTGAGCCAGGACTCAAATTCAGGGAGAAAGGAAGAGAGAGCCAGGGGAGCGATAGATGAAGCAGCGCAGAGATGGAGGGGGGAGTAGAGGTGCACAGAGTGAGCCTCAAAGGAAGGGGAGGAGAAAGCGGTTGGAATTGACAGGAATTAGTGAGGAGGAGGCCCACGCCATCACCCCAACCTTTGGGGTAGGGTTGGTGAGAAAAGGAGAGACCCCCAAAAGAGAGGGTAGCAGGAGTAACAGAGTCAGAGAGGGAGATCTTAGGCCACTTTCAGACATTGCCTTCCCCCCCCCCCCCCCCCCCCCCACATGCATATTCTGGCTGTGGGGTGGGGAATGAAGTAGAGGGAGGAAGGGGAAGGGGGAAAGTGGAGAAGAAGGGCGAGGGAAGGTGTGAGAGATTAGGGCAGGCATGATGGTGGGGAGGGTAGGAGGGAGGCAACCCAGGGAGTGGGTAGTGGAGGGGAGACAGAGGCGGATGAGGTGAAGAGTGGCTGGTCTACTGGCCACCGAGGATCCACCAGGTGGCCACCAGATGGCCAAAGTACCCTTAGGCTTACCGTTAGCTAGTGTTGCTGGAGTATCCTGTTCTGGCCCGCTGGTTGGTGGAATTTGGGGCGGCAGAAAGGCCAAGGCCGAGGAGTGTTGTGGCGTCCTCAAGGGATGACAGCCGAGGCAGCTGGGAGAGTATGCAGATGAGTTGCAACCTCACCAGTCCCTGGCCCACTGGTTGGTTGGAACTTGGGGCGGCAGAAAGGCTAAACCCGAGTTGGGTCGCGGCGTCCTCAAGTAACTAGAAAGATGCTTAGAAGAAAAACCTGTAAATAAAAACAAACTACAAAGCATCAATCAATCTTTATTGTTTCCAGCAGTTCTGCTATAACAATGTATCAAACTAAAACAAAAGAAAAAGGGTGCATACAGCAAAGAAAGATACAATACAATTAAAATGGATTAATCCAAATAAAATAAAATTGAGTAATATATTTAAATCAGCAATCCAGTTAGGTTTACAATCTGCAGTAAGCTCTTGTACAGGACCAGCAATAAAATAAAAATAAAAATGAAAGCAGCAATTAAATCTAACCATTAGTCAGAATCTCTCTTGCTCTTCTTTAAATTAATAAATAAGAATTCTATTGGAACCGAGACCTAACACCTAACATAAGTATCTAAATCCACTACTCTCTTCTAGGTATGGCTCAAAGTCATCAAGTTTGGGTATAGTAATAATATTAGTTCCCGTACAACTGTAGTGCCACGTTTAATGGGTGATTGATCCAGCAGAATCAAATGTGCTGCTATATCCACAAATAACTATATCCCAAGTAGTAGTAATAAAAGAGATTAGCTAAGTAAATTATTTTCATCCTTTTCTCAACCAGTAGAAGATAAAAAGCAATTGCTTTATTAGCTTGCATATCAGACGCTCCCATCAGGACTTTCAATTTCTCCTTATTTGAATCCTTAGAATCTACAAATAATTGATTTATCCAAATTTCTCTGCAATAGAAAATTATATGCATCAGTGTTTCCACTTCTTGGGAAGCTCATGAGCAGAGTCTCTTATCGTATGGCGTCCCATCTCTCCTTCCCCTAGTTACAGCTGTTTCAAATTGCTCAAACTGCATTAGGGTAATCGGTCTTCTTAACCTAGGGTCTTGAATTTGAGCCAGATAAGGTTCTAAAGTGATTCGTTGCTTAACCAAAGGGTACAGAGATACAATCTTATTCGTCTTAATTTTCCTCATCTCTATCTCTGCCACATGAGAATGTACTCTAGATTTTTAAGCTCGTCTTTATCTAAGGCAAGTTCAGGCAATCCTATATCTTTACAGGGAAAAGCAATATCTGCCGCTAGCTTTTTAATTCCTGCCCACCAATTATACTGTGTGCTTCCCAACTACAAAGCATAGTAGTAAACAAGTAGCGATGAAGAGGTTAACTGAAAACTTGCCTTTCAAATAATCGTGAAAGACCATTGTAGCTGCATCACATTATTCTGTACTAACCGTGCACTTGAAAGTGCAGAACAATGTAGACAACACTTGGAGTGTTTAATTTTGCTCCTTGTTTACTTTTCTTACATAGGTTTAGTGATATCACATAGATACACAACACTGAGTGACATGCCATGGCTGTTTGTCACTCACTCACTCACTCTCTCTCTCACACACACACACACACACACACACACACACACACACACACACACACACACACACACAATAAAATCTGTGGTTGGTTTCTCAGGGCAGCTTTGCTTATTTTAGTATTTTATTTTGCTTGTTGCATTCCAAGACCACCTTCTTGCTTCTATAAGAACTAGACAGAGAGATCTGGCCTCTGGGAGGACTACTTAATTACCTAAACAAGTAGTTCATTGTTTATGCACATTATATAGATAAACATAGTCACTAATCAATTCCTGACTCCAGGTGTTGGTCTGGACACATTACAGAAATAATTATTAATATAAGGCAGAAAGCAAAGAAAGAACTCAAGGGACAGGGTGCCAGACTTAGGCCATTTTTGGACGATCGCGGCCGCGCTCGCGCTTGTTGTAAAAAAATGCCGGGAGCCGGGATCAGACGATACACTCCCGGCAATCGCGCCCAGAAGGAGGACACGCATGCTATTCCGGCCGCGATTTGGCCGGGTTGAAAAATGAACCCGGTCAAATCGCGGCCAGAAAAGCATGTGCGTCCCCCTTCCGGGCACGTGATTGCCGGGAGTGTATCGTCTGATCCCGGCTCCCGGCATTTTTTCACAACAAGCACGAGCGCGGCCGCGATCGTCTAAAAACAGACTAAGTCAGAAACCTTCTGGTTCTTATAGAACACAAGACACTCCAACAATACTTAGCTCATCATAACAAGCAGGCCAGGAACACCTTTCAATCTCAAATAAAGCACACTCAAAGAAAATCCTCAAACACACATACTCTCACCCAAAGACACACAAGCTTTAAATAAAACATTAATTACACTTGCACATATGCTCATACACATTTTGTCACACACGTGTGCACACCCCTATATTCACATGAAGCAGGCATACATCCTTTATTTCTTGAAGACATTCAGTATCAAATTTACACACGTAAAAGCATACACCAACATCTGTGGAAGATAAGCTCTCTTCATGAATGCCTGAAGAACTCAAAATGTATCAAAGCGTAACATCTCAGGGCACTCAGGCAGAGTCACTTACAACACATACCCACACGGGGATTAGGGCTGATGCGGCAGCAGCTGTTACCGCGCCGCGATTCCGTTCCGCCATTTCGGAATTGCCCACGCCACACCGCGATTTTTCTGCGGATATTCCGCTAATTCCGCCGGAATTCTGCAAATCGCGGAATTGCGGAGAAATTGCGGAAAACCGCTATTCCGCTATTTTGTGGCGCTGGCGGAATTGCTGAATTAGCGAAAATGTCATGTTTCCACGATTCCACTAAGTAGCGGAATTAAATAAGCGGAACCGCGGAATGAAACTAGCGGAATGAAAGCCTCTGCCATGCCGTTCCACTAATTGCGGAAACACTGTTTCCGCCGGAAATAGCTACCGCTGCGATATTCCGCTACAGCCCTAACGGGGATCTCCTCAAGCATACAAGTATATGTGCACCCCTACTCACACATCCCACACATAGTCAAGCACATACACAAGTTACTCATATCAGCAATGGAGCATGATCAGTGGCACACACACACCACATGCTTGTGGAAGCATGTGATTTTTGAGACTCTAAAGACAAATGGTGGCAAAAACAGTGTAGATGAGGCCCTATTTTTTTAACCTAAACAGAGTCTACAGCTGAAGAAGGCCTCTGGTCTGTGGATCTTTGAGAGTGACGAAAAGAGGACGGAGGGGGAGGGACTAGGTCTTTGGGGCCTTCTTATATATCCTTTTTCCTGGGCGGGAACAATTTGGTTCTTACTGCCCCCTTCTTTGTGGGTTCATCTTGCAGGGCTCTTCTATGCCGATAATTCAGAATGTTGCAACTGGCTGATCATTGGTTGACTTCATCTGCATCTTTATTGCTCAGAATATCCTGGCCTCTGCTTCAAAGCAGGTAGGGCTTATCTGGCCGGATGATGCAGATGGCTCTTCCATGATCATCTTGATGCCTAATTGTGTTGTCAATATGGCGCCTATTGTTCCTTTACAACAGTTCATCAGGGAGGGTCCCTGTGGTGTATCTCCTCTTTGCACTGTATGTGACTCCTTTGGCTTGTATGTGATGAGTTTGCAGGGGTCTAATCCTTCTCTCTTTATTATGTGCGGCTCCCTTTGTACAGCGGTGAGGAGAGGGAAAGATTCTTGCCTCTCTGCCCTGCTAGCACCACTGTGCGAAGGAGTTTTGCCTGTGTGCCACTACCCTGGAGAGTTCTCTGCCAGGAGAACTGGGGTACAGGTCCCCAAGTCTCCAAACCCCCCCCCCCCCCAAAAAAAAAGCTAGGAAATTTCCTAAAACAAAAAAAATGAATGGTTTCAAAAAACATTAAAAGCAGGATCATTTATACTAAATTGTATATCTAAACAAAACGTAAATTCCAAAAAACATTGATGATAAAATGAATTTAATGCAGAATATAACAAAACTTAAACACTAAAAAACATGGAAATTAATGAAACTTACTTCTCTAAATGCCATAACATAACATCAGAATTACTATACCGCAGGTAATTATTTAATTATTCAAAGTCACCAACCCATTGCATCGTTATCAAAAATAATACACCACCTTAACACTGTCCTTTTACACAGGATGATGGAATAACGAAGATTTGAGCATGACGAGAGAGAGAGAGAGACTTGTTTTGAATTTTAAACTAGTTGTATAATCTGAACTTTTAATATGGGCGTAAAAGGACAGAATTAAGGTGATGTATTATTTTTGATGGGGACGCCATGAATTGTCTACCTTGCTGTCTGTAACTGATAACTTGCAGTTTGATTCTGTAGGTTTGCTACCATCCCAGCACACAAAACCTGCACATTTAATCCCATGAAAACATTAGGGATGTGCAAGGGGGACAAATCTTGTATTTCTGATTTTTATTCTGGTTTCACCGCCTATCTTTGTCTGTGTGCGCTTGTGTGGATTTTTTTGTGTTTGTTTGTTTTGTTTTTTCCCCCTCTTCCAAAATCTTGGGACCTACTACAGTTGGTTAAGAAGTAAGCAAATAAGCCGTGTGTGTGTGTGTGTGTGTGTGTGTATATATCTGATGTTTTTAATTGTTTTAAACAATTAAAAACATCCGATTGAAGTGGAAATTGAGACACACAAATAGGGGTGCTCCTTGTTTGTTTGTTTTTTACCACCATTTTGGAAAAGGGCAGCCGATCTGTGTATGGGTAAAGTAGCCACTGTGCATGTGCAGACTGGCTGTCCTATTCCAAAATGGCAGTGATGCTGACTGTGCATAACAGTCCAGTGGCCATTTTGGACACACACACAAATTTTAAAAATATTTTTTTACAAAAATTATTGTATATACGCAACTGCCCCACATGCACAGAATGGTCTGGTGGCCATTTTGCACATGCACAGTAATTTTATTATTATTTTAGAACCAAACCGAAAAGGCTTGTTGTTACACTGTTCTGGATAATCCGTAATGGCTCATTCCGTGCAGTTACAGATTAATCCAAATCCTAACTTCCTACCCCTACACACGAAGCACACTAACATGAATCGAAACAATGCAAGGCATTTTTTGTATTTTGAATACGGAAACCAAAAATGACTTTTGTGTTTGTGTCTTATCCAAATCGGAAAGCACAGCCTTAGAATACGTACCACAAAGAAATAGATTGACATGAAGAAACTGATCCTGATGTGTTCACGGATTTGGAGGATCACCAAGGTTTGTTGGATTTGGTTAAAAATCCTTTTCTGGACCACAGTGAACAAGCTTGGGTGTTGATACGATTGTAAGACATTTATGGGCTACACTTCAACAACCATTAGTTAAAAGCTGAAATCTCACACTCATTACGCTTCAAATACCGTTTATATGCTGTTTTTGTTTCTTCTGCTTATAAACATCTCAATCCTCAACCACTTAATTCTATTTGTTTTTTCATTAATTTCCCCCTCCTGTTTGTTATAGAGTAAATCCTTAGTTTTAACTTAAAACTTTTTTTGGAAGGGGAAAATTAATCATGAACTGGTTTGGCCGTTTTGCAGACTACTTTAGGATTACCTAATGCTTTAACTTCTCATTGAAATACTATTTACAAGATACTTAAACAGAAGTATGGTCTGTCCTCTTTTTAATTGAAAGCCTGTTTGTAGCTTTTTATTTAAAAATCTAAAGCAGGCTACCTAAAATGCAAGCTTCAAAGATGCATTTTAAAACAAAATTGGTGCATAAACTGGATATATAATTTGTTATTGGGCGTCCTAGTTCTTACTACACAGCTTTATATTTCACAGGTACATTGTGAACACAAAAAACCACACTCCTCTTTAAAGTAATGCCTGCTTAGTTTATCTTGTTGCCAAATATTCTTGGCAAACTTCCTTGGGTATAGTCTGACATCTACTAATGTATCTTGATCCTGTCTATTTATACACAGGACTTCTTACTGTGTACTCCTTACGGAAGCACTGGACTGGAAAATGTTGAACTGGACACTAAAACACTTGCAAAAATTAAACGCGCACTTAAGGGATACCAGGCATAAAATATCTACATAGATTTTATACATGATGAGTGAAAAGACAGATGCTATTGCACTTTAAATTTATAGCAACTTCTGCTTTTCACTTTACTTTTGGTATTTTGGAGATTCTGTGTAAAAAAGAAATTAACTGTTAATATTTTGTTTTAATTTAAGGTAACTCTAAACACTGCATGCTGTAGACTTTTCCAAAAGCAGGATTTTGACCTGTTTTTCTTGTATAGTAATATGAAAGGGGTCTGTAAAAGGGCCATGTATCATTTTGTTTAAAAATAGCCCATAAAATGATGATAGCACAACTGGACACCTTTCTTTAGGAACTTTCTGAATGCTGTACTTTTCTAGATTGAAACACTAACCTCTAGTTTACCCTTTGCAGATCTTTCCTGAAAAAAGCCAGAGGATCACATCACTGACTGCTCATCAATATGTGTAAGGATCTGTATTGAAAGAACAAAATGCTAAACTTGTGCATCAGCTACAACTTGAACAAAAGAGTGAAGCGTGCATTATCTTAACAGTAAGTTAGTGGTAAATTGAAATGTCAACAAAATGTAATTGAGGACCTTTTTAAACAAGCGGAATTTCTCCCGCAGTTTAAAGCTGCAGCTCTGGGAAACCCCCGCGGGGAGACTTTAGACGCATCTCTGTAAACCAGAAGTTGCCTGGGCACCATTAGAAGCAGCAGCGCCGTGCAACTTCTGGGTGTTTTGAAAGTCAGTGTATATAAGACCTCAATTAGCGGGGTCTTGCCTAGGCCACGTCTCAAAACACCCAGGAGTCGCCCAGCACCACTGTTTCTGATGGCACCTGGGCGACTTCTGGTTTACAGAGGTGCATCTAAAGCCCCCCTCCCCCCCTCCCCAGCATGGGTTTCCCAGAGACGCAGCTGCGGGGAAAATCCCGCTCATTTAAAAAGGCCCTAAATGTCTTTAATGGATTGTGTCTAACTTGTCAACTTCAGATTTTAAGACTTTAGTATAGCTATTCAAGCTACAGCACTTCATGCTCTTCACTGCTGTTGTGCAAGATACTAACTAGTTACACTCTTTTGTCTGACACAGCTTGGTCTTTGTGTGTTAACAGATGCTACCCTAAGTACTTGCAAATTCCGACCTGTAGTAAATCTATCAGACGCATAGCAGGATCAACAGACGTTTCTTATTTATTACTATTAAGGCCGCATATAAATCTAAATAGGACTCAGGGCAGTTTACATGGAATACAAAATCAAACGTACAAATGACATTTCCCACAACTCATATCATGAATAAAAGGCATTAAAATACAATTAAACTGCTCCAATGCAACTCAAGTGCAATTGAGCAACCCCAAAATAAAGCCTCCCCAGCCACAAATGGCCAGGTATATGGGTATATATACCTGATCCCTCCCATTCTTCAACCTTCCCCACATTTCACCTCCACTTCGTATACCCATAAAATGTTGTCACCCATATCCATACCTTTCTTTCCTCCTTCCCCTGATGCCTGTATCCTGCCCCTTCCCACATAAGGAGTCATGGCATCAACCCCACCCTCTCTCCTAATGCTACCCAAACTATCATATTCCCCTCCCTCTGTAAAAGATCAAAACCTGAACAACTGCAAATAGTAACAAAAAGGAGCAGACGATTATGAGAGGATGTCTGGTTGGAGCTCGGAGCATCAGCTCCATGCCCTGACTGATGCTGAATGCCTGCCTAATATTTGTATTTATTTATTTACATTTATTGGCCACCCCCTCATGCCTACGGCATCCCGAGGCAGCTCACAACAAATAAAACAATAATAAAACTCATAAAAACATCATCAAGTAAAAGTAGTTAAAAGAATAATCCCCCCAACATTTACTATACACCCCTTACCCACCCACCCCAATCCTCCCACCCTCCCCTCCGAAGGCCTGGGCGAACAACCAGGTCTTACAGGCTCGACGAAAAACCATCAGACCCGGGGTCAGGCGAGCTTCCTCCGGGAGGGAGTTCCAGAGTCACGGCCCTCTCCATTGTGGCCCCCCGTTTAACACAGGGGACCTCCAAGAAGGCGCCCCCAGCAGACCGCAGGAATCACCCTGAGGCGTGGAGGGGGAGGTGGTCCCCAAGGTATGAGGGGCCCAAACCGTGTAGGACATTATAGATCAACACCAACACCTTGAATCTGGCTCGGTACGCTATAGCCAGCCAGTGCAGAGCGCAGAGCACAGGTGTTATATGCTCACGCCGTCTCGTCCCTGTTAGGAGACAGGCTGCCGCATTCTGCACTAGCTACAGCCTCCGAACCAGAACCAAGGGAAGCCCCACGTAGAGCGCAGCGGCGGTGCGCCCCCTATGAATGTATGGGGCAATGGCCCTCCTGGCCATGGCCCCCCAGGAGGTGGACTCACTGCTCCCCTGAGCCCTGGCCGACAGTGACACTTAAAAAAAACAACCAAAAAAACGGCACCGCGGTGGATATAGGAGCCAACTCGAAGAACCTTGTTTAGCGAGGTAGCAACCAACAAGGTTCTTTGATGGCTCCAACGTTCTCACTGGTTGTCTGCGCGCGCGCACACACAACCGGTGACTCACCCCCCCTCCCGAAGGCTTCCTAAGGAAGCTTTGGGAGGACAAAAGGGAGGCGTTCTCCCTTTATGTGGAATGGGCAGCTAGAAGCACCAACCATCCTGCATAAAAAGGGAACCCTGCAATGAAATAGTGCTGCAGGGGGCACTATTTCATTGCAGGGATAGCCCAGGACTAAAAGTCTTATCCGGGCACTGCGCACAGGCAACCGGGCCAGACTACACCTGCAGGGCAGCTCCCAGGCCCCCACACACAGCTGACTCAGCTGTGCAGGGGGGCGGGCTGGGAGCTACCACGCAGGTTGCTCTTAGGCTCTCCCCCTCCCTCCCTCCAAGAAGCCAGAGCGCCATCCCGCTGCGCTGGTAAGTAAATTGGGGGGACAGACTGGGGATGGATGGGGGGG
>QEPC01012913.1:9441641-9485897 GCA_003113815.1 Sphenodon punctatus
AGAAGACCAGGTCAAGGATATGTCCCCCCACATGAGTTGGGCAGTTGACCACTTGGGACAAGTCCATGGTTGCCATGGCGGCCATGAACTCCCGCTCCGTTCCTACAACGCTGTCATTGGCATGAGCATTGAAGTCCCCGAGGACCAAGGTCCTGGGGGAGTTCAACGCTATCTCCGAGGCCAGCTCTGCTAGAGTGGCAAGGGATGCTGCCGGACAGGAAGGGGCCCAGTATACTAGCAACACCCCAAGCTTGCCCCCAGCCAAATCAAACACCACATGGAGGGCCTCCACACCTGGAATCTCCTGGACTGGATATCTCCTAACTGGCCAGTCCTCCCTAAAACTGATAGCTTCACCTCCCCACTGGTCCCCTGTGCGAGGCTGGTGCTGTACAGCATACCTGGCCAGCACGAGGTCCGCCAGAACTGGTCCAGCCTCCTCATCCAGCCAGGTTTCCGTGATGCACGCAAGGTCTGCTGCCCTGTCCAGGATAAGATCCCGAATAACTGGGGCCTTGTTCACTAAAGACCTTGTGTTCAACAGCATCAGCCCTTTACAGGTGGACCCTGACCCATCCTCATCCTTGGTGGGGGGGTGACTGCACCCCTAGGCACTACCTTTTGTCAGCCACTGTAGCCCATAAATACTTGTTGAGAAAAATGCAAACAGGAGAGCATGGCTCAGCAAACTGCCTTTCCAACTGAGGATGTCCCAGTGTTCCTCTCCTCATTCTCTGCCCAGGACTCGTGATCCAGCTACACATCTGATGGGTCAACATGGGTGAAAATTGCCTCACCTTGCAGGGACTGGGGTGGCAAGCAGGGAGAACTCTGTGGCAGTGGCTCTCAGAAAAGGCAGCGGTTTATGTGGAACACACAGACACACTCTTGGGCTCCAAGGAACTACTGCAGGGAATCTGGTATGGTGACATCTCTGATCCAGACTAGGGATCCAAGTTTGGTTCAAAATCCAGATTTGGTTCTAACCCTAACTGGATTTTGTTCAGATTTAGGTTTGTATTGTTTGTATCAGGATTTGGATACAAATAATATGCGCCTAAATCCATCTGGCCCCAGCTCTGCTACCCCTGGACTCCTGCCCGCCCAGCCCATTGCTTGCCCCTTCCTACCCCACCTAGGGTAGGCTGCAGCAGGTGACGGGCTTAGGCGAACAAGGGTCCATGGGAGGCAGAGCTGGGGGCAGAGGGTCCAGTCCACTTTTATGAAGTGTAGGGCTCCACACCAGCACCACAACTTCTCCAGCTGTGCTGGGAAGAAAATACAATAAATGCACATGTGCAAAATGGCCATTCTGTGCATGTGCGTCCGACCGACCTCCGCCTGGATGGGGATGTGTCCCAGGCCCGCTGTGAGGAGTTTGTCACTTACTTCGCAGACAAGATTGCTCAGATTCAGAGCGACTTTGACGCCTTATTAGGAGCAGTAGGTAGAGAGCGTGAGGTGATGGAGGCTCCGTCTGGTCCATCTTTGTGGGGGGAGTTTCAGGAAGTGACGCTGGCTGATGCTGTGGATGTCTTGGGGTCTGTGAGAACCGCTTGTTGTGAACTTGATCCATGCCCATCCTGATTGGTGAAAGCCTCCAGGGAGACGTTGAGGACGGTGCTGGCGAGGGTGGTTAATGCGTCCTTGCAGCAGGGGAGGTTGTTGCCCAGCCTCAAGGAGGCTGTGGTGTGCCCCCTGCTGAAGAAACCATCGTTGGACGTGGACACACTCGCCAGCTACCGATCTGTCTCTAACCTTCCCTTTTTAGGGAAGGTTATTGAACGGGCAGTGGCACTCCAGCTCCCGGTGCATCTAGACAGCATTGGTTTCCTGGACCCTTTTCAATCTGGGTTCCACCCCGACTATGGTACTGAGATGGCGTTGGTGGCCTTGGTCGACGGTCTCCACCGAGAGATGGATGCAGGACGTTCAACATTTCTTGTCCTGCTAGATCTCTCGGCCGCTTTTGATACCGTGGACCATGGACTGTTGTTGAGACAGCTGCATGACCTGGGGGCGGGGCTGGACGGGGCCGTTCTTGAATGGTTCCGTTCATTCCTCTTGGGGAGAAGCCAGTGGGTAGTGCTGGGAGCTGAAACATCTTGCCCCCGTGCTTTGTCCTGTGACGTTCCGCAGGGTTCCATTCTGTCTCCATTATTATTTAATGTTTATATGCAGCCTTTGGGGGAGGTCGTGAGAGGGTTCGGGGTGCGTTGTCACCAATATGCTGATGATGCTCAGCTGTACCTCTCTTTTTCAGCTGACCCAGACCCTGCCGTCTCGTTGCTATCCCAGTGTTTGGAGGCCGTGGCGGAGTGGATGTGGCAGAGCAGACTGAAGCTCAACCCTGATAAGATGGAGGTGATGGTGGTGGGGAGAGTGAGGGAGGTGTCGGCCCCCTTGATAGGGGGGGTTCGCCCTACTGTAGCTCAACAGGTCCGGAGTCTGGGGGTGGTGCTGGACGCGGATCTCCGCCTGGAGCAGCAGGTAGAGGGGTTGGCGAAGACTGCCTTCCGCCAGCTGTATCTGGTGCAGAGGTTGCGTCCGTACGTCTCCGGCCCGGACCTGGCCTCTCTCGTCCATGCCTTTGTCACCTCGAGGCTGGACTACTGCAACGCACGCTATGTGGGGCTACCCTTGTTCCTGGTCCGGAGGCTGCAGCTAGTGCAGAATGCGGCGGCCCGCCTCCTTTCGGGGACGGGTCACTGGGACCACATAACACCTGTGCTCCGGGTTCTGCACTGGCTGCCAATAGCGTGCCGAGCCAGGTTCAAGGTATTGGTGTTGATCTATAAGGCCCTTTACGGTCTCGACCCCTCATACCTCAGGGACCGCCTCACCCTCCGCACCCCAGAGCAGCTCCTTTGGGCTGCCGGGGGTGCTTTCTTAGAGGTCCCCCGTGTTAAGCGGGGGGCCACAATGGAGAGGGCATTCTCGGTGGCCGGGCTGTGCCTTTGGAATTTCCTCCCGGAGGAAGCTTGCCTGGCCCCGAGCCTTTTTACCATTCCAGCGAGTTTGTAAAACCTGGCTGTTCACCCCGGCCTTTGGGGAGGGTGGGTTAGTGGGGGTTTTATCCTCCTACCCTTCTTTATTATTCTTTTGTCCTCTCCGTTTTATCTGTAAGATTTTTATAACTGGTTTAAATGTTTTTAAGGCTGTTTGTTTTTTTTAAAATGTTGTTAGCCGCCTCGAGCTGCTTGCAGGAAGGGCGGGGTATAAATGTATTAAATATAAATAAATAAATAATAAAATTTTCCAAGATGGCACTGGCAGTGCCAGCACCATTCTGGAAAATGGCAGCTGGTCTGTGAAGGCCCTCTGAACATGCACAGACCAGCTACCATTTGCCAAAACAGTTCTGATGTTGCTGGCACCATTTTGGAAAATGGGTGCACAGGCACAGAATGGCTATGGTGGCCATTTTGTGCATACACATTTTTATTGTATTTTCTTCCTGGCACAGCTGGAAAAGGCCACGCTGGGCGCCCGTCTGGAGCCCTACACTACAGAAAAGTAAGTAAAGCACAGACCACCCCTTCCTGGCCCCTGGACACCTGCCTGATCTCTCTGTCCCCCCCCCCCCCCGCCCCATAAGCTCCTTGGAGTGGCACCAGCACCAAGGAGCTTTGATAGTATTGATCTGGATCCAAATCCAAACCTCACACACCTAGTCCAGACCCTCCAAATCAGACATGGACCCCAGCAGCCACTGCAGGAAACTGGAAAAGATGATATTCCCAGCCTACACTCACCAAACTTGCAACTGTGTGTGAGAGGGAAGTTCAGACCCAATAGAGATCCTCCTTCAGCAGGCCTTTCCTGCAATCTGCTGCTTCCATGCTCTCCTTGTTTGCACATAGCTGTTATAATCTTGGGAGAGAGGCAATCGCCTCACCTGTTTCCCACAGCACTTGCAGCTTAGCTGTTACCTAAATGAGTAGCTAGGAAATGTCTCTCCAAGGCCAAAACTTTAAAGTTGGTGTGTCGTTCATCCATTTACACATGACTAGTCCAGTACAAACACACTACATCCTATAGATCAGGGGTGGGTAAAGTTCCCAAGCTCAAGAGCTGCACTCCGCATACCAAAATGTTCATATTGCAGAGAGCCCCAAGACACTTGATGTTGATTGTGGCTTCTCCCAATCCTGGGGTAGGAGCAGCGTGGCTTTCATCAGCCCCTCCCCACACCCCCTCTCATCAAAAAGCTAGCTCCCAGGTAGCCTGGTGGGTTCAGTCAGGCAGCAGCAATCGTGGTTCAGGACACCCTTCCCCTGCTCCCACAGCTCCCAGGGGATCCGGCAGCAGTAGCTGTGGAAATGTCAGTTCAGCTTCTCTTGCTTCAGAGGGAGGCGTATGGACACCCTCCCCCAGGCAGCCACTTCTAGCGAAAGCCACAGTGGTTCCTATGCTGCCATTTGCCCCACCTCTGCAATAGAAAATGTATTTGGAAAATTCCCATTTGAAATTGTAGCTTCAGAACTAGAATTGGTTGGAGAATTCCCCCACCCCAGTTCTCAATTTTAAATTATTATTTTTTTTAAATCAACCAGGCTTACTCAGTATGTTGTCTAAAAAATACATCAGAACACCACTTTTTAACTAAACAGTTATTTAATAGGACAAACATTTAAGCTGTGGTGGTGAAGTCACAATTAAACAGTAAGTGTTCTGAATAGCAGAATAATTGTATTTCTGTTTCACTTTTGTTCTAGGATTTTCCTCCAGTCTTCAGCCTAAACACCTACTTTCTGATCAATGCAAACTAATGACTCTGAAGTTGATGTGAAGAAACCTTATTTAGAGAAGTAAAGATTGCTAACGTGGCTGTCTGAAATGCTGAAAAGAAAACTTCGTCACTGTCACTTTCTACGCTTCAAGTTTCTCTTCATCCTAATCTTTACTCTCTTGGCTTTTTCAGTTCTCAGAATTCACCAGAAGCCAGATTTATTAAATCACAGACATCTGGAGCTAATGGGTGACTATCCCAACTACAATATTAACTGCACTAAGATATTGCAGGGTGATATAGAAGAAATTCAAAAAGTAAAACTCAAGATGCTGACTGTATCGTTTAAAAAACGCCCTGAACTAACAACAGATGATTATATTAACATGACAACAGATTGTGCCTCTTTTATCAAGAGACGGAAGTATATTATGGAGCCCCTCAGTAAAGAGGAGGCTGAATTTCCAATTGCATACTCAATTGTGGCTTACCACAAAATCAACATGCTTGAGAGACTTCTAAGATCCATCTATGCTCCCCAAAACTACTACTGTATTCATGTGGACAAAAAATCACCAGAATCTTTCCTGGCTGCAGTTCAAAGGATTACATCCTGTTTTGACAATGTCTTTATTGCTAGCCAATTGGAGAGTGTAGTGTATGCTTCTTGGAGCAGGGTACAAGCAGACCTCAACTGCATGAAAGATCTCTACAGGAGGAGTGCAAACTGGAAATATTTGATAAATCTTTGTGGGATGGATTTCCCTATTAAAACCAATCAGGAAATTGTGGAGAAGCTGAAAGCTCTCAAAGGTGAAAACAGCTTAGAAACTGAGAAAATGCCTGCAAGCAAGGAAGCACGGTGGAAAAAGCATTATGAAATTGTTGATGGTAAGCTAAAGAACATGGGAATAGACAAACAACTTCCCCCTCTCAGTACACCAATTTTCTCTGGAAGTGCCTATTTTGTTGTTAGCAGGAGATTTGTTGGGTATGTGCTGGAAAACAGTAGGATCCTTTCTTTCATCGAGTGGGCTAAAGACACTTATAGCCCTGATGAGTACTTGTGGGCTACTATTCAAAGAATACCTGAAGTTCCTGGTGCAGTTTCTTCCAGTGATAAGTATGATGTTTCTGATATGAATGCCCTTGCCAGGTTTGTAAAGTGGCATTACTTTGAAGGGGATGTGTCCAAGGGTGCTCCATATCCACCTTGTAGTGGAATTCATGTCCGTTCTGTATGTGTCTTTGGAGTGGGAGACTTGAGGTGGATGTTACGGAAGCATCACTTTTTTGCCAACAAGTTCGATACTGACGTTGACCCCTTTGCAATTCAGTGCTTGGAAGAGCATTTAAGACACAAAGCTTTGCATCAATGCAAACTTTAAAATACTACCTTCTGTGCAGTACAAACCTCACCGTGATCAGGATGTCAAAGATAAAATATTAGCTATGTAATGATGAAGTTATACCAACATGTTGCACATTTCTCCTCGAATGGGTGTGAGCTTCTGAAACTCCACAGGAAGGCGCCTGTATAGGAGATGCTGAACTCAGTTTATTCTTTCTTGGTTCTTCCTTCCCTAAGAATTTCCATTCTGTGTGTGTTCCATTGCAAGAGGTCTAAGCTCAAAAATGTATGTATAAAGCCAAAAAAGAAACTTTGAGAGGTCTTACTATTCTTGATGATTTAACACTAGTGTTAATCTTGTCCTCCTTGTCTTTAGAATCACATCAGAGATCTATGCTAATAGTACAGACCCTCCGGGTGTTTTTAAACAAGAGCCTCCCCACCCATCATGCACCTATCATGCATGTTGCAGGGTTGCATTGGCTACCTTATGCAGTCCTGCAACATGCATGATGGGTAGGAAGGCACGTGTCTAAGTACACCGTCCATATTGTATGGTTTCTACTCCATTCTTTTCATGTTGTGAAATCCGTTGGGAAGGTATGGGGAAGGGAAAAGAGGCAGGACTGTGCAAAGATCATGCTGTAGATCCAAAAAGATCTCAGGGAAACGTCTATCAGGAATTCTTTAAAAACCAGTGGAAAAGGAATTAATCAATATGCCAAAGCTGACTCTTGACAGAGATTCTACATGAATAATTGACTATTATTCAGATGTGCTTCAAAGAGCACTTACAGGTGCTGGCAACGGGATACGAATGCAAAGGCTGTGCGACTCTGATGACATTTGAAAGGTGCCGCCCGTATGATCGAAGCTTGTCGACTCACTGACACATGCGCTCTATCAACCTGGTTTGATCAATAGAGTGCACGTGCCAGTGCACCAACAAGCTTCAATCATGTACATGGTGCCTTCAGACATTATCAAAGCTGTGCAGCCTTTGCATTCGCATTCTGCCGCCGGCACTTGTAAGTGCTCTTTGAAGCACATCTGAAAGCTGCCTATGTTTCTGAATCCCTCTTTCTAAAAACTTTGAAATTAAGTTTCAGATCTGCACCAACCAGTTACAAGGCCTTGTATTTAAAAAGTACTTTAAAAAATAGCAATATTTTGCATGTGGTCTGTGTGTTTGCATGAGTTAGTTTAAATTTAAACGTTGAGCTACATTCTCAAATTCACTTTCTTGCTTTTCTTTGAGGTAATATTCATAAATGTCTAGTCTTTGTATGTTTTCTCAGGGAAATATATGGATGAAAGTGCCTGACTGAGCTAGTGTTTCAACTTGTAGCATTTTATTTTGTATATATATTTGACACTTTTTGTACATAGTTTGACATGTTTTTTAAACCATTTTCTTCCTGCAAAAATTGAATTGAAACTTTTATTTTGTGGCTCCCTAACTTGCAGAACTCCTGCTATGGACTTTCTGAAGAACTTAAAGCACATCAGACAATTCCCTTATGTTCCAGAACATTAAACATATACCAGAAAAATAAATAATTATTTTTTGAAGTGAAATCTTTTTTTCTCCTTACGTTTGAAATTTATCTCTACCAAGACATCTTTAAATGAATGCAAACAGTTAAACTAATGAAGGAAAATATGCGTATCACCTGTACAATTGAGAAAAGGCACACTACTGCATTCAGTGGAACTACTTGCTTATATAAACCTGCTTGGCCAATACATGATTAATAGATAGCTTAATCTGACTCACAACAGCAAATTCACTGTATTTGGGTGCAGTTACCTAGAACTTTGTAGGAAGAGGAAGTGAGGGTAGTCTTGGCTGAAGTTTGTTATAAATGTATTTGTATGCACTGGTATGATTAAAGTTTTTTTAAAAACACAAACTGTTTTTGATCCTCCAAACACTTTAATGTGAGCAAATTATATTGCATGATTTCTATTGAAATCTGTGCATATCTAGGATGCGGTCGAAGTAAACTTGTTCCTGCTGCACTATGTTGTTGTCATCCTCATACTTGAGCAAAAATTGTAATCACTTACCCATCTTAGTCTTTAGAATAGACTTGCATTGTGCACAGAGTTTTGGGGTTCTGTTTCCTCTTCAAGTTTCTCTCCCCCTCCTAACTTACAAAAACTATGTGCTTTCACATAAGTTTCAGTATCTGACAACTTATTTTTATTGGGGGGTGGCAAAATAAATATATGGAAAGCAAATCCTTTAGCTTGCCGCCCTCATAGCTCTTAGTAAGTGTGGGTATTCAAGGAGCAGCGGCTGTTAATTCAGAGCTAAAAAGATGCAGGAGGAAAATTTATAGCCCTCAGGTAGTTCCTCCTACTTTAACCATCCCTTCATAGATGTTTTCCCATGGGCCATAGAAAATGTTACTGCTGAAAGCAAGTCATGGGGAGACCAGGCCTAGAAGAGCTTGGCTGCATCAGGCCTGATGTGGTAAAGCTCAGGCTGGGATTGTGACTTGTGTAAAAGTTGTCATGATCTAGTGAATTAAACGTGGGAATGAGGGCTAAGAACCCTTGCTTTTGACCCCATTTCAGACATGGAGTTGCTCTGCGATCAGGAGAACGTCCCTGAAACTCCCTGGGAGCAGTTTGTGTATCACATGATAATGACAGAAGAAACGGCAATTACTTTTTCCTTTTGACCACAGCGATTTTGAGGAATATGTTTGTAAAAGACAAAATAAATGCACAATATTGCTCTAGTCCAGTCCATGGATGAGATGAGAAACCAAGCTTTGCTATCCTACAAGAATCCACTAGAACAGGGGCATACGAGATGAGAATGGGCTCCCTTCTGGGGCATTCCACTCCACTGTGTATATGCACTCTACATGAATGTCGGTTCCTCACCCTGGTGGGCCTTAGTGCAGCTCCTCCTGCTGCACCTATTATAGCTATTCCCCTGCACTAGAACATGGCCCCTAGAACATACCTCTGTTCCCAGTGACCTATTACCCATTCCAGCAGATGATGATGGAGCTAGCCATTGCAGTTTTTGAACATGATTGAAATGTATACCATTTGACACTGAATAGTTATAAAATAAAAAAGCAATTTTGCATTCAGAAATGTATATTCTGTTTAAGCCCACCTTAGTTGCTAATACTGATATGGCCAAATCTAGCTGAAGGCTGAAACGATTCATTGTGGGAAACTAAATCTGTTTTGTTCTGAACGTGTGGGTGAAATTTGCTAAACTGATGACTCTGAAGAACATCTTCATCCCTGGTATCCCATATGGAACTTCAAATGTAGGCAATCTTCAATGAGGTTTAAAAGTCAAGCCACACCTGAGGAAAACTGATTCCACAGACTTTTATAAAGTTCTGAAAAATAAGAAAGCTGTAGAAGTGAGTAGTTTCAACACAGTTCTTTGACCGTCTCACAATGCTGTTTGTAAACGGGGTCTTCTAGGTCAAGCAAACGTCTGATGAATAACTCAGGGCTGCTTCCTACTCAAAAATATCACTGAGAAACAAACAAATTAGGAGAGAAGACTTGAGCACTGAAAGGAGGAAGTCACCTGGCCAGTGTAATCCTTGGGGAAACAGTACCATTTAGCATCAGTACGTGTTCCCATCCAATTCAGTGGGACTTCTGCTCGTACTAAATATTAGGAGGATCATGCTTTGACTAACTTGACGTTACACTTTTTATGCTTCATTCATAATGTTGTGTTAATGCAAGGCTTTAAAGGAGAGTGCTCAGAAAAGCATGAGAATTGTAGGTTTGGGCTCCTGCCTTAATTTCCCCTTTGATACAGCCCTCATAAAGGGATCAAGCTATTTGGAGTTCATAAAAGCTATGAAACTGCTGCCAGAAAAACCCATCTCTCAGCCTTCTCTTCCTTTATGTACCCCCCAGCACCTGGGTAACCCCTTCTGAATGAAGAATTACAGGAGGATCTTGCGAGACTGGGTGACTGAGCATCTAAACAGCAGATGAAATTAAATGTGGACAAGTGCACAGTGATGCACATAGGGAAAAACAATCCAAAAATTATGTACACAATGCTGAGTTAGTTACCACTCAAGAAAAGGACCTTGAAGTCATTGTGGATAATACATGGAAATCCTCAGTTTAGTGTGTGGTGTTGGTCAAAAAAGCAAACTGAATGTTAGGAATTATTTGTAATGGGATAGAGAATAAAACTGAAAACATAATACCATCATATAAATCTACGGTGTGACTGCAACTTGAATACTGTACAGTTCTGGTCGCCTCGTCTCAAAAAATATATCGTAGAAATAGAAAATTTACAGAGAAGGACAACAGAAATGATAAGAGGTATGGAACAGCTCCCCTACAAAGGGAGGCTGGATAGGTTGGGGCTCCAGCTTGGAGAAGAGAAGACTGAAGAGAGAAATGATAGAAGTTTATAATATCATGAGTAGAACAAGTTGAATAGGGAATGATTATTTACCCTCTCAAATAGTACTAGGAGTAGGGGACACTCCATGAAACTAAAGGGTAGCAGATTTAAAACAAATAAAAGTGTTTTTTTCACTCAACGCACAATTAAGTTGTGGAATTTGTGGCCAGAAGATGTGGTCAAGGCCAGTAGTATAGCTGGGTTTAAGAAAGGGTTGGACAAGTTTTTTGAGGATAGGTCCATGTTAGAAGAGCCGTCCTGCCGGCCTGGTGGGGAGTCAGGGGGCGATCAGCTGTATCCCAACCAAAGACCGCAGCCCCGGCACCTCCCCCAGGTCCCACAGCACAGCAGCAGCACCAGAAACAACCAGTGATGCAGGGGAAAAACCCCCAGTGGTGCAACACTTGCAAGCCCCAGGGAGTTCATCCCCGGCACCATGGAACGTGGGGGCGGGGCCTATGCTGCTGCGTCGTTCGCAGAGCCTGAGATCACGCCAAGGGGGCGTGGCAAGCAACATAAATGCCGGCGCTGTGAAGCACACAGCACCGGTGATCAGAGAGACTGGCTCCTGGATTGAGAACGTTGTGGATTGAACCCTTCCTTGTTCCCTTCCCCTTGAACTTCCTGCCCTTCCTACCTCCAAGTGATGAGTGGAGTGCGATGACCATCGTGTGGTGAGTGATTGTTCCCTTGTGTGTTCCTTAGTATAACTGAAGGCGAAAGAGAGAGTGTCCGTGTGCGTGATTGTTGCCCTTCTCCCGCCTGGGTCCTGCCCTTCCCCCACCCGTGTAAGTAGTCCCTTTCTCCCTTCCCTTCGGCCCCGGGTCCCTGTTCCCTCCAGACCTCACTGTTGGCACCCAACTTTCCCTTCCCTTGTGGTGTGTATTGTGTCAGCTGGGTGGTTGAACGGTGGGGCAGGGCACTCCACTGTTATCTGCTCGGCGCCCTATGACAATATGGGCCTAATCCCTTGTGGGATCTTCTGTCCCAAATACTATCCTGATGGGCAACTTATATCCCCAGTGAACCCTGCGAGCAGTGCTGCGAGTTGCCTGTGTCCCATGCCACCAACCCTGAGTTTCTACCCACCCTGGTTCCCTATCCCAGCTGCGCTAGAGCGCGGCCCCTTCCTCCCATTGACAGTCCATTAGCAGCTATTAGCCAGGTAGGATTGGGGAATGTAACCTCTTACTGTCAGGAGCTGGGAGTGAACAACAGGGAACGGATTGCCCCATTGTGACCTGTTGGGTACTTCTTCCAAGTGACCAAGATTGGCCACTGTTGGGTTCGATGGACCATTGGTCTCACCCAGTGTGGCACTTCTTATGTTCTTAACTTTATCTCTACTTTTCCCTGTGAGTGGTAGCTGGTTTGGGGAAAGTCAACTTTCTAGGTTGGGGTGTGGGGTTGGG
Organism: Sphenodon punctatus; assembly: GCA_003113815.1. Lineage (NCBI taxonomy): Eukaryota > Metazoa > Chordata > Lepidosauria > Sphenodontia > Sphenodontidae > Sphenodon > Sphenodon punctatus. Next base: position 9,453,557 of record QEPC01012913.1, read on the forward strand.
TGTCTACACTACAGGCAGTATTGTGGACAGGAGTCTTCAAGTATCCAAGTTAATAATGGTTTTCACTCACTTCATTGTGTATTCATTCCCCCTGCTAATACATTCTAGTGTTTCAATTGCTTTCATTCTCCCCCTTCATACTGTTATGGAACTGGCCTAATGGGATGTCGAATTGACTCTCAACATAGTTTCCTCCTTAGTCATGTTGTTATTTAATAAAGTATCTCCTCTTTATTCCTATATCGTTTTGCATCTGACTATAATGAACAGGGGTAATTTGTTCAACCCAAATCCTTTGAAATCTGGTTATATTATCCCTATTTTGCCCTGCTTCTTATTTTAGTTTCTTTGTACCTTGAAGCATCTTTTCTTCAATATCTCCTAAGTCAGTGGGTAATTTCAGACGTTACGAGATCACAGTCAACCATAGTGAACCATGGTCATCCCTGTGGTGTGGCCAAAGAGCCCTGAACGTCTGATCGGCGGCATCCAGATGCTCACCACAGTCAATCGCCCGTAGGGGTCAGACCCAACCACGGTTCTGGAGGTCGGGACGGGACCATCCCCGGAATTGTCAAAATGATTCCCACTTGGAAACCGCCAAACATAAAGACTGAACGCCAACCACCAGGAGGGACCAAACAAAATGATCTCCAGCCATGGCGAAAGCACGGAGCGTTGCTGCCAGGCAACGAGCAACACACAGACCAGGGAGGGAGATTTAAAGAGCACACAGCAGCAGGGAATGTGGCAGGATGGAGCAAGGTGGAAGAGCGAGGAGAGTGGAGGGCGAGCAAGGAAGGGAGGAGGAGGTGGTGGTGCTGGAGGCAGTGGTGGAGGAGCAGCAGCAGCAACCGGGGCAGGCCACCCTAGAGGGGACAACAGGCCAGGGGATGGAGGCACCAGGGGCGTAACAAGGTTGATAAGGGCCTGGGCTCAAGCCTCAGTTATGGGCCCCTCATGTGCGCACTTGCAAAGCACGCGTGTGCTCCAAAAACCCAAAGTGGGTGGAGCTTAAGGGATGGGGCAGGGCTTAAAGGATGGGGTGGGGCCTGCTGACAGCTTCTAAATATTCAAAATCCAGCGGCTAGGAGTTATAACTGTGGCCATAGACAAGTATGGCCTACCAATGCTTCCCACCTCCCCAGCCGAGCATCTACCACCACTCCCCGGAGTGGTTCCACTGTAGTGGCAGTCGGGCGGGCAGTGAGGCAGGCACAGAGAGACTGACTGCATCCACTACGTTACTGGAAGAGGGGACTGAGTTTAGCCAGTCTGGCCTCCAGGGCCTGTTGCTTCTTGCTGCCGGTGCCGCTGGTGCCTTGTGCATGCATGCAGTGCATGCAAACACACCAGATACCCAAAATGCAGCTAGCTTATTAAGTGCATTATGCCATGAAAAGAGACATGTATATATATAACCAGTTCAGTTGTGCCCCATAATCAGTTCATGCTGCCCCCACCCAATAACCAGTTCATAACATTGCTAAGATTCGTCCTTTTCTCTCTGTCTCGTCTGCCAAAACTCTTGTTCATGCTCTGGTCATCTCTCGCCTCGATTACTGTAACCTCCTTCTCACTGGCCTTCCCCGGTCTCACCTTTCTCCCCTCATCTCTGTCCAAAACTCTGCTGCCAGGGTCATCTACCTCGCCAGTCGCTTCGACCATGTGCAGCCCCTCCTCTCTTCGCTTCACTGGCTTCCCCTTCCTGAACGAATCCTGCACAAGCTCCTAGTCTTCACCTATAAAGCTCTTCACAACCTTGCTCCCCCCTACCTCTCTGCACTTATCGCCCTCCATACTCCAGCCCGTGCACTTCGCTCCTCCTCTGTCCCTTCTCTCACCCTTCCACGCCTTCCCTGCTCCCCTAAGCGCCTTCGTCCCTTCTCACTTGCTGCCCCCCATGCCTGGAACTCCCTCCCTGTCCACATCCGCCTTGCCCCCTCCCTTCATACCTTCAAATCTCTCCTTAAAACTCACCTCTTTCGCTCTGCTCTGTCTGACTCTTTATCCTGCTGAGCCACTATTCCTATACCTACGATCGGTTTACCCTTATCCTTGCAACATGGACCTGCCTGCTGTCATTCTCATCGTAACCAAGCCAAGTACGTGCACTTGAGACCTCGCATCTTCATGAATGTTAGACCCCTTGTCTCTCCCTCTGTTCCCCTTCCTAAGTCTCTCCCCCAGCTCCTGTCTCTCAGATTGTAAGCCCTAGGGGCAGGGACCGTGTCTATTTTATTACTTTGTAAAGTGCCAGGTACACTGCTGGCGCTATATAAATGTTTGTTAATAATAATAATTTGTGCCCCGTCCCCGTATAATCAATTCACACTGATTCACCAGTTCACTTGTGCCCCTATAAGCAGTTCATGCTGCCCCCACCCATAACCATTTAATTTCTGACCTCGGGGCAGCGTGAATTGATTATATAGGAGGTGCAAATGAACTGGTTATGGGGTTCAGGGTTAAAGACAGTATTCCTGTTAGCAATAACTTCATTAAGAATAGTTAGTGAAATAGCAGCCATAATAATCTCAGAACCATATTTGCAGATTTATTTTCCAAGATAGAATATATATTGTTTTACATCCTAAATTCCTACCTAAGATAATATAAGTAAGACAGTTGTGAGAATATGGCCCTTTTTACACGGGCCTCTCCCACCCATGAACATGCAGATTTCTGTGTGTTCATGGGTGGGGGAGCCCCGTGTGAACAATGTGCTGCATGCATCCATGGTGTGTGGGGGTGTATGCACGCCTACCTAACACACATACCCACTCTCACACACACCCCACTCGTCCCCACGCATGGAGCAACCAGGGGAAACGGCGGTTACTCCGTGCATGTAGATGAGTGGGGGGTGAGGGGATGCATGTGCAGCCGTGTGCATGACCTGTCCATGCACTGGCATGAGCCATGTAAAAATAGTATGTGAGGAGCCACTCAAAGAAGAACAGAAGGTTGCTACCTTGTAAACAAGGTTCTTTGAGATGGCACCGGACATTCTCATAACACCCACCCTTCCAGCCCCACATGGAGTTTTTTTCTTATATTTCTAGAAAGGGTTGGAAGGAACTGTCATTCTGAGGGGAAGAGTGCTTTTTATACTAGAGGAGCTCAAGACCATCATGTGGTCTATTATTTGAATAGGGTGAGTGTGCACAACCCAGTTGTGAGAATGTTAGGAGCCATCTCAAAGAACTTTGTTTACAAGGTAGCAACATTGGCAGGAGCTGTTTGTAAACAAACAGCTTTATCTCCCCGATCTGTGTTGCTGTTGCTGCTGCAGCTACTGAAGGCAGAGGCAGGTGAGGGATGGGGACTGGAGCCAGGGAGGGGAGGCAGCAGAGAAACCTAGGCTGGCGGTGGTGGCAGCAGGAGGGGTGAGGGAGACGCAGCAGGGAGGAGACGGTGGGGAAAAGAGTCGGTGCAGATCTGCCAGGCTCTTTTCCCAGCACCGGCTCCTCCCCCCTCCCCCCTCCCCCCCATGCCTCCCTCCCCCCTCCCGCTGCCGCCACCACCGCTGCAGGTGAGGGGGCCAGCCCTGCCTATGGGCCGTTCCCCAGGGCAGGGCCTGGGTGCAAATGCACACACACCCCAAGCCACGGTAGCTATGCCCCTGGGAGGCACCCTGGAAACGGGTAAGGAGAGCGAGGGGGGCCCACACAGCGGCAGAGGGGCATCAAGGGAGGTGACCAGAGGGAGGAAGGCAGGGAGGCGGGCCGCGGGTCAGAAGGACAGAAACACCTAACCCCCTTTTACGACCCACAGACCCTGAAATGGGCCCAGGAGCCAGAGCCCCCAGAGGAGATCAGTGGAGGGGAAGTGGAGGAGCAGGCGGAGGAGGGCACACACAGGAGATGCCGGTACCAGCGATGGGGGCACAAGGAAACCCAGGATGGGTCTGGGGGTCCCTGGAGCACCAGGTGGAGCTAACCATGAACAAATGGAATGAACACCTGTTCACAGAGATAGTGCGGGACATGGAGGTGGCAGGGCACCACAGGACCATGGCTCAATGTCGCTCCAAGGTCAAGAAGCTCAAGAGTTGGTACAAGGCCATCAAAGACAATAACCGGTGGTCCGGACACGGTGCCCCGCCACCTCCCCGCCAATCGTCTCCCCAACAGAGCAACCAGCAGCGCCCCCACCAGCCGACCCCATGCCCCCAGAACAGCAGATGTGGGAGCACATGGCATGCGTACAGCGCCAGAGGGAGGACCTTGCGGAGAAGATAGTATGGACCAGCATGGAGCAGGGGAAGTGGATGATCATGGCCATCGACCACATGGAGGCGGCCACTGAGAGGGCCCTGAAGCAGGCAGAGGCCAGGGCCCGGTGGCTGGAGGCAGAAATGTGCCAGGAAAGGAGGTGGGAGTGCTGGAAGCACACCAGGCAGATGGAGGTGTTGGGACTGCTACATCAAGCCATCGATCAGCTGGGAGTGGAGCACATAAGGAAAATGGACTGGTCCCTGGATATTGGCACCTCGCTGCTTCTAAATGCAGGGACCATGAGCACCTACATCATGGCAGCCACTCCGCCCGGCACCATACTGGCCCCAACACCTCTGCTGCCCCCTGCTGTGCCCCCACCACCTCCACCCCTGCCCCAGCTGCTGGCACGCTTGCAGGGCCCACACATTTGCCTCCCGGTACCACCTGGCCTCCGGAGGCAGTAGCCACCCAGGGCGGCCTTCAGCACCGCTGGGACTGCGCCCATCCCCCATCCCCCCTCCACAGGCCGGTCCGGACCCAGAGGCCTCCCAGGACACGGTTGGGGATACCGACAGCAGGGGTGAGGGGAGCTCTCAGAACCTCATTGCGCCCGCAGGGCAGCCGAGGGGACAGCCCAGGAAGCAACAGGGTCGGGGGGAGGGGAGGGGGTGGTAGGGCAGGGCAGGGAGCAGCAGGGGGGAAAGGGGGCACATGCTGTTAAATAAATGCATGGGTGTACCCAAACTAACTCGTTATTGTGAATCAATTGGCATTGGAAAGGGGCTGGGGGATTACCATGGGCGAGGCTCAATGACGGGGGGGGCTGCTGAGGGGAGATCCAGCATGCTCAGGCCCTGACATCACTGGTGATACACCTTGCCAGGGCAGCGTGGAGCCACTTGGCATAGCGGTACTCCCTTGGTTTCTCTGCATTCACATAGAGTGGCACGGGTCCTGGTGGGGGCTGGGGCACGGGGAACGCCAAGGCGGCCCCATTGATCTCACATACATTGTGCAAGACACAGGAGGCACCGATCACGAGGGCCTAGGTCTCCACTGTGAAGTCCAGCCGACCTGCTAGCCACCTTCAGTGCTGCTTGAGGGCACCGAAGACCCTCTCGACCATGGTCCATGTGGCACAGAGCCAGGCGTTGACCAGTGCCTCCACAGGGTTCCTGGGGACCAGGTATGCCTTCATGAGCCAGTGGAGGAGGGGATAGACCAAGTTCCCTAGGATGCAGGGGGGCATCAGCACCCCCTCGATCCTGGCCATCTGCATGTCAGCGAAGTCTCCCCGGTACATCCGGGCAAAAAGGGGTGAGATGGTAAGGATCTGGGCCATCATGGCTGCAGTCGGAGTGGCCGGTGAAGATGTCCATGAACAGGCCCCAGTGGTCTATGACCGCCTGGAGCAGGAGGGAATGGTATCCATGCTGGTTGATGTATTCCACTGCTTCCCCATTGGACAGTCGGAGGAATGCGATGTGAGTGCCATCCACAGTGCCCAGCAGTTGGGGAAGCCACCAGCCTCGAAGGCGGCCATCATGGCTCCCTGGTCCACAAGCTGGATCACACAGTCCAGGAGCACGCCCTCCATGACCTCACAGAAGTCATGGATGATACCCATGACAGTGCTCAGTCCCACACCGAAATGCTGTGCCACAGACCGACAGGAATCTGGTGTTGCCAGTACCCAGACGGCTATGACCACGTGCTGGACCATGGGTATGGAGGTGTGCACGGGGGTCCATAGCCACTCCAGCCAGGGCGCCAACAGCTCAGGAAGGCGCAGGAGGCATCACCTATCCATGCGGAAGTGTGCCCTCCATGCTGCATCATCCCACCGAGCCAGGGCCCTGGCCCACAATTCATGTGCCCGGTCCATGACCCAGAGCCACCTTTTGTGTGGGCATGGTGAGCATGGCAGCGTGTCCCATGGCTGCCCAGTGCCAGTGGTGTCGCCCGGCTGCCTCCCGAAGAACAGTTGGGCATCCTCGGGTGAAGCGCAGGGCCCATTGGTACACCCCGGCCACCGGCAGGGCCCTGAGCCTGGCCTGGGATCGCCGGCGCCCATGGAGGGCGCGTCGGGCAGCCACAGCGCTCCTGGCCAGGTGCCCCCAGATGCGTACACCCAGGTGGAGCACATCAGTGGAGAGGCTCATGCAGTCGGTGTGGGACCGATGCCACGCCACACACAGGGCCAGGTACATCCAACATGCACCCCTCTGGCCTGCATTCATTGTGGAGCATGCCCATGGTGCGGGCTGGCACACAGCTCTCTTGCCCGTGTCCCAGGCCCACCCCTGCTCCATGACCCGCACTTGCACCTGTGGGGGGGCCCTGTACACCTGTGTTGGCCACCCACGCCCGCCCACCCCACCACCAGCTGGCTGGCAGCTGGCATGTGGATGCTGGGGTGCCCCCCCCGGGTGCACCTGCACTCCCAGCATGGGGGCTCGTGCCCCAGGCCCGCATGCACCCATCCATGCAGTCCGCAGCTGGTTGCCTGTTGTCACTATCTCCCTGTTATCGGTGTTTGCTGTACTGCCTGTGCACTCAGTTCCTGCAGTTGTGCTGGGTCCGCTCCCCATGCATCGCTCGCTAGCCGTCCCATGTTGCGGCCTGCAGGCTTATCGCATGTCCTTGGAGCTCCCCTGCTTCTGTCCCCAGCCCTCATGGGAACATGGGGCCCCTCACTCCTTGCTGTTCAGTCCCTCTGCCCACTGGACCATGGCCGGCTGTGCTGCCCCCGAGTTCCCACGCCCCGGCTCGCCTGGTGCCTCCCATAGCTGGACCTTCCGGAAGACCATGGCCCTAGATGACCTGTGGCATTCCCTGGCCATGCAACTGCTCCTGTGCTGCCCGGATACCGTCTCTGGTGCCTATGCAAGTCTGAGCACCGGCCTTCGGTACTTCAGCTATGAGCCAGCGCTTGCGAGTGCTGGCTCCATGCGGAGGCACTGGGCCTCTGTCCCTTTCCCGATGGGCACGTTCCAGAGGTGTGGTGCTTGTATATGGTGTGGTCCCCGGCAGAGACCATGTCTGCCCTCTCTGTGTGTAGTCTGGCCAGGTTCGCGACCTGTCTGTAGGAGGGGGGCCTTGCCCTGGCTGTTTCCTTCTTTGGCTGCATCCACAGGGTGCATGGCTACCATTGGTCATGTGGGGCGACATATCACCGCTTGTTGGAGCTTGGTTGAAGCCTGCCATGGCCCCCTGCTGCTAACTATGCCTTGCCAGAGCCCACTGGACCAGAGCTGGTGGCGCTGGCTGCTGTGTGGTCCCGTGCTGATATTCAGGTGGGGCTCGCCGTGGCAGATCTGTTTGAGGCCTACTACCTCGTTGCCCACCACATGGCGGGGCTGGGCTACCACTGGGGCATGCTCCAGTGGCCACACTACATGCATCTGGTGGGCCAACCCATCCTGGGCCCCTTCGTGACCCCATGCAACTGGCTGTGATGCCCCCTGTGTCTTCAGTGCCATGGATCTGTGCCCCACCATGTGCTCCCTGCACCTACTTGCTGGCTCGGGGCACTGGCTGCTTGCTCCTTGCTGTTCTAGCCTCACTGCTGTTCTGGCAGGGTCGGTTGCCTCCTTTCCACTCACCTGTGTCGCTGTGCCCCCTCCATGGGCACCCCCTGGCCTTTGCTGCCTGTGGTGTTCCCCTCCATGCTCCCCCCCCCCCTTTGGCTGGTTCCTGCTGCCTGACCACACTACTGGCTCTCACCGTGGTGTTGTCATCCCTTGCCCGGCTGCCCACACTCCTGTGTCTGGGACCTATCCCCCCCCTTGCCCCCTGGGTGCCTCCATGACTGTGCGGGTTTGGGGCCCCTGAGGGGGGCGCTGCTTGTGCTGCATGCCAGTTCCAGCTCGCCTCCATCCCCGGCCGTGCCTTTGCATCAGTGTGAGGGATCTCTGCCGTCTGGACTTGCCTCGGGTCACTCCGGTGCCTTCCCCGGCTTGGTTGCCTACCCCCTGTGACTGTACTCCATCCCTGTGGGGGGCCCTGTGACTTGGGGTGTCTGTGTTGCTGTTGGGTGTCAGTGGGGTTCTGGATGCCTGTCACCGTGTCCCCTCCACTTCCTTGACCCAGGGTTCCCCCCCCCCATCCTGTGTCTGTAGTGCTGTGTGTGTTGGCCTTCCAGGTGTGCTCCCCCCTTCCTTCCTTTCCCGTTCGGGGGTGTTTGTGCTCAGGCGTGTGTTTGTGTTTGGTGTTCTGCCTTTTCTGCAGCTTCCCCGTGCCTGTTGTGTGTGCCGCCTCAGCCGCTCTTCTCCCTCCTCCTCCTCCCTTCCTGTTTCCGTTGTGTGGGCATTGCCTTTTGGCACTTTTGGCTTCCTTTGCCCTTAGTCATCCATGTCTGCCTCCCGCCCCGGTGTCTTCTGGGTGTTCTGACCACGGTCCGGAATCGGCGTAACATCTGTTGCGCTGCCCTGGGCCGTGGTCCATCCGTCCATTTCCTTGCTGTGGTCCCACTCCCATCATGTCTGTTCTGGGCTTTCCTGGACCATGGAAGGGGGTTAGCCGGCTCGCCATGGTTGGGGATCCACTGTGGTAACCCGGGGGTGCGTAACGTCTGAAATTACCCAGTGATTCCCAAACATTTGCTTTTATGACCCCATAGGGAGACCCCAGACACCAACAAAGATATGCAAAGTATATTAAATATCGTTGTTATGTCCATAGGAGCATCACACGCACACGCACACACACAGAGGTTACTGACCCACAGTTTGGGAACCTCTGTTGAAAGTTTGATTGCACCCATTACATGGAGAAGGAGGACTTTTAGTTCTTTATATGCCAGTTTCCAAAGTGGACTTCCTAGATTATAGAAGCCATGAGACAGTGAAGAAGGATATGGTTCTGCCCTTCTCATTTTCCCACAACTCACTGATACTTAGAGGACAGTGATCTGTCCTCTGAAGCGTGCAAAGCATAAGCTCACACACATTAAGCTGGCTGCACATGAGGGAAAATACTGGGCATTTGGTCCAGCTTTTTAAAGGATGGCTAACACAGTAATTGCCCATAGCTGCACCCCCATTTGCAGTGGATAATTCAATGTGTGGAAGCACCCTTGAACTTAAGCACCTAAATCACCTTTGAAAATGGGACTTAGGCCATGTTGGGACAAACAGATATTTTACAGTAAGTAACCTTAAATCACTTGTACTTCTAAACCATTTACCTCATGAACTCTCAACTGAAGTTATTCATGAGGAATAACAGGAAAAGAAGTAAGACTGAAAAATCAGGACTACATATAACCCCTTTTCTTTTTATTTCGAAGTAACTGTAGTGAGAACACTTTACTAGCAGTGAAATGAAATTTTGCCCAAGGTGAAAATCTCACCAAGAATAAGCTTCTCAGCGAGGTTTTCCATCTCAAGAATCTTGCGAGATCCGGTGTTCTCATTGCCGTTCTCGCCAGATTCTCAAAAATGGTTGCTGGGTGGGCCGTGTATGCACAGAATGGTGGTGGCTATTTTTCGCATGCACAAAGTGTTTGGGAGTTTTCAAGAATCTTGTGAGGTTCTCAAAAAACGTTCTCCACATGTGCAAAATGGCCCCCTGGGGTGGGGGTGGGGGTGCACAGGTGAGGAATGGCTGTGGTGGCCATTTTGTGCGTGTGCACAACATTTGTAGGATTTTTGAGAATCTCACAAGTTTCTCAAAAATCTTAGTGAGCTCTCATGAGAGATCGCTGGGACATTCTTGCGAAAATGCTTTCCATTCTCATTTCAGACCTACACTTTATTTCAAAGTAACTGTGTTGTGACCCCTTTCAGTGTTTGAGTAACACTGCAGACCCTCCAATAGTACCTTTTTACCTGGTATATTAGTGGGTTTTGTTATCTTGTTCCAGGATCCCAGCATTGTTTGGTTTGTACTGGGTTCAACAGACAGTGGAGGGGTCATTAACCCCTTGTTAATCCAGCTGGAGAAAGAGCTAGCTGGCAGGACAAGGAATGGAACTAAAATTGAGATGAGAGACTCTTAGTTTTAATTCTAAAACTAAGAATTAATGATATGTATGAAAATAAGCTTCACAAAGAAGCCAATGCAACTTTCATTGCTGGGGGTGAGCGGGGGGAGACATATTTTATCACTTTAACAAGCTTGAGACTAGCAGCGCTATCAAAGAACGTAAGCAGGCAAGACGGCACTGAAAATTAAAAGTGAAAGGAAGGTGTGAGTGAGTTTGTGAGAGATGATTCTTTAGTTGCTGAAACGGGCTGTCACTGCTTCCACCTGGGATCCTCCGAGTGCCTTTAAAACTAAAACTTTAGAGTGAAAGCTAATGCATCCATTTGAGAATTTTGATTTTTTTAATAGGCTGAGTTGTGACTTGAACCATCGGTGCTGCATATACAAACATAGCTGTACACAGTAGGGATGGGCGAATGCGGTTCGGAAGTTCGGAGTTCGGCCCAAACTCGAACTGTTTGGATGACCGAACACGAACACAAACACGAACGCGAACAAACCGAACAATCCGAACACCGAATGACGAAATGGCCGAACAGTTCGGTAAGTTCGGATCGTGTTCTGATGAGTTCAGGTGGCAAAAAAAGGTTCACTGGAAGGTCAAACATGACAGGGAGGTGTAGTCACTGAGGAACAGACTTCCAGGCACCAGGGGTGGAGAGAGGCTTGCAAGAAATGAAACTAATTATCTGTCCCCACCTTCCCAATACCTTCTGAGCTAGTCCCTGTTCCTGAACAGCAGGCGTTGAGTAGGATTTTTAGATTGCTTTAAGTTTCATTTCAATTTTGTACTGAAATGAAACTTAAACCTTGAACTGAAACCTTGTGTTATGCATTTCACTGTACAGACTCATTGAGTATGTATGTATTTCATTACAGACTCCTCTTCTGTTTGTGATTCCCCCCCATCCCATATATATGGGATGTATATATATCCATAGATAGATAGATAGATAGATAGATGTAGACAGTTGTAGGAGTTAGCTTAGTGATAGAGATAGCGTTAGTGATTTAGTTTTAGTGTTTGTAGGAGTAGGCCTGTGTACTTATTAGATAATCCATTTAGTTCATAGCATTTAGAATAGTTAATAGCAGTTAGATTTAGTGTAGATAGATAGATATAATATTAGATTAAAAAAATAAATTAAAAAAAACCATATAAAAACAAAAAAACCAAATAAAAAACAAAAGAAAACCATATAAAACCCAATAAAAGACCAAAAAGTCATATAAAAAACAAAAAGGACCCATAACAACATTTCCCGAATGGCCGAACCGAACAGCCGAATGGCCTAACTGAACGGCCTGTTCGGATGACCAAGCCGAACCCGAACTCGGCAAACGAACTGAACGAACGAACCGAACACATCCGAACCAAACGAACGAAACGAACGCAGTCGAACCAAACGGCCGAACCCGAACAGTGATCTGTTCGCCCATCCCTAGTACACAGCACCTATCACACACACAATTTTTTTTCCAGGTCAGACCCAAAGTTAGTCAGTCAGCTATTACAAAAGTACATGTAAATGCTTAATAATAATAAATGCATGCACATTTCATTAGAGGTGGCATGAAGTGTACCTTTCAAATGCTGGAGGGTGTGGCATAATCACAGTGCTGGCCAAGGCAAACAATCTGTCCCTCAATTGAAAAAGCAGCAGAAAGTCTTGGAACTCAGTTCTTAAACTTTGTTTCATGATCCCGTTTGAAAAGCAAAGCATAGTGATAAGTCTGCATCAAATGAAGCAATTGCTGCTCTTCACAATTTGGCAGTAAGTTGGCTAATTTGTAGCTGGAGTTATATGACTGCTTGTAGGATGTAGTGCCATGAATGCTAGCAACTTGACCAGTGAGTCTATCCTGTAGTAACTTAACATAGCGCAATTGAGTTACCTATCAGGTAATTTAGATTTCCTTCCTTCCTGTGCTACATCCTGCTCAATTCCCAGTTTGAAGAGACATGAAAAATCCACAAGCCATGTGGCAGTATAGGACTGTCTTGGCTGGGATTATCTATTCAATCTTTTTATTCCTTTGAGTTTCTCACCTCTCACCTATTCCTTTCTTATTAAACTCACCTACACAAATGTGCCCATTCCCCCCTCTTCCTAGCCACCTCCTATGATGCTAGTATGAAAGAATCTGAAACCGGAGCAGTATATCTTCCAACTTCATTCCATAGACTTCCTTTACCACTTTGCTACTTCACTCCTGCTCCAGCCACTAATGTTCCATATAAAATAGGCTAAAAAGGAGCTGCTTGCTGGTCTATGAGCCCACTGTAGCAGTTGGTTGAGTTGCTGCGATGTCACAATGTTCAGAATCATTCCAAGTGCTGAGAGGGAAAAGACTAGTCAAACTCAGGTAGCAAGGTATATTGTATGTGTATGCAATTATAGGTTTGGCCTTTAATTATTTTCTGCTGTCATTAATTTTCCAATTTTCACACTAAAAAAACACACACCAAAATTAGAATAGCTTAAAATAACTGGCCAAATCAGGTGGAACTTGATTAATACAGAAAAAAGCATATGGCTACTCCCTATATTAATTCCCTTCCCCTCCAGCTTTCCCCCAAAGTAAGCTGCTAGTCCCAGTCTTGGTATAGGTCCCATCTAGGTGGTACACTGTATCAGCTTAAATTATTGAAATTCTGTCTTCAACTTTATTCCTTTCTGGGATGATAAACCATTTACTGGGCTTCAGCACCTAGACAGAAAGTTAATTTCAAGAAAGCCTCCATGATAAAGGCACTAATGAAAGGAAACCTTCACAGGGTTTTGGTTATTTTCCAGAGGAAAAACTAGGGTTTTGTCATTCAGCTCAGTGGCACCTGCCATGCTCCATCATGAGTAGGCCTCTATCTTACTATGACCTTTTTTACACGGACACCGCTGTGGTCCCGGTGGATGGAGATGGGTGGGTGAGCACACCCACTGAACACCCGGCGGCGCTGAGCAGGGAGACATTTACATGGACACCACCACAGGGGATTGTGGGAAGGAAGGGGAGGGCCCGGCACACACCCATCTGGCACACACACACCCCGGGAAACACAGAGTAAACACTAGGGATGGGCGACCAGATCGCAGTTCGGGTTCAGCCATTCGGTTCGGCTGCGTTTGGTTTGACCGTTCGGTTCAGCCGTTTGGTTCGGCTGCATTCAGTTTGGCAGTTCGGTTAGTTCGCCGGGTTCAGGTTCGGCCGTTCGGTTCGGCCATTCGGTTTGGTCATTCGGCCGTTCTGTTCGGCCGTTCAGGAAATGTTATGGGTGTTTTTTTTGTTTTTTATATGGTTTATTGGTTTTTTATTGGGTTTTATATGGTTTTCTTTTGTTTTTTATTTGGGTTTTTTTGTTTTTATATGGGGTTGTTGTTTTTTTTTTAATCTAATAAATATATCTATCTATCTACACTAAATCTAACTGCTATTAACTATTCTAAATGCTATGAAATAAATGGATTATCTAATAAGTACACAGGTCTACTCCTACAAACACTAAAACTAAATCACTAACGCTATCTCTATCAACTCCTACTACTGTCTACTTACTATCTCTCTCTCTCTCTCTCTTGGGGGAATCACAAACACAAGGTTTCAGTTTAAGGTTTAAGTTTCATTTCAGTACAAAACTGAAATGAAACTTAAAGCAATCTAATAATCCTACTCAACGCCTGCTGTTCAGGAACAGTGACTAGCTCAAAGGTGTTGAGAAGGGGGGAGGCAGATAGTTTCATTTCTTGCAAGCCTCTCCACCTCTGGTGCCTGGAAGTCTGCTCCTCAGTGACTAATACTACCCCTCCCTGTCACCTTACAGTGAACCTTTTTTTCCCACCCGAACGCGATCCGAACTGACCGAACTGTTTGGCCATTTTGCCGTTCGGTGTTCAGTTCTGTTCGGTGTGTTCGTGTTCGGTCTTCCAAACAGGCCGAGTTCGAGCCGAACTCTGAACTTCCGAACCGCATTCACCCATCCCTAGTAAACACCCAAGATGTTTACATGGACCACCAAAACACCGAATAGAGGGGAAACTATGCCCAGCACAGTGACATGACAACATGGCCAAGGAAGGACAAATGAAGCCACGGCACATGGCAACATCCCTGCACCACCAGACACACATGGGGGGAGGGGGGAGCTGGAATGATTGGAGACACAATGTAGCAACCCATGTCAGGTCAGGACACACAGACCAGACAGCTAGACGCCACAGGCCCCAGGCAAACCAGACCCCCATCCCCCACTGCCATGCTCACATGCACATAGGGAAACCCATGAGGAAAAGGGAACAAGGGGACCCCAGCAGGAGGGGGGGGAGGAACAAGCAAGTGCACAGGCAAGAACAGGTGGGACCTGAAACAGATGGGGCCCATACAAACACACACACACGCACACCCAATGGACCACCATACACAGGAACCCCTGGCCACCAAAACACCAAGCCTGGAATAAGACAGATGGGGAGATGGGGCCAGCGCCAAATCCCATACAGCAGACAGGAACTGAGGGCAGAGATCTGAGAGGCGCCTCCAATCACAAAGGAAGTAGCCGCAAAGCCACAGCCAGCAACTAAGCACCCACCAGCGATGAAAGCGGCACAGGGGGAGACCAAAAATAAAGCAGGAAAGGGAGGGAGGGCAGAACAAGCCAGAGCATGGGCCAAGAGGATGGTAATCCATTCCCCCATGGCCCAAGGAATGAGGGGGATGGGCCGAAGCAACGAACGGGATGGGGGGTGGGGGTGCACAGGGTACAGCACCAACATAGGAGAGGGGACAAAGCGTCAAGGGCAGGGAAACACAGGGCCAGACCATGGGGGATGCAGTGATAAGCAGCGGAACCACGCAATGCTCCAACAGAGGCAACCCCAGACTAGTTACCACACCATACCAACCCAAGATAGCACAGACAGAGGGCCACACCACTTGGAAGGAGGACACAAACACAAGGAGAAACAAAAAAACAAACGTTAATAAAAATACACATAGTACAACAAGCGCAAGTAACAGTAACAGAGAGGGACAGCGGGTAGGAGCAGAACCCTCAGTAGGGCCGGCAACCCCAGACCCTTTGCCGGTGATCCACCTGGTCACGGTCAAGTTGGTGCACCCTCTGGAGCACATGGAGCAGAAGCTGCACCACTTCCTCCTGATCCCTGGTCCGCTTATTACTCATCGCCTGCACTAAAGGAGAGAGGAAGAGGGAGGGCACCAGTATAGCAGACCACAGGCTGCAACAACCAGGGATTCCCACACCAAGGGGGATCAGGGGGGCCATGAACAATGGGGCAACTCACGGATCTCCTGGTAAACATGGGCCCCAGTCCGGAGCTCCGATGCCACCCTCTGGAGCTGACCTGCCATCTCCCCAAGGCGTAGCACGGTGAGGAAGACGATAACTAAGGCTAGAAGGGAGGAGGAAGCGAGAGATGCAGATGGGGAGCTGGCAACCAAGGTGAGGGCTGAGGGGACTGCCAACCCACAGTCCAAGCATGCCAGAACCCACCACCCGTCCTACCCAGCCACTGCCCCAAGTGCTGCTCCACACGGGGTGCCCATGTAGGAGGAAAGCAGCCTGCAAGCCACGCAAACCTATGGTCAGGAGCACCGCATTCATGGTGCCTATCCATGATTGCCAGGGGATGATATGGGGAACTGATAGGGGGAGCTTGTGGCAATGCACCCCAGGGGGTTGCACCGCAGAGTGGAGGGACCAATAGGAAACATGAGCTGCACGCAGGGTGACACTGTTGCAAAGCCCCGGGCAGCACTCTCAGCCAGACAAGCCATAACCGCTGACAGTCCCATGGCAGTCAGATGGACGAGATGAGCGGACACACATGTAACATCATAACCAAGCAGAGGACACGGTCTTGGGTGAACTGAAGCTCCGGTCTATCACGGAAATGGGGACAATGCACTGATCGGAGCCATATAAGAGGTATCAGGGTGCGGCTGCCAGCCTAGCAGGAAACAAGGGCCCCTGGACAAGGCCCTGCCAGGTGAAGAGGCCCCTGCAATATCCACGCGCACGCATATGGGCACCCAGCAGGAAACGGGGCAGGAGGGGGTGTCCCATTGCAGCTGCAGCTCTGACATCACATCGGCTCAGCACGGCTCTCAAGGCAGACATCTCCAGTGATGTGGGCATCCCGGTAAGGAGGGGCCCACCGACATCAGGGGGCAGCAGGCCCAGTTCCCCAAGGCAGGTTGGGCAATCCGAGTGAGGGCGCTTGAATCCACGGGCATGCAGGAGGACACCGGCATAACTGCTGACGACATGGGGACCGCCAGCCTGAAGGGACAACCCGAAGTCCCGATGTCCAGTCACCAGGCGAGCAGCAGTGAGCTCCCATGCTTCCCAAGGTACTACAACAGCGTTCAGCTGTGCTGGATGTGGTTGGTGGAGGGGTGTTAATCCGAGTTCCCTGGCATGCTGCTGGCATTCCAGACCCCCAAAAGAATGGCCCAACAGCCACATGTAATGAGACAGGAGGTTGAAGCCATCACCAACAGAAAGGGGGTCACTCACCAACATCTATGCATTGCTGCTTTGCCACAGGGTTCCCAGGAGCATGGTGGCACACACCGGCCACTCCTCCCCGGTCCAACCATCAACGACATGACCAGGTCCATGGCCAGACGTATTCCACAGAAGGCTGGGCAATCGAAAGCAACCAAACAGGTCCATGGAATGAAGGGACTGAGCCAGGATGGAGGCAAGGCATTACATACAGCTATCTGCAGTGTGACCTTGCACAGCTGATATCAACCCTACTCTGCAGTCCTGGGAACCCGCAACCAACACACAGGGTGGACACATTCCAGCCCAAAAGGAGACAGGGTGATGAAACATGGTTTTGGGGCTGCGGGATGGGATGCCGTAGTAGCACCAACAGGGGGGCTGTGTAGATATGATTTTTAGAGAGTGGTGGTTGGTTAGGAGATATCCAGTGTAAACCATGGTAGGGATTGAGGCACTTCACCTGGTGTTAGATTTGGCGGGGGACAGTTTGGGGGTGCTGCTCGTATACTGTGCACCTACCTGTACGACAGCTTCTCTACATGCTCTGATAGAGGTGGTGGTGGTGGTGGTGTTGTGGTCCCCAAAGGCATTAATCTGGGGGGATCTCAACATCCACACCGACCTCGGGGTGGCAAAGCATTAGTTCATGGCCACCATGGCAACCATGGGCCTGTCCCAGATGGTCAGCAGCCCGACACACCAGGGGGATATACTCTTGATCTCATGTTTTGCACCGGGCTTGAGGCGGGTGCTCCGCTATTGGGGGAGATATCAACAGTGCCCTTGTCATGGTCAAATCATTATCACCTACAGACCTCTCTCTTACCGCATGTCTGCCCCCGGAAGGGTGTGGAGCCATTTCGAATGGTTCACCCCCGGAGGCTAATGGAACTGAAACGGTTCCAGTTGACCCTCAGGGAGTTACCCTCTGACTTCGACGACCGTCTCATCGAAGACCTTGTCTCACTATGAAACACTCTGTTGACTGAGGCCATTGATCGGATGGCCCCTAGATGTCTGATGCCCAGGCGACAGCACCGCAGACCTCCGTGGTTTTTGGAGGAACTGCAAGTGCTGAAGCAAGAAGGGTGGCAGTTGGAGTGACGGTGGCGTCACTATTGTACTGAAGTTGACAGATTGTGGCGTAGAGCTAGTTTACGAGCATATGATGAGGCTATGAGGGCAGTGAAAAAAGCTTTTTTCGCTGTTCTTATAGCATCTGCAAAATCATGCCCAGCAGAGCTATTCTGGGTGGTGTGGGGGCTGGTCAGTCCGGCCTCCCTCCACCCTGGAGTGGAGTCGAGTCATCTATAGCATGCTGTGATAGGTTTGTGAATTATTTTGTGGATAAAATTGCTCAGATTCACTATGATTTTGATGCTGCACTTATTACACTAGGAGAACCAGAGGTTATGGAAGTCACGCCTTGTCTGGTTTTATGGGATCAATTTCAGTTGGTGACACCCGCTGATGCAGCCAGGACCCTTGGGGCTGTTAGGGCCACCTCTTGTGAATTAGATCCGTGCCCGTCTTGGCTAATTAGATTTTTCCAGGAGACAATGGTGCTGTTGCTGGCGAGGGTAGTCAATGCCTCCCTTCGGGAGGGCAGAGTGCTGGGCTATCTCAAAGAGGTGGTGATATGGCCTATGCTCAAGAAACCATTGCTTGATATTGACTCCCTTGCCAGCTATCGACCTGTCTCTTTTTAGGGAAGGTTATTGAGCAGGTAGTGGCTCAGCAGTTGCAGGGACATCTCGACCGCGTCGGTTTTCTTGATCCCTCTCAGTCAGGATTTCATCCGGGTCATGGCACAGAGACTGCGCTTGTGGCCTTGGTGGGTGATCTGTGCCGGAAGATGGATCGGGGCCACTCGACCCTGTTGGTCCTATTAGATCTGTCAGCTGCCTTTGATACGGTGGGTCACAAGATGTTGGTGGCACGCCTGCGGGAATGTGCAGGGGTGGGTGGGACTGTTCTTGAATGGTTCCGCTCATTCCTGACTGGGAGAACTCACCGAGTGGTTTCATCATACCGAGACTTCACGTGTAGTGTCCCGCAGGGTTCGGTGTTGTCCCCCCTCTTGTTCAACGTTCATATGCAACCTCTCAGCGAGGTGATCAGGAGGTTTGGTGTACAGTGTCACCAATATGCTGACGACACTCAGCTATACCTCTCTTTTTCAACTGACCCAGACCCTGCAGTCTCCGTGCTTACTCGATGTCTGACAGCTGTAGGGGATTGGATGAGGGCTAATTGACTGAAGCTGAATCCCAACAAGACGGAGATGATGCTGGTGGGGAAGGCAATGGAGTTAACGGCCCCCATCATTGATGGGGTCTGTCCTCCATTGGTTCACCAAGTACGGAGTCTGGGGGTACTCCTCGATGCGCAGCTCCACCTGGATGCCCAGGTGGAGGCTGTGGTGAGGGGTGACTTTCGCCAATTACATCTGGTACATCGGCTTAGACGGTACATTTTGGACTCCGACCTGGCCACCATCATCCACGCTTTCATCACCTCTAGACTAGACTATGGTAACGCACTCTACGTGGGGCTACCCATGGTGACTGCCGGGAGGCTGCAGCTAGTGCAGAATGTGGCGGTCCGTCTCTTGGTGGGACTGGGCCACTGGGAACACATAACACCAGTGCTCCGTTCTCTGCACTGGCTGCCGATAGTCTTCCGAGCCCAATTCAAGGTTTGGTTTTAACCTATAAAGCCCTAAATAGTCTGGGCCCTGCCTATCTGTGAGACCACCTCACCCCCCCATGTACTGGACCAGCCCCTGTGGTCATCGGGGGATGCCCTCCTTGTGGTCCCCAGAGTCTTCTGGGGGGGGCACACAAGGGAGGGCATTCTCAGTGGCCACACTGAGGCTGTGGAACTCCCTTCCAGTGGGGGTGCGTCTGGCCCCGGACCTTCCCTCCTTTCGTAAAAGCTGTAAGACCTGACTGTTCCACCAGGCGTTTGACGGGGGAGATGGGTAGAGGTGGGGGGGGAGAGGGATGGGGGTATAATAATATGTTTGATAGTTTTATTATTTTAATTGTCAATGTATATTGTTGTGAGCCGCCCTAAGCTGCCTGTGGCAGGAGGGGCGGGATACTAAATGCTTTTAATAAATAAATTTTATTAATGATCAGGACAGGGCACAGCTGTCAGGAGGCCCATCTGTCAACAGCTACTACAGCAGATGGGGAGCCATCGGGCCAAGCACATGACCCTTCCATGGCATGGGGAACCAGGCCCCCAGGATGGTGGTGTAGCAGGGAGCACTCAACGGGCCAGACCATTGATCCCGACCATGCTACAAAGGTACACTGCGGTGCTGGTAAGACATACAGGTGGAGGTCCATGCAGTCTATGAATATGCGTGACCTCGGTCAGGTGGGCGAGCTACACCCATCCAGGTGAACCACACACATAGGCTTGGAGCCAGACCTCCCAGCTATAAGTGACGGGTGGGTCTGCTGTAATGGCATGATGTGGTGTTAGAGGTGGTTGTGGAGTGGAGTGAGGTCAGAGAGCGAGAGAGTGAGAGGAGAGAGGGGGAGTGTAGGGTTAGTGGAGCGGTGAGATAGCAGTGTGAAGGTGCTGTCTATTTCATTGGGGGGTGATTGTCTAGTGTAGAGTGTACTGTGGTGGTGGCGTTGGATTTGACTCATGGGCGTTGCATGGTGAAGTGTTGTGGGAGTCATAAGAGCATGAAGGTGTGTGTGAGTCGGGGCGAGTAGGAACAGGTAGCAATGTAAGCAGATTGGTAACAACTGGTGGATGGGTGTGGGTGTGTGAAGCTACATCACAGGGTGAGCAGCTGGGACAGGGTAGTCGTGGACAGGGTGAATCAGTGGGTTGAGGGCCACTGGCCGGGCACTGGTAGGGGTATGCCGTGCATAGAGATCTGACACGGTGGTGGGGTCATGATGCCAGATGCTGGCATCCCAAGTGGGTGCGCCGCCCTATTAGACGTTCTCTGCACTGCTTCTGGATCCTCGACATGGTGTTCAAGTAGATGGCCGATCTCCTCCGCCCAGTCCCCCGCTGGTACAACCATGGGGCACGATGCAAGTGATGGCAGACACAGCAGCATTCCAGCACATTCGCCGCATCCTCTTCAGGTGGCTGGTCAACATCTATGGCCGCCAGGTGACCTTACCAATGCACCTGATGACCTGGACGCGATCATGGACCAATGATTTGTGGGAAAACATGCTTGTGACCTGGGCAGACGATGAGTGGACAGACCACTTCAGGATGAATCGCTCCCTGCTGAGCTGTCTCTATGAGATCATCAGCCCCCACCTCTGCTGCAACGTAACCAACATGCACTTCCCACTGCCCCCAGGCATGCAGGTGGCAATGGCTATGTGGTGGCTAGCCACACCCAATTCATTTAAAAGCATGGGCGAGCAGTTCAGTGTGGGGGCCGCGACTGTCAACAGGGTGCTCCACAATGTGTGCGACCTGATAGTGGATCTTCTAATGGAGTAGGTGATACAGCTGAGAGACCCAGATATGGTGATATGGGGTTTCAAGGCAATGGGCTTCCCACACTGCATAGGGGTGATAGACAGCATGCACATCCCCATTTCCTGCCCTCCAATGTCAAGATGGACTATCTGAACTGTAGCTACATCACAGGGCATTCTCAGTGAACCTCCAGGCTGTTGTAGACCACTGATGCCTCTTCAGCAACGTGTACACGGGCCTCTCTGGGAAGATCCACGATGCCCGAATCCTGCGCTCCTCCCCCTTCTTTGCCAGAATGTTTGATGGGGAGATAGCACCAAACATGTTCCGCATCATAGAGGGTGTTTCCATGGCTGCTGTCATTATGGGGGACCCCGCATACCTGCTCACCCCATGGCTCATGAGGTCCTATCCGATTCCTCGTATGCCCCAGCAGGTGCTTTTCAATAAGCGCCTGGCATCGGCGAGGTGCATTGTGGAGAGGACCTTTGACAAGCTCAAGATGAGGTGGCGCCTCCTGCTTAACAGGAGTCAGTTCAACCTCCAGCACACCCCCCATCCTAGTCCTGACAGCCTGTGTACTGCAAAATATATGCAAGACTAATGGGGCTGCCTTGGACAATCCATCCACAGACCCGACCACATTGCCCTGTACCAGCACATCCAGGGTGGGACCTTCAGGAGGAACTCGGACGAGAACAGGCAGGCCCTTACCAGGTGCATAGCTGCCCTGCAGGTCGAGAACCGACCCTAAGGTCTGGCGGTCCCCCCTCAGCCGTGCCCTGTCTTGTTTGACCTGTGATAAATAAAGCTGTTTCACCAACCCTTTTACCACCTTGGTACTCATTGCACAATAACATGTGTAACCATGTTTGGGGACAGCCGATGATAGGGCACCATGTTATAGGGGGTACCCACTTCCATGGCATTTGAGACCCTTGCCGCTCCAAGCATGCGGTCTCGGCAGGGTTTCTATTGCTGCATAGCTGGTCTATTCCAGGCATGATTCATTGGGGTGCTGCCGTGGAACAGGACGACCCCAACACATGTGGATGGCTCCCCCCCATCTCGGTTGCCCCCCTGCAATGACTATGCAGCACGCAGGTCTGTTGTTCATATAATCTTTTATTGAGGGGTTATTAACAGGGGGTGGGTTTATGTCTTTCAGGGCCTCCCACATCCCCTCCTCACTGCACCACTGAGGTTCGGCTCTCTGTGGCCTGTCGCAGTTGCTGTTCTCCTGGAACACCAACTGCTGGGCCCTGGGTCTCCTTCCTCCACCAGTCACTCCACAGATGGTTGTACTGCTGTTATCTGTTAGAGCGGTGCATAGCAGGGTGGGTAGCTGTTCCCCCTTCCTTGTGACTGCTCACCGGAGGCCCAGCTCATGCCCGACCCATGGCCCTCACAACATGCTTTGATTCCTGACATCCTCTCCCATTGGCCAACGGGCTCAGTATCACAGTAGACCACCCCCCCCTCTTCATTAGCTAACCACACCGTACTGGTGCTTACCTGTTCCTGTGGAGCGGGCGGGCCTGGAGGTGGGGTTGCTGGGCATGCAGGGATGTTCTCAGCTGGTTGGGGGCCCGGGAGGGGGATGGTAGAGGCAGCTGGAGAGGAACCGGGAGAGGTGCAGTCCATTCAGGGGGCCCCCCTTGGTGGTGTTGGGTGCCCATGGGGAGAAGGGTTCCCCTGTGGGCCAGACCAGAGTAAGACAGCTGCTGGGGAAACCAGGGTTCGCAGAAGACTTGGGGAGGGGTCACTTGCACCTGTGGGGGGGGTGTGCCTTGGTGTTCTTGAGCTATCAGACCTCTTACCGCAGCTTGGGGGCCCGTATCATGCTGGGGTTGCCGCCTCAAGGCCTCCAGTGTGGCATTGATGCACCTGAAGGTCCTTTTGGTGGTTCTTTCCAGTGTGACACTGGCCCCTCCCTCTCCTGTCCGTCTACAGGCACTGCTCGTGGAGGAGGTCGGCAGCCTGGCGCCTGTCCCACAGGTGCTCGGAGTGGGCGAGGATGGCGGCTATTTGTGCCCAGTCCCTTTTCCCCTCCCACTGCAGCACCTCCCTATTGAGTGACTGCTCCTCTATGTAGGCTTCTGTCAACTTCCTGGTTTCCGCCAGTACTTCCCTCCCTAGATGCTCCCTCCTCCTCCAGTTGTGAGCCCGCAACTCCTGGTTCCTCTCGACACTGCCAGCAGCAGCAGCCCTTGCCGAACCGGGTGGCTCGTCTGTGCATGGAATGGATGTTATAGATTAGCATGGCTACCCTGGTTGTGTGCATGGGACCTCCCCCCCTTCCTTACTGCCCCCTTGGCCACCCCATGTGTGCCCTTGTCTGGTTATGGGCCCGGTGGCACTGCTGTTTCCCTACCCCAGTGCCCCCTTTTTGTAATCCCAGCAGCTCCCTCCACTGTTCCCTTGTCAGGTTGGACCTACCATTGGTATCCCAGTCACTGGGCCATGGAATGGCCTCGGCTCCTCCACATCCTCCTCCAGGGTGATGACCTCCTCCTCCTGCACCTCCAGGTCCCCTTGTACTGTGTGTGCAAGCAGCAATCTATCAGATCTGACTTCCTCCCGTTGGGGCCCTGGCTGCCATGGGCCGCCATTCGCCCCGTCCTGTTCCCATCAGTGTCCATTGTACCTGGATCATATTCCTCCACCTCCTGGGGGGCATCCCTGGGGTGGGCTTCTCTGTGTGCACCCCCTGTCCCCATGATGTATGGTCGTGTGGGCTCTGGGGGCGCACGTGGAGGGTGATGTTTCCGCTTTCTGCCTCCAGAATGGGTTGTCACTTCCCGCATTCTGGCTAGCCTCGCCAGGGCCTGAGGGCTCCCCCTGTGCTGTGGGATTGGGCAGGTGTGTGTGTGTTGTCTTTGCCCTTTCTGCCCCTGGTGAAGGCTGTGCCGTGGATCCGAGAGGCCACGATGTCCCCGTCCATGCAGAAGAATCAATCCAGTTCCCCCTGGAACTCCATTGTGCACATAGTACAACCAGACCTGAGATTGTTGTCCTTGATATGCTTATATACGGACCTCAGATCCTTTGCCAGCTGCATGCACTGGATTACTTCCCTATTGTACCCCAACCGTTGCATTTCCTGGGTGATGCCTTTGTATACCCTTTTGGTCTTATAGTTTCGCACCAGGTCATGCTGGACCTTTTTGGCCCCCCACACACGGATGAAGTCCCGTGTCTCCTTGCGGGACATGGACTCCCCTTTTTGGGCTCCACATGTGGGGGTCCAAGCGGCTGTGTGGTGTGGGGACCCAACCGGGGGCTGTTGTTGCAAATGGAGCAGGTGGTCTCCTGTTTGGGAGAATGCATGTGGGTGAACGGGTGTGCCACTGCTCCCCAGTGGCTGCAGGGTTTTTTGGCTAGGTCCCCCTTCCCCCCCGGGTGTTCTCTCTGTGTTACCTGACTGCCATGGAGACCCTCCTTGGCTGTCACCCCAATGGTGCTGTGCTCCTGGGTGTGGCTGCTCTCCTGTGGGGATCGGGGGTGCTGTCTGCTGTCTACTCGGGTTTTCCCCAGTGTTTGCTCGGCACTTCTGGGCACTCTCCCCCCTCCCCTGTCCTGGTGGGTTCCCCTCTCACCTACGTCACTCTCTGAGGTGCTCTCCTCCCTGGGCTGCATGGTAGCAGTTTGGGGTGGGGATGCAGATGGAGTCGGAGCTGCATTGCATCCTCTGCCCTATGTCGGGAGGGATGACCTGTCAGTTGCGTTCCTTTCCCTACCCCTTCCCGTGCATGTCGTGGCGCTGGCTCCCTTTGTTTTGTCTTGTGCTTTTCTTCCAGACATTTTGGGAGCTGGCACATCCTGTCTCACTTCTCCTTTAAGGGCTCCTGGCCGGGAGTTGGACGTCTCTCCTGGTGGGTGTGTCTGCCTGCCGGCTCCTGCGGGGCCTCTCTAGCTGTGTGTTACTGGTTTCGGCGGACCCTTCCCATTGGTGTCTTTGTTTTATCGTTTACATGGACTTTGGGGTGTTGAACACCCATCCCCACCTCTACCCACGGGGCTTTCCAGCTCTCTCCCGGCTGCTCCATGGGTGTTGGTGGGGGTGGGCGTGTGGGTCACGAGTGCATGCACACCCACTCGTGGGTGTTTACATGGACACTCCCCCACCCATCTGATGGGTGTGCGTGGGTGGGTGCTGTCCATGTAAAAACAGCCTTTGTCTGTAGGGATTTGAACATTCACTAGAAGTTTGCATTTTTCTCAATAAAATACAAACACTTTCCTAAACGAAGTTAGGCACAATGGAGTTCACCATGTATGGGGTAAAATAAAAGATGGTTTTGAGCAGAAGGTCTGGAATTTTACTGGTTTGGTTTGAGCAAATTGTTATGTAGAACAAAACTTACTTTGCTGTCTTGAGAAAGGTAATACTTCAAAGAACACACAAAATGAAATGTAGATACTATTTAGTGATATTAAAAATGTAAATATTTTATGTTGTTGCAGTGAAGCCAAGAATTTTATATATTTTTAATGGCTACTTTGGGATCTGTGTGATGAAAGGGGTTTAATCACACCATTCTTCCTACAGTAAAATCTCTAAACACGACATCGAAAATGCAGTCCTTAAAATCTAGAACACTTTCAATATCAAATTAAAGCCATTTTAGGCAAATTACAGTCAATTAGTTAATCCAGTGTAAGATAGGCAAAATTCCCATTAACTTTAATTGTGGAGGATTGTCCTGTTAGCAGAGCTCTTTATAGGCCAATCCTAGCTCTAGTTTTCTCTGGTTTTGTAAGTGGACCATTTGGAGATGGAGCAATAGAAACAGAAAGTAACACAACTAAAAAAGTCTCAACCTGACCTGCAGCTCTCTCACCCCTCAACATGTCCTGAGCACACAAACAGATGCAATGGTGTAATTAGAGGCCAATCAGTTAATCACATTTTAGACTAGTGCTTAAGTTTCAGCCGGTTATGACACCCTTCTCTTGTTGTCTTCAAAAGAGTCTTCCAGAAAACAAAAAGAGAGAACTTCTTTGTTTTTGAAAAAAGTATGTTGGCAACTCCCGTGCCAACCCTCCTTTAGACACAACAAAGGAGCATTCAGGACAGCACAAAGAATTTTTTTTCTTTATAATTCATCTTCAAAGTATCATATCTTGTTATTAGCGCAAAAAAAAATAGCAGTTTAACCAAGATATTAACAAAAGATTAAGGTTCAGTAGCATAATCAAACCAAAACTTTAATTAGACTTCAAAGGAATAGAGGTTAGGCATGCTTTGAGGTTTCTTTTTGTGTCCAAAAGCAGATAAAAATCCCAGATCAGAATTACTAATCTTTCCTTGTGGTAAGATGCTTTCTGCTACACATGCAAAAGTAACCAAAAAGCAGGTTTAGCTAGATTAAACTGTTTAATTTTAGATTTTTAAAATGTTTGCCTAACAGCAACTCACAAAAACAAATCAGCAAGAATTTTTTTGTGATTCAGAATTAGTTAAAAATAGGATTTTAGGCTGCTTCTACACTAGCTCGTGCCATGGATTAAGACTGCTTCCCGCCACTGCTTGCTTTCTGGCATGGCGTGGACATGCCGTATCTCCCTCCTAGTAGGGTTAAAGGCAGCCAGGTTGCCTGTGTTTAAATGTGTCATGGGCTATACACACTACATTCCACCTCTGCAAGTGAGGCAGTTGGTGTCTACTCTGGTGGCATTCCCTGGAACCTCTGGGTGAGCTGCGCAAGGTGAGGGAGAGAGAGAAAATAGTTCACAGCCAGCCTACTGTCCCCTCTCTAAAGCTGGGACAAATTGCCAGTGCTGGTCTAAAACGAAGAAATAATTGGATATGTGACAACAACCTTTACACAGAGTGCTAGTATGAGGCCAATGCAACTTTCATGTCCCAGTGAAGACCTTAATAAGATCCTGGATCAACACTCTGCATGAAGGCTAAATTCCATACAGTAAATAATTCTTAGGATGAAACCACATAAGACAGAGCGGGGAGGATACCATGTCTTGTGTAGCTTTCGCCCACTCTGGGCAGCCGGGCCATGCAAGGCAGTGCATAGTGTGGTGGCAACCACTAGATGTTCCCCCCATACCAGGGCGGGGGAGCAGCTGGCTGCAGCACAACACATTCTTAGAAAAATTCCAAGGACACGTCATGGACCAGACTTACCCCAATTGAGGTAAGGCTGCCCACAGCAGGGCAACTTGTGCGCTCAGGCAGCACTTACCCCGCCACAGTGGGAGCATCACTGTGGGGCATTGAGCAGCAGGCACTGTTGCCTGTTGCATGTTGTCACATCATGGCCAGCAATGGGATGTCAGTCCGGGGGAGTGAGGGGCAGTAGGGCCAGGCAGCTGTTCATGTAGACAGTGTCCCCCCCACCCCCAACTATAGTGGCAGCTCCAGCAGGGGCTGGGTTGCCTGCCTGGCTTCCTCACGACCATCTGCCCAGCTCTCAGCACTTGCCCTGCAGTTTGGTGGCCACCAGCATGCCATGGGGCTGTGCGGGAATCGGGCCCTCACAGCTTGTGTGGCTGCACCTTTAATATATTGGTTATATTTTGGACATATAGACCTTATCACTTTGGCATACGCAGGAAAACTTTCCCCTAGTAAACCTCTGAACTTCTCAGCCAATTTTCAGTAAACATGTTTTTGAGTTGATAGAAAGGGAAGTAAAGGCAAACAAAAGATGCAACATCCCAGTGTGTTGCAAAATTGGATTCAAAGTAACTCAATAACAAGATATTTCGTGGGTGGAGGTATAGGTTTCAATTCCCAATATTTTAGCCACAAAAGTCGTAAAAACATTTATAATTTTTCATACGCATAAGTAGTGCGTAAGCCCATTTTTCTCATCCTATTGGCAGTTATTAATTTCTAATTAATATGAATTCATGAACTGATTGGTTACCATCTCATCTTGAGTGGGACATCATTATTCTTATAAAAATCCTATGTAACCAAGGGAAGAGTGCCCTGGACTGCCATGAACCTCTTCCATGGTCCTCCTTGGTCACCATGATATCGTTTTTGAGCTTGTATGCTTGTTAAAGTCTATCACTCTAAAGTGTCTGTAATCTATAATACTTTTAAAATAATTTTAATTCTTAAACTTAAATGTAACTAAAATAACCATTGTCTATAGGAATACATCTATAAGACACCTATTCTGTTTTATTATTCTGTTCCATAATGAATACTTCTACTTACGTTTCTTCAAATATCTTTAAATATATTACTAGTTATGTGTCTATCTCCATTTATTTGGTCATTTCAGTTTCTCTGATTATTTATAATATTAGTGCTGATCCAGGTTTGAACCTGCCTAGTTATCAATCAATTATCAATTAGGAAAAGGATACAAATAAATAAATAAATAAAAAACAATACTAAAAACCTGGTCAACAACTTGGAGACTTACACCCTAGGATGCACTAGCTGTTGGCATCGTCCTTCCTACTAGGAAACACCAAGCTCAAAGGGTGCAGCCGCAGTCACATAAGCCGTTATCCCACTTTGGGCAGCATTATCCCACTTTGGATAATGTTAACATGCAATGCAGTGGCTCGTATGCCCTGCATATGCCAAATGTTCACCCTGCTCCCGGACGGGGCAGGCAGCCAGCTACTATGCAATGTGTCCTCTGAAAAAGGCTGGGGACACAGCATGTAGTAATGGTGCCCTAATTGGGATACTGCTGTCCAAAAGTAGGTTAACCCATGTGGCCGTGCCGTGCAGCCGTGCAGCCATGCCACAAAGCGGGTCTGTGGGTCAGGCCCTGAGCGGCTGATCACAGGGAGGGGGTCCTGGGAAGAACATGCGCCCTCTTCCCCACCACCTAACAACTGAGGAGGGCCTGGGAGGAGCACACACCCTCTTCCCAGGCCTCCTTCCTCTACTATTAGCTATTCAGAGGGTGGATTGGGGGAAGGGGACCCTAAGAGGAGCGATCAGCTGTTTAGGAAGTAGATTGGGGGGAGAGGGGAGCCTGCTCCTCCCACCCACCCAGCAGCTGATATGGGGGAGGGGCCCTGGGAGGAGTGTCCTTGATAAGCTGTTGATTGCTCCTCACAGGGCTCCCTCCCCAGATCCACCTACCCAACAGTTGACTACTCTTCCCAGAGCCTCTCTCCCCCGATCAACTGTTAGGCAGGAGAGGAGCGTGCATACATGCAATCCTCCACACCCTCAACAGCTGCCTAGTGGCAACGGGCCCAATCCTGCAGCACAGCAGGAGTCTGCTCATCCAGCCTTGTGTGACCAGTTCCTCGGTCTGCCCCAGGGCTTGGAGAAGCTGGTAATGGTTGCAGAGGGGCAGACTGTGACCAGCTCTCCCCGCCAGCCCAAAGTGTGGTAGCTGCACTTCCCTGTCATGGGGCACGCGGGGGACCAGACCCACTCCAACTCATGTGGCTGCATACATAAATCATCTATGACACTCAACACCATTGTTTTGTTTTGGCAGCTGACCTTTTACTGTTTCCTTTATTTTGTTGATTCCTGTCATACTTAGTGTTGAGATATTTGTGAAACACTAACTTGATTAATATATCAAGCTAGACAGTATCAACAGCCCTTGAAAACTCTACCGGATAATCTGTGTGCAGGTGTGGAATTATCCAGTCATTTTATCACTGCATCCTGCAATATTGCTATAATTAGCAACTCAGCAGTATGTACCTAAGTATTTATTCCAGGAAAATCTAACCAAGGGCATTTTGCATTAGTAAAGCAAATCGTACTCTGAATTCTACAGCTGGCATCATTGGTTGTGTCTATTGAAAACAAAAATAATCAAGTCTGGTAAATATATTTCTAAAAACTAGAGAAATTGGGGGTGCTACTGAACGTAACTTGAAATAGTCAGGGAAGACTTTGACTACTCCACCCGGGCCTTCAAAGAGCAGGTTTATAGAATGCGTTGTGTCACAGAAAAAGATCCACTGATGTGGAAATATATGCTGACAAAACTTAAGAACAAAAATCCAGACAGATCTTGGATTAAAAGATTTGATCAGCAGATCCCCAGCTCACTAGGGATGGGCGAACGCGGTTCAGCAGTTCGGAGTTCGGCCTGAACTCGGCCTGTTCGGATGACCAAACTCGAACCCGAACCCGAACGCGAACATACTGAACAAACCGAACACCGAACGGTGAAATGGCCAAACAGTTCAATCAGTTCGGATCACGTTCGGGTGAGTTCAGGTGGCAAAAAAAGGTTTACTGGAAGGTCAAACATGACAGGGAGGTGTCAGTCACTGAGGAGCAGACTTCCAGGCACCAGGGGTGGAGAGGCTTGCAAGAAACGAAACTAATTATCTGCCTCCCCCCTTCCCAACACCTTCTGAGCTAGTCACTGTTCCTGAACAGCAGGCGTTGAGTAGGATATTTAGATTGCTTTAACTTTCATTTCAGTTTTGTAATGAAATGAAACTTAAACCAGAAACTGAAACCTTGTGTTATGCACTGTACAGACTCATTGAGTATGTAATGTATGTATTTCACTACAGACTCCTCTTCTGTTTGTGATTCCCCCCCATCCCATATATATATATATATATATATTTGGATATGGATATGGATATGGGATGGGGGGGATAGATAGATAGATAGATAGTAGAGAGTTGTAGGAGTTAGCTTAGTGATAGAGATAACGTTAGTGATTTAGTTTTAGTGTTTGTAGGAGTAGGTCTGTGTACTTATTAGATAATCCATTTAGTTCATAGCATTTAGAATAGTTAATAGCAGTTAGATTTAGTGTAGATAGATATATAGATATAATATTAGATTTTAAAAAAGTTTTAAAATCCCATATAAAAACAAAAAAACCAAATAAAAAACAAAATAAAACCATATAAAACCCAATAAAAAACCAAAAAACCATATAAAAAACAAAAAAACACCCATAACAACACTTCCCAAATGGCCGAACGGCCGAACTGAACAGCTGAACGGCCTAACCGAACGGCCTGTTTGGACGACCGAACCAAACAGCCGAACCCGAACTCAGCGAACTAGCCGAACCGCCGAACCAAACGGACGAACCGAACGCAGTCGAACCGAACTGCCGAACCAAACGGCCGAACCCGAACCATGATCTGTTCGCCCATCCCTACACTCCAGAGACCCCAGTAGCTCCTGGCTTGCCCATTAGCCCCAAGCAGGACTCTCTCTTTCTGAAGGTCATGCGGGGGGTGAGGGGACGGTTGTAGTGGCGACCGCTTTGGCCCCACCGGATACAACAATAATCCCTTCCTTGCTTAATGGGCCTGATCAGAATCCCTCGCCCCCTGTAGATCTTCTTTCTGAGGATGGCGGGACAATAGTGCCTGAGGCTGGGGCAGCCTCTACTTCCCCATATAGTTCATGACAGCAATTTGATCCAGCCCTGGGAGTGGTTACAATATGTTCTTGGAACATAGCGGGCTGGATTAGACATAATGAAGATCCAGAGTTTATAAATTATCTCTTCTATTAAGAAGCACCATATTATATTGGTCCAGGAGACATGGGCCCTAGCCCCACTCACATTGGCTGGTTATCTAGCTTATGATCTTCCAGTCACTTTTTACCATTCTAGAGGCCATCCTTGTGGGGGGCTAGGGTGTTTCATCTCTCAGGATGCT
The DNA here is from genome assembly GCA_003113815.1 of Sphenodon punctatus. Classification (NCBI taxonomy): domain Eukaryota; kingdom Metazoa; phylum Chordata; class Lepidosauria; order Sphenodontia; family Sphenodontidae; genus Sphenodon; species Sphenodon punctatus. The sequence continues at coordinate 9,485,375 of QEPC01012913.1, forward strand.
CCATTCAAAATTACTGATGTAATTTTATCTCCGGCGCTAGCTATGGCCTTGGTTCTCCAGGTTAGATCCCTCACCTTAATTATTATTAATATCTACATCCAGCCATGCAATGCTGGCTCTTACAGAAAGGCTAAATGGAACTCCTTGGAGACTGAGCTTCTGGATGCAATGGAATGGAATGCAGGCCCCAGTGACTGGAATGATGGTTCCATAATCTCATTGATGGTCCCTGGGACGGGCGGGCATGACTGAATCAGGGATAGTGGAATGACAGACTAAAGCCTATGGGGCACACTTCATTTGATCAGGCAATAGGTGGTAGCAGGGCAGCAGGTACAGGGACGCACACAGGCAGGCAGGCAGATATAATGTGTTGTGGGTTATATTCCATCTCATTACGGTAGGTTTGCTGTGTGCTGGATGTGGGCAATGGGCATTAATGGGCGCATGAGCACAGATGGGAGTTCTTCCTAGTTCTGGCAGGTGGCAGCCAGGATATACCTACCTCTCCCACTCTAACCCC
>QEPC01012913.1:9491023-9501684 GCA_003113815.1 Sphenodon punctatus
GGAGGTCGACTCAGGGAGGGAGACATTAAAGGAGCGGTCAGAGAGGTAGGAGGAGAACCAGTCAAGGACAGAGCCGCGGAAGCCCAAAGAGTAAAGCGAGTCCAAGAGGAGTGAGTGGTCGACAGTGTCAAAGGCAGCAGAGAGGTCAAGGAGGACAAGAATGGAGTAGTGGTGCTTAGATTTAGTGACAAGTAGATCATTGGTGATCTTGGCCAGGGCAGTTTCAGTATCCTCAGTATTTACCATATCCTTTTGCTGCTGTCCCAAGATTATTTAAAGATTTAGTTATTAACCAGTCGGGTATCAGATTGGCCGGTTTGTTGCCTACTTTGAAGCTGTGTGTACTTAATGGCTCATACGGTGCCGATATTCCAGGAGAATTTATGTATCTTGGCGGGAGGGGTTCAAGCACTATAGATTTGGGGCTGGTATCATTTAAAGCCCTGCCAAATGTTATTGATTTCTATGTGGGGACCATTTTGATCAGCGATCACCTTCCTCTGGAGCTCATTTTGGAAGCTTTTCTTAACCATGAGGATATATTTACTCTGGGCCATGTAACAGCGGGGGGATCTGAGGAGAAAGTTTTCTCAAGACTTACCCTTGTTAATTGGGATAAGATCTTATCCCTCCCATTTCCCATCTGGCAAAGTGGGGATTTATTGGACTCTCGTGGGGCTATAATGGGTGCCACTAGTCTTGAGCAGGCTATAGTCGCCTATAATTGTCGGTGTTTACAGATACAGGCCTTGATTGCTACTCATCTTCCCCCTAATAATATCTTGAAGTCAGGTCAAGCCCAGTCTTGGTTTGACGAGGATTGCTATAGGTCAAAATGTTTCTATCGCACACTTTATAAGCAGTATCGACAAGGCAGTTTATTTAGCTTACCTGAGCAGTACTTCCAGGCCAAACTATTATCAAAAGTTAGTTAAGGTTAAAAATAAGTTGTACTATTTGTCCCGATGGACAAAGGTCTTGGAGGCTGCCAGGGCTGTTGACTCAAGGCATTTCTGGTCCTTGATTAAGACTGAAACTAATGGTTAGGCCGGCGGTGACAGTAACATCTGATTGGGTTGCCCATTTTAGTGCCCTTTATTCGGCATGTATACCACAGGTTGAGGGTGGACTGGAGTTGGGCACCTTACCTGTCTGGCCCCCTGTGCATTTGGAGGAGGTGTTAGATCTTTTGACGACCTGTAAAAACTAAAAACCACAAGGCTGCAGGAAGGGATGCAATACCAATCGATCTGGTTAAAAGTTATAAAGATTGGTGGACTCCAATGTTGGTGTATTATTTACAGCAATTAACCAAATTGGCCTAATGCCATCTCAGTGGAACCAAGCTGTTGTTGTGCCTATTTTTAAAAAGGGGGATAGAGCAATCCCAGCTAATTATAGGCCGATTAGTGTCCTCCCTGCTATAAGTAAATTGTATGCTAAATACTTGGCCTTAAAGCTTGAGGATTGGTTGGGGGAAGCTAATATTGTCCATTCCGAGCAGGCAGGTTTTCAGAGAGGTAGGTTGATGGCTGACCAGTCCTGATATTCCATCTGGCCCCAAAATATCAGGAAAAGAACGTCCACTTGTATGCGGCCTTTTTGGACCTGCGGACCGCGGTCGATCTAGTGAATACTGAATAGGTCCTTGTTATGGGCCAAGCTCGCAAATATGCAGATGGATAGATGACTCTTGTTTTTGATTCAGCAACTTTACACTAATTCTAAATTGATGGTTAAGCTCACCTCGGCTGGGCATGTGTCTCAGGAGGTTCCTGTCTATAGAGGGGTGAGGCAAGGATATGTCCTTGCCCCGACCCTCTTTAATCTTTTTTTTAATGATGTGGTGCCATTAAAGGCACAATTGTGTTTTTTCCCTCCGAGGTTCGTTACCCGTCATATAGACAGCCTGTTTTTTGCGGACGACCTTGTGTTGCTCTCTCAAACGAGAGTTGGGTTAAATAGGCAACTGCAGGCTTTTGCCCAATACTGTGATGAAAATACTAGGGGTGGGACATCAGGTCAAATACCGTCTACTGGATTTACCGGTTACCGGATTCACAAAAAACGGATTGCCGGATTTGTACCGGTTTACCAGTACCGGATTTGTTCCATTGATTTCAATAGGGAACTGTCCCCATTGAAATCAATGGGAAAAAAACCAAAAAACCTCCCCCCTCCCAGACTGTGCAGGTGGAAGGGGGGCCACCCCCCACCCACCCTGCCCAGCCTGGATTAAAAAATTTTTTTTTGTAACCCTAAGTCCCAACTCCCTACTAGTGCGGGCTCCGAGCTGCCGCCAGTGACCCGGAGCCCACACCAGCAGGTANGGTCCGACTCCGGCGGCTTCAGCGCTGGCTGTGGCTGCCGGCTTCAGCGCTATTAGACCTTCCGGGGAAAGCCGGGAGTTCACCGGAAGGCCTAGTAGCACTGAAGCTGGCAGCCACAGCCAGCGCTGAAGCCGCCGGAGTCGGACCACCGCCGCTGCCCGGAGCGCCTGAGTTACAACATCCCTTTCACTTGTCAGGCTTTCTAACTAAACTAACTCACCCTTCTTTCTAACACACACACACACACACCTTTGTTTCTAATACATATGTAGGTTCTTATTTCTAATGTATACATAAACTCTTAAGGTTTAAGGCTACAATGCAGTCTTGCTAAAGGTTGGGGAGTTTGGGGGTGAAGGGTTACCCATTAAACAGTGATAGGACACATGGTGGCTTTTTCAGGTCTTGTTTAGACAATGGTTTTCACATTCCAAATCTCTACATAATCTGCTAATCACATTAAGGATTCTGATATTTTATGAACATTTAAACTATTTTTAATTTGTTCTGCAATTATTATTGATTATTATTATTATTATTATTATTATTGGGTATTTTCACGGAAACAAATCTTTGATTCCCCGCCGGGGTCACCGTGTCACGGGCGAACAGACGTGGTGGCGGCTCCCGGCGGGGAATCAGGGAGGGGGCGGGGCCACGCAGCGCAACATGTGGCCACACACACACCCCACGCTCTCACGCTGCCCGCCCTCTGGGGAGACGGGCGGGCGCCGCGGCCAATGCAGCCGCAGCACCCGCCCAAATTGACCACGGCCTGGAATCCTGATGGGGATTCCGGACCATGGCTGCCATCCAGACGAGACTGCTCGGTTCATCACGGTGGGGAATCACAGTCGCCACACGATCGGCTGAACCCGCGGGGCCAGCACCGATCGCATGGTGAATGTGATTCCACGCCGTGATTGACTGTGATCAACATCTGGGGGGAAACTTCCGTTCCCCCCATCAGACGTTATGGGATCACTTTCACCATGTGCAGATTCACTGTGGTTGACTGTGATCTCGTAACGTCTGAAAATACCCAATATTATTATTATATCATTTCAAACTTTCAATTTTTTTTTAACATTAGATAAAATGTGAAAATCCCTAGAGGAAGTCTGGATCCTCCTATTTCTTTTAAATAAAGAAGGCCCAAATAGACTGTTTTGCTTTCACATCCAAATGGCCTACAGACAGACAGACCATTATCAGTCATTTTCTGAGAGCTGAAATTTCACAGCTGTAAAAGTTCTATTGCTTTTTTCCTTGAAAAATATCCCACACCCCTGAAGCATCGCAGTATGTCCCAGTTTAAGCTGTGTCTTATTCAACAGCATGCTGACTATCTTAAAAATTGTGTTTTAGGGGATTTACTGAAAGAATAATTTTTAAACGCCATCACAAGCTTTGAAATGCTTTTCACGGAATAGGAGAGATGTCTGTTTATTCCCATTCTCACTGGGAAGGGGTAGGAGACTCCGTGGGCCCCTTTGATCCTAGAAACATTCGCTTAAAGTTCCTGTACTAATCTTCTGTCTAGAGGAATGGGGGAGGTAGAGGCGGAAAAGGAGGAGAAAATGCTGTGCCTTTTTAGATGCATTTTTCAAGCCTCTGAATCGTTTGTATTTTACTTTTAAAACATAATTTTAACCTCCCCCAAGTTCTGTCTTTGTCCTGTGAAGGTATGGTAATCTCTCTTTTCTTTTTTGCCTTTTAATGGGCTGAAGATTTCTAAGACCCCAATCCCCCCTCTCTGGGTGATTTCAGACGTTACGTTTGTCCGAAATCACCACAGTCAACCTCAGTCAACCGTGGGTGTGTGTGTGTTTGAACGGAGGTGAACGTCTGTTTGCGCGCATCCAGATGTTCACCTCAGTCAACGACCCCCTGCGGTGAACCTAACCACGCTTTGTTCTCCCGCACCACGGTGGTGAACGAAACGTGGTTAGGGGGAATCCAGAACGCGGTGAAGGAAAAGTAACATCTGTTACCTTACCTCCACTGCATTCCGGGGTCCCAGCGGTGGGTGGCAGCAGCGGCCACATAGGCCGCTGTGGCTGCCTGTCTCAGGGAGGGCGGGCGGCCGGGGAGCACAGGGGCGGGGCTGTGCAGTCACATGCTGCATCGCGCAGCCCCGCCCCCTCCAGGAGCAGGGGTTCACCTACAGACGTTACGGTCAGGCGCATTGACCACGGGCCATGGTTCGGCGGTCGCCACGCCTGGGGGCAAAGGGGCAAACGTATGTTGGTACACCCCTTCACCCCTGCCCGTGGTCTGAACCACCACACGGCCTGTTGTCAATGGGCCCAGCCGTAACATCTGAAATCACCCTGTGTCTGCTTTTTGCAGGGGGGTTAGCATGTGGCATGGAAGGGGATGATTCTGAAATCAGGACTGCAGCTTACCATCTGCGTTATTCTCTCTTGTGGCATGGATGTATGCTGTTACCCCCACTCCTCTTCACCAGCTGAAAGATTCATTGGGGCTATAGATCTGATAATGAATACGTCTCCCCAAACCCCAAAGATCTTCCCAGCCTCATAACCTCTCAATGAATCATACACAAATATGTCCCCCCCTTATATTTGTCCCATCAATATATTATTATTTATTTTATTCAGCTTTTATGCCACCCCCTCCTGACACAGGCATCTTGGGGCGGCGTACAACAATAAAACACATAAAACAACAAAAAATAATAATTTAAAACAATAATACATAAAAGCAGCAATAATACCGCATCTAACAACCCACCCCCACCCTCCCCTTCCTCCTCCCCAAAGACCTGTCCTGCCCCTAGATAGTAAATGCTGCAATGTATTTTTTTCCCCTTGAGAATATTCAGAGGCCTTGTTTTGAATTCTGCAAAGCCCTAGAGGACTTCCGGACCCTTACTTTCTTTTAAATAAAGAAACCTCCCAAAAAACCCCGGACCTGCTGACTTTTCATCAGGCTTGTAATACCCGGCTGTTCCGCCAGGCATTTGTTGGAGGGGACTGATGAGGGAGGGAGGGATCGGATGCAGGTGGGGGGGTTGAAGGTTAAGGGGGGTTGTTTTATGTTTATATCTTTATTGCTTCCCCCTAAAGTGGTTTTATACTTGTATTTTCTATGTTTTATATTTTTGTTTTAAATTGTAAACCGCCCCGAACTGCTTTGCAGAAGGGGAGGGCTATAAAACAGTATAATAAATAAATAAATAAATTAAATAAACAAACGGCTTGGTTTACTTTGGGTATTTTTGGACGTGACTGGGCGGCATTCGCCTCGTCACAGAAACAACCCATAGATTCCCCACCAGGATCACTCAGGTACGGCCAACAGACGTGCCAGGGTATCCTGGCGGGGAATTGGGGAGGGGGCTGGGTCATGTGGCGTAACGTGCGGCCGCACACCCCCGCCCCTCCACGCTCCCCCACCCTCTGGGGAGATGGGCGGGCGCAGCACCCGCCCAAAATTACCACGGCCCGGAATCCCGGCGGGGATTCTGGGCCGTGATCGCTGTCCAGACATGACGGGCTCCTTCATTCCCGCTGGGAATCTAATTCACCATGCAATTGGCGCCGGCCCCGTGGGCTCAGCTGATCGCGTGGTGAATTAGATTCCCGGCGGGGATTGAGCATGGGTAACATCTGGGGGGGAACTTCCAGTTCCCCAACAGACGTTATGGGACCATTCTCCACCACAGGGAATTGACTGTGGTTGAGCGTGGTTTCGTAACGTCTGAAAATATCCAGTTTGACAAGCTTCAAACTACAGGTGTATCCTTATCTCCTTACTGAGATTTGAAGTTTCACAATACTAAAAGTTGTATGACTCTTTTTCTGGGAAAATTGCCCCAAACAGCACAGGATGCCTGGTTAAAGCTGTGTCTCATTCATCAGCATGCTGCTTGAATTTAAATTGTGTTTTGAGGATTCATTGAAAGAATACTTTTTAAATGCATTCACAAGTTTTAAATTACTTTTTGCAGACCACAACTGTTGTTTGAGGGTGGAAAATGCTCAGGAGGATGGGGGTGGGGGAGAGAACAGATAGCTAGAGAGCAAGGAGCTCTGCTTTTCAGACAGTTTTAGGGTCTAACAGAGGAAGGGGGGGTGGTTTAAAAAAAACACTGGAATTATTCTGATTAAGCCTTGGTGATGTAGATCAACTCCAAGCTCAAGTAAGACATAGCGAGCACCTGATTGGCTCCAAATGCGTCTGTGATGATGTTAGAACAAAAAAAATCATATATGAAACAGCCCCCAGCACAGTTCATTTTACTCTGACTAGCGATCAATACAGCTGTGAAACGGCCTCTCAGTATGGTATGAAGGGGAAAGGATTTTCCCAGGCTTTGTTCTAAGACAAAGCCCTGCAATTAGAAGTTACATGCTTTGTTTTTTATTTAACTCTTTTATTTTTTTATGATTTCATTCCTTTCCTGATTTCAATTGCATCTCTCTCTCTCTCATATTCACTGCTACTAATTCATGGCTCGCACGGTATTGCTTTTGTTCTAAGTCAGAGCATTGCAATTACAAGTTTCCTTTTAATTCCTAATTTAGTTTTGATTTCTTATTTACAAAAATGGTTAATATTAAGTTCTTTAAGTTTTTATGATTTCATTCCTTTCCTGATTCCAGTTGCATCTCTCTCTCATATTCACTGCTATTAATTCATGGCCTGCATGGAATTGTTTTTGTTCGAAGTCAGATCATTGCAATTAGAAGTTTCCTCTCTCTCTCATGTTAACAACTATTAGTTTCTTTTGATTTTGCTCTCTTTTCTTACTTCAGTTTCTGGGTTTGATTTCTTGTTTACAAAAATGGTTAATAGTAGGTTCTTTACTATTACCTCATCATTTAAATCACTCTTATATTTGCTCATATAGTCTCAACTATTCATTCCCACTTGCTGTTTTTGCTTCAATCTGAATATTTATGACCTTATTTTTTTTAATTCAACCCTTATTTTTACACATCTAATTCAAGAAGATTAATGTATACCTTTATTTTGTAATCCCTTTTCTTAATTCATCATCTAGTTTCAATTTCTAATTATTCTGTCATAATTCCTCATCATTTCATCTTATATTCACAACTATTAATTTCATTTCTGTCGGGCACCGCCACGGCATAACCTGGGGGCGGGGCTCACGCCGGCGCTCCCAGCAAAACCGCGGCGGAATTCAGGAGACTGAGGTTGGCACAGGCGGGGCGGGGCTGAAAGGCCCTGCCTTGCACTCAGATACAGACGCACTCATGAGCTCCCAAGCCACGCGAGTTGAGCCTGGCGGGGCGGGTCCGCCAGCAGCGCTATGGCGTTCAGCGCATCTGCGTGCAAGGCAGGGTGGGGCCCCAGAGGATAAAAGAGCAGCCAGCACTCAGTAGCCTTACCGGTGATCAGCTTGCTGTGAGAAAAGGCCCTTGTGAAATTGTGCATTGTTGCGAGGAAACTTTGGATTAGAGTACAGAGTGCGTGAGACTGGTGAGTGTTTGAGGGTGTGAGTGAAAGAGAGTGGGGGTGATTGTGGTGAGTGTTTGGTGCAAACTTCCCTGCTCCCCCTCCGAGACCTGGGCCCCTCCCTATTCCTATAACCCCAAGAGACTGTAACCTGGGCCCCTCCTATAACGTTGCCCTGGAATCCTTCCCCCCTGGCCCTCACTACCCTGATCACTCTAATTGCCTGGGTGTAGGTGTGTGGGTGTTGCACCTTGGGTGGTGGGTTGTATATAACACAGGGTGTGAGAGCCCTGAGCTTGGCATTTCTGATCACTGCTCCCTATGATGATCTGGTCTTCTCCCGCATGGGAGTGTTAAGGGCCACACAAAATCCTGAGAGAATACTATAACTCTAGCTTGGAGCTAAGCTCAGAGGGTGCATGGAGAGAGACTGATTCCCTTCCCTTCTTTTCCTCCCTGTTCCTTACAATTTCTTGTTGGTTTATTTCCTTTTTTTTTTCAATATCTTTATAACTTTAGATTGTATTTTAATTAATCTTTTTATTTTATGTCTTTTGTTTTTCTAATTCCATTTGATTTATCACACTCTCTTTTCTTACAATGGGACTCTTTTTTTATACAGATAGATCCTTGCAAAATTTACTTAGAAGTTTTCCTGACTGGCGTAAACTAACAAAAACTAAATTCAAACTAACCAATAGAACTTGCTGTTACATCACTCTCTTCTGATTGACTCATGCCTAAAGGTGGGGGTTTCTTACTCTTGCCCCCCCCCAGAAACAGGAAAGGACTCATTACCAATAGAACCAGCGACGCCGGAACATCTGTCAGCCTTAGCCTCCGTGTAGCACCGCTGGAAACCTTTTGCATCTGCCTTTGGGGTAAAAAAAACTTTAAATTTTATTTTAAAATAAGCTTTTACTTTACAGCCATCAGTTCTATAATTCCTTTTGCTTTTGTGTTCTTTCCTTAATTCAGTTTCTGCTTTTTATAGGTCTAGTTTTAAAGTAACCCATTTTCTCTTCTGTTTCTGCTTTTTTGTATTTATAATTTATATGTCTTGTTTTAAAGTAACCCATTTCTATCTTTTCTTCCGTTTCTGCTTTTTAAATTTATATTTTGTATGTCTAGTTTTAAAGTCAACCTTTTTTTCTCATGTCTCATGCTTTCATTTTCTTTTATAATCTACTATTTTATTCAAATTAGTGTTAGTGGGGTTTTTTATACACATGTATACAGGCTCTTATTTTTTTACAAAAATGTTTAAGGTCTAAGAATGTTTAGATTAAAGTTTACTATAAAAGGAGCGCTTCTAATCAAAAATATACATCTCAATAAAAGTTTCTCTTCCAATTAAATATGTCTACAAATGTTTATATTAAAGTTTACTATAAAAGGAGCTCTTCTAATAAAAAATAACCTATCCACATGTATCAAGCATTCCATTCAAGATCCTATCATTTTATACACTTTAATATCAAGTTATAGCATTTAATCATAATTTTAATACATCATAATTCATACTTTAATTATTATGATTAAATATGATCACATATTAGACCGGACATACCTGTCAAAACCAATTCACTTGATGACAGCTATGGAGTATAAACTACTAGCATCTATAATAAAATGTAACACCCATTTTATCAGTGTTAGAAGGTCTGTGTGAAAAGGGCCATATTTTGGCCTCCTCTCCACTTTCCCACACTGCGTGTTTTTAGACAAGTGCCTGCCCACCCATTACCCACGCATTACCCAATGGTTACCCATGGCAATGGGTAATAGGTGGGGTGGCGCACGCCTGAAAACACCCATTATTATGGTTTAGCAGAGGATCTATAAGCATTATTACTATATTTTTGTGTGTTATGGACATAATATGGTATATGGTATTAGCCAGAGAAGGACATAACATAGATGGATTGGGTCTTTGTGTAGATGGGAGTATGGTTTCTGCACACTGTCAGACTATTTACTTTTTGGGAGCTGGGAGTGAACAGCAGGGAATGGGCTTCCACCTCTCCATTCAACTGAGACTGCCCTTGCCAAAATAACTGATGACCTTCTCTTGGCTAAGTCTAAGGGCCTCTACTCTGTTCTTGTCCTCCTTGATCTTTTTACCACCTTTGACACTGTCAAACATGGCCACCTCCTGGAATCGCTAAGCTCTCTTGGTTTCTGTGACACTGTTCTCAACTAGTTCTCTTTGTATCTCAAACTGCTCCTTCAGTGTTTCTCTTGCTGGTACCTCCTTTATGTCACTTCCCCTCTCTGTGGGAGTTCCCCAAGGCTCTGTCTTGGGCCCCTTCTCTTCTCACTTTACCCTCTTTCTCTGGCTAAACTCATTGAAACCCACGGATTCCAGTATCACATGTATGCTGAAGAGACACAACTCTGTCTCCCCACTCCCATGCTCTCCTCCTCCATCTCATCTCATATTGCTGACTGTCCCTCTGACATCTCTGCCTGAATGTCTCATCACCAACTCAAGCTTAATTTGACCAAGACTGAACTCCTCATCTTTCCTCCGAAACGCACCCCTCCTACTTCCATCTCAATTTCCATTGAGGGAGTCACCATCCAGCCGGTCCCTCAGGCCTGTAGCCTGGGATTCATCTTAGACTCCTGCCTCTCCTTTAAGCCTCAAATCCAGGCTGTTGCTAAATTGTGTCGCTTTGCTCTGTACTGTCGCTGGCACGGGGGTGAAAGGGGGAGAAGGTCTCAGGGCTAAACCTTAGGACAGGGGGAACACCACACTCACGCAGGGGAAAATGGGGCGGCTTGCTCTCACTAGCGCAGAACCCTCCGGTAATAATGTCCCTCAGGTTGTAGGGTGGGCTTTCCCTCGTTAATGGAAGGCAACCCTTTTCATCATAG
>QEPC01012913.1:9504971-9525724 GCA_003113815.1 Sphenodon punctatus
CAAAAACAGCTTGTATTCTTAGTAGCAACAGCTTAATAGTAATCAACACCTTGGAGATTGTTTCTAGATTAAAATAATCTACTTTATTGAGAAGTACATTGTGATAGGAAAGGCCTATCCCTAGGTCTTACTAGCTAGCTGCCACCAGCATGGTGGCCGGTCAAGTTGAAGGTCAGAGAGAGAAGTTAGGAATGGCGAAAGGTCAGGAAGAAGGAGGAAGTCCAATAGGAGCTTCCTGGGCACATCCCACCTGGAAGGGGGCTTAGAAGCAGAGATCAGGAAAGGTTAAAGTGACACACACTAACTCACTATCTCTACTCCCAATGCCCCTAGTGGTCATTAGGGTTTGTTGGTGCAAAAGGTCGATGCCATCTGGAGCTGTTTTCCAACAGCTTTGACCATGTACAGCCCCTTCTCCCTCTACGGGAATGCATTCAGCACAAGCTCCTGGTCTTCAACTTCAAGGCTCTTCATGGCCTTGCTCCCCCATATCTCTCCACTCGTTTCCTGTCACGCTCCTTCACGGGAGCTTCGCTCCTCCTCTGCCCTCATCCTCACTTGCTTGCGACTCCCCTGCTCCTCTAAACATCTTTGCCCCTTCCCCCTTGCTGCCCCTCATTGCCTGGAACTCCCTCCCTGGATACATTTGCTCTACTCCCTCCCTCCTGAAAACCCACCTCTTCTGTCAGACCTTCCCTAGTTTGTCATGAGTGATACTGCACCCTTTTCCCCTCACTCAGAACCTAATTCCCTGTAATTAAGAGCTCATTCACACTTGCAGCAATTATCTGGATTTTTTAAAAATTGTTTTTCTCTAGTTCGCTGTTAACAATGCCAGTTGCATTCACATGCGTGCCATACCGTTGTTTCCTACAGCGAAATAACGCATTCAGACCTTCTTGGAGCGCGCGCTTACCCACCTGTTCAGTGCGGTTCAATTACAGGAAATTACAGCATGGCTGGGCAGCAGGCTGCAGCCAGCTTCTCCCCCAGTAAGTTCTTCTACCTCCCCTCTCTGGCTCCAGACCCCAACCCTCATCTGCCTCTGCCTTTGCCTCCTAGTAGTGCTCCAGCAGCACCAGCAGTGGGAACACCAATTGATCGGGAGATAATGCTGTTTGTTTACAAACAACTCCTCCTCATGTGATCACGCACATGGGGAGGAATTGTTTGTAAACAGACATCATTATCTCCCAGTCCCATCGATCGGTGTCCCCGTTGTGCTGCTGCTGCTGCATTCCGTAGAGGCAGGTGTAAAACAGCACACTTGAAAGCACAGTTGCCTTCACATGCAGGAAATATTTTGCACCAGTTAATATCGAATACAATGACGCTTTCACACTGCTGTAGAGAGCAGATTTATTTCAATCGGACAGCATAAAGGTAGGTTTAACTAGCTTTGAACTGTGGATTACTTAGGTGCAATATTGATGACAATATTTCAAATTAGGGACTTCAGACATGCAAGATACATTTGAATTTTGTAAAATTCAGACACAAACTGAACGTCTGAATGTCAACCTCATGAATGTACTCTTGTCTTTCCTGATCTTTGTCTCTCAGACTGTAAGCCCGTTAGGGGTAGGGACTTGTCTCTGACTGTGGATTGTACAGTGTCAGGTACATTGTTGTCACTATATAAACAATAATAATAATAATAATAATATGTTCCTACTACAGTAGATTTGCCCCAGAGTATACCCCTTTGGCTAAAGCAACCAGTGGATTAAAGAGGAGTCAAGAATGGTGGTGTATAAAGGCATTTGAGTCTATGCTTTTATAATGTTTGCATAATATTTCTCCTTATATAATATTCCTCCTTATATTCACATTTATTTTGAATAAATGTGAATGCCACACAAAGTAGGGCACAGAGCTTTTGATGATTGGAATGGTCTTTTTTAACTATAATCTGTGCCAGTTTAAAAGCCAAATAACTACATAGCCCATATTTACTTCTGTGTCATTTTAGCAAATTATAGTTGTCTGTTCATGCCCCCATAATCATAATCAGGTCTTGGCTCCAAACCATCATCATCCCATGCCAACAAGTATAATCTTGTCCAAATACCAAGCTGTGCCCCTCTCCATATATTGAGGGTGGGGGAGATTTGTGGTAAGCATGGACCAAAGGGAAGGAAAGCGTTTTGTAGCGTGAAGGGACCCTTGGAAAATGAACTGTCAGTAACATTCAAACCTCTACACTGATAGGTCCGCTGACTGGAGCCACAGTAGTGAGGGTTGAGCAGAAAGTCCTCCTGGGAAATCAGGCGCAAATTACTCACGGTTTAAAGCAGGGGTGGAGAACCTTTTCCCTCCCAGGATCCACTTTGAAAATTAGTACAAGTGCTGAGAGCCACATAGAAGTTGGGAGTGGGGATGCTTAAGGAGTGTGCTCAGGAAGCAGAGGGTCCAGATCACGGATCTGTCCCCCATGTTTGTGTGCATGCCCTCATCTCTGCTTCCTTCCACTGAGCTCAGTCTTTCAGTGCTTGGGGGTAGGAACAGCCTAGATCAGGGGTGAGGAACATTTCTATCCTGGGGGCCACACTGAATATTAGTACAAGCTCTGAGGGCCACATAGAGGTTGGGGGCGGGGGTGCTTAATGTGTGTATTCAAGAAAAGGAGGGCCTGGAGCATGGATCTGTGCCCAGCCCTTGTGCGCATCCCCTCCTCTCTGCTCCATTATCATGAGCTCAGTTTTTCAGTGTTTGGGGGTAGACAATGAATCCAGGGGCCAGATCCAGGAACTGGAAAGGGACAACATGAAAACTTGCCAAGGGCCGCATTTGGCCTCCGAGCTTGAGATTCCCCATCCCTGGCCTAGATCCAGGGGGCAGATCCAGGCCCTGCAAAAGGTCCAAATGAAATCCAGCTGCAGGTCACATTAAGCACCAGGCCTGAGGTTCCCTGCCCCTGGCTTGAAGGTTAATGTCATTACTTTGGGGGCTACCAACACCCTCACAGGCAGAGTTCAACTCATGGAGCTCTGGCATAATGGACACCCACCACAGTTAAGGAGGATGTTTGGGGTTGCATTTTGATTTTGATTAAGCCTGTGAGTGATTCTAAAACCACCCCCAGGTGGAGCACAGTGTAAAAGTCTAATCTTGAAATAACAAGAACTCAGGCAAGTGTAGGAGAATCCATATTTTGAATAAATGACTGTACTTGCCTTACTGAGCATGCATGGGTAAGTGTGTGCTCTGATACAGCAGTAAAGCTGCATACTAAGGCCCTTTTTGCACAGGCGCTCTAACACCCAAAAAATGGGTGTTACATTTTATTATACATGTTGCAGGGCACATGACTGCAGTCAATCACTATGGGCCCTGTGCACACATGATGCACAGGGCCCGGAGCAACTGGCAGCTCCGTGGGTGGGTGTGGGTGGGGCTGGGTGTTGGCCGGGAGCAAACACTCACCAACACCCACCGAAAGTGGTGCTTACACAGACGCCCCCACCCATCTCCACCCAGGGAAATGCTCCCCACCCACCGGGCAACACTCATCTCCACCCAGAGGAACTGGGTGGGGGCATCATGTGTGCACAGGGCCCACGGTGATTGGCTGCAGTGGTGCCCTGCAACATGTATAATAAAATGTAACACCCATTTTATGGGTGTTAGAGCGTCTGTGTAAAAAGGGCCTAAGATTCACAACCACAACTTCTGTTTCTTCTTGCTAAGAACTGGATTGCTACAGAGACACAGCACATGATGAAGTTCTGACCTCTGAACATGGTAAATAGTTCTACTAAACAAGCTCAGCCTGTTAACAATAGCAACATTCTTGGTGTTAGTACAAACAGGATTACTGATCATTGTGTAAGGTGCCAAATTGGGCTCCACGGCCGCTCATAATGAAACATTTTTTTTTTAAAAAACCTCATTGCACAGAATTAATTATGTGGAACTTCTTAAGTGTACTATATGCATACACTTAGGCATACTATACGCCTTATCCCAAACTGCACAAGGTACATAGGAATTGATTGATCCTTTCAGAAGTACATTAAACAGCTCTTCACAATATAAAGTTATTGTTATATAAACGACAGTTACAAGGTCTTGACTTTAACCTTCAGCGATAGAGTGGCACAATCTGACAAGTAAGCACCCTCAGCCTTGCCTGATTTCAATTTTAGTTGTGGCCCGATCCTCAAAGCACTCTGCTTATGCAAGCCCCACTGAAGTGAAAAAAAAAGGTTTGTACTAGTAGCCCCTCTGAGAATCAGACTGTCAGTACCGTAGTCAACAAGTGGCTGTCCCTAAAAATAAACAATATGCTAACTTTGGGTGAAAACAAACAAGATGATAGCCCACACCAGGTGCATGTCCACCCATTCATTTATTAAGTGTTTTCCAGATGTTAGCCCCACCCATCATGTGGCCCCCACCCACCTGCCACACATGGCGCAGCCCAGGAACATCACAGGCCCACTGTGTGGGCGAATCCAGGCTAAAGCACGCCCACATGGCTGCGTCTTGTCGATTAGGTTGCATGCAGTCTCCTTGCATCCAGGTCTGTCAGCACCAAAGGGTCACGGGTAAAAAGCCTAGAGTGCTCCAAGCAGTGACCACTTCTTGCCACTCTCTCTGCTCTCACTCTCACTGGTACCTTAAAGCCCAATGCATGCCAAATTCAAACATGTGTTGTCCCAGCTCATCCTGGCTTGCAGCACATGCCCAGTGCTCACTACCCAGGCCAGGTCAGGTCCCCTCTAGTGGGCAGTGGCTGGGCATCCTTGCCATTGGAAATAGGGGTGGGACACCGGGGAGAATATCGGATACCGGATGTACTGGTATTGAATCTCCCTGGTACCAGATTTACTGGTATTGGCATACCAGATTCTTAACCTTGGCCACGGTACTGGATTTTTTACATTGCGGCTATTGACTTCAATGGCCACAATGTAAAACATCCGGTACCATGGCCAATGTTAAAAATCCAGTATGCTGGTGCAGGTAAATATCGGATTTATCGGATTAAGCAGATACACCCAAATACTGGCAATATCGGATCTCGGGAGAACCAGAATTCCCACCCCTAATGGGAAGAGCTGCTTGACCTGCATGAGCGGAGGCTGAATGAATGAATAAAATGTATTAATGGCACTAGCTCTCGCCTTGGCCATAAACAATAACAGTAAAAATAATCATAACAACAACATCCAACAGAGAGAAAAAAATAAGAACAAATATAACACATAATATACAAAACAAATAAATACTAAAATGCATATACTAGCATATACATATACATATTTATAAATAAAGTAAATAGCCATTGTCCAATCAATTTACTAATAACAGTAATCAAAATTTCCAGAACCACCATCCAACATAATAATAATTACGCAAAGGATCAATGAACTCAAAAAGGTTCCTGCCATGCAAAGTAACAATATTCCCTTACCAAAATTGCCAGTATCTGGGCCTTGGAGACTCCTCCATATTTTCTCCCGGCAGCAAATACACACTGTCAACCCTCCACTAATAATTGTTCCCTCAGCTTCATAGCCAAAAACATGAAAGAAGTAACTGACCGCATTACCTCTACCTCCTGGGTATCCAGGAGGATTTTCAATTTACATATATCAGGGACAATCTTTCCTCTATCAAATAATGGGTTCAGCCAAACAGCCCTAATCCTTGCATATACTGGGCAACGTAATAATACATGGCTGAGATCCTCAATCTCCAATTCCCCACAATAACACCATCGTTGTTCGCATGGGATGTTACTGTATCTACCTGAGAGGACTGTCGAAGGAAAGAGCTGGAAGCGTAGAAGGGTATATATTCTTCTAGAAGTTTGATCAGGTAGCTTATCAAGGTAACATTCGAAACCGTGATGCGATTTAATATATTTTAAACAAGGAGCAACTTTCCACTCTGTAACAGCAGACATGTCTTCCTGCCTAGCGATATCCCACATTCTAAGCTTAACTGTATTCCGCTGCCATCCCTTCCCTTTCCCATACAAATAGGAGAGGGAGAAACCAAGATGTCCCATATATGATGCCATTTGGGATAACCAAGGATATTTCAAAGCCCCTTGATACAATAATTTTTCTTGTAGACAAAGCAGAGGCAATGCAGTCTCACCTTGTAAACACAAGCAAGACCAATAACCAATTGCTGCCTGTTTCACCAAGTGGACAATCGAGATCATACCGGTTTCAGCCCGGAGAACGACCGCGGGGGTTCCCTGTGGGACTCGCAGGAGGCTGCAGAGAAATTTGTTCTGGACAACTTCTAATAATTGAGGCTCCCCTTCCCTGTGCCTTACTCTCCCCACCTCTTGGCCACTGCAGGGGGGGGGGGTGAAACATCAGGCATGGAGGGCGGGGCTGAACGTATGGCTTTCCTTGTTACCTTGCTACAGGACTGCCACTTGTAATGGGTGCAGACCAGTCCCGCAGCAACAGGTTTCCAGTGGAAAGCCACTTGCGGGGGTGGGGGTGGAAAGGGAAGGGGGTGGGAAATGGGGGTGCATGGCAGGTGTAAGGAAAAGGAAGGCCATAGAGAATGGTGTCTGGATTAGCAATAAGCCACTTTGGGGGCTGGGGTGGAAAGGGAGGGGGTCCATAGTAGCCCATGTGGGTTAGGGGCTGCAGGTAGCCAGCTGTCCTGGGCATGCTGCAGTGGTGCTGTGTCTGCTTTCAAGATGGAGAATTGAGCGAGAAGAAGAGTGGGATGTGAGAGGGAAGGAGGCCAGCAAGGGGGGCAGGAGATTATGGAAGGAGCCCAGGTGGGCTAGGAGCTGCAGGTAAGCTGGGCATGCTTCAGTGGCACTGGGACTGCTTATTGCCTGGAGAGCAGGACAGCAGGAAGCGTGGGAAGCAATGCACCCTGGGAGGGAAGGTGGCCAGCACCTCTCCAGCCCAGGAAACCGCTCTCCTCTCTATTTGCAGCAGGCCAGGCCCAAGACAGCAGCAGACGATGCTTCAGCCCAGTGTTGGGGGCCACCCAGTTCCTCTCTCATGCACACAAGCCAACACTCTGGGACTGACGCTGACCAGCTCAGCATTTGAAGCTCCCAGAGATCTGTTCTGCTCTTGGGCTGTTGGTTGTAAAGGCCCAAAGAGATGCTGAGCTCCAGCTGGGGCGGTGCACTCCCCACAGGCATCTCTGCTAGGTCCCTCTACTGGTTCCTCCAGCTGTGTGGTACAGTGGGGTGCTGTGAACAGCCCAGCCATTTGGGTTCCATCCAAAATCTTGCACCAGCCCTGTTGCCTCACTGTGAGCCAGAAACATGTTCCTGGGTGTTGACTGCATTGTGTAAATAGCCATTAGCACTAAACAGCCATTACTTAGAGACTGCTAGGGGCTATACTCCATTGAGTTTAATTAATTAATTAATTAATTAATTAATTGGTTTTTAAAATTTATTTATTTATTAATTTATTTATTTTATAATTTTATACCCCGCCCCTTCTTCAGAGCAGCTTACAATTTAAAACAAAAATATAAAACATATAAAATAACAATATAAAACCACATGGTGAAGCCATAAAATATTAATATAAACATAAAACAAAAACCCACCCATCCTAGTCCTCAACCCGCCCCCCCCCAACCCATCCCTCCCTCCCTCATCCGCCGCCTCCACCAAATGCCTGGTGGAACAGCCAGGTTTTACAAGCCCGATGAAAAGTCAGCAGGGCCAGGGCCAGGCAAGTCTCCTCCGGGAGGGAGTTCCACAGCTGAGGTGCAGCCACTGAGGACACCCTCTTCATAGTGGCCCCCTGAATTACTTGGGGGACCTCCAAGAAGGCGCCGCAGGGGCCAATCGAGGACCCGGGGAGTAAGGCAATCCCGCAGATAGGTAGGGCTGAGGCCGTGTAGGGCTTTAAAGGTAAGAACCAACACCTTGAATCGGGCCTGGAAGAAAATAGGCAGCCAGCGCAGAGAATGAAGCACTGGTGTAATGTCCTCCCAGAGATCCAAACCCATAAGGAGCCAGGCCACTGCATTCTGCACCAATTGCAGCCTCTGGACCGTCACCAGGGGTAGCCCCACGTAGAACGCATTGCAGTAGTCCAGTCTTGAGGTAACAAAAGCATGAATGATGGTGGCCAGGTTGGAGTCTGAGACATAAGACCAAGGCCGCTGAACCAGATGTAACTGTCGGAAAGCCCCCTTCGCCACCGTCTCCACCTGGATATCCAAGCAGAGCTGGGAATCCAGGAGCACCCCTAAACTCCGCACCTGGGAGACCAATGGGGGACAAAACCCATCAATGATGAGGGAAGTCACACCCGCTGCTCTCCCCACCAACATTACCTCAATCTTGTCAGGATTTAGCTTCAGTCGGCTCTGACTCATCCAGTCCCCCACAGCCATCAAATGTTGAGAAAGCACAGAGACTGCCAGAACTGGGTCTGATGAAAATGAGAGGTACAACTTAGTGTCATAAGCATATTGATGACCACTCACTCCGAACCGCCTCACAACCTTGCCTAATGGCTGCATGTATACGTTGAACAAGAGCAGGGACAGAATAAAACCTTGTGGGACACGAGAGGTCACAGGGGGAAGATGACTTATCCCTCAGCACCACCTGTTGGGTTCTACTGGCTAGGTAGGAACGGAACCATTGTAGAACCATCCCACCCAATCCTGCCCAGTCCTGCAAGCGAGTCACCAACAGCCCATGATCAACCGTATCAAAAGCAGCCGAGAGATCCAATAGGACTAGTAAGGTCGAACGTCCCTGGTTCATCTCCCGGAGCAGGTTGTTGAACAAGGCCACAAGCACAGTCTCAGTGTCATACCCTGGGCGAAAGCCAGGCTGGGAGGGAGCTAGGAAGCTGAGGCCATCTAGATACTCCTGGAGCTGCTGAGTCACCACCCATTCAATAACATGGGCCATCTTCAGCTTAACAACATCCCAGGGAACATTCACCATCTTGACTTTGGTATCACAAGCCCTGTCTTTACAACTGTATGCTAGCTGCCAATAAGAGGTGTTTGTACTGTGATCAGCTGTGATTGTACAGTTTGGACAGCTTCTTCTTCCCATAGTTCACCGCAGCTGCGCGTCATGATGGGGTGGGATATTGGGAATGGGTGTGGGCAGAGTGCAGTACCTTTGTCATTCTAAACCTGTGAATGGGGCTGAGTGGAGGCTGCATGCATGCATTGCACATGAATACATGCAAGAGGTGCCCGTTTATTAGCTCTACACGTTAAAACATGTGAGTATGGACTGCATGGGCCCAACACTGATCCCAATGAGCTAGCGTCTCATTTGAAAACCCCTTTTCCATTTTTCCTCTTTAAGTCTTTCCTTCTTTGTCAGTGATTTCTCCTCAGCAAATCTGATACACAACCATGCTATTGATTTGCACATATGCAGAGTAACTAGTTTCTGTTCCAAAAATTCCTTGCATTTAACCTGGTTACTTGAAGCCAAGATCCAATTATGTTCTTTGGCTAGAGATCAAGTAACTAGTGCAATACATATAAAAGCAGGTTTGTTTGAGTCTCACACTAACCGTACAACCATATAGATCAGGTAAGAAAGGAGGAAAGAAATAGACAAATATACCATTTAGCTTCCTATCAAAACTTTTAAACATGCTTTCAGATTGTTACAACAAGCAGATTTTTGAAAGAGAGCAGAACAATTCTGTTGCTAAGTTTCAGGTAGACATGATCCACATTCCAGCGGAAGCCAGGAAGTTCCAGTTTGGCTGACATTGTGCCCTTAATTCATATCATTTGTCCTTAATTCATGCTTCAAAAAATTAACATTATGCTTGCCCTAACTTTGAATTTCTTGGCTTCTGGTAGTTTGCATCACAATTTTGATATTTTTGGAAACCTTTTTAAAACTAGAATTTGTTTTCAATTTCTAGAACGGGAAGGAAAATTAGGTGAGATAATGCACGTCAGAGGTGGCCCTAGGCTGAGGGCGCCTGGGGCAGTGTCCTGTCCCCGCTGTCCCCCGTCTCCGGTGCCACTGACAGTAGCGCTCACTAGCACTACTGTCAGTGGCACTGGGGACAGGGGAGAGCAGGGGCAGGGCACAGCGCTCACTGACTGAGCACTCTCTGCCTCTGTCTCTGCTGTCAGCGCAGCCTGAAATTGACATGGGGGAGTGCCACACTGCTCTGACTGCAGTCAGAGCAGCGCGGCACTCCCATGTCAATTTCAGGCTGCGCTGCCGGCAGAGAAATAGGCAGAGAGCGCTCAGTCAGTGAGCGCTAGCCTATGCCTACCCTTCTGGGACTCCAGAGTCTGGAGTTCCAGAAGGGACAAACTTGGGCTGAACGCGAGCCAGGCGGCTTAGCATTCAGCCTAAGTACGCTGCTAGGAAATGAAATTTCCCTGGCGGCAGCTTTGTATTGAGCCCTATGGGCTCAATGCAAAGCCTCACCTGGGCATTTGGTCGAGGTGCCCTGGCGGAGAGATGGGCTGCAGAGCGCATGCTTGACTGACTTAGCATGCGCGTGGCAGTCCATCTCGCTGCCGAGCACCTCCATTGAACTGCCTGCCTCAGCGCCTCCCTGAAGTGCCAGTCCCTGGCAGACCGACCCAACAACGGTGAGTAAACACGCTGGGGGGGGGGAGTCGGGGAGCAGAGGCACTGCTCCATGAGTTCCCCCTGCCGCTCACCCCCCTTCCCCAGTGGCACTGGGGAAAGGGGGGTGAGCGGCAGGGGGGGGAAGTTGGGGAGCAGAGGCTGGGAGTTGGGGAGCAGAGTGCACCCATCCTCCTCCCCATTCCGCAGTCTCGCACACCCTCCCCCCTTCCATCCCAGGCCCCTAGCCTGGGGAGACACTGGGGAAGGGGGGATGAGCGGCGGGGGGACTCAGGGAGCAGAGGCTGGGGGCCTGGGATGGAAGGGGGGAGGGTGTATGAGACCTGTCTCTTATACACATCTAGATGTGTATAAGAGACAGAGCCTAGAGTGCTCCAAGCAGTGACCACTTCTTGCCACTCTCTCTGCTCTCACTCTCACTGGTACCTTAAAGCCCAATGCATGCCAAATTCAAACATGTGTTGTCCCAGCTCATCCTGGCTTGCAGCACATGCCCAGTGCTCACTACCCAGGCCAGGTCAGGTCCCCTCTAGTGGGCAGTGGCTGGGCATCCTTGCCATTGGAAATAGGGGTGGGACACCGGGGAGAATATCGGATACCGGATGTACTGGTATTGAATCTCCCTGGTACCAGATTTACTGGTATTGGCATACCAGATTCTTAACCTTGGCCACGGTACTGGATTTTTTACATTGCGGCTATTGACTTCAATGGCCACAATGTAAAACATCCGGTACCATGGCCAATGTTAAAAATCCAGTATGCTGGTGCAGGTAAATATCGGATTTATCGGATTAAGCAGATACACCCAAATACTGGCAATATCGGATCTCGGGAGAACCAGAATTCCCACCCCTAATGGGAAGAGCTGCTTGACCTGCATGAGCGGAGGCTGAATGAATGAATAAAATGTATTAATGGCACTAGCTCTCGCCTTGGCCATAAACAATAACAGTAAAAATAATCATAACAACAACATCCAACAGAGAGAAAAAAATAAGAACAAATNGTCCCCCTGGCTCCGCCCCTACACCCGCCGGCCTGGCCTTACTGCCCCAGTGCTCCTCCAACATCAAAACCCACCAGCCACCCCTGATGCATGTTACTACCCAAAGCAACCTTGTGTGTTATTCTTTGTGAGTTATTCCAGTCTTTCTTAGATAAGTCTGGCTTAGGCTAAAATTACTTTTAAATTCCTATTTAGGTGGATAAAATCTCTCCTTGGTCACAAGGGCAACAATCCATAATACGACTCTCTTTATTCCTTTATAAAATCCAGGTCCCTTTCCTAACTGCTGCCAAATGCGCTGACTTGGGTGCTGTCTCTAGCTTCATGTCGTGGTCTGGAATTCATTTCTGTTGCCACATCTTTAAAACTGATCATCCAACAATACAAAATGACCTGTTCTTTGCCTCCAAGTTGCATTTTCATAACTAAATAAGGAAAGAGCACATTAGCCAACTTGAGTCTTGGCATGGCCATACTGAAATGTCTAGAAATAAATCATATGTAGCAGAAAGAAGCCTTTTGAACATGTCTTTGGTGATCAAAGGTAAGAGCTGTTCTCTAATACTTTTTTCATCCTCACCAGCTGTACCAATTTTGGTGGTATTTTCATTTACATTTCACATCTAGTACTGACAATATTACAAAATGTCCTAGATTCCCTGGAACTGCACTTTCAAGATCTACATTTGAAAAAATGCATTCTAGAAATCACAAATCTGCATATTGTAGGCATAATCTGAAGGATGCATACATTTGTTTATTATATTGGAATGTGTATGGAAGCCTGTACATTACAAAACTGAAAAGATGGCCTTGGTTCTGACAAGTTGTTGGTTCTGGCTGGACCTGATCCAAAACCTAAGAAAAATTAATTAGACACACTCCCATTAACTTCAATGGGCTTTGGATCAGGCCAGTACAACTATAACGTGTGCTGAAATCAGTTGGACTATTCCCAAAGTAAAGTGCTATTTGTGAGTATGGTCAACAGAGTTAGCCTTTAATTGTTAGGGTGAAGGCAATGGAAAATGCAGACACTTAGACTGTGTCCAGACAAGTGCCTCCCCACATAGTTTCCACCATGCTTGTGTGAAAACCCCACTGGTAACCAATGGTTAACTAGTGAATGCTGGGTGGGTAATTTGCTTGTCTGAAAACACTGGGTATATTTACACGAGGCGCTCAAGTTGCCATGCTTTACTCTGGTGGGGCCACCTATGGTGGTATCATGTGTACTCCCGCCTGTCCGATGTTTCCACGGGAGGGAGCAGAGTTTTCCCCGGACCGTGCCAAGATTAACTCCAGGTTGTGTGCTGGGCCCCCTGCCAATGCACAACCTGGAGTAAGCCTTGCCACAGTCGGGGGAAGCAATCCCTGGACCATGGTAGAGAGGGCCATCATGTATGATGGTCTGCTCTACCTAACTCCTGCCAGTGGCCAGAGCTTTTCCAGGTGGGTGCGGCAGCCTCATAGGCCACCACACCCACCCGTCAGGGAGGGGGTCAGGCCACACTGAGCAGTGTGGGGGGCAGGGCTATGCAGACCACATCCGTACGTTCCCCTGCCCTCTCCCCACCCTCTCCCCAGTCCTGGCCACAGGCACATCTGCTTGGCAGCGTGCCCAGATCCTGCCCGGGGTGAGAGCCCTCACCTTGGGCAGGATCAAAGTGTGGCAGCATCTAGCACCGTCACATTTTAAAATACCCAGCCATAGGATCAGGTGAACATTTCCAGGGTATACTACCCACCTTTCCCATCCCCAGTTTTCTACTGCTTTTAGGAATTCTTCATACACTTAATACACTTGCAGTGTTCTTATTTTTTTCAAGTGCTGAGGGGAAAAAGGGCTTTCGGATGACCACCAGTTATGTCAGGGCATTTTGAGAGTGAAAAACTAATTGTTTGATTTTAAAATAGGAATTTGGGTAATTAATCAGTGGGAAAATAAAAGTGATTTTGGAATTATTTAAGTATTTTTCAGAAACTCAATTACGTATATCACCAAGCTTATCTCTATTGTGTGTGTATGCTACTCCATACAGGGGCCGGCACCTGACAGGTAGTGGAAGAAGAGAATGCACATCTTTCTAGAGTGACTAAGCTGTAGAACTCCCTTGGGTAAGTAGTGGGAAGTTTTTCTATTCCCTAGTGCTCAATGGGGGAGAAAATCCCAGTGGAAATGAAATTTAATGCCCCCCAAAAGTGTTCCTGCAGTCCACATTCAGAGATAGGGCAAAACCAGATGTGATTTGGGCTCGCTTTGACCCAGGACCCGACAGCAGGTGTAACCACATGCCACCAGATATTGTCCCAGTATTGCCCTGGGTGGTGTTTGGGCTAGCCCAGGCTGTGACCTCCGGACAACATCCAAGACCACAGCCTGGGCTAAGGCCCACCGTGACTGGGCCAAAGTGGGAGAGTGTGGGCAAGCACATCTGTGCAACCATGACTTTCCCGGCCCAGGGTCCACCATGACTGGCAGCCGTGGCCCATGGCCATGTCTCATTAGCTGCCATGGCTGCCTGTCATGGTGGGGGCAGAATGCTGGGATCACAGCATGGGCAGGGGACAACCACCCACACATTTGTTGTGTTCCTGGATGTACCTGGGCCATGCGGTCGGTGGAATGACTCCCTTGCCATGGTCATATCAGGTTGGTGCCCTGACCTGGGCCATGTCACCTGGAATTTTCTGCCCTGAGGTGGCCCAGGGAGTGGTCCTGCCAGCCACATGTCTGTTTTTACCCAAAATGGCAATCAAATTCTGTGGTTTCCATATTTCACAGCACCAGAAACAACTCCTTCTTCTGCCACCCAAATCTACCAGTGGCCGTAGCAGGGACAGATTCTGGAACAATCAATAGGGATTTTGCTTGCCTGATGTCCTATAAGGAATGAAGGTTTTTCTCTGGCAGCCAGTCTAGAACCTTTCAAATGCTTACAGTCCAGAAAGACAGCTAGCTCCATCACACAACTGGAGCTCTCATCCAATGTTATGGTGTAAGTTAGTCTAAGAATTCTCTCCCGATGATAATTGCAGAGGATGCAATTCTCTCCCCCCCCTCTTGGGCCAGCTCCTCACGGCCGGTCTTGTGCTGGCCTGGGGGAGGGCTTTGCTGCTCCCCCCCCCTCTCCAAAGATGACAAGCAGCCGCTCGCCGCTCAGAGAGTGTGCCGCTGGGGAGGCAGTGCACGGTTTAGGCGTGAAAGCGCAGGTCTCGCATTGTGAGACCTGCGGGAGCTATTTTGAGCCTCACGGCACTGCGGGTCAGTCAGCCCAGCAGTGTGCGAGGGGAGGAAGCACTAAGCGGTGCTCCCGATGTCGGTGGCATTCTGGGACTCTAGGCCACGAACTTTGGTGCAGTTTTAGCTGCCAGAGCTGAGTTGGGCAAGTAGCCCTCCCCTCCCTGTGATGTGGCAAGCATTCCTCCCCGCCCCATACCCTCTCATTGCATCAAGGGCAAGTACCCCCTCTCCATTGTTGGGCTGGCAGTGGGAAAGCAAACAGCCACCCAGCACTGCATTCTCATCCCTTGGCTGCTTCAGGCTTTGTTGGGCCTCGAGGTCTCCGTCAAGGGCTGCCTGCTGTTCTAGCAGAGGAGAGTTGTGGTGTGTAAGCCTACCCAGATATATTGAGGCCCCTGCGAGAAGGGGTAAGTGTGTGGAAAGGGGTGGTGGCACTGATTCCTTTACTTGCGCAATGGTGAAGGGTGGAGGGAAGAGCAAGGGAAAGGCCCCAGTCAAGAAAGGGAAGGGCTCTCAAGGGGCGACTCAGGGCAGCCAGAGCCCAGTGGGTCCTGCAGGGTACCCGTTTGAAGCAATGCTCCAAGCGCTCCAGGAGAGGATGGGGGGATGTGAAGAGATCCTGATTCAACTGCCGAAGGTATCCCCTTGTCAAACGGATGTCCCTACCATGGGGAGTGAGGCAGCAGAGGGTGCAGAGGCTCCTCTGCTGCCTCTGACCCAGCAGGGGAGGGGGTGATGCAGGGTTCCGCCTGTTTTAGGGAGGACAGCCCAGCACATCAAAGAGGAAGGAAAGATATGCAGCTGGCTCATCAAGATTGGATGGATGCGATGGTGCAGCAGATGGAGGCTAATGAGAGGGCGGTGCAAGGCATGACGGTGATCCCCCTACAATCAACACAGCGCCAACAGGGACAGTTCGCAAATGATGAGGTGGCAGGTCTGAGCGGGAGGCTGCTGCAAAACCCGGTTCCTCCATTGCAAGGCAACGGTGAGTATCAAATTCACCCGATGCATGGTGGAGGGTGGCCCCAACTGCGGTCCTGCTGCGGTTTTGCACAGGAGATATCGCACCCTCTGTCGCCTAGACTCAGGTGGAATGGGGCTTGGGCTCCGTGGCCTGTGCAGCAGGTACATCACCCTTGCCCGGAGATGGGATATGGTCTGGAGTGCCCGCTCCCGCCCGCTCGGGGAATGGGGGGTTGCAGGCGGCATGGGTATGGCCCTCGGCAGGGAGATGTTGCTCCCCGTGGTGCCATGTGACGGATGGGGTGGCAGAGCCTCCTCCGCTTGCAGGGGGCTAGGCTGATGTGTCAGTGCCTATGGGCGCACACCTGATGCAAACCATGAGGGAAAAGATATGGAGGCGAGAATATGTCGATTTGTTCTTCCTCCTATTTACTGACCCTGTGCCTGACCCAAATACCAAGGAAGAGGGCAAGGACAAGGAGCGGTTCAAGACACCAAAAGCAGACCGTAATTGGTCCAATTGGTCAGCAGCATACTCCATCTGATTGGGGGTAATGTTGCAGATTTTCCCGCTACAAGCTGCGGAGCTGGTCAAGTACCAAGATATAGTCCAGCGGGCTTTCGACACTGGCCATCCAGGGGCTTTGCTTTGCTACAATGAAGCCTTTAGGAAGCGAGCAGCTATAACTCCAGGCTTGAAATGGGATAAGTACATGCCTGACCTATGGCTGCAGTGTATGAACAGCGCATCCAGCACCCTCGGGCTGACAGCAGGCATGCTAGCTTCATCACACTAGCTTCATTAATAAAAGGGGGAGTGGCACCCATAAACGATCCCTTTTGGGCTGAGGGGTGGTGGGTGGTGGCAAAGGCTCCCACCTGTTGGGAATTCAATGGCTTGGGAAGTTGTACATGATCCCCATGTCGATTTTGACATGTTTGCTCGCACTGTCTATGCTGGAAACCACTAAGCGGTCCATTGCAGCCATGTCTGTCAGGTTGGCAACCGAAACAAGCAGCCCAGTGGAGGAGGGAACTCAGGGAAAGGCCCCAACTCTGGTGTGCCATGAAGTAATGGCGAGGGTGCTTCGCGATTGCCCTGATCGCGAAGCAGTGGACTATGTGATGGAAGGTTTCAGGGTACCGGTGAGTGGATTGAGGGTGTGGCAGTGGGTAAGAAATCTGAAAGCCACGACGGGTATGGAGGTATTAGTGCTGGCCAAGCTCCAAAAAGAAATCAGGGAAGGGCAAGTAGCAGGCCCATTTTCAGTCCTCCCACTGGAGAGCTTACATGTTTCCCCCACAGGCATTGTACCAAAAAAGGCACCAGGCGAGTTTCGACTGATACACCATCTGTCTCACCCGAAGGGGAGATCAGTCTATGATGCCATACCGGAAGAACGGTGCTCAGTTCGGTATGCATCATTTGATACAGCAGTCAAACTCGCCAAGGGTTGTGGGGCATCTACGTTGCTGGTGAAGTGTGATATAAAATCAGCATTTTGACTACTGCCGGTTCACCCAGACGATTTTCACCTACTGGGTTTCCAGTTTCAAGGGATGTTTTACTTTGATAAAGCTATGCCAATGGGGTGCTCAATATCGTGTGCCCCCTTTGAAAAATCCAGCTCCCTACTAGACTGGTTGGTCAGGCAGCGCGCTCAGTCAAGCAACCTCCTTCATTATATGGATGATTTTTTGGTTTTGGGAAGAGCGGGCACCGATGATTGTGGTTACCTGTTGCAAACATTTCAAAGTTTAGCGCAGGAGCTAGGAGTTCCCCTTGCTCCGGAATAGACTGTAGGTTCTACCATGACCTTGTCATTTCTAGGCATTGAAATGGACACCGTACAGGGTTTGTCTTGCTTGCCCAGAGAAAAAATAATCACTTTGTGGGAATCTCTGGAGGCGGCTATTACGGCCAGCAAGGTCACAGTTACACAGCTTCAGTCCCTACTGGGATCACTGAACTTCACTTGTAGAGTGATAACACCTGGGAGGGCCTTTCTGTAGGGATGGGTGAACAGAACGCCGTTCAGATATTTGGACGTTCGGACGTTTGGTTCGAAACTCGAGTTCGGGTTCGGCTGTTTGGTTCGGCAGTGTTCGGTTCGGCCGCACATCCAAAAATAGCACTATCGATACCAAAACCAAAAATTTTTCTGTATCAGTATTTTTGGCCCCGAAACCACCCCTGGTGTCCACCCATGGTGCCAGGAAGTCTGCTCCTCAGCTGCCTTCCCCTTCCAGTCACATTTTTCCCGCCCAAAGTCACGTTTCTCCCGCCCCCGAACTCATCCAAACTATCCAAACTTTTCCGAACTGTTCAGAAGTTCGAGCATTCAGTTCGGAAGTTCGGTTCGGTCATCTGCACAGGTCGAGTTTGGGCCGAACTCCGAACTTCCGAATTTGCACATCCCTACCTTTCTATCTCAGCTTTATGCCAAGGTCTCAAGCAATGTGCCTTCTTACTATCACATCAGAGTAACCAGAGAGATGAAGGACGATTGCAGGACATGGCTCCATTTTTTAGATAACTTTAACGGAGTCAGTTTCTGGAGGGGAGATCTCCTCTTGGAGGCGGAGCGCTGGGTACAGTCAGATGCTGCTGGTGCCATTGGTTTTGGGGTGTATTTCAGGGGATGATGGATGGTGTGCTGCACCATGGCCCTGTGAATGGGTGATGGAAGGGGTCACAAGAGATTTTACATTCTTGGAATTTTTCCCTATCGTACTGGAGGTGCAATTGTGGGCATCTGTGTTCACAAACAAGATCGTGGTATTTTGGTGTGACAACCAAGCGGTGGTTCACGTCATAAGTTCCATGTCTTCAAAATCCATGAGAGTCATGCAGCTGGTCAGGAAATTTGTATTGCAGTACTTAACATTTAACATCATGTTTACATCAAAGCATGTCCCTGGAGTTAACAGCAGCGTAGCCAATGTGCTCTCTCATCTCCAGATGGACCGTTTCCACCAGTTGGCACCAGAGGTGGCTGTCGAGCTGGAAACATTGCTTCCAGATGCATGGAACCTTGGATTGTAGACCTATTCCAGATGGTTCAGGGATCACTAGCAAGGTCTACCCGCCTGTCCTATGGGAGGGCGTTTAAGGAATTCCAGACATTTAGGGCCAGTCAAGGATGGCCCACAAGCTTTCCTATCCCTGATGGCCATTAGGTTTGCCATCACCCTTAGGCAACGGGGTCTTATGCCGGGCACCATTGCCAGCAAGGTGTCGGCTATTATCTTCTTTAGTAAATTAACGGGCCAGCCCCCCCGGATGGCGTTTTTTTAATGGACAGACTTATAGAGAGCTGGTCCAGAGATAGGGGTCAAACCTGTGATGCACGGCTGCCCATAACAGCATCCTTCCTTGGCAGTTTGGATGCCACACTAGCCCAGGTCTGTTTTAACCAGAGCGAGGCATGTC
Source organism: Sphenodon punctatus (assembly GCA_003113815.1). Classification (NCBI taxonomy): domain Eukaryota; kingdom Metazoa; phylum Chordata; class Lepidosauria; order Sphenodontia; family Sphenodontidae; genus Sphenodon; species Sphenodon punctatus. Next base: position 9,524,179 of record QEPC01012913.1, read on the forward strand.
TATTTAGTGTGTCATTTAAGCTGGCTTTCTATGGTGCTTTTCAAGTAAGTGAGCTGGTAGTCAGAGCCCAGGATGTTCAAGTTCAGGATGATCTGATCCAAATTATTCTCCATTACGCCAAAACCAACCAAAGAGGTAAAGGCCACCTTATTACCCTCTGTAGGACAGGGTCCCCATCCCTCTGCCCTGTCACAGCAGTGCACAGATACCTGCATATCCGACCCGGCATCCTGGGTCAATTTTGTATACATGCCAATGGTTCCCTTCTCACCAGGCACCAGTTCACGGCGGTAATGCATAGGGTTCTAGGTCAGAACCACTTGCCAAGCCACAGATATGGGTCCCACTCATCTAGAATTGGAGCAGCTAGTTTAGCTACGGCCGAAGATTTCACAGAGTCCCGCATCCAGGACATCGGTAGATGGCGCTCAACTGCCTTCTGTACATATGTCCGTTCGTTACATCAGTAGTAAATTTTGGTGAATTGTTCATAGTTGAAATTGTTATTGTTTATTGTTACAGGATGGAAGGTTTCCAGGCCATATAAGCTGGTGTGGCTCATGGGTCACAGCATCATACATTGGGCCACCAAGGCAGTGGGCAGATCCCATTGGGGCACGCAGCTTGGATTGGGTGAAAAGGCGGAGCTAGTGTGGCGAGCCAGGAGTGGCATGTGTTGGGAACAGCTCATGCCACTCTTCCATAGGATAGCTAGTGGCCGACATCCACATTTTACTGTTGTTCATCTGGGGGAGAATAATCTACCCAAACCCCCCAGGTTGCAGTTAGTAGTTAGGATTAAACAGGATTGGGTGGCAGTGCAAAAACTTTTGCCTCGCACAAGGTTCATCTGGACGCACATGATAGAGAGGATCAGATAGCGTGATGCAGTCTCAACAGGGAAGGTTGACAGAGTCAGAAGGAAAATTAATAAGGAAGTAGGCAAGCTAGTGATTGCGAGGAGTGGCGACTGCATCACGCACAAGGACATTCGGTTCTTGAAGCCCAAGCTTTATTGGGCGGACGGGGTGCACCTGTCTGACATGGGAGTCCAGATGTATCTGGGAGGATTGAAGAAGAAATTAGTGCAACTATTGGATCAGAGGGAGGATATTGGGAGCGAAACCAGCCAAGCATACGCTGGCGGTTTGCTGTGGCAGGGGTCCAGGCAGTTGGTTTAACAGTTATTAGGGGTCTGAAGGAAGACGTCTCCATAAGAGACAAGGCCAAGAGCGAACCAAGAGCAGGGACGGCCAGGTTCAGCACAAGGCCCAGGATGGGCAGAAGGAGCAACTCAGCTGAGGACAGGGGCGGTCCCGGCTGGCAGGGCCCTTGCCTCCCAGCCTGCTTCGGGTTGCTACAGGGCGAGAGCCTTATCAACCAGCTGAGCGGCTGGGGGTGAGAGCAACCTAGGAGAGTTAAGTGTTATAGGGCGGTACTTCCTGCCATTGCGGCAGGGCTCCACCCCCAGCCAGCCAGAAACCCCCAGCCGCCATAGCGACAGCAACAGCAACAGCAGGGCTCATCCCCTGCAGGTGAGCGAGGC
>QEPC01012913.1:9532944-9548141 GCA_003113815.1 Sphenodon punctatus
CCCTCCTTGTCTTTTAGATTGTAAGCCACAGGTAGGGACCGCAGCTGATTATATGTTCTGTACAGCGCCAGGTTGTTACTGGCGCTTTATAAATGTTTAATAATAATAATAATAATAATAATACTGAGGGACATCGGGCCACCCTTTATTAATGGTTAGTAAGTTGGACCCTGGATCTGTAGTGTGAGACTCCCTCTGACCTAAATTTCTAATTCAATAAAGAGTGTGGCCTTTCGAATCCATATCTGTGTGCTTGTCTTCTTTGGGGTGCGGGGGCAAATGGCCATAAGCTCAAAAGCTGCAAACCTACATTGTCTGCAATGTAAATTATGGGACACTTCATTTTTATCATAAACCCCTATTGAGCATTCAAAGAACAAAAGCCTTTGCATGGGCTTCTCCTCCATCTGCCAGGATTGGCACAGCCTCAAGAATTACTTTTGGATGTGGTGAGCCAGCGCTCCTTGCAAATACTTGAGATTTTGATTGTGAAAATAAAGACATCTCTGAAGCTTCAGTGAAGATTGGTTCTGATTTCCAGCATGCTATAGATGTTTGAAAATACCTAGTGTGGGGAAGTGAAGGGTGAAGGAAATGGGTGTACGAAGTACAGGGACTAGCTCTGCTTTAAGAGAGGCATGATCATTTGGGAGAGGTTCCCATTTCTGATGAGTGTGCTTAATAGGACTCCCCTAAACTACTCTCCGCTTACATACCCGGTTGACTTTGTCCTCACATAGGTCTGCCTGGGACACATCAGACTGACCAAATAAAGAGTAGCTTGGAAAATGTTTACTGTGTGGAGAAGCAGTTGAGGCTCATTAGTGTTTACTTTGGCTACTTTAATTAACTCTAGCCTTTTTAAAGGGGCATACTTGCGTCTATGATATTTTAGAGAAATTCAATTAAATACCAGATTGCTCTAAGGCTGAAACTCTGTCTGAGCCGTAGTCTGCCTCCCCTACTCCTTCAAGCCAAGGGAGCCCATAAATTCTAATGGGCCTCATGTGAATAGGTTTCATTCCCAAGTCAGCTTTCATCTAAAAGCGCATATTTCTTTTTCAGACAAGCTGTAAACCTCTCGAAATGGTGCTTCATAATGGAAACATTGATACAACCCTGACTACATAATGACATGAATGCTCCACCTTTCAAACACATTAATATAAGTGAAATGAATTTAAAAGGAAAATAATATTGAGTTAAACTTAAAGGGGAGGGGGGGGGGACTGAATCATACTCATGGAAACTTTCAAGAGCCTAATAAATAAGAGGGATCAAATGAATGAGGCCATTCTTCTCCACACAAGGCTGCAATGGCTGAAATTGATACAAAGCCAAATGAAAATATTAGCTTCTGTCAGTGGCAGGATCCAATTTTGATTCTTTCATTGATTACTGATTTCCAACAGCTAGTAAAGAGCGGCTTGCTCCATGCTGAACCAAACTTTCTGATATAGAAATGCTGATATTGAATATTAATTTAGTGTAGAGCGAGGCTAAGATGGGTATTTTACTTTCAAAGTCCTTGCAGCTTGTCTGAAGGAATCCTTCTTACATTGGATGAACAAATTTGATTTGTGGAAATTCAGCTGAGGGAGGATCAGGTCACATATGGTAGAAAACTATGCAATTATCTAGAGAAAATACTGAGATAGGATCATATTCACATAAAACCAGGGGTCAGGAAATTTCTCCCTTCCACCAACCACTTTGAAAATGAGTACAGTCTCTGTGTCCTGGATAAGGAGTGTGGGGGTAGGAATGCTTAAAAGGTATGCTCAGGGTGGAGGGAGGAAAGGGAGGGTCCAAATCATGGATCTATACCATCTTAGGCCCTTTTTACATGGACCACCACTGGGGGAGGGAGGGGCAATCCTTGTGCTGCAGGGGCGGAGCGTGGGTGCTGGTGCCCCCCCCTCCCCACGCACAGAGCAACCAGCGTTTTTGCTGGTTGCTCCGTGCATGGGGGGAGGGGTGGGGATGCATGGGTCATGTTGGCGCACACCCGTGCACCTCCACATTTACATGAGAGGCTCCCCCATGTGGATACTGGGTGTCCATGCATGAGAGCGTCTCATGCAAAAAAAGGGTCTTATTCTCAAGTGCATACCTTCCTCTGCTCCCTTCCCCAGAACTCACTTTTTCAGTGTGTGGAGGGGGTGGATGGACCCATGCTCCAGAACCAGGAATTGGAAAGGGGTCAAATTAAAACACAAACAAACAGCTGTAGGTCACCGTAGACCCATGGACCACAGATTCCCTACATCTACATAAAACACTTACCCTGGGGCGACCCCTATTTGCTTGAAGACAATGGTTCTCAAATTTTTTTGAGCTGAGCCCCCCCTGCTGCTTATCTGTGGTAGTTGAGGCTCCTTCCTCATCACATACATCCACTTTGCTCTCTCTCTTCCTCTCCCACCCTCCTATTACTTCCCTTTTCTCTCCCTTTTGTTCTTTGACTCTCTCTCTCTCTCTCCCTTGCCAGCCCATTATTTTGGAGATTTTCCCCTACCTCAGGGACAGTGTAGAATTAGGTATTTGCCAGCTGGGGTCCCTCTTGTGCCCCCTCCCCAAAATACCTTCTGTGCTCCCTCTCCACTACCTTCCCAGTTTGAGAACCACAGCGCTACAGTACTTGTGTGGTCATACCATGCTTCATCATTTGCATGTTTCCGTGGGGTTATTTGCATTATAAATGTGATTTGTCCCAGGGTAACTTTCTCTATTTGAATCTGGGGTTGGTAACTCTTGCACAGCAAGGGTAGAGCTACCCAGAATACAGATACTCATTGGAATGCTTCAGAAATCTGCAGGTAATTTTCATGCTTTGTATGAGCTTGGCCTAGGCAAATATGTTTTGTGGCAATTGGTGAGATACAGTATTCTAGTTATTCTGTCACTAATCTCTTGACTGCGATAAAGCACGCATTTCTTGTGAAGTACTGCCATTCATTCTTTTTTTAAAAACAAACAAACCAACCCAATAACAACAATAAAAACCTTTCATCAGGAACTCTGATATCTAGGTACAGATATTTTATAAGCATATCCTATCTGCCATCAACCCAACCCTGCAATCCTGATTCACAAAAAAGAGGTAAAAAAGAATCTGTTTTATATTTTTATACTGAAGCTAAAATAGTTGTGGTTGAACAGCCAGATTTCAAATTGCAAAGTTATCATAAGCAAGTAAACAGGAAAAAGTAAGTTAGGCGGGGACAGATCATGGGAGCATACGATAGGAGAGAATGTGAAGAAGTTAGAAAGCAACACTGGGTGATTTCAGATGATACGGGGCCCTTTGGCCCCGTACCGGAACCACCGGCTTCGTTCCCCGCCAGGGTCACCCCGTAACGGCACAACAGACGTGCCGGGGGGATCCCGGCGGGGAAAGTGGGAGGGGCCGGGGCCGCGCGGTGTAATGTGCGGCCGCACGGCCCCGCCCCTCCACGCACCCCGCCGCCCACCCTCCGAGGAGATGGGCGGGCGGCGGGGCCAATGCGGCCGCCGTGGCCGGCCGAGTGTGCCACGGCCCGGGATCCCACCGGGGATCCCGGGCCGTGGCGCGCGGCCAGACGTGACTTTTCGTTGGTCACGGCCCGGGGTCCATTTGACCATGCTTCCCGGGACCTTCCCCTGGCTAGCCCGGGAAGCGTGGTTCAAACGGACCCCATGTGGGGATTCACCGTGGCCAACATCTGGCGCGCCGCAAACAGACGTTCGAGACACGGTGACCACAGGTGGGTATTCACCGTGGTTCACCGTGATCTCGTAACGTCTGAAGACACCCACTGATTCCTGACTCCCAAGGGAAAAAATCTGTTTTTAGCTAAAAGAGTCAGTGCATTGTTACCTCTGTAAAAAATAATAATTGGCAGATAGGTATACAAAAGAGAAAAAGTAATTTGGTGTAAAATATGGAACTCCCAGTTATTCAGTCCAGACATGATCTGGTACTTGAATGAGCCAGATTGGTATGACCCAGTCCAATTTCACTTCTGGCACTGAAGCTGCAGTGATTAATAGGAGACAGTGGATGTGTCATGGGGCACTAGGCCAATTACCGCCAGCACCACCAAGGAGTTCCCATGCTTGGAGGATATGTATGTGTGCACTGTTGCTTAAATAATTGGCTTTCATTTTTTACATTTCTTTCAATTTCCATGCTAGTCCTTCTTGGCTCTCTTTACACATGTAAGTATACTGCAAACATAGAGTAAGACAGAGTATTGCTGCAAACCAAACGGGAAATCAGGAGTATCAATTTCTATTTCCTATCCTATTCCCTTGATATAACAGGCATGTCAGAAACTTGGTGGGATGGTGAATAGGAAACAGTAATACTGGGGGAAATATATATAGGAATTATCATGTGTAAGGAGAAGGAATATAGCCATGGAGCAAAATTATCAACTGCCTGACCAAAGTGGTGACTTGCTTGGGGTTCCTCAGATGTTTAGTGCTGCTACTAGTCCTTGGTGCCTGTCCCAGTTCCATTCATTTTAGTGGGACTTTCCTCCCTACTAAGTCCTAGAATCCAAGGCTAAATATATTGAAAATAATGCTGTCTGGTTCTGAAAAGCTAAGGGAGATAAAGGGGCTACAAAAGCAGAAAACAATAACGGGTTCTTTTAATTATCAGAATATTGACTGTCACAAAAGTAAATGTCACAGAAGAACAGGATGCACAGATAAAATTTCTAACCATAAATGACTGCTTCTTGGATTTCTTCCAAGAGGTAACTATAGCTGTTGAGCTGTTTGGTTAATAATATGTGCCACCATGTAATTAAATTCAACATGTTGATATGTGAGAAAATGACAAGAAGAAAATCCCAGACACAGCAACATTAAACTTAAAAGGGGGGAATTGCACAAGGAGGAGGATGCAAGTTAGAGTAAATTAAAAGGAGCAATTGCAAAGGTAGAATGGAAGTGGTCTGGCATCTATTAACAAATTCCATAAAAGAGTTACAACAGGATCTCACAAACCTGGGTGACTAGGCAATAAAACAGTAGATGAATTACAGGATTGATGACTGCAAAGCAATACACATTTGAAAAGATAATCCTAATTATGCATATACAGCCCGGAGAAGAAAGGTTGAAAGCAAAATCTGCAATGCTGCATTCTTCTGCAATGCTGCATTCTTCTTATCACATAATGAAATCATAAAATATGTAAGTCAGGGAAAGAGCAAACTGTGGAGGTGAACAGCATCTTAATAAAGCCGCAAGCAGCAGCCATGGGCTATGTTGCAGAAAGCAAAGCCGGAACCCATTTTCAGCAAACAGAAAGATGAACACAGATTGGGTGAGACAGAGGGTGTGGAAGATTGAAAGGCAAGATGAGGTGAGGAAAGTTACCTGGTAACATTTAATAGAACTCAGGCTCTTGGCAACAATCTGCCCAATAAACTGTGGCGTTTCTAGGCCAGAGGCTCTCAAACGATGAGTCATTTGCAAATGGTGTTGCAGTCCCAATTGATATTTGATATACTCTGCATGTCTTTGTTGCTGGGGTGACAGGATGAGGTAAGTCTCAAAATGGCGTCCACTGTTCTAGATGGCACATGAAAAAATAAACCCATGGCCAAGCACATGTATGTTGCTTTTTGTAATGAATGAGTTAAAATTGTACTATTGTTGTAACACAAGCGGGGGGGGAAATTCCCTTCCCCCACCCCAGGCCATTTTGAAAATTAGTACAGGGTCCACAGGCCATATAGGATTTGTCCATGAGTCCAAGTGAAAACCAGTACCCACATGGGGTGGCAAAATGTGAGCTGTATAGGTTTGCTTGTATGGTTGTATATAGCCCTAAAATATGTGATAACTCACCTCCTAAGCAGGTTTCTTGTGGTGGCTGTCATTAAATGTCCAGCTTGCTAGCTATGAAGGTGCCCTCGCTAAGCGGGTACTACTATGCCACTCTGCACAGTTTATCACATGTAAATAACATTTACAGACCTACAGCTATTAAATCAACTCAAGTACAACTTGCCACCCCAGGTGATACTAACTGATGAAATTTCTGGTCTGGGCTCATAGACAGTCATCATGACAGAGTGAAAACTGGTATCACTTGGGATGGGAAAATGTGACTTGTACAACTTTGCATGTTTGCATACAGCAATTAAATATGTGATGACCTCACTTCATGAGCAAGCACCTTCCCTGTGATGACTGCTAACATATATCCAGCTTGCCAGCTGTGAAGGTGCCCTTACTCATCAGGTAATTATCACTACTAAGCTACCACTCTGCAAAGGTTATCTAATAACATCCACAGACCTACATCTATTAAATAAACTTGGCTACAATTTGCCACCACAGGCAGGAGATACCATTCCAGTTAATTAAATATCTGGTCTGATCTCATGAACTATAGGGAGCAGGGGTACTCAGGCTGGGGAAAGGAGAGGGTCCATGCCATGGATCTATCTATGCCATGGATCCATTCCCTACCCTTGAGTGCATGCCCTCATCTCCACTCCCTTCCCCATAGCTCACTCTTTCAGTGCTTGAGGGTAGGAACTGGATCCAGGGGCCAGATTCAGGAATTGGAAAGGGGCCAAATAAAAAACATCCACCATCCAGATTTGTTCCCCAGAGCAGAAGTTCTTTACCCCCTAGAGCAACATAGCTTTGAATAAGAGAACAGAGCCTAAAAGTCTTGAGGCTCTGAAATGGATGCTCTTGTTTGAACGTTGGGAGGGGAGGATGACTTGCCCCAGGGATGTAGCTATCGTAGAGTGTTAACAAATGAGATGTTAACCCACATTAGCCCACACCTCCCTGTTTATTAGGTGTTTGCCTCCACCAGCCACCTGGCCACCACCCACTGGACACGCAGCCCCCAATCACGGTGGGGTTTCAGAACATGTGGAGCGGGCTAATGCGCACCCTTGTGTCCGCATCCTGTCAATTAGGTCGTGAGCAGCCTTGCATGCATACAGGTCTGCCAGCACCATAGAGTTTTGGGTGAAAAGCTGTCATGTATCCTGTATATAGATATATATTTTTGACCATTTGTGTTTCAATATATTGGAAATCGGAATTAGCCTCTCTGTATGATGACTTCCTAAAGAGCTGTCCTATAGTGACCTTTCTACTGAACTCTTGACCAGATACCGGAATATCAGCCTGTATACTGGAATAGCAGATACAATCAAGTCTGTTAAAAGAAATCCACCTTTTCTGTTGACTAGTCTCAAGATACGTGACTCCCGGGCAGGGCAGGAAAAGGCCTTGTTGGTTTGGAGCTTACTCATTATTAATCCTATCTTATATGATAGCAACCTGTTTTAGAATGTATCAACAGGCTTCTTACTATGTATTTTGAGAAAACTCCTCCCTGTCAGCAGTTTTGACCTGACATCATTTTTAGCTGACCTCCAAGCATCTTTTTCTCTATAAGAAAAGAGAGGAAAGATGGATTTTTCAGAAAGCTTCCTTTCCTGAAGCTTCTCTCACTTCTTTCATCTGGCAGAATGGGGAAAGGACTGGGTAATATGTTATATCCTATATGATGCATTGAGTCAACCATAGCAATAATACTTAGAGCATATGTTATAAATTATAGATGTTAAGATCTTTGAACTTGTAATAAGAGCTGTTCTTTGAACAGAAATGTCCTCTTAAAGTCATGTATTTTTAACTGACACTGTTTCTTTTGTATTATGTCTTTATTTGAACTTGAGTAAACTATTGCTTCATATTTTTATAATATTCCTTGTCTCATAGCTTCATTTATATAAATAAATTGTCTTTACAATACCTTGTTGAGCTGGCTGGCTTATTAGCAAAGTGTAAACTCAAATTCCACATTTTGGAAAAGAGCACCCTTTATCCAGACCAGATCATGTCAGACCTGGACCACTAAGCACATTTTCCTTTTGGGGAAACCGAGGCACAACGCAACAAAGCCTAAAGCTTTTTGTGGAATGACCACTTCCTGTCCCTCTCTCCATTCTTGCTCTACATCTGCCTTAAAAGGCCAACATGCACCAAATTCAAACTTACGTTGTCTCAGCTCATCCTGGTTTGAAGCACATGCCCAATGCTCTCTCTTCACGAGCCATTACATTTTAAAGAGCATCTGCTACAGGCTTTCTATCACCATGGCCATGGCTTGGAATGACAGTCAGTCAACTATGGTATTTAATCCACTGGGGGAAGGGGGGTTGCATTTTCACAGCTGCATGATAAATGCTTCCCTTTATTGCTATCTAATTATGTGTTGTTTTTTCCTCTACTGTGTTCACAGGCAACTACCAGTACCTCTGGTGGTTCACCCCAGGTACTCTCCGTCTACAAATCCACTCACCAGAGGTGCATTCCCTGGAGTGAGGAAGAGACCACGGCCTTCATCACTCTATGGGTGGAGTGTAAGGTCCAGTACCAACTGGTCAAGTGCTATCAGAAAGAGGCAGTATTCTACACGATTTCCCTCCAAATGGCACAGTAAGGATACATCTAGGACATGAATCAGTGCCAGCAGCAGGCCAAGGACTTGTGCAGGGGCTACAGGGAGATCCATGACAACATCTTTGCCTCCGGCCATGGCTGGCAAACAGCACCATACTATGATCTCCTCAACTGGTTCCTCTGCATCGACAGAGCCATTGTGCCATACCACCTCTACGGCTGCACCTTCGCCAGGAGTCAGAAGCTGGTTCTCCACTGCTCACTCCCACTCCAACCATTCCTGCTCCTCTCAGGGATGCTGTGACTGTCAATGGAGATCCCACCATGCCGGACCCAGCTCTGGAGTCAGCTATGAGCACCATGACCCTCCCTGACAGTCTACCTCCTCGATATGGACGGCCAGTCTCTAACTGAGGAGCCACCAAAGGTGCTTTTGGGGGGAACAGAGGACTCAGGGGCCATGTTTATAGAGGAGGCAAAGCAGAACAGTAAGTTTATGCACGTGTGTGGGGTGTGTGTGTGTGTGTGGTGTGTGTTTGGACACCTGCATGATAAAAGTTTGTTTATTGTTATCGTATTATGTGGGGTTTGTTTCTTTACTGTGTTCATAGGTGGTCAGGGGCAGCTGGATACTCCCCAGGACACAGCAGTACCAGAGGCAAATGGTATGCACCATGGTTGGGGCCTGCAGGCTGGCGGGGGTTGGAGAGAGGCACCATGGTGGGATGGCAGGCTTGTGAGATGGGATGGAAACCAAAATAGTAGGTGTGGAGGGAAGGGGCAAGGGTGTTAATGGTAGTTCTTGAATTTTGTATGTTCTTCACTCCTCTACAGTGATTGCAGAGGAGAACTGTGTGCCGCTCAGATCCTACTACAGCACCCTCCCAAGCAGCAGCCTATCCCAGGTACTCATTTCTGCTTCTCATACTGCAGGCGGAGGGCTGTTACAGTGGATGGGAAGGGCAGGCGGGGGCTGAAACACAGAGGTAAGGTGGTCTGAACTGGCTTTCCTTGTTGGCTTTCTACAGGTCTTCCACTGTAATGGTCAGCTGCTAGCACCCAGCAGAACCAAGACTTGCAGGTCTACAACCTGTGGTTCAGGAAGGATTAGGCGAGGGAGCTGCTTGGAGAGACCATGGGGCAGGGGAATGAGATTCAGAGCATGGCCTTAAGGGTACAGGCAGCTTGTGTGGCAGAATGCCATACAATGCAAGGCCTGTTGAAGCCTGCTTGGAATGCCAGCAGAAGGACAGGCACTGGGCCCGCCTCTGAGAGCAGTTGGAGCACTCAGACAGCATGCTGGAGAAGGTGAGCAAGGAGATGGGAGATCTGTTGCCGCAGTTTCTCCAGATCCAGAAATACCTTCTCCAGCATGTTACTCAGCGGCCATTTGCCAACTCCCTTCAGTCAGCAGTTCACGCTGCCCCACCTGGATCCCACCCACCTGCCTTGGTTTCCCCAGCATTCAACCTCACGAAGAAACCACCCTCTCCACCATGCACTCGTGCAGGTCCAGACATGCTTCCCGCTCCACCAGCAAGCCCAGCGCACCACCTCTTCCCACTCCTCCTCAACCTCCACAGGAGGATCCATGGGAGGAGGAGGCTGTTGCCCTGTCATTACACCCACCCAAATGCGTGCTCCCGCTGCACCCAAAAGGGGAAGGTTCCAGAAGAATTTTTGTAAAGTAAAAGCACTTTAGCAGAAAGTTAATATAAAGTTTAATAAAAGTTAAATAAAAGTGAAATTAATGTTTTTATTATTTATTTTTCTCAATTCATGGTTCCATGCTTAATCTGGGAAAGTTTGATGGAGTGGGGGGGAGTAAGGCAGTATAGCATTATGGAGGGGTTGCAAGGGAAGGGGGGGCTGTGTATGCCCACCAAAAACAGGTGTAGGAAATCCTCTGGCTGTGCACTTGCACATGGCGGTGGGGGAACACATACAGGGGCGGGCACTGAGAATGGTGGTATGGAATAGCAATAAGCCACTTACAGGGGTAGAGAGATAGAAACACTTGCACTTGAGGGTGAGGGCAAGGAGCCAGCAGCGTGACTATGCCTCTGCACTTCCTATTGCCATTCCAAGACTTGGCTAGCCTGTGAATACCAATAGGAAAAAACAGTGGTTCATGGAATGTTAATAGGGAATGCCCACGGGAGGGGTTCCAATGCTGAATTACTGGGCAACAGAGCAGCAGGAGTCTGGCGTGGCGAGCTTCAATATGGCAATGATCACGCGCTTCTCCACCGGGATGGGTGACCGCATCACCGTGCTCTTTCTCCAGTCATGGCCCGAGGATCTCGGCTATCTACAGGACAAAGCAACAGGGCATCCTAAAGTGAGAGTTCCACTTGGTGTCTCACCAAGAGGACAGCACATTCTCCCACCAGTCTATGCTTTTCTCCATGACTCACAAAAGTCTCTCGGTGGGTACAGACATGTGCAGGGCATTGGTGACTGAACCCGCATTTCCTATCAGATACCTCTCAGTGCGCATCAGGTCCTCTTGCAGGGTTTCAGTTCTCGCCAGCACGATCAGTTGTCACAGAGGAAGGTCAGTGCACAGGGCCAAAGGAAGAGCTGCCTCCGCAATGTGGTGCTTCCTCCCCTCTACTCTGGCCACAGGTTGAGAGAGAGTCTATCTGTGCCTTGCAATATCATCGAGCCAACCAGAGGAGAAGGTTTAGCTCTGCTGGACGGCTTGCACATTATGAAGACCTGGAGTATGATAACGTGCACCATGATGTTCTCAGGATCCATGGCTGCATTACAGGCATCTGTGAAGTTGGCAGAACAAACGCCAAATATTTTGAAAGGTTTACACAGCTGGGCCTGGGCAGATGCCTAGCTACGATTGACTGAACGCCTCATATGATCAAGAACTGTCCATTACAAGACCAGCTGCACGTTCAATTCCGCTATTGGCTACTATGGTTGAAAAGATTTTTGCAAAGCTGGGTGTGTTTGCATGTTGCACCACCCCTGCTAATGCATGTAACAGGCACATCAGTGCACATGCCAAGTCATGGTCAAAATGTTTCAGCTGTTACTACATGGAAGGATGGAATTTTTAAATTGGTCTAGGGTGGAATCACTGCATGTTACACAATGTGCAGGTGAGGGGCTCTGCAAGGTGAAGGCAGTGAAGGTCACTGTACACGGAATGTATGTGGGGTTAAGCTACCCATTGGTTAAAAGCAACTAATATTTTCTTATATTTTGAAAGTAACAATCTGTGCTTTTGTTGAGCATGACACCATTGAAAGCTATTGCTGTGAACGTTTGCCAGGGAAAGACAAATGGCTTCGGCTTTGATCTGTGGGTGCTGTGGCCACCCGAGAAATGGAAACCAGAGAATTTGGGGGGCAATGGTTACCCACCAAGTCTTTGGTGGCATTTGGGTGAAGTCCAATGTACAGAGTGGGGGTCACCAGGAGTGCCTTGATCAGATGGTAGATCTGAATCTCTTGGGGTGGGAGGGAAGTACCTCAGGCTACAGGGAATGTAAACCCACTGATGGAGAGCTTCTTGCCCTATACGAGGTTTGGACACTGCCAGAAATGCAGGGTGCTCTGGCAAATGAGGCTATTTTCTGCTCCAACTGCCTGGTAATGCTGAAGATGCTGGAGACAGGGTGCAAGAGGTGCCTGCTTGACTGGGGATCTTATGTGGAGGGATTTCCACCCCACGGTGGGCAAGATCTCAATAAAACTGTGTGTTGCTACCTGCCAGTGATGTGTGAAATGTGTTGTGAGTCATGGATACAAGAAACGGTGATATAATATGCAAATACTGATTGCTTGGGCTTTGAATTTTTACATTCACTTTCAGTTTTCATTATAGGCACTCAATAAACGATGAAATTTGCTCAATAAACTCAGCATTCTGTGCATAGCAAAAGCTTACTTCCAGCCACCAAGTGCCGGCAGGAGTAAACCCAGGTATGTACCTCCATGAGTGGGCAGGGATAGCAGAGGCTGGAACATCTCATGGAGTGATATCCTAGAACAAAGAAACAGCTGGTGTGACTTCTTCCCATGGTTTGCCATGGCTGTGAGTCACGACAGGGGGCAGGTTACTGGGAGCAGGAGTTGGTGGGCGGAGTGCAGCAGGGAGGAATGCCTGCCCATCTATTAGGTTTCTTGGGCTAAACCTGTAAATGGGGACTGCCCGCATGCACAAGAAATGCATGCAGGGGTTTCCTGTTTATTAGGCTTGACACATTAAACATGGGAGTGGGGGCTTCACAGAATGAACATGGACTCCAGCAGGCTATCATCTCATTTGTTTTCGATCATAGTTGCAGCTGGACCAGGGCCCACAAGCCTATAGGCTCCATAGGCATGGTCCCAGCTGCACTGACCTGGGCTTTGGGAGGCTAGTGAGTGGGTGCACATGCAGCTGATGCAGTTTCTGGGTACATCTGTATTCCAGCCTCCCGCCTCTGCCTGCTCCTACTGCCTCCAGACACCTTGACCACCACCTTGTGAGAGATGTGCCTTCCCTCCACCCTTAGGGGGCATCACACTATGAAGCTGGTCCATCCGGCCCAGCTCACTGCCCCACTCGCAGTAGCCCTTGCTGGCCTGGCACCTCTCCCTCTTTTCTCAGGATACTCACTGCTGGTTCGCTCGCAGTATAGGCTCCGAGCCCCAGACTTGCCTCTCTGCTGTAGTAAACACACCGTGCGCACGTTGTCTAAGAGAAAGTTTATCCAAAAGGATAGTTTAGGCATATGGTTCAGAGTTGAGCTACAGAAATGGCAAAGTGTTTGTTACTTTAGCTTTGATTTTGGGATAGTAGAGTAAGCTGGATTCTCCAATATGACCAAGGAGGACATGGCTAAAGAGGGCCATGCCCAGAACCTGGAAACGATGGATGTAGGCAAAGATAAAACCAGGGACCAGCTCATCGTTCCCTAATCCTGAATGAGACAGAGCAGTCACCCCAGGCAGTGCCATAGACCCTCCAGCATTGTTGGAAGGGCAGATAGAGCTCACCAGGCGCCAGCTGGAGATGGAGGCAGCTGCTGACTGGGAAAGAGCAGCAGCAGACCAGGAGATGGCGATGGCAAAGAAGGAGAAAGGAGCCACCTTCAGAGCACAGCGATAGGCCGAGGCAGCTCAGCGACAAGACGAGGTAGCCCAGGAACAATACAAGCTGGAGCAACTTTGTGTGTGGGATCAGACCTCTGGGAGTGATGGGGCCGACGCCATTGCCATGTCTAGTGTCTGCGAGCGGGATCTAAGCTTTGCAGGTGAGCCCACAGCTGGCTGCATGCAATATTAGACCCCCGAGAATGTGGGTGCTGATGCCATAGGTAAGTTGATTGTGAGCTGGATCTGAGCTCTGGGGGTAAGCTCACTTCTGCTGCTATGTGTGAGCAGACACGCATTCTGGGCTCGAGTTTGGGCAGCCCGTGGGGACTGATAGCAGAGTGCAGAGCACAGGGAGTGTTTGCACTAGTCTCATTGAAAAGGAACCAGTACAGCTCGCAGCTGGGAAGAGCGATGAAGATTGCAGCTCAAGTGAAGAGCGCACAGTTCCTCATGGGAAGATCCCTGCTCTGCTTGGAAGATTGGTGCCTTGGAACATGCCTAGTGAAGAGGCTGGGTCACAAGGACAGCATGGAGATCCTGGGGACTGTGTAGCCCCCCAGGGGCATCTCTGTGTATACAGAGTCAAGTGCCTTGTGAGGACACTAGTCCTTTGGGGAAGGAAACAGTGGTTACTGAGATAGAAGATGGAGGGTTGGATGTGGATCTAGAAAAACCCAGGCCTGATAAAATATGGCAGCATGAAGTAATAGCATAGGTAGCAAGTTGCAAGTTTGTACTCAAGACAGCGCTTGCTAAATATGATTCAAATGACCCGGGTGGTGTGTCACGCAGGGGCAGCTAGTGGGTTTTGATGTTGGAAGGGCACTGGGGCAGTAAGGCCGGCGGGCCTAGGGGCAGAGTCAGGGGGACGGTAGGCCAGTGACATGGCATAACCCAGCAGCAAGGAGTTCCCAGGGTTAACATTGGAAGAAAACACAGTCTACATGCACATCAAGCTTAAAATAAATAATTTATAAACCCAAAGCACAGGGACCCATCCTTGTAAAGCACCACAGTCACAGCCTGAGTCCAATTTTACCACGCACATCGCATTTCTAGCATTTTGAACACAACTGAAATCCCATGACTTGCAGTGCCATCTCAGGATTTCCAAACCTCAATTTTACCACACACATCTCATTTCCAGCATTTTGAACACAGCTGAAACCGCATGACTTGTAGTGACATCTCAGGATTTCCAAACCCCCATTTTAACACACACAGTCCCCCCTGCACTAACCCACTAGCCCCCACTCCCCTCCCCGAGAACTCAGGAGCCCTGGCTCCCAGCACCCCCTGCTCTAACCCACTAGCCCCCACTCCCCTCCCCGAGAACCCAGGAGCCCTGGCTCCCAGCACCCCCTGCTCTAACCCACTAGCCCCCACTCCCCTCCCCGAGAACCCAGGAGCCCTGGCTCCCAGCACCCCCTGCTCTAACCCACTAGCCCCCACTCCCCTCCCCGAGAACCCAGGAGCCCTGGCTCCCAGCACCCCCTGCTCTAACCCACTAGCCCCCACTCCCCTCCCCGAGAACCCAGGAGCCCTGGCTCCCAGCACCCCCTGCTCTAACCCACTAGCCCCCACTCCCCTCCCCGAGAACCCAGGAGCCCTGGCTCCCAGCACCCCCTGCTCTAACCCACTAGCCCCCACTCCCCTCCC
>QEPC01012913.1:9548277-9564708 GCA_003113815.1 Sphenodon punctatus
CCCCCTGCTGCCCCCTGTGCTCACCTCCCCCCCACCATGTGCCCCCAATTTACTCACTGACGGCGGCTCCATCAGGCTCCTCTTCGTCCTCAGTCCTGCTCCAGACCTGATGGCTGTGCGGGAGCTCCCAGGCCTGAACTGTTTAGTCAGGCCTGGGAGCTGCCATGCAGCTGGGCTTCCCCAAGTTCCCCTCCTCCCTCCCAGAGTCGAGTCAGTTTGACTCGACAGGGAGGGAGGAGGGAGGAAGGGACTCAGGGAGGGAGGGGGGCTGGGAGCTGCATGCACGGCAGGAGCTCCCAGCCCCCCTCCTCCCCTGCACAGCGGCGGGACACTGGGCAGTTCATACCAGGGCACCTGTATGCAGCCGCTGGTATGGACTTTCCCCCTGCCCGGCCCCTGCAATGGAATAGTGCCCTCTGCGGCACTATTCAATTGCAGGGTCCCTTTATGTGGAATGGACGGTGCTTCTAGCCGCCCATTCCGCATAAAGGGAAAAAACGCCTCCCTTTTGTCCCTGAAAGGCTGCCTTAGGAAGCCTTTTGGGGAGAGGGGGGGAGTCACTGGTTGTGTGTGCGCGCGCACACACAACTGGTGAGAATGTTCGGAGCCATCTCAAAGAACCTGGTTTAGAGCAGCAACCTTCTGTCACGTGCTCTGGAAGGAACTGTTGTCCTGAGTGCTCAGACATTTGAATATCTTCTGGTCCTGTGCAGTAGTCAGAATCGCTTTACACAGAAAACAGACTTATAGAGGGCCAACATTTACAAGAGGGGCTGGTTTATGCCTCTTGATGCTTGGGGAGAAACCAGTGCAAGGAGACCAGGCTAGCAACAACATGCCTCTACGGGGGCTGCTATGGATCACTTTCGTCAAGCCTAGTAATATTGTTACTATGGAGGTCTGGGCTTTTTCAGACGGGAGAACAGGCCCTGTTGGTATGGTGCTCCAAACCTTTCGGCACACACCCACCCACCCCCCAGTGAAGTGAGACCTGTCATATTTCCTTTCCAGAAAGGACATGGTCAGTTCTTCCAATATGGTCTTGGGGGGGGGGGGGAGTGTTCTTTATCCTATCTATGTAACTCTTGCTGTTTCATACACCCCAATATCATGTTATGTGCTGGCTGTACAAAAGATGATGCAATGCCATTTCTTGACCTGGGAGTTTCCTGCACGTCACCAGGGTGGTGCAGTCTAGTTTATGCAAGCAGCTCAATTACTTGCAGAGCGGACAATCAGCCCTGGCCTGCAGGTGGGCAATTATCCAGGGAAATGGGGGCATTAGCACCACCAACAAAAGAAGTAATTTGTAGAACAGCAGAGGAGTCCCATGGAGTCATGCCTGAGAGGAATGCCAGGCATGCAGCTAAGAACACTTAAGGAGCTGCCAAGCCAAGACACTCAGAGTCTCACACATGTAACCATCATGTTGTAAGGAAACCTTGCCAGGGACTTTGGCATCAAGGAACTGTGCCCATCTGGGGAAACTCAGATGTGACCCACATTCCATTACATCTGGAACCAGTAAGGATCACCAGTGACTCGTGAGCTAGTGCTGCTTGTGCTTTCTTTGGTTATTTTCCTATCGCTTATTTCTGTAGCTCAACTCTGAACCGTATGCCTAAACTATCCTTTTAGATAAACTTTCTTAGACGACATGTGCATGTTGTGTTTACTACAGTAGGGAGACGGGGTTTGCGGCCTACACTGCGAGCGAACCATCAGTGTGTATCCTGAGAAAAGAGGGAGTACTGCCAGGCCAGCAGCACTGTGAGTGGGGCAGTGAGCCAGGCTGGACCAGCCTCATAGTGCAGCGCCCTCTAAGGGTGGAGACTAGGCACATTCCTCACACACCTCTAGGGATTTTCATGCCAAAGCTGCCAGCCCATGAGCACATACACACACCTAGGTAGGGCAGGGACTGCTGTGACCTCCCATGCCATGAATCTGGTGGAGACTGCTGCTGAGTCCTGGCAACAGGCACATGAGCCCATCTTGGGGACACGCCCAGCCCCTCTGGAGCAACGACCCTCCACTAAGGAAACAAAGGAGGCAGCCCCACTCCTGGGTGGGGTGGGTGTACCAGAGCCCACTGGACCAGCTGCTACCCATTGCGAACTCCAATAAGCTGCTGAACCTCTTCAGTATTCAGGAAGGTAATGGGGTGCCAGGAATAGGGCTGGCTAGGAGCAGAGGGACTTGAGACCAGGACCACCCCCCAAACTGTTAGGAAGGGGAGCTGCCAGGCAGACATATTCTAAGGTGAGGGAAATTTGGGGGCATTCCATCTTCTGAACAAGGGCCCATTCTAACCTAGCTACACCCCTAAGCTTGCCCCCTTGATACTCTGTCCTCCACAAACACTAGCAGTTCTTGACCCTCGGTTGATCATGAGGTGTCAATTACATGAATGCAGAACCTGCCAGGGGTTCGTGGGATGGCTCATCAGTGGCTCCATTAATTTCTGTTGGGGAGGTTCCAACAGGTGGTGATGGGCGATTGCTCATCATCCCTCCACCCCCTCCCTGTGAGGCTCCACAGGGTTCCATCTTGTCTCCTCTCCTGCTCAATATATAACTGAGTCCACTGGCCAAGTTCACGTATAGATTGGGGTGCACTGCCATGCCATGCCTAAATCTATTTATCTTTTTCATCTGACAAAAGTCTAGCAGGTTCGGTGCTTGGCTGCCACTGGGGACTAGATGCAGGTAAAACCAGTTTGTGCTTGGCTGCCATTAGGGGCTGGATGCAGGCAAATCAACTGAAGTTGAATTCAGACAAGACTGAAGTGATGGTGATTAGCACAGCCATAACTAGCCTATGGCCAACGTAGCAGTGACCATGGGTACATTTACATTAGGGGCGCCAACCAACCATGCTCCAGGGCAGCTGAATCACCAGCTGTGTTTCTGTGCCACCACAGCTGCCTTTCCAAAACTCCCTTCACTGCTGCTTCTGCCATCCAGGACTAAGGGCATTTTTAGACAAGACAAAAAACTCAGCTGATCCTTTAATCAGCCGCCTTACTTTGTTCTCATCTAAATGCTTCACACGATGTGCAGCCGTGTCCTTTCGGTTTGTCTGAATGCTTCACGTGGTTTGCAGCCACGTCTTTCCCGCGTCAGACCGGCCCTGCAATCCTTTCCCCTCAAATCCGCCCCGAGCTGGGTTCAGGATGGGGCGGGGTATAAATGCAACAAATAAATAAATAAAATAAATAAATCTGCATCAGCGAGCTGCCGTCACGGTAGTGAGACGGCAGGTAGCGAGATGGCTTTTGTGCTGCTCGTTTAAAAGTGCCCTAAACAGAGTGCCTAGCTGGTACTAATGGGGGGCAGGCGGGGCAGTACTATTGGGCCATATATAAAATCACTTCCCTGCCCTTATGCCCCCTTTTAGCCTCTAAGGTGAACTGTGAGCGCTCTCTTGCAAGCTCCATCATTGCTCCAGGTCCATACGATATGAGCATGCAGAGAGGTGTTCTTGGTAGCTGTTCCACAGCTCTGGAACTTCCTTCCCTTAGTGTTCACCAAAACCCTAGCCTGGGCATTTCCTAGGGGCAAAGAGAGACCTATTTATTTGGCCAGACATTAAACAGGCAGGCTTATAATTTGGGAGGGATTAATGGGTGTTTCATATGGGTATTTTTATTCATTATTTATTAGTAATCATTATTATTATTATTATTTTATTTTATTTGTATTTTGTGTGTGTGTGCATTTTATTATATTAGCCACACTGAGACTTACAGGGAAGCGTGGGATAAAAAAATCTAACTAAAACTAACTCACTAACTAAATATCCAAAATAGCCTCTGTCCCTAACAGCAGAGAGAGTTCTTCAGAATAAGCACACAGCGGGAGATGAGCCTGCCCTCTTTTGACTCAGATCTAGCATGGACTATCCCATCTGCTGGTAAACTGTTCTTGCTCATATCTTCTTATGCACTGGAGCTAGTTACCCACTTTCAGTTGCCACCAGCCTCCATGGTTTTAGAGTTAATAAGCCCGAAAGCCTCTGGTCTAAGGACCAAAAGATAAACTTAAAGGTACTTTATTTTTCCTGCCACACTTGATACACCACCACCCCCCAAGCCATATTACAGTCTCCCACAATGAGAAAGTGATTCAGAAAATGAAGCTATCCAAGGACAACAGGTAAATGTGGTATAGGCACAAAAAGACTGTGGGCTTTATCTCAGCACTCAGCCTTTTGAAGTGTGAATAGAGTTTGTAGGAAACTGTCAGCAAATCCCCAGCGGCCCTAGTGAGAGAACAGCTCTATTAAAAGCAGAACTAAAGCTGAAATGAAATTCTGGCTTGGATTCCATTTTTGATGGATCCAGCTGTTCTGACTGTTCTGGTGAAACGCAGCTTGGAACACAATCTGGTCCGTGTTTGGCTGAAGAACCGGATTGATTTTCCCCCTGTTCTGCATATGCACAGCATGGCTACCACCTTTTTGCACACATTCAGGGCAGGGCACAAAACAGCAGTGCTCTCCAGTCGGAACTTCAGGCAGAATTTTACTGCAGCTTAAATCTGCGGTGGAATTCCATCCGACGTTCCAAAAAATGTGGGAAATTTCCATGAAAAAAAAACTATCTGTTTCACTTCCACCTTAAATAGAACTAGAGTCCTCATAAGAAAAATTTAAAACTATCTGGATATTTTCTTTTCAGATTTATACATCAAACTGGGACTGAAGGATGTTCCTTCAAGCTAGGGTGGCAAGCTAGCCCCATCTTGATCTCACAATGTTAATACACTAGAGGTACACAAATCCTTGTCAAATTCCCTTTATGTTTTAGGAGCAGCAGGGCCTTCTGGAAGGTTTGGTTTATGGGGTGTGGTCAATTATTATTATTTTATTTATTTGGATTTATATCCTGCCTTTCCTCCCCAAAGGTCTCAGGCCAGTTCACAACTTAAAAACATACAAAAATATATTTTTAAATAAAAATAAAAATATCAACTATATAAAATCCCAGTTAAAACCCCTTCCAGTCCATCACCCCAAACCCTATTTCTGCTCATTAAAAAAGCCTGGCCAAATAAGAAGATCTTACATTGACTCCCAAAAATGGTCAAGTCTGTTTAGATGGGGATGACAGATGGAAACACAAAGAAGTAGCAAAAAAGGTGTGTAAAAAAACCTCCTGAATTTGAATCCTTTCGGACAACACGACTCAAAAACCAAAGGCTGGCTCAATGGGCCCTGTTCCTGTCATATTTAAATTTCGTCTTAGAATTCTGCCTAGGGCAGTGCAATTGCACTGCGGATTCTCTCTCCCGTAAGGACAAGCTCCGTGGGCCAAACAGAGAGCCTCCCATTCACTGAACATCACTTTTTGAGAGCTGTAGCACCTTCAGCTTTAGAATCCCTTCTCCATGCCCATGCCCAGGCACCTCGACACCATGGGTGCCTCTGACTCCCTGAAGGAGCATCTTGTTTGGAAGCTCTGCAGCTATGCCATGATTCCCAACTTGCAGGTTATTACGGCCATGACAAAACTCTTCACCTGGCCCATCAATACTTCTGGTGACCATCCCCAGAGAAGAATGTCCAGGAATAGGTACCCACTTGCCAACTTTGTACCTGACCCAAAGTATCTTGACATAGACCAGTGGGGTTCCTGTAATTCACGCCTCTCCTGCCATGGCCTTCGCACACCATATCAATGGGCTTCTTTACTGACCTACCCTCATCACAGGGACACACTGTAATTTTTACAGTAGTAGATAGATACACTAAGATGGCTCATTTCATGCCCCTAGCCACTCTTCCCATGGCCAAGGACGCAGCTCAGTTGTTTTTTTGACAATACTGTGCGACTCCATGGCCTTCTGGAAATTATCATTTCCAACAGGGGATCCCAATTCATAGCCCATTTCTGCTGAGCCCTATTCAGACTCCTCGGTTATCTCTCTTTTTCACTCATCTGCTTATCACCCTCAGCCAAACAGACAGACAGAAAGGAGACATCAAGTCTTAGCACAGTACCTCCACAGCTTCCTGCCATTCCACCAAGACAATTGGACAGAAATATTTTCCACTGCTGAATGCATGTACAATTCCCAGTATGCATCCACAGGACAGGTCCCCCTTTTATGCCAAATATGATTTCCATCCTCAGTTCCACCCCAGTCTTCCTGACACTTCTGGAGGTTCCTGCGGCTCACCTCTGAGCCATTCCATGAGTCCCTTCAATGCCACCTGAGCATAATCTGTGAGGCCTACACCACCTGGTGGCCCTGAAATACCAACCTGAAAGTGGCTCTCTGCTGCCCACTACCACCCACAGTACCCATCAACAAAACTTGACATTAAATAACTTGGCCACTATGCAGTGGTGCACTGCTTCAAGAGTCACATATGAGCTTCACCTGCCTTCACAGCTGAACATCCACCCTTTAGTTCACGTCACAATTGAAACCATGCCTGCTAAATCTGTTTCCCAACCGTACTCCTTCGCTACTGCCTCAGGTGACATATGGTAGGGGAGACGAATACATTGTCCATCAGATCCTTGACTCTCATTGGCATTGCAGGCAACATCATTACCTTGTGGACTGGGAGGGGTACGATTTGGAGGAACACTCTTGAGAACTGGCCTCACAAGTGCCTGCACAGATCCTTGTACATGCATTCCATCAGCAGTTCTCAGACAAGCCAGCACCCATACCAGAGGTCGCCCTTTGGGGTGATCCTCTCACCCGCAGTATCCACCACCACGGGCGACCTGTTGTGCAGAGTCTCCAACAGGAGCAGAGACACCATCCACTAGCCGCACAGTGCCAGACCCATGTTAGCACTGGACACAGATGCCATCCTCCAGCCACAGCTACACCACCTACTTTGGCCTCAATCCATAAGGACTAGGAGCCACCCTGGGACCAAAGAGAGAGTAGAAGGAAGCTCGTAGAACTTCCTTCTTTATTAAGAACAGGAAGCCATTCCATCCTTGGCTCACCAACTGCGCTGTTCTCCTGCTCCTGCTTGCTTTGCACACCCTTGAACCTCTACTCCTCATCCAACTCCAGTTCCTTTCTTCAGCCTCCATCATTGCACCCAACTCCAATTCCTGATTCCCTTCTCCAGCCTCAGTCATCACATCCAGGTCCTGTTCTGGCTTCCTCCTCCAGCTTCAGCCTTTGTTCACACCAGCTCTAATTTCTGGTTTCCCTCTCTGACCTCAACTCCCTGCATGCTGTCCCTGTGTATCTGCCTAGCCAAAGGACTGCCTCATGGAAACTGGCCCTGGCTTATGACTGACTCCATGTTTGGACTTACTCTTTCCCTGGTGAGTGCTTACCTGAAATCTGGGCTGTGTTCAAGCTCACTTCTGACACATGCCCAACTTCACATCTTACACACATGTATGGTATGGAAACAGAAAGGATACATCTCTCAGCTACACTAGATAGGTAAGACAGGAAACATGAAGGAAGGGCAAAACAATGTAAGGGTTGAGTGGGGATGCACTTTGGGACAAATGGCATTTGACAGGACTTTCTGTCCCGGGTGAAATATGAATAACATGCCTGCCAGCTGACCCAAAGCACTGAAATATTGAATAATTAAAATACAAATGTTTTAAACATGAGAGAGAGAAAGAGAGAGATTGTGGCTAATGTGTTGGACAAAAATGTAGAAGATGGAGACAAAGAAGTTCGAATGACTTCTTTTATTGGGGTAACTTCTGTTGTTGAGAGGGTATGCAAGCTTTTGAGTCACACAGGACTCTTCATCAAGCAGTAGGCAAGACAGATCTTTTCTTTAAGGTATTTCTGACAGTCAAAGAAAACAAATTACAGGCCTCTGA
The DNA here is from genome assembly GCA_003113815.1 of Sphenodon punctatus. Classification (NCBI taxonomy): domain Eukaryota; kingdom Metazoa; phylum Chordata; class Lepidosauria; order Sphenodontia; family Sphenodontidae; genus Sphenodon; species Sphenodon punctatus. The sequence continues at coordinate 9,556,103 of QEPC01012913.1, forward strand.
GGAAATAAGCTTTTTCCCTCTGTGGATAAAAAGTTCCTGATAATGCACAATTATTAGAGGTAAGCAGATGCAAAGGCCTTAGCTGCTATTGTTTACCAAATGGAAAATCTCACTGGGCTGAATAACATCAGTATGAGTGACATTGTTCTGGAGTAGGAGTCTTTGGAGATTTGAAGTCACATCACAGATATGGGGGTAGGAGTAAATTACTTGCAGAAAACTTTCTCATAGTAGCCCAAGAACTTTGGAAGGGATGTACAAGGGATAGACTTTCAAAATAAAATGCTCCTCAAGAGCCTGGGTGTGCCTCTCAATGCAAGGCCAGTTTAAAAGCTGGACATTATTGGATGAGTCACCTCAGTAGAGACACCATGCAGCTTGTCACCTACTAAACAAAATAGAGAAATGAAGGCAAATAGGCATGTCATTTTCAAACTGAACTTTTTTGTAAATGGTGGGAAACTAATTCCTGAGAGGAAGGGAAGGGCTTGCTCAGGAAATGGCTGTTTTTAGGGCTGAACGAGATTTTTTTTCTCATGAGAAAACTTGCAAGTTCAAGAACCGGGACAACAGCTTGGTCCCGAAGCAAGTTCTTGGGTGAGAAAATAAAATAAAATAAATTAGTGCACATGGACAAAATGGCCACCAGACTGTTTTGAGCATGTTGAAAATGGTCACTGCCCTTAATCAAAATGGTGGCAATAGCATCAATGACAATTTGATTAAGGGCGGTGGCCATTTTTGCCTCTGTGCCAAATATTCCAGCAGCCGTTTTATTTATTATTTATTTCTGTCAACTTCTTAGCCCCCCCATCCTGCCTCAGTAGCTCGGGGCAGCTTACAGCATAGTTAAAAACATATACAAATATATCATCATAATTCTATAATGAATAAGATAATATTAAAACAATAAAATATAAAATCCAAGAAACAACCCAAGCAGAGCAAAAAAAAACCCGCCCCCCCTTACCAACCTCCTACCCATCAGCCATCTCCCTCGCCAAAAGCCCAGCGAAACAGGCAGGTCTTACACTGTCTTCGGAAAGAGGGGAGGTCTGAGGCCAGGCGGACCTCCGTCGGGAGGGAGTTCCACAGCCGCGGTGTGGCGACCAAAAACACCCCCCTCATTGTCGCCATCCTAGATACCTGGGGAACTTCAAGAGAGGCATCCTCAGTCAGCCACAGAACCCAGGGGGTGAGGTGATCCTGCAGCTAAGCAGGGCCCAGGCCATTTAGTGCTTTATAGGTCAATACCAACACCTTGAATCAGGCCTGGAAGACTATAGGCACCCAGTGCAAAGAGCGAAGCACTGGTGTAATGTGCGCATGGTGACCCGTCCCCATGAGATGGGCCGCCACGTTCTGCAGTCACCACCAGCCACCAGCAGGGCCGCCACCAGCTGCAGTCTCCGAATGGGCACCAAAGGTAGCCCCACATAGAGTGTGTTGCAATAGTCTAGTCTTGAGGTGATTGGTGAAATGCTCCCTTCACCACAGTCACCACCTGCATATGCATTATTTTTATTTTTAAATTTTCTCACAGAGAAAGTGAAAAAGTCCCAGTTCTTGATTAATCTCAGACAAGTCAAGAACCAGGATTTTGATGAGGTTCTTGCTTCAGCCCTACCTTATCCAATGACCCTCTTTTATTGATCAAGACTGCAAGACAAAATAGTTAACTCTTCATGCCATTATTTAGAATCCTTTTGCTACAGAGCTTCTGGCTTTTACTGCCAGTCTTTTCAGTATTTGGCTTATCCTCTACGTACATTTCTATGTTATTTACAAAAATCCGTTTCAAGATTTCTCCTTGTTCATTCCCATCTTTCTATACTTCCCTTTCACTTTTCTCTTTTATTGCCTGTACTAATTTCACTTCCATTTTTTCTACCTTTTCCTTTAATTTCTATTTTTATTTTGCTTCTTATATAGCCACTTCTCTTTCTATTTGTCTCAAGTTCCCTTATCTTTCACTCCCTTTTCGCTTGCAGACTTAGGTCAATTCTGATCTTTTCATTTCCTTTTTTCCCTTATGAAAGCCCAAGCTCTGCATTAATGGTCTATAGCTCTCCTCTCCCTGTCCCCGAGTTTGCAGACTAATCTTCAAAGGGCTGAATGCTCAGATGAAAAGCATATAGTCTTTAGATGGCTTTAGAGCTGCTCTGTGCTGCTCTGTGACACTTCCTTAGTGTTTTCTTTTCTGAATCGCTTTCTTATTGAGTGAGGCTGCTTTACTTCTAGGACCTCCCTGGATTTTTCTCCTAGTGGCCCAAGGTTGTAAGACACTGTGGTTCTTCCATTTCTCACTTTTTGACTTGTTTGATGTTTTGGTAACTTGCATTTAGCTGAATGGATAATAGCGGAAAGGGTGGGCGTGGGGGGAAGATTTGGTTATTTTTACGTGGGGGGTGTAATGTTGCTGAAAGATACCAGTTTCATCATCTCCTAGGGGCTTGTTCACATAATGAATTCAACCCTGCTGTAATTTATAGGAAGATATCCCAGAATAAAAAACATGATGTGCATATTCCCAATTAAAAAAACAGAATGAAGGGAATTACCATGGAGGTAAATCCTAAAGAACAAACCCCTTAAGAGCAAAGTGCTTTATTCAGCACAAAGTAGGTGCTGTAGAAGCAGCAAAAGCAGGTATTCTACACTTCAGTCCCACCAGCCAATCTGCCTCAACTTGAACTGAAGAGCCCACTTGCAAGGGTAGCATGTTTCACCTCCCTGCCTCATCCTTCCCTTCTGTGAGACTGTAACAGGCCTCTCAAGTAATGCCAGTCCAATAGTAGTTTGGTGATGTGGGCACTTGCCCATTTTTCTGATACCTCCAGTGATTTCACACCTGTCATTGCAGAACTTTCTGTAGAACAAAGTAACACATTCTGGTTGCTATGAACCAAGGCTGCAACGGTCATCCCAGAAGTAGAAGGAATAATTAACTCTTGAAAAGTGACTTCTGCAGAATACTTACGGCAATTTTTTTTGGTAATACTGTGTCCTGCAATGGTGCAGTTCCAAAAGTGTAAAAGCACTGGCTTGTACCAGTGAGTGTCATTCTACCAGTAGCTCAGCACAGAGAGCCGGTGTGGTGCTGGGCTTGGACGTAGGAAGCCAGCGTTCAAATCCTGCCCTAGCCATAAACTCCCTGGGTGACCATGGGCAAGTCTCAACCTCAGTTCCCCATCTGTAAGATGGGAAGGTGTGTACATCTGTTTCTCCTTGTATTCTCCTCACCCTTGCCCATCTTCGATTGTGAGCCCACTGGGCAGGAACCTACCTTCAAAATCTGTGACTGTAAAGCACTGCATATGCCTAGTAGCACTATAGAAATAATTAGTAGTTGTACTAATAACAGAAAGGAGCTGCACAAGCATTGTCCACCCAGATCCATAAATTCCTTCTGCTGCTATTCTATTTCTGGTCCTTTCATGAATATAGTATGCTGATCACACAGAACTAGACTGTAATTTGTTCAGCTAATGTAACACCTTCCATTGTTTACATCTGGATATAATATTATTTTGAAGTAAAAACATTAAGATTCTGTAAGTCTCCACTAGAAATCTTCTTACCTGAGAGCATGTGTAATGGTTATTTTTACCTTCCAAGCTTGACTTAAAAATTACTTCCCAAAGCCCAAATCATGCTTACCTGCAGAAACCATCTTCCCAACAGAAGCCAAAATACAACAGACAGGCCTATAGCCAGACTCTTACATAAGGGAAAACAAAAGGTCCTGGAAGGGGGAAGTAATATCGTCTGTAAAACATACAGGCAAGCTACCTAGTAGAGTTCATTGGCTGTGCACCAAGGCATATCCTAGACAGTTTATGGGCTGCGTCATTCACATGTTCGTAGACTATTTGTTTTTCAAACCCCTATGCTCAGGTAACGTATGTGCATATTCCCAATTAAAAACAGAATGAAGGGAATTACCATGGGGGGAAATCCTCAGGTGAACAAACCCTTAAAGAGTAAAAAGCATTATTCAGCACAAAATAGGTGTTATCTAAGCAGCAGGTCAGGAATGAGGGGACAAAATCTTTCAGGACTTAACTCTGGGTAAGAGTAGTAACAGCTGGAAAAGAGAAAGATAAGAAACGACAGCGTATAACAGCCAATTGTAAAATAGCTACTTTAGGGCAACAGCTGTTTGCCTCTTTTCAGTTTAATGAGCCAGCCCTAAAAAAAGGCATGCTGTGAAAAACTGCCCTATAAAAGAGCAGTCTTGCAGTATGGAAGATTAGTTGTTGTTGGGTGGGGTGGGGTATTTGTAGGGAGAGGATCTGCTATACTTTACGTGATTCTACTATTTTATGGAAAGCTCATATTATGTATAAATACTGCAGTCGCAATACCAAGAAAGCTTAGTTTAGAAATTGGTATTTGCTCCTATTCTGCTAAAGTGCTTATGAGAGTACTTTCTTACTGGGCCAAATTAAGAGATGTCCCCACTACTTCATTTCCCTACCTGGTGTGGCAGGAAAAAATGAACCAGGGTGGTGTTAAAGATAGATGGTGGGTCTCAGTTAACCAGAATTTGCAGAAATTGGGTTTCTCGATGGATTTCTTCCTGCCTTACTCGAGTAAGGAGATTGTTAAGATACTAAAAGTCAGAATTAGAGACATTGACTCACAGAATTTAAGAGCAGAAGCAGTCAGTTCCCCGGTGTCTCCCTTCTATAATACTGGATCCCTTCTAATAAAGGTGCCTGTTATCTGGATCTGCTAGTGAACCCGAAATTAAGGAAAGTATTCACTAGTCTTAGGGTGATTTCAGAAGTGACGTGTTCCAATTCACCAGTGAATCCCACCCCGGTGTGAATGGACACGTGACACGTGGTGACACGTGCGGCCCGCAAAGAAGTGACAGGATCGTGACCACCGCCCGGGGGCAATCAGAGAGAACATGGGCCGGGGGAACACAACAGACATGCAGTGGAGATGTGGACCGCAGTTCAAGCCCCAGAATGCACCACGGTTGGGGTCAATTCCTTCCACCGCGGCTGCGGGTTTCCATTCAGAAGTTACTTTTCATTCACCCCTGCCGTGGTGACCATTCACCACACTTCTGGACCTCCTCCCGCCCCGACCTCACGAAGCATAGTTAGCTTCACTCCGGGCCGCGTTTGACTGTGGTGAACATCTGCATGCGAGCAAACAGACATGCATGGCGCTTTCACCCCCCCCCCGCGTTTGACTGAGGTTGACTGTGGTGGACATTCACCACGTCACTTCTGAAATCACCCATAGATTCCAGACAGCCCAAACTGAGGTATTGCTAGGCAGATACGCTCAAACACCTTATTACAAGTGTATCTGCCCTTGTGGAACTGGCATTGAAGACTTGGTGCATTATGTGGCAATATGCCCTTTGTATGCATATCGTTATAAATTATGGGAGGAAACTAGTTGTGATCCAGAATTCTCCACCTTTCAACAAATTATCTATTTACTTAATGATAAGAACTCTTCTAGATCGTATAAAGTGGCTTTGTTTGTTTGATCAGGCGTATTCGTCAGACTATAATAAATTCTACTGCAGATTCTATTTGATATCTTGTCTCGAATTATACTTGAGATTAAAGTCTTATAATGATCTATGTAGATTTTGTTATTAGTCATTGTTATTGCCTTTGTATGGGGGTTATTATAAACTGTTACATAGGGTATGGGTTAAGCTATTAGGTTCTGTTCTTACATTTTGAGTCTTCCTGTTTTAAGGACAGGCTGGACGGTATATATGGATTGTATAATATTTGTTAATTTGCCTATTTGTATTCTGGGTTAAATGTTAAATAATGGAGCTAAATTTATGCAATTGTATTATTCTAAATATTTTTGTATTGTATTTATCTATTTTGATTATATTTGTTTTCTTGCTTGTAGTGTGAATTCTCTATTTACCTTGTGTTATGTAGAACTAAATGTTTTTGATTAGATTGAATTTATGAGCTAGATTTTATTTAGGAGTAGTTTTTAAGATGATTATGAAGATTGTTTCTAGTTATTGTATTCTATTATCCCAGTGGGGTTATTATAATTTCTTCCTTATAATATGGGCTGTGCTAATGGCTTTTGGAATCATATTCTGATTTTTAATAATAGGTATGATATTTTTTTTATGAACTGTTAACCAATTGTTCATCAATTTCGGTTGCCATGGTTGAGTTATAATTACTGTGACTATGGAGTTAAATTTATATTAATTCTATCATTCTCAGAATTGTGAATAGTATCTGATTGTGGTTGTATACTCTTTCTCTGTTGCCGGTTAGTTGATTTTATTATTTTATTTTTCTTAATCATTGCCTAAAGTGCTTGTTTTATGTTTTAGTTTAATCTAATATTGTGATGGCTGGATGGCTAACAATAAATTCATTACTGCAGTCTGAAAGCTATGTATCCATCTTTCCAAGAAAAAAAAAAAGCCTGCTAGATCCTAGCCACTGAAGGGGTTTCTTTCTATGCATAGAATTAAAGCACTTCTGATGGTGAACTCACTTCTGGTGAATTCAAGCAATTACATACAGAGCTTTGGATGCTAGATAATTGTCACACCCTTTCTATAAAGTATAGGACCAGTATTATTGTCTACATTTTACAGACAGATGGGAAACTGAGGCAGAAAAGCTAAGTGGCTTCAAAAAACCCACAGGAGAAATCTGTGTCAGGTTGGGGATTAGTATCCAGGTGTTGCATTCTTATTACACTTTCCTGTTCTGCCTTTCCTGCTCCTAGGACCCTGTGGTCAGAAGACTTATTGTCAGTTTAGTTACAGACAGCTAGCTGGGACACTGTTGGTGGTGTCTGAGGGGTGGAATCCTCTCCTCAATGCAATCAATGGACAAGCTTTGTTTGATTTTACGGGTTCAGGACCACACCCATATCAGTGTCCAGACTGGCCAGAATTGCTCCTTGTCTCAGCTGACCTACATTTGATCCCAGCTTAATGAACTGGTGCTCATGGATTTTTTAGGTCTCAAAATCCAGTCTTCTTGACTGACTTTTTATAATTGCAATTAGTTTATATATTCAAAGATTTGTTCATAATGGAAAGAGCTAGAAACTTAATTTTGATGAAAACTGACTGTAGTCTTGACACAGTTCTATTTCAGAGCAATAGACCCTGACACAGTTCTATTTCAGAGCAATAGACCCTAATACTGGATTTGCTAACAGTAAACTCCTCTCTTAATTGGTGTAATAACACACCTATGGGTATTTTCAGACGTGGCAGGGCTCAATTCGCCTCGTCATGGAAACACCCTACTGATTCCCCACCAGGGCCAACATGTAACGGCCAACAGACGTGTTGGCCGATCCTGGTGGTGAATCGGGGGAAGGGCAGGGCTGCACAGCCCAACGTGCAGCCGCACAGCCCCACCCCCCCCACGCTCCCCAGCAGCCCACCCTCCTGGAGACGGGTGGGCACTGTGGGCAATACGGCCGCTGCGCCCGCCTGCCCCTGGGAAATTGACCATGGCCCGGAATCGGCGGCGAGAACGGCCGCCGATTCCGGGCCGTGGTCAGCAGTCAGACGTGACGTTGACACGCTTAACCACAGGGAATTCCCCATGGTTGAGCGTGTCAACATCACGTCTGTTCAGTGTTATGCCGGGTGGTCACCCCCGCGAATCACCGGGGGGAATCACATTCAACACGCAAACGGAGATGGTCCGGGCAGGACCTCCGTTTGCGTGTTGAATGTGATTACCCCTCCCCCCCGGGATTCACGGGGGTGAACATCTGGTGGGGAGCTTCCGTTCCCCCCAATAGACATTACGGGATCACGCTCACCATGTGGGGATTCACCGTGGTTGAGCGTGATCTCGTAACGTCTGAAAATACCCTATGTTTCTCTGCCACAAATTCTGGTTTAAAAGAAGACTTAGTTATTATTATAATAAGCTTTTATATAGCGCCAGCGATGTACCTGGCGCTTTACAGAGAACAAGATAGACACGGTCCCTGCCCGAGAGTTTACAATCTAAAGACAGGGGGAGGGGAGACAGGGAAGGGGGAACAGAGGGAGAGACAAGGGATGCAACATTCATGAGGATGCGAGAACTCAGATACATGTTCTTGGCTTGGTTACAGTAAATTGGGAGTTTGCAGTTAATGGGGAGGGAGGATAATCCTGGGTGGGACGATTAGCAGGAGTTAGGAAGGGCAGAGCGGAAGAGGTGGGTTTTGAGGAGGGAATTGAAGGTGTGGAGGGGGCAAGGAGGATGAGGGTAGGGAGGGACTTCCAGGCATGCGGGGCAGCAACGGAGAAGGGACGAAGGCGGTTGGGGGAGCAGGGGAGGCGTGCGAGGGGATGGAATTTATTTATTTTTTATTTATTTTACAAATTTCTACCCCGCCCCTCCTGCCACGCAGCTCGGGGCGGCTTCCAACAATTAAAATACAACAATAAAAACACAATAAAATCAATTTAAAACAATCATAAATATTTAAAATATTAACAGGGCCACAAAACCAATAGGTGGGGGACTAAAATCTCCCTACCCACCCTCCCTCCCAAAGGCCTGGGCAAACAGCCAGGTCTTACAGTTTCGCCGAAATGTTAAAAGGCATGGGGCCAGGCGAGCTTC
>QEPC01012913.1:9568322-9600775 GCA_003113815.1 Sphenodon punctatus
CCTGCTGTTCAGGAACAGTGACTAGCTCAGAAGGTGTTGGGAAGGGGGGAGGCAGATAATTAGTTTTGTTTCTTGCAAGCCTCTCCACCCCTGGTGCCTGGAAGTCTGCTCCTCAGTGACTGACACCTCCCTGTCATGTTTGACCTTCCAGTGAACCTTTTTTTGCCAGCCGAACTCATCCGAACGCGATCCGAACTGACCGAACTGTTCGGTCATTTCGCCGTTCGGTGTTCGGTTTGTTCAGTATGTTCGTGTTCGAGTTTGGTCGTCCGAACAGGCTGAGTTCAGGCCCAACTCCGAACTGCCGAACCGCGTTCACCCATCCCTATTAAAATATATTGAAGTTATATTATTGGAGCTTTTTAGAACAGAACTCTTGAGTTTCACTACCAAATTTTCATCCATAAATGATCTAAAATAATCCTATCTTGGTACTTAACCACATTGCAAACCAATTATTAACTTTACCTCAAACCATTTAGATTACAAAAATACATCAAGGAAAGCTAAGTCTGAAGACGGTCCTTATATACACTACATTTACAGCTAAAGCATAACTGTAAATCTCAAGATTTACAAATCTATCAGGAGCATGTTTGACCTTTTGTGCTCTCTGTCAGTATCTGAAGAGAGAGTGGCTACAATTCTCAAGTGCTTTGCCACTAAAACCTCCATTTCAATGGGTCTTGCACCAGCACAGCAGGGTTAAAGCTAATTGCAATTAATCTTTAACCAGAGTTCATGCTTTCTTTATAGGGTCAAATCCTTAAGAAGAAATATCATACACCTCAGCAGGATGAGGGTTTGTACATGGAAATACCGTAGTTAATCCAAACGTGAATTTTATGGTGAGTCAGGTATGAGTGGGGACGTTAGAAAAAAAAGGGGGAAATGGAAACGTTATTTCTAATGGTTCACAGTAAGTCATTAACTGAAATGGTTCAGATATTACATGAATAATGGAAAGAGAGCATTAGGCAAAGTTGGGGAACTTCAGGCCCAATGGCCAAATGCAGCCCATGGCTAATTTTTATTTGGCCCCTTTTCAGTTCATGGATCTGGATCCAGTTCTTGCATCCAAGCACTGACTGAGCTCAAGGTAAGGGAGCAGGGATGAAAGCACGAACACAAGGGACAGGTCTATGACATAGATCCATTAATGTGAACCATCATCTTCCTGAGCACACCGCTGAAATGCCCACAAACCAACTTCTATGAGGACCTCAGAGTTTCTACTAATGTTCAAAGTGGACCCTGGGAGGGAAAAGCTTCCTATCCCCACTCTTGCATTAGAGCTATCAGAGCAACCTGTAGCACTGGGAGCCAGGAAATAATGGATTTGGATAAAAAATGAGGCACTTTTAATACCAGATTGCAGCTTTTTATTTCTGAATCATACATATGTACTGTACATACAGTGATGTTACATATTCTTGTATTGCTTAATCTACACAATTTAGCCAGCATAGTTGTTTTTACCAAATCAAATAATTAATACTTTGTTCTGAGTACATAGATACATGGTAGAAAAAACTCCCATCTGTATATAAAAGATTACGTTTGTGCAGTTGTAAGTCCTATGCTCCTCTTTGAACAAACCACAGATTTTAGCTTAATGTTGATATATAATTGTTAGTATAATATATAACTGCCATATCTGAACATTTATAAAAGGCTATTTTTAAAATATAGTAATGAGCAAAGATAACCACACTTATTTCTTGAAGCCCTGGTGACCTTGTTTCACCATCGTATTGGTAGCCCGAGTTCATTTGAACATATTTGAACGTGCTCTTTTAATCATGGGCTGCTATTATCAAAATAATAGATTCTCTCTTCTGAATCTTGCTCAGTAATGTTAGGAAGATCCGTTTACCAGCACAAGAGCTATGGGTAAAATTCTCATTGTCCTCTAGCGGCTCAGAATTAAAACTCTGCAACTATAGGTGCATCCAGGATAGTCTTAAGGGGACGGCACACCCTAACTCCGTCACACCCCTAGGCTCTTTCCAGAGCACATGTTCCCTGTGCCTGTGTATATCCTGCTTGCCCCTCACGCTTCCAGTTCCTTTTCTCATGATGCATACCACTCCCTAAAGGATGTAAATGGAGCCTGGAGAGGTGCAAAGGAAAGGGTATCTGTGCCCTCTCAGAGGCTAGAGGGCACTGATAAGGACGACATGGGAAGGGGTTCGGAACTCTGAGCCCCCCCAGTTATACCCCTGTTGGCACTGCTACGTTCCACTTATGTATTGTTAATAGGGCCTGGGAGTGACGTTCACCCTTAAAGAGCACTTTTTTCTGACAATGAATGTCAGTGATTCAACTTATTCTAGGCAGCGCCAGCGCTACCATCAAGCAACTCAGGCAGCCGCCTAGGGTACCAGCTTGAAGGGGGCAGGTCTCCCAATCCAGCTGCACCGTCATTGGCAATAAGCTCTGCACTGGGTGGGCTGGGAGAAATACATCCTTCTACTTGCTGCGGCCTTGCCAATAAGCTCTACACTGCATCAGGGGTGGGAGAGGCACCCCCTAGGTGACTCCACCGCTAATCCAGCTTCCGCTGCCATCTCTCCTGACCCCAATCCAGCTGCCACCGCTGGTATGCTCTGTGGCTGGATCGGGGGCTGAGATGCAGGGGGCAGGGCTGCCAGCCCCTCAGTGCCCAAGGAGCAGGCTGTGTATGTGCGTGTTGTGTATGAGCGGGAAGTGCACGTGGGGGTGGTGTGTGAGATGCACACAATGTATGTGCACCAGTGGCACAAGGGGTTTGCCTAGGGTGGCAAAAATCCTTGCACCAGCCCTGATTCTAGATTACTTTACCTGTAGGTCTATAGGAGACCTGAGCTCATGCTGTTATATATATTTAATAACTCATATCCAGGGCAAGTTCAATTAGTATCTGGAAGTTAACACAAATCTTGATTCCCAAATAAAGCGTTTATCTCCATTATCCAAATACATTTACTTTTGTAAGGCATATCTAAGCCAAATTTAACATTTCAGAATGATCATGCAAACTACCAGAGACTAACTTTGGACCCAATCTGATAAATTTGTTGGTGCCCAACATGCCTCAGAATCAGGCCCTTTACCTGCATAAGTCCCAGGATTTGAATGGCAGTTGAGATAAGATGTGTTGTCTATGGCTAGGGAAAGAGACACTGCACAGACTAGCAAAAGTAAAACAAAGAATGTTAATGTGGTGATACTTGAGGCCTGGAGGTAATACTGATAAAAGCTTTTGGCAACTTCTTGTCTTTCTGTCGCTTCAACAGCAGCTATCATCAGAGCAGCTGGAAAACTGGACACACAGCTATGATCATTTGCAGCATGTCACTTTATTAACCTACAAAGGCTAAAATGGAGAAACGTCCACATTTTCTTTTTATGAATATGAGACAAAAACAAATTGGATTCCACTGTGTTTTACTAAGAACAATTCTCACTTCATTTCTGCCTTTTGACTAGGCCTGTTTACAACTTTTCATTCAATTAATTCCACCTTTTGTGTAATTAGTAGTATTAGATACTAAGACACAATGCACTCGCAAAATACAGAGTTGAAAGCACCAAAGACACTTAGAAGAGTCTTTGAATTTACAGCCAAAGTACTGCACCTGCAGCAGTATTTCTAGAGAACAACGGTGATCTGTAGTGACTAAATGTGTTTATTCAAATACATCCTACTGCGCAGGGGTACATGGGCATCCTAAGGAGCATCTCAGGGGTTCATGTCCCCTGCCAGTCACTTTAGGTTAAAAGAGATGAGCATAATTAATCTGGATATCAACTTTCACTCTGTTGGACAAACTCAATGATTGCCATTTGAAAGCCAGAATTTACCCACATGGACCACACAGTTCCATTTGAGACACTGCAGCTCTTTCTCCTAAGCTAAAGGCCATCTCACTGCCACTATGAGGTACAGTAGCTGGAGATAGCTGTTGCTTTGGTGCTTTACTGGTGACGACTCTTGTTACAAAAAACAATGTGCATTTCAATCATGATTGTGCTGACTGTAATATACCGGACACTTTAGCAATATTCTGACATCCTCATTCGCAAAGCAGTTAAGTCATCAAGCAGGAAGCATGTCAATTCCATCTATTACCTCCGAAAACACTCAATAATATAGCTCCAATCCTGGAAGCAACTATGCATATGCTGTCATGTCAAAATCATTAGGATGAAGGTCTAATGAAGATGGAACGACCAGCTCGTGTTGTTTAGGCTAAGGATTCCATTCAAAGGATCATAGCAAAAAACAAGTGCAGACATACAGGCATTGCTGTTTAAAAGGCTTCAACAAATGATTCTGCCTTGGTATTAGTGGCATGGCATGAACAAGAAAGGCTTTACAGGAAACAAGAGATATGGACCCAGTCAGAGAAATACAGAGCATTTTTAGAAACATTTTCAACAATAAGAGTTATAGCTAAAGTGTGAAACAAACTAACTTTAACATTGCTTGTTGCAAAACCACCTCTTGTTTTGCTAGGTAGGAATATGAATAGACTGAAGACATAAAGACTCTTTTGTGGGGGTTTCCACAAGAGTGCATGAGGCATGTTATTGGCAAAACAGTAACATAATTCTGAATGGAAAATATACACAACTTCATGAAACTATCCTAGATGACAGAGATTCCCTTATTGCAAATGACACTTCTGAAGATAATATACAAAGGCAGCTCCACATCCTCCTGACATTTTGGCAACAGGGTCAGGCCATTCTCCTTCCTCAGAAATTCCAAATGGCACTTGAGCAATCATAGAACAAAATGGAAAGTCAAACTGCCCCCCATCCTCCATGCCATGTGGGTCGGGCAGATGCAAATCCTCTTCTTCCGCTGCCAGGAAGTTATGGTTTTTCTTTCAGCTTCATGTCAATGCTTTAAAAAAACCAAACACACACACAAATAATTCAGTACCAAACAACACATTCCTATCACCTTCCCCAGTCTCAAGTGTCCAACCTGCAAGGATCTGAGCCATTTCTCATTGACTTCAATGGGAAATAATTTACACAGCCTCTTAGAGCTCTGTCTTGTTGCTCCTAAGTATAGAAAATAGTAGGCAGGATACTTCAGTCTTTGAAGTCAAGTGCTCACTCTCTCATCAACTTTCATAAGAATGCAACAGGAATCCAAATGGGGGGAAAAACATGAGATAAATGATGAGCTTCACAATATATTTTTGCCATTCGTTTTACAAAAGTTTTGTACCAGCTTCAGATTATTAATTGCAGGTAAGGGGATGCAGACACAATGCTATCCCTATCAGCAGGGATGGAAACTCAAATATATTGGCTAGAACAAGCTGATTATTTGAAACAGAGATATACAGATAGAAATGAAGACTACATGGAGATATTTAATTGAGTGTGTTTATACCAGCAGAAATGTAAAGCTGCCGTGCTACTTGAAAACAAAGCGCTAGATTCCAAGAAAGGATCGTGTGCAGTTATTATTCATGGTATTCCCTGTCCATTAAACAGGGAAAAAAATAGACTAAAAGGTAAAAAGACTTTCCCCCTAAATTTGTCAGTATTTGTCAAAAGCCAGTGTTGCAAACATTCTGAATTTCTAATTTCTGCTATACCTGTACACACAACTATTGGTAACTATTAGGGATGGAACTCCAGGGGGGGATTTTGGTTTCAGACTTTTATGTTTCGATTCTTTATGAATTTTGGATCTTGTTTCAGTTTCAGATTTTTCAGTTTCAGATCTTTTTCTACCACTGAAGTCAATGAGAACAAGCCGCAATGAAAAAACCCGGAAATAGGCATAATAACAACAAAAAACCTAAACAAAATAAATGTAAAAGAACCAAAATGCGTGAGCCAAAAAAAATCCGAAATATATATTAAAAAAGTCTTCAGGTATTCCAAGTGGAAGAGCAACTTTGTTTGTTTTTCCTGAATAGGAAGGGTGTACCAACAAACAGATTGACAAATACTCAAGGAAAATTATACCAAACCTCCGAGGCCTCTGAACCCTCCCTGGGGGTGGGGAAATGGTACAGGCTGCCCCTGTGCAATACTCTGTGCTTTGGCTATATATAGTGACCCCTCTCATAATGGCCAGAATAGAGCCTGTGAAATGGATACTTCTACAACACTAAGGCCACTTCCAGAAATCCCCGCCCCCCCCCCCCCGTGCATATCCTGACTGCGGATTCCCGCCAGAACATACACTGTGGGGGAGGAGGGGGAATGTCTGAAAGTGGCCTTATACTCATACTAAATGGTTGCCTGCTAAGCACTTTGTCAGGTCTCGGCAAACCATGCCATGGACAACAGAAATGTCCATATCCAGCTCCCTCACCTTTCCCTAGAGATCAGAGACAGGCAGTTCACGGCGGTACAGCAAACTGGCATTTCTCTGAAGTCACCATTTGTCCTATAGAATTTCAAGCTTTCATTTTTAAAAGGTCTTCAGGTAGTGTAACAGGAACAGCAGCTTTGAGAGCTTCTAACTAGCCCTCCCTGCTAATTTGCCTCTATGAGTTAGATCAGATGTTCAATAACGATTATTTAGCTGCCTATAACAACTGTTTCATTCCCCATAAGAAGAAGGAGAAAGGGACGGGTAGCAAAATCTCATTTTGGTGATACGTTTGGGTGGCATTTAAGAACTACCACAGGTTATTACTTTTCCCAATGAAGGAGGAGCCAAGTCAAGGCCAAGGAGGTAAGCAAAGTCCATGGGCACAATCAAGCTGAGCCAAACTCAAAGAGCTCAGTGAATCTCAGAGAGTAGGAATGATCCCATTTCCCCGCCGCCGCGCAGCCATCCTCGCCACGAGGAGCGGCTCGCTGGCGGCAGCCTTTGTCACACCCCCGCCCTTAGCTGAAAGGAGACAGTAGGGCGGGGGCGCACGGCAACGTGGATGGTGGTGCGAAGGGAAGTCTCGCGAGAGCGGGACTTCCCGGCCGCCATACTGGCCCAGGTACGGATCCCGCCATTCCGTGCCTGGGAAGCAGCTGGGAATCAGCGTGCTCGAGGCGCAGCTGGAAGGAGAGCCACTGCGGGGGAAAGTGGACACCTCGAGCAGCCCACCAAAGCCGGAGCAGCAGCGGGGAGGGCAGAAGAGCAGCCAGTGAGTGTGGGTTGCCCGCCTGAAGTGTGACTAGGGAAGCAGGAATCGGGGCCCACCACACTCCCCTGGGTCCCCCTCAAAGGGTGTGAGCAGGGAAGGGGGGCAGGGCAACCCTGTGGGAAGGGGCAGTCAACCTGGTGGGGGCCAGCAGTGAGGAGGGGGCAGCTGAGAGGGGCCTTATTATCAACACACTCACCCCCCCTTTTGTGCCTGGGAGAATGTGGGTGGCCCCTCCCCAACGGCTAAAGGGGGAGGTAATAAAAAGAGAAAGGGCCCAGCCAAGCAGCCCTTAGCAAAAAGAGTGGAGGAGGTCCTGGAGCCCCTCCAAGCCCAGATGGGCCAATGTGAGGGAGTTTTGCAGGGCATTGCTGGAAAAGGGCAGGCCCAGGTCCCTCAAGGGATGGCGCAGGAGGGGCGCCTGCAGGCGGTGGTCCCACAGGTGGGGCGGGTGGCCTGCCATCAGTGCAGGCTCAACAGCCCCTGGGGCTGGGGGGGGGGCGCGGGAGCAGGTGGTTGCCCCCCCCCCCCGAGTGAGCCGAGGCAACGAGCGAGGACCGCAGGGCCACTGGCCCTGGCGATACCGGGGCATCCACGAGCGGACCCCGGGCAAGCACCCGGGAGGTGCGAGTTCCCACACGGTTTAGAGAGCTGTGGGGTCCCCGGGTGGGTCAGGTGCCGGGGGAAGTCAAGGCCAGCAAGAACAGGTGGGGTAATCCCCCGCATGGCCTCCCTCTCCGCCCAGGCAGGGGGGAAGGCGCCAGTTGTCGCCCCCCCAGGGCCAGTGAAGGCAAACCTCCTGCGCACCGGGCACGTGGGGACCAGATGGCCGCCGTTCTTGAGACCTTGAACGCCTTCATGGGGCAGTTCGCGGCCCACGAAGGGCGCGTGGCTGAGCTGGCCAAAGGAAGGCGGATGGAGGCAGCACAGCAGGAACCCCGCGCATGGAGCCAAGTGGATGAGACGGTGCCCGCTGAACATGGGGTTACAGACCAGATGGTTGGACCTACCAGAGCAAGAGATGACCCCCCCCGGTGAACGATGGTGCCAGCACGAGCCACGAAGGGCAAGGTATGTGCATGCAATGCACTCCGTGCTGATGCTGGCGCAAAGGGGGGGCTGGGAACAGGGAGCAGTATGCCCGGATGGGCCCCCCAGTGGCGGGGAGGCTTGGGTGGATGGGGTCATGGGTCCCCTGGCCCGTACACGAGATTGGAGGGGCGGGGGATAATCCCCTTAATCAAACCAGTGGAGGAGGGCTACAGGTCCAGGGCTCGGGGGATGCCAATAGGGACACAATGGCCTGTTCATCATCCCACGGGAGACCCTCACAAGCGGCTGTACCACAGCAGGAGCCGGGGACCTGGGCAGCTGTGGGAACACTGGTCGGGGCACATTTAGCCCCCCACACAAGGGAAAAAATATGGAGAGGGGAGTATGTAGATGTCTTCTCGCTTCTCTATACGGAGCCGGTACCGGACCCTAACTCCTCGGAGAAGGAGAAGTTCAAGCACCCAAAGTTCCCTATTGCAAAGGGAATCATTCCGTGGTCCAGTGTAGCAAGGCGTGGGGCCCACCCCAAGGGAGGCAGCAGGGTAGGCCTGGGGCTGGGAGTAACCAGCCTCAGGGAGGAGGGAAAGGCCCCAACACCAGTCAGTCATAGGGCCCTTGAGCAGGCGCTCAAAGGGTGCCCAATGGTTGGGGAGGTCAAGTACGTAGTGACAGGCTTCAAGGAAGGCTTCGTCATCCCTGCCCGATTCAATAAGAGATGGGCATGGGTGAAGAATTTGCAGTCGGTGGAGGGGAGAGAGGATTTGGTCGCCGCCAAGCTCCAGAAGGAACTCAGGGAGGGCCGCATCGCGGGCCCCTTTGACGCCTTACCTTTCCCCGATTTGCACGTCTCACCACTGGGCATAGTACCCAAGAAGCAAGAAGGGGAGTTTCGCCTCATCCACCACCTGTCCCACCCAAGGGGGAGGTTGGTTAATGATGCCATCCCTCCGGAGCTATGTTCAGTTCGCTATGCATCTCTCGATGCGGCGATAGAGATGGCTTGCGAGTGCGGGCGAGGGGCGCTGCTGGCGAGATGCGATATCAAATCAACATTCCGCCTGCTGCCAGTCCACCCCGAGAGCTTTAGGCTACTCGGGTTCCAGTTTGGAGGCCAATATTTTTACAACAAGGCGATGCCCATGGGGTGTACGATTTCTTGTTTCGCCTTCAAGCGTTTTAGCTCCCTACTGGAATGGCTGGCGCGCAAAAGGACAGGGTCTCAATACATCCTTCATTACATAGATGATTTCCTCTTCCTGGGAAGGGGGGGGGACGAAGGAGTGTTCCCGGGCCCTGGAAGACTTCCAGGTCATGGCAGCAGAACTTGGGGTTCCCCTGGTGCCGGAAAAGACGGTTGGCCCGGCAACCGTCTTGACATTTCTGGGAATAGAGTTGGACATGGAGAAGCAGATGTCTCGCTTGCCAGTGGACAAGTTGAGAGCTCTGGTCAGGGACATCCAGGCACTACTTGGACGCCCTAAAGCGACAGTCAAGCAGTTGCAGGCATTGGCGGGGAGCCTTAACTTCGCATGCTGCGTGTTGGCACCTGGACGAGCCTTCTTATTTGGCTGTATGAGAAGGCTGGATCCATGTTGCCAGGGCACTGCCACATTAGGATCTCTGCCGACATGAGAGACGATCTAAATACGTGGCTCCAATTTTTACAGGATTTTAACAGAGTTAGCATCTGGCGACAGAGGTGGCTAATGGAGGCCGAGCTACAGGTCCAATCTGATTCAGCGGGATCACTGGGATTCGGGGTATATTGGGTTGGCAGGTGGTCAGCTGCCCCGTGGCCAGGAGAATGGGTGCGGAAGGGATGGACACGAGACTGTACATTTTTGGAACTATTCCCCATAGTGGTAGCAGCGTACATATGGGAAAGCGAGTTCGCAAACAAGGTAATCTTGTTTTGGTGCGATAACCTTGCGGTGGTGCATGTAGTGAACTCCTTATTGTCCCATTCCAAGAGAGTAATGGGGTTGGTGAGAGCATTCGTCAGGCAGTGCCTGAGGAATAATATATTATTCACAGCCAGGCATTAACAACGGCAGAGTCGACGCACTCTCTCACCAACAGATGGAGCGGTTCAGGCAGTTGGCACCGGAGGCCAGGAGGGAGCCAGAGGATCTTCCACCAGGAATATGGAGCATTGGACGGTAGCAATGTTCCATGTGGTGCAGGGTTCATTGGCCCCCCGCACAAGAGCAGCCTACTTGCAATCTCTGAGCGAGTTCCAGAATTTCAGGGAAGAAAAAGGGTGGGGTACTCAGTTTCCGATTACAGAGGCCCAGACCTTACAATATGCTATCGGCCTGAGACAAAAAGGGCTGGCACCCGGTACAATCTCGGGGAAGTTGGCGGCACTAGCATTTTATAACAAATTAGCCGGCTTCCAGTCACCAACCGGGTTTTTTTTTTGTGGGGAGGATGTTGGAGGGTTGGCATCGAGAGTCGTCACGGGGCAGTGATGCGAGGAGGCCCATTACGCCAGTCATACTGCGTGAATTATGCCAGGCTCTACCCGGAGTGTGTTTCTCGGGATTTGAAGTCCGGCTGTTCCAACGTTCTTTGGAGCATTAAGGGTGGGTGAGCTGGCAGCTGCTTCCGCTCATTTGCCAGGGGGTCCCGTAGTGGGAGTAGAAGATATTCAGGTGGCAGCTGAAGGGTTGTCCGTATGGCTGCGACGATCCAAGACGGATCAGCGCGGGCGAGGCCAGAAGATAAAGTTGGCAAGAATAGGGGAGGCAGAACTGTGTCCGGTTAGGGCTCTTGAAACGTACCTAGAGACGCACCCGGAGGGCACTGGACAGTTGTATGTCCACGAGAATGGTACAAGGCTAACCAGGTACCAGTTCTCGGCAGTGATGAGGAGGTCATTGAGGAGGCTCAACCTACAGGAGCACATGCTCGGCTCCCATTCATTCAGGATTGGTGCTGCTAGCTGTGCAGCTGCGGCAGGGATGTCTGAGCAGGAGGTCAAAATGATCGGCCGGTGGAAATCTGGGGCGTACTGCACCTATATTAGTAAAGTCCAGTTATGAGGACGGGGGAACCCAGTTGGGCCTGGGCCACCTGATGGAAGTGTCGTGGAAGGGCCGGAGTGGGATGAGATGGGCCCAGTTCCTGCCACTGGTCCACGCACTTGCAAAGGAACAGCCTACAGACATACTGGTAATTCACCTGGGAGAAAACAACTTGCCGGTTGACACAGGTCTGCACCTGGTCACCAGCATAAAAAACGACTTACTCACGGTAAGAAGGATCCTCCCAAGTACTGTGATAGTATGGTCTGAGATGCTTGAACGAATCAGATGGAGGGATGCCGTGCGCCCTAGTAGAGTTGATCGGGCCAGAAGGAAAGTTAACAAAGAGGTCGGAAAATTGNGGGGGGGGGCTGAGGTTGGGCAGTAGGCACGACTAGAAGGCTACTGATGAGCGAATCAATTAGGTAACATGTATGTATTCCCTCGTAGGAAGTGAGCTGCCTGCCCGGCAGCAGAAAATCGTGATTGCAGGCCACAGCATCGTGTACTGGGCCAGCAAACGACTGGGACGCTCATGTTGGGGGACCCAGTTGGGCCTGGGCCACCTGGTGGAAGTGTCGTGGAAGGGCCGGAGTGGGATGAGATGGGCCCAGTTCCTGCCACTGGTCCACGCACTTGCAAAGGAACAGCATCCAGACATACTGGTAATCCACTTGGGAGAGAACAACCTGCCGGTTGACACAGGTCTGCACCTGGTCACCAGCATGAAAAGGGACTTACTCATGGTAAGAAGGATTCTCCCAAGTATGGTGATAGTATGGTCTGAGATGCTTGAACGAATCAGATGGAGGGATGCCGTGCGCCCTAGTAGAGTTGACCGGGCCAGGAGGAAAGTTAATAAAGAGGTGGGAAAATTGGTCATGGAGATGGGTGGTCAAGTTATCCGACACCCGGAGATTAGGTTTACCCGGCCAGAACTATATCGGGTCGATGGCGTGCACCTGTCGGACGAAGGGCTAGAAATATACCTCAAGACGTTACAGGGAACGCTGAGCCAGGTCCTGGGCAAGTCGGGGTGGGGGGGGTGTCGAGCCTAGTCAAGCAAAGCTGGCAGTCTCTGGTGGCAGGGGTCCGGTGAATTAGTTAGGTTAGAAGTTAAGGATAGTCTGCTGCCAGGTCATCTCCCTAAGAGGTGGGGTCCAAGTGAAGGCTAGTGCTCGGACGGACGGTGTCACTCCGGGTCCAGGATGGGGGGCAGGCTCCTAGGCCCTAGGACAGGGGCAGTCCAGGGCTCGGGGGAGCTGCCCTCACCTCCATCCTTGGGTCACCATAGGCAAGGGCCACCTGATCCAGCTGGGGGTCGCCGGACAGATGTGACATTGCAGCAGCTATAGTTAACAAGTTGGCGGTACTGAGGAACATCGGACCGCTTAAGTTTACCAGTTATAGAGAGTTAATAGTTAAGGTTAATAGGACTCGGAGGGGGATCACCCCCTCCTCACCCGACGAGGTCTAATAAAATTGGTGCGGTCTAGTTTTACCCCATACGATGGTGTCTGTGTCTTCCTTTCGGGGTGTGGAACAATCATACAAGCTGCACAAATGATGGCTCACTTTGGTAACAAACAGGGCAAGGCTTGCAAGACTACTGCCATCATCCCTTTCTTCCCCATCTGATCTTCCTCATCTATAGAGCCTGAACCCACTTGTGTGTCTGAAGAGGGAACTCCAGAGATCTGGATTTTGAAGCAAGTGTCCTGTGAAGCTGCTAGTAGTAGGGTTAGCCTTAGGCCTCCTGGGGCCGAAGATGAGAAGCCATATCCAGTCGGGACAGAGAAGAGACACACATATTCTACATGAGTAGCTTCCTCTGGATAGGTCTGCCAGTGCAGGGAGGGCCAGCGCTGCATTTGTGCACATGTATGGTACTGGCATCCCCAGGGAGTGTGGGCATTCAGATGAGGGTGCAGCGCTGTACAGGGGCTCCAGTCTGTCTGCCCAGCTGGTTTGCTCTTCCCACATCATCCCCAAGACAGCGGGAAGGGGATGGAAGGCACATGGCAGCAAAGAGGCTGGTGGGTGGGTGAGGCCCTTTGCCTCCTCCCTTGCCTTGTCTTAACACCAGTCCTAGCTGTTAGTTGCTTTCATGTTCTCTTCATTGGCATGTGGCTTTGCTCTGCTCTTCCAGTACAAATGGAGAGATACAGTAGGGCCTACGTTGATTAACTGACCTACCTTTACACTATGTTGCATCTTAGTAAAATGGGTAAGCTTTTTAAAAAACAAAAACTGAAAAATATGTATAGCCATTATGCTTTTTGCGTATCCATCCCATAGTTTCTGTGGTATTCCTCAGAATGAGGAGCTACCTCCACACCTACTTGGCTAGACCATTGTTGTTCTCTGTTGAACTCAAACTGCTAGAAAGCTCTCCTGGATGCATACTTTTCATTTGGGCTCTCAAAAGTTCCGTATGATTTCAACAACATGCAAAATGCTTCCGAGTGGAATACTTTGTTTAGAAAAAAACACACCATCAAACCGCAAGATTGAAAATGAAAAAGAAAACAACACTAGACAAAAGACTTTGGAATTGATATAAAGGGATGAGGGAGAGCACAAGAGGAAAGGTGCTGGGCAGACTCCAGAGAATTATCCCCAGGAAGGCTATTGATCTTTGGAAAGCGACTTAATGTCATTTCAAGGATGCTAACATGTAGAACTGGCTTTGGAAAGTTTCTGTAAAAAACTATCAGTGTTAACAAAGGAGATTTATTTACATTACTGCATGGACAGTTTAGTGAGAAATGACAAGATTCCAGCTTAGAAAACATTTCAAATGTTTCCAGCGGCACTGTGGAATCCTCCCCCCCCCCTTCAGAGATAAGGACAATACCTGGTTGTGGGGTCGGGGGCCCCCGTTTCTGAGACCTGGGGGCCGCGGGACCCTTTTCCCTCCCCCCCCCCTTGCGGGGGCAGGGCCTGGACATGTCAACTTCCGGGTCGCTCCCCATAACATTGGGAGCGGCCGGAGGCCGTGCCGGAGGCGCATGCTGGGGCCGCGTGTCGAAGGGGCACATTCAAAGGGGCCTACCCTTTGGCCGTGCCCTTCAGTTGGGTCAGGAGATGGAGGCGAGAGATTCTGTAAATGTTTGTGTTGTGTGGGGGGTAATGGTATTTACTGATGGAGAGGAGGGTACAGCTGACTCCCCCCAGTGAGAGAGGGGTGGAGTTAGGTGAAATATCCCCTGGTGGCAGCAGGGGATAGAAGGATTAGTCTGTGGGACCAACTGCTTGATTTTTTAAAGAGTTGGTGGAAGGAGAATGTCAGTAAGTGGATTTATGATTTTTGTATTGCTGATATATTATGTATTGTTGTTGTTTTTGCTGCGCTGGGACCCCCGCGTGGGAAAAACCCCAGGAAATATATTTTGTTGTTATGTGAGCCACCTCGAGTTGGTTTCTGAGAGAGTGCAGGGTATAAATTAAACACTATGCTATGCTATGTAGGGATGGGACTTTGGGCAAAATGTCAGTATCACTTTTATATCAGTATCAGATCTCCCTTTATCGGATCTATCAGTGTTGGCTCTTTAACATTGAGATTTTCACCATTGACTTCAATGGGGGAAACTCCAATGTTAAAAATCCGATAAAAAAAAATCAATGCAAAAAAACCTATATTGCTGATACCGAGAATTATCGGATTAGAACCTAGCGCACCATTATCTGCCACTATCGGTGCTCGGCAATACCGTAAGTCCCATCCCTAATTTCTACATGTGACCTAGGGAAAACTGCCTTTCCTTAGTAACATTTTGTCAGTCTTTCAGCAAAAACAGAGTCTTGTTTTGAATATCACAGGTGGCTTGTTTTTATGAAAAACTCTAATTTAAAACCTGCTGCTGCAGTGATACAACTTTCTTTCCACATAATTCTCAGGCTTGCTTCGTTTGACTCTTGTACAGATATTCTTAATATGCAAGGGAAATGGTACTATTCAAGAAACTTAGTTTTAGTGAAGTTTAATTTTTGAAAGGATAAATTGCCAAGTTACACATGTTTCAATGCAAAAATTGCCACTTCATGGGAACTATACAAAAAGTGCAACTTTGGGTAAAAACAGACTTGACGGTGGCCTGCTTTGGCCCACTTGTTCAGCTTTGGCCCGTGATCCACCTGCACGTCAGTTATGGGGCTGCCAGATGTTCACCCAGGATTGCCCCCAGGAAATCCTAGCAAAGCCTAGCCCCAGGCAGCTAGCCCAGGCTCTCACCCCTGGATTAGCTCCAGGTCATAGCCCAGGCTACAGTCTGCCTGAGTGGGATATCATGTCTGCTGTGGCCCGCCATGACCTGGCCTAGAATGGAGCTGCCATGGCTGCCCGTTATGGTGGGGGCGGGATGCTGGGCGCAGCATGGGGGTGGGGCTGGCCAGGCGCGTGTTTGTACATCTTCCCACCTTCTCTGGTGGTCCATCCAGGGGAACGTGTTGGGCGGCCAGACCCGGTCCAGACTGCATCCACCGCAGCTTCCCGACCTGGGTAGGGTCATGACGGTGGCATGCTGCAGTCACGTTTGTTTGGGACTATGGAATAGTCCATAATGAATTTGCAGTGTTGTTTCACAAAGACTCTGTAATTTGTGCATGATGCATGAGGTAATTCAAAAGGAGGAATCTACATATTTCCTCTTATACCTGTGTACAGGAAACTCAAAACAATGAATGTCCCTACTTTGGCACCTTTCTTTCTCTTTACAGGCTAGATGGTGATTTTCTGTCCCCCACAGTGAATAGTACTGAGCAGCATGTTGCTGAACTATTCCTGCTGTTTTGGTTAGGAATGCAATACCTTGTGCAGGCTCTATACTTGGCACAGAGTATGCAATGCACCACACCATTGCTACTATCATAGCACAGCGGGTGAGCCCACGTTTTTCAAATCACCTGCACAGGTGGAGGACATAGCAATTCTATGCACCCTTATGCCAATTGTAGGCTGTAGTTCCTGCAAACCCAAAATTGCTATGGATTGTCAGGACAAGGGAGCGTGAGGGTGCTTTGTGCTCCAGTACTTTCTTCTGCCAGTCACAGAATGGGCCATAACCTTGCACCATTTGCTTGTTTAGGTTATTAAATGGGTTTGAACCATACACCATTATATTTCCATAGTGATGAGAGCTTTAAATGTCCACTGAGCTGCCTTTACTAGTCAAAGGGAAAGGATGCAGTTTTGAGAGGGATGGGCTAAAAGACAATGGGAAAGAAACTGGAGATTCCTGAGAGGGATGAAGCTTTTTTCTGAAAAATTTAGTCTGGTCTACAATCCTTTTATGTCAGTGGGAAACTCCCACTCAGTTCACTGAGCTTCTAATCAGACCTCTAGTGTGTTTATTTAAAAAAAATAAAAATAAACCCAAGTCTGTAATTAGTATGGCATGTGCCTGTCATCACCATGATCAATCTATACCTGGGACTCTATTTCTCTTTGTTTGAAAAGAACCAAGCACTCAGGAGAGCGCCACTGCAAAATAACAATTTTTATAACTCTCTAGACAGCAGCGCAAATACACCAATGTTTCTGTTTATAAGAACTGACCTAAGCTTTCTTTAAAAAGTATTACATTTGTATCTGGAAAAGACTATCAGGAGTCTACCCAGCCCTTTAATGTCTGCTTGAATGCATGGCATTGAAATAATATTACAATATAATGACATCATTCACTGTAAATCCTTACTCCTGCTCCAGAGAAGACATTTCCGGCTCATTTGAAAGGCAGCTAGCTCTGGGTGCAAGAGAAAACAAGCAGCAATAAACATTTCCCATGTATTGCTCTTTTCCCATTTTTAAATAGGATTATCCAACTAATTCATTAACTAATTATGACAGTGCAAGCGCAAACAATGTTATTAAATAGGAATAAAACATATTAGTCTGTGAAGTATAAAAAATAATACAACTTGTTATGGCTACATCCTTAAAAGAGAACTAACCGAGTATGGGGAATGCACAACATACAGACTCTTTACACTAAAAATAATGGGGCTGATCCCAGGCCCCGCATGGTACATATGTTCGCGCACATATGTTCCCAGGCCTCGCATGGTACATATGTGGGCTACACTGGAGCATTATGCATGTGGAGGCCACGTACAGGCAGTTTGGGATTGCAGCCAATGTCTTTAATTATCTACAACCCACCCCATGGAATCTGGGAGAAGTAGTTTACTCCCATGCAGTGTCCATTCTCAAGTTCTCCGATTTATTTGGCAGACAGAAAATGTTTACAGCACAAAGGAGGGTGTTTTGAGTACAAGGGATTTAGCCCCATATCTGATGATATATTTTTTTTCATTGCTATTTTTTTGTCGGTCTGGCTAAACGCCTCATTGTGTAGGTCATGTTCACATGAGCATTAAATATTGCTTCTTACAAGAGAAATGGATTTAAATGTGAATTTATGCAGATTCTGAGTCAGTTTAGTTTTTCAAAACATGGTGTGTATATATAAGGAGAAGAATTTATGTTCTGAAACTGATAATCTGGACATCAAAATTTCACAATGCATTTCTAGAGAAAGTATGGCTGCCATATTGCTCCAAATTTTGAGACACATGCGAAACAATATAGTCCAGATGATATCTTTTATTGGACCACTTTCCGCTGGTGAGAGTGTAGGAGAGCTCTGTGTAGCCTGAAAGCTTGCATAATATCAGCAACAGATGTTGATCCAATACAAGATAAACTAGTGTTCCTCCTATCTCTCTAAAATACTGTTTGAAACACTGATGTATCTCTAGATATTAAAGTTTAATCCACAAAAACCTTGCTAGAGATGTCTGGCCAATAATGACAAGTAAGCCTACACAGCCAGTCCATGGGCAAAATGCTGCATGGGTGAAATTTTAAACTGTACCTAAGAGAAAGGGGAGATGGAAGAAAATCTTTAAAATAGACTATTGCTCCAGAAAGAAAAAGGCAGATGGACAGCCCTTCTCCAAAATCCTTGCAGCTAATAAGCACAAGTAAATATACGTTCACTGAAAATATAGAATACCATGCAGCCTATTATCATTTAATGTAAACACCAGAAGAACGCAGTTTGAGCATCTTAAGAGGTCCATGTAGTATTATAATAGAACTCTTGGCCTCTGCATTTGTTTGGTCCATAAATCTGCTAATCTATCATGCTACAATTGAAATTCTGAAATTAAAAAGTGATTACATTGTTGTGCAGTGATACTTAAATTCATGCAGTTAGATCAAGATTTGTTGTCAGCCAAAGCACAGCAAAATCAATTCATCCAATTTCAAAGCAAGAACAGGTCATGTTTTGGGGTTCAGTGCCATTGCAATAAGCAGTCCAAGCATCTCAGACCTCATAAGGGTAAAATAGTCTGTTGTTCAACTGTATCTAGCCAATTTTACAGCACTTTTAATCAGGTTATCTAAGTGTCTCATGAGGAAAGTAAACATCTCGGAGCAGGAGGATTCTTTTTAGATGAGCGCGGCGGCGCCTGCGCTTGTTTTCCAAAAGACCCAGCAGCCTGATTTACACGTGACGCCGCCACCGAATACGCGCATGCGCGGGCGATGCGCATCCATTTCCGGCTGCGTATGACCGGCCTCGATCGCCGACCCAGTTGGTTCACGCCAGAAATGGATGCGCATCGCCTGCGCAAGCGCATATTCGGTGGCGGCATCACGTGTAAATCGGGCTGCCGGATCTTTTGGAAAACAAGCACGGGTGCCGCCGTGTACGTCTAAAAACGGCCTTAGTCATAATCCCCAGCTGAGCCACTGGGTGATACTGAACAATGACGACACTGCATACTATTAACATCTGAAGAAAGAATTTTAATACTCCACTCCATTAAAAAAAACTTCTGCTGGCACCTGAGGCACCCACTGAAATCAATCGCAAATTTCCACTGACTTTACTAGACTTGGGATCAGGCAATAAACAATGAGGGGGGGAAAGGCTTTTAATAGAGCAAGAGCATTGTTATTTCCTCAGTCACCCAAACGGAATGAATAAGAGTTGGTTTGCGTGAGATTTTAAAATGTGGCAACCTTACATACAGTACTTCATATATGTTTTGGTTGCAGCAACAAACACAATATGCAGTTTTAATCAGTTGCTTCTTTAAGGTAAGTGAATGTAATGCCAGCAACTCTCTTACTTAGCTGTTTCTGATGCTTCCCTCAGCTCTTCATCCAGTCTGCACAAGTAAAAGTTATTGATCCAGAGGAGAAACAAAAAAGAAGAAGCAAGCAGAGCATAAGAGAAAAGCAGGGCAATAGCAGAGCAAAGAACAAGAAAGGTACATGCTTCTGAAATATTCACCCAGTTTTCTGCACTTGCTAAGGTTTTTCAGCTCAATACGGCATTATTGCTTTCTGTTCAATGTTATCTTTATTTAGCTCATTTGGAGGCAGACGCATAAAAGTAGCAGGGGTCTGAGGCATGCCAGATGTACAAAGCTTTCAGGTGCAAACATTCAGGTGCTCTCTCAGAATTAAATTAGCTGCAGCCCGGGCCAAGTCAAGGGCAGTTACACTTCTGTAAGTTTCAATTGCAAAGGAGGTTGATCTCAACAGCTCAAAAGGGGGAAAGATGGTACTGGATTACACAGACACATTATTTGGTATAGCTGTTGAGGTCCCCTATGTGGAAAAGGTTGGTTTATGCGTTTTCACTTCATTTTCAACAGTAGCATGAGCTGCCAAGCAAAGGTTTTACCTCACTTTTCTCTGAAAACACCTGTCTTCATCGTACCTTTCAAGATAAAAGTGAGCAAAGTAAGGAGGAGTGGAAATATGAAAATTTAAATTATGTAAAGAAAAACAAGCAGATGGTGTACTGGTAACCTCCAGCAATCTTATCAAATAAGAGAGAGAGAGAAATCTGACATAAACCTGTTTCATGTGGGTGTGATGGACTTGCTATTTGTTAAGGGCTGTATCCTGCGTGAACCAGGAAAGAGAGTTGATCATTGCATCATTTGCTTCAGGAGTCCTGCTCACCAGAGCAAAGCTACACAAGTCGGGGAGGGCAAAGACAACACAGTGATGCTCCTCTGGGTAGGAGCAGCATGTGCCCATGACTGCTGGCTCTGTTCACTGGCATCCTCAGTCATCCCAGTCCTCACATCACGCTTCATTGGGCAAATACTGCACATGAACACATGGGCTGACTGTTGTGTTTTTTCTCCAGCATTATGTGAAGAATCCTGCCCTGCTATTGGAGAGAGGAAGCAGCAGGATCCCAATACCCTCTTAAACCCCACTGCGCACCAGCACAGAAGTTAGGTCTAACTTTTCTTGGTACTAAGAAGGGGATCAATTATCTTCAACCGTAACAGCACCTAGCATCTTTTTGGTGTTTGTTTATTGACTTCTGAAACTTAGAGGCCAGGTCTTCTGAATGTTGATTCTGTGCTCTTGGGAAGGAAAGGTCGCCTAGCAACATGATTAATACACAGCAACAAGGGGTGAAAACAGATGTGTCAACTGTGAGGCACCTTCCTGCCCCGGGTCGAATCACAGCCGCCGCCACTCCTCGGGTTGGTGGGGAGGGCTGTTCACATTAGCAGCCCTTAACCGTTAACCTGGGCGTGGGGGCTGCCAGCACAGGTCTTTCAAGGTCTCGGGGTGGCCAGAGGAACTGTCCACATGGGACAGGACCCCCAGGCCAATGCAGCACAGCAGAATTGAGCCCCAGGAAGAACTGCCACCAAACAGCTGATATGACGGGCCTGGAGGAGAGCACCCACCTGACCCTGCTGAACAGCTGATCAGGGTGGGGGGCTGGAGGAGCATGCTCACACCAGCCCCGCTGAACAGTTCATGGGGGGGCCTACAGGAACCCAGGTAGCCCCCGATCTGCTGTTCAGCGGGGCCTGGGTGAGCGTGCTCCTCCAGCCCCCCTGATCAGGTGTTTTGTAGGGTGAACGCAGGGGTCCAATTCACTGACCCTGCCTTGCAGTGGGGCTGGGCAGCTCTAACTGATGTGTTGGCCCAGGTGGGCAGGCCTTGGCCCATGATGGGTCTCCTGAACTTTTCTGGAGGATGCATCCCATAGCAGCCAGCCAGGTCACGTCTGTTTTCATCCAAGTTGTGGGGAAAGAAAAACTTGGGAAGGAGAGGTGACCTACTGGTGGAGTACAATTCAGAGACGAGGAAGAGACAAGGGGAGAGGTAAAGGATTAGAAAGGACCAAGAACCAGGGCTTTGCCAAAGTGAGCCCCCATACCCTAACTCCCAGTTACCTCACCCATCCTCCTTCAAAACATAGGCCATAAGGAGGGATCCTCCCCTCTCCTGGCTGAGATCCTCCTGTTCTTGCTGCTACCTGCCAGTCTCTTTTCACTGAGAGAAGCAGCAGCAGCAAAAGCAGGTCTCTCCCCCACCCCACCCCTCTCTCAGATTGTAAGCCCTAGGGCAGGGACTGTGTCTATTCCATTACTTTGTAAAGTTCCAGGTACATTGCTGGTGCTATATAAATGCTTGCTAATAATAATAGTAATAAATAATAACCAGGGTCCCCTCCCCTCCATTTTCTCCTCCTAGCTTTAGGCTCTCCTCCTTCAATGCACTGTCTAGTATTAACAGACATAATGCAGGCCCAGTTCAGCCCACTTTGGCCTGGTTGGGCCAGCATCATGGCTTTACGTGTATTCCGGCCCACCAGATGTGGGCCCCACTGTGGCCTGATTGGGCCAGCATCACGGCTTGAAGTGTATTCCGGCCCACCAGATGTGGGCCCCACTGTGGCCTGGTTGGGCCAGCATCACGGCTTGAAGTGTATTCCTGGCCCACCAGATGTGGGCTTACATCAAACTGCAGTGGGAGTAGTGGCCCAGGCCAGAAATGTGTCACTGGAATGAAGTGGGCCTACAGTCCGGTCCCAGCAGCCACCCAGTTGGGCCAGAGTGGGCAGAAGCAGGTGGGAACATCTGTTCCTGGCCCGCTCCTGGCCCAGTGTGGGGGGTTGCCATGGCAGGTAGCCATGGCTGCCCATCATGGTAGGGGAGAGGGAGTAGGATGATGGCAGCAACACAGGGATGTGGCCAGGTGGCTGCATTTCACTTCCTGCCTCCCCTCCATGGCTGGGGTTATGTGTGTTCCCACGGCCAGAGATAACCTCGCCAGGGGTAGTCCTCCCCACCCCTGGGTGGGATGATGGCGGTGCCTCACTTCTGTTAGCACCCACTGTATCTGCTCCTTCTGCCACCGCTCTCTTCCTCTGGTGCTGGGCACTGCTTTGTGCCTGACCATGGTGTCATTCCCCATTAGACATTGTCAGTGCCTGACAATGGAAGAGGAAGGAGGGGAGCACATACTGAGTCCTTGCCCCCACCCCAAAGGAGAAAAAGCTAATGTATGCATTAAACCAAACTCTTGGAGGGGCAGAGCATGAATTCATGGGCCTGTCTCAGACAGTTGTGGGCCCCACACATGGTGAAGGACATACCCTGGACATGATATTTTGCACTGGCCTTGAGGCAGGGGATCCATTAGTGGGGGAAGTGTCAACAGTGCCCTTGTTGTGGACAGATCATTATCTCCTCTGGGCTGGAATCCTGGCGCATGTCGGCCCCCTGGAGGGTCCGGAACCAGTTAGGGTGGTTCGTCCCCGAAGGATTATGGAACCAGAAAGGTTCCAGATAGCTCTAGGGGATGTTTCCTCTGACCTGGATGGGAACTCACTCGAAGGCCTCATGTCCATGTGGAATTCCATGTTGGCGGAAGTCACTGACAGTGTGGCTCCCAGGCGTCCGTTCCTGAATCGCCAACAGCGTAGCTCCCCATGGTATACAGAGGAGCTGCGGCGGATGAAGCTGGAAGGGTGGTGGTTAGAGCGATGGTGGCGTCGCTCACTTACTGAAGTTGACCAATTGTGGCATAGTCTGGTTACATACCTATGCTGTTGTGGTGCAGACAGCAAAGAAGGTTTTCTTTGTTGCCCTCATTGTGTCTGCTAAGTTCCGCCTGGCTGAGCTATTCTGGGTGGTGAGGGGGCTGGTCAGTCTGGCCTCAGAATCCTCAAATGCCTGCTGTGATTTGTTTGTGGACTTTTTTGCGGATAAAAATCACTCAAATTCACCACCGTTTTGATGCAACTTTTTTAGCAGTGGGTGGGTCAGAGGCAGTAGAAGCCCCTTCTTGTCCTGTTTTGTGGGATGAGTTTCAGGTTGTGTCACCCTAGGATACAAGGGATGCTCTTGGGACTGTTCGAGCCACTTTATTAATTATTATTATTATTAACAAACATTTATATAGCGCCAGCAGTGTACCTGGCACTTTACAAAGTAATAAAATAGACACGGTCCCTGCCCTAGGGCTTACAGTCTGAGAGACAGGAGCTGGGGGAGAGACAGGAAGGGGAACAGAGGGAGAGACAAGGGGTCTAACATTCATGAAGATGCGAGGTCTCAAGTGCACGTACTTGGCTTGGTTACGATGAGAATGACAGCAGGCAGGTCCATGTGGCAAGGATAAGGGTAAACAGATCGTAGGTATAGGAATAGTGGCTCAGCAGGATAAAGAGTCAGACAGAGCAGAGCGAAAGAGGTGAGTTTTAAGGAGAGATTTGAAGGTATGAAGGGAGGGGGCAAGGCGGATGTGGACAGGGAGGGAGTTCCAGGCATGGGGGGCAGCAAGTGAGAAGGGACGAAGGCGCTTAGGGGAGCAGGGAAGGCGTGGAAGGGTGAGAGAAGGGACAGAGGAGGAGCGAAGTGCACGGGCTGGAGTATGGAGGGCGATAAGTGCAGAGAGGTAGGGGGGAGCAAGGTTGTGAAGAGCTTTATAGGTGAAGACTAGGAGCTTGTGCAGGATTCGTTCAGGAAGGGGAAGCCAGTGAAGCGAAGAGAGGAGGGGCTGCACATGGTCGAAGCGACTGGCGAGGTAGATGACCCTGGCAGCAGAGTTTTGGACAGAGATGAGGGGAGAAAGGTGAGACCGGGGAAGGCCAGTGAGAAGGAGGTTACAGTAATCGAGGCGAGAGATGACCAGAGCATGAACAAGAGTTTTGGCAGACGAGACAGAGAGAAAAGGGCGAATCTTAGCAATGTTATGGAGGGAGAAGCGACAGGATTTAGCAACAGAGTCAATGTAGGGTTTAAAAGAAAGGGCTGAGTCAAAGATGAAGCCTAGGCTACGGGCTTGGGGGACAGGCAGGATGGTGACTCCATCAATAGTTATTGACAGTGAGGAAGGAGAGGAAGGATGAGGGGGGAAGATAAGGAGTTCAGTTTTAGCCATGTTGAGTTTGAGTTGACGTTGAGACATCCAGGTAGAGATGTCAGAGAGACAGTTGATGAGACGAGCTTGAACAGAGGGAGAGAGAGAGGGAGTAGAGAGATAGAGTTGAGTGTCATCAGCATAGAGGTGGTATTGGAAGCCATGGGAGGCAATGAGTTTGCCTAAGGATGAGGTATAGATCGAGAAGAGGAGAGGGCCAAGAACAGAGCCTTGAGGAACACCAACTGAGAGGGGGAAGGAGGAGGAGGCGGAGTTGGAGAGAGACACATTAAAGGAGCGGTCAGAGAGGTAGGAGGAGAACCAGTTATGGACAGAGCCACAAAAGCCAAGGGAGTGAAGGGAATCCAGCAAGAGTGAGTGGTCAACAGTATCGAAGGCAGCAGAGAGATCAAGGAGGACAAGAATGGAATAGAGACGTTTAGATTTAGCCACCAGAAGATCGTTGGTGATCTTAGCGAGAGCAGTTTCAGTAGAATGAAGGGGGCGGAAGCCAGATTGGAGGGGGTCAAGGGAGGAGTTGGAGGATAGGAAGTCAAGGCAGCGGGAGTAGACAACACGTTCAAGCAGCTTGGAAGCAAAAGGAAGGAGTGAGACAGGACGATAGCTAGAAGGGTCAGAGGGGTCAAGAGTGGACTTTTTGAGAATAGGAGAGACTGTGGCATGTTTGAAGGCAGAAGGGAAAGAGCCAGTAGAGAGGGAGAGGTTGATGATGTGCAAGAAGGAGGGGGCGACAGTGGGAGTAATGGAGATGAGGAGGCGGGAAAGGATGGGATTAAGGGGGCAAATGGAAGGATTGGAGGAGGAGAGCAGAGAGGAGATTTCCTCAAGGAAGGCAGGGGAGAAGGAGGACAGGAGAGAAGGAGGGGGAGGAGGGAGAGGGGTGGGAGTGGGAAGAGGAGAGGAGTGGGAAGCGATGTCGAGGCGGATCTTGTCTATCTTGGAGGTGAATTCACTTATTGTGAATTGGATCCATGCCCATCCTGGCTGGTTAAGGCTAGCCGGGACATTGGGGCTGCTGCTGGAGGGGATAGTCAATGCCTCCCTTGGGGAGGGCAGGGTGCCAGACTGCCTCAAGGAGACGGTGGTGCAACCCCTGCTCAAGAAGTCATCCTTAGACGTTGGCGTCCTGGCCAACTATCAGTTGGTCTCTAACCTTCCCTTTTTAGGGAAGCTTATTGAATGGGTGGTGGTTCGACAGCTTCAGGAGCATTTGGACCGGGTCCATTTTCTTGACCCCTTGCAGTCTGGCTTTCGTCCGGGTTATGCCATGGAGACTGCACTTGTGGCCTTGGTTGATGACCTCTCCCGTGAGTTGGATTGGGGTCGTTCGACCCTGTTGATCCTGTTAGATCTCTCAGCTGCATTTGATACTGTTGATCATGAGTTGTTGGTGACTCGACTGCAGGACCAGGCAGGGATTAGTGGGACTGTTCTTGAATGGTTCCACTCTTTCCTGGATGGGAGAACCCAGCGTGTGGTGCTGGGGGAGTTCTCATCTTCCCCCCGGGGTCTCACATGTGGGGTTTCAAATGGTTCCATTCTATCCCCTCTCCTGTTCAATGTGTACATGCAGCCTTTGGGGGAGGTGGTCAGGGAGTTTGGGGTGAGGTGTCATCAATATGCTGAGGACACCCAGCTATATCTCTCATATTCATCTGACTCAAGCCCGGCAGTCTCGGTGCTTGCCTGGGTGCTTGTCAGCTGTGGGGGACTGGATGAGGGCAAGCCGCCTGAAATTAAATCCTGACAAGACGGAGGTGATGGTTGTGGGGAAAGCTGAGGGAGTGATGGGGTCTGCCCTCCCTTGGTTTCTCAGGTCCAGAGTCTGGGGGTGCTCCTGGACCCGCAGCTCTGCCTGGATGTCCAGGTGGTGGCTGTGGCAAAGGGGGCATTTCGCCAGTTACATCTAGTGTGTCGGCTTAGACCGTATGTTTCAGACTTGGATCTGGCCACAGTCATCCATGCTTTTATTACCTTGAGACTGGACTACTGTAACGCACTCTACTTGGGGCTACCCTTGGGGCTGGTACAGAAACTGCAGCTCGTGTAGAATGTGGCGGCCCATCTCCTGACTGGGATGGGCCAATGCAAGCACATTACACCAGTGTTTCGCTCTCTGCACTGGCTGCCAATAGCTTTCCGGGCCCAATTCAAGGTGTTGGTGTTGACCTTTAAGGCCCTAAATGGCTTGGGGCCCACCTACCTGCAGGACCGCCTCACCCTCCAGGTCCTGGATCGGCCCCTGCAGTTGACCGGGGACGCCCTCCTCAGTGTCCCCTGGGTGTCTACCATGAAGAGGGCATTCTCTGTGGCTGCATCGTGGCTGTGGAACTCACTCTTGTTGAAGGTCTGCTTGATTACCAACCTCCCCTCTTTCTGCAGACAGTGTAAGACCTGGCTGTTCCACTGGGCTTTTATCAAAGGAGATGGGGAGGGTGGGTATGGGCTTTTTGGGTTGTTTTAATTTTAGTTTTATTACCATATATTTTAATATGTTTTTAAAATGTTGTTAGCCGCCCCAAGATGCCTGAGGCAGGAGGGGGCGGTATATACGTTTAAATATAAATAAATAAATAAATAAATAAATATTTCTCACTTACTTCCAGACTATTGACTACTATATCTACAAGTCTCTACAAGTGGTTTACAGAGGGCCTGAGGTTGCTGAAGCAGGAAGGGCGGTGGTTGGAGCGATGGTGGCACCATTCGCATGCTGAAGCTGACAGATTGCAACATAGAGCCAGTTTACGTACCTATGGTGTAGCTATAAGGGCAGCAAAAAAAGGAGTATTTTGCTGCCCATATAGGCTCTGCAAAATCTCGTCCAGCGGAGCTTTTTCGGGTGGTGAGGGGCTTGGTTGGTCCTCTCTCCCTCCACCTGGAACTGGAGTCATCCAATACCCGCTGTGACATGTTTGCTGATTATTTCATAGAGAAAATTACTCAGATTCAACACAACTTCAATGCTGCACTTATTGCAATGGGTGAACCAGAGGTTGTGGAAGTTCCGCCTTGTCTGGTTTTGTGGGATCAATTCCAGTTGGTGTCGTCCACTGAGGCAGGGGATGTTCTTGGGGCTGTTAGGGTCACGTTTTGTGAACTTGACCCATGCCTGTCCTGGCTGGTTAAGGCCAGCTGAGATGGTGGGGCTGTTGTGGCGGAGGTGATCAATGTCTCCTTTTGGAGGGCAGAGTGCTGGGCTGCCTCAAAGAGGTGGTGGTGTAGCCTGTGCTCAAAAACCATCACTTGACATTGATTCCCTCACCAGTTATCGGCCAGTCTCTAACACCTCCCCTTTTTAGGGAAGGTTATTGAGCGGGTTGTGGCCCAGCAGTTGCAGGGGCACCTAGACCACACTGGTTATCTGGATCCCTCACAGTCCAGCTTTCATCCGGGTTATGGCACTGAGACTGCACTTGTGGCCTTGGTAAATGACCTTTGCCATGAATTAGGTCAGGGTCAATCGACCTTACTAATTTTGTTAGCTCTGTCAGCTGCTTTTGATACCATTGACCATGAGATGGTGACTTGCTTGCAGGATTGAGCTGAAGATTCAGCATGTGGTGCTCGGGAACTGTTTTTCCTCTCCACGGGACATCATGTGTGGAGTCCCGCAAGGTTCCATTCTATCCCTGCTCCTGTTCAACATGTATATGCAGCCGCTCGGCAAGGTCATGAGACAGCATGGGGTGCGGTGTCATCAATATGCTGATGACACCCAACTCTATCTCTTGTTTTCATCTGACCCAGACTTGGCAGTCTCAGTACTTACCCAGTCTCTGGCAGCTGTTGGGGATTGGATGAGGGCAAGCCGACTGACGCTGAATCTCAACAAGACAGAGGTGATTGTAGTAGGGAAGGCAGTAGATGTGGCGGCTCCCATCATCAATGGGATTCACCCTCCACTGGTTTCCCAGATCCACAGTCTGGGCATGCTCCTCAATCCGCAGCTCTACCTGGATTTCCAGATGGGAGCTATGGCAAGGAATGTGTTTTGCCAATTACATCTGGTGCGACGGCTTCAGCTGTATGTTTCAGATAGTGACCTGGCCACTATCATCCATGCTTTCATCACCTCGAGATTGGACTATTGCAACA
Source organism: Sphenodon punctatus (assembly GCA_003113815.1). NCBI lineage: Eukaryota > Metazoa > Chordata > Lepidosauria > Sphenodontia > Sphenodontidae > Sphenodon > Sphenodon punctatus. The sequence goes on from QEPC01012913.1 coordinate 9,596,831, forward strand.
CGCTCTATGTGTGGACACCTATGGTGATGGTTCGGAGACTGCAGCTAGTGCAGAATGCAGCAGCCCATCTCCTTACGGGGATGGGTCGCAGTGAGCACATTACACCAGTGCTCCAGGCTCTACACTGGCTTCCTATAGTCTTCCGGGCCCAATTCACGGTATTGGTTTTGACCTATAAACCCCTATAGAGTCTTGGCCCAACTTACCTGCGAGATAGCCTCACTCTCTGCGCTCTGGAGTGGCCTCTGTGGTCTGCTGGGGGCACCCTTCTCAAGATCCCCCGTGTGGCCCGCGGGGCCACTATGGAGAGGGCGTTCCCGGTGGCTGTGCCTGGGTTGTGGAACTCCCTCCTGATGGACGCCCGGGTAGCCCCGGATCTCCCTTCCTTCTGTCTTATGTGTAAAACTTGGCTGTTCTGCCTGGCTTTTGGCGAGGGAGATGGGGTGTAGGGTGGGATGGGGGTTGGGAGTGGTTCTGTTTTCTGGGAGGTTCTGTGCCTTCTCTTTTAATGTATTTTGGTTTTATTTATTCTATTTGTGTTAGGGTGGGATAGGGGGTAACTTGTTTTTATTGTGGGTTTTTAACTGTATTACTGTTGTTTATTTAAATCTGTTTTAATATGTTAGCCACCCCGAGATGCTTTTAGCAGGAGGGGGTGGCATACACATTTTTATAATAAATAAATAAATATGTTTTAATGTTGTAAGCCACCCCTGGCTGCTTGGAGCAGGAGGGACGGGGTAGAAAACTAATATAATAAATATAAATATAATTAATATGGCAAAGTAAAGGAAACTTGGAAAATAAAATTCAATCACCATCTCTGTCTGAAAACAACTATCCCTTGGTTAGATGAAGCCAGTAACATTTTTCATCAGTGCGTACATAATGCACTTCACTTACTTGACAATACTCTCTGGTATGTGTATGTATTCCATTGGAATCAGCTTACTGAGCTCTGTCAAAGTGCTGACGTACTGGATCTTACTGCTGAATTTTGAGCTGAAATAGAAATGCCATCAGTTAGTTTCATTTTCCAGTTCCAATTTTTCACAATTAAGAAAAATACACCTGCAAGCAGATAGCTCCTCAATCCAGGCAGTTACGAACAGGTCACTTTGCCCTGAGACAGTCCCCCATGTGGACAGGCTCTCCACTCTGGGTTTCTTGCTCCCTTGAGGAGTTGTGAGTGCCTGCAAGAGCAGGCCCCCATACCTAATGCAGTCCCTGCCAGCCAGCTGTAGGCTCTTGTCTTTCCTGGATCTCTGGCCCAGCATGCCCCAGCCAGCCAGCTTCAGACAAACCCTGCCTCACAGCCCCTGCCACAGGTCTCCCCAATAGTTCAACACACAGATTCAGCCTTTGCCACCTCCCCAACTTTTGCTTCTTGCAGCTACTGCTCTCCGCTGAATTACAGCCAACTACTCCACCCAGATGAGAACAGCCAGTCACACCCTTTGCCGTCTCTTTGGCCAGCAGTCCTCTTAAAGGGGCTGTCCCTGTGCCTCAAGGGCTCCACCTTTATGAGGACTTACCCCAACCCTCTGGGAAGAGGGGAGGCGGAGGAGAGGCAAGGACAAAGTGGCAAGAGGAAAAAAGGAGAAAGGGAACAAAGTACTTATCTGCCAACAACGAAGCAAGTTAAAAATTGGTAGGGCCTCAGCAGCTGCGCCCTGCTATATCTGCATGAGTCCCAGCAGCTGGACTCACCATGTATGTATGGGCCACTGAGGTCCACTACCCCTGCATGAACCACCAACTGCATGACCCTTTTGAAGGATGGGTCTGAGAAGTAGATTCACCATAAAATGTAGTACTACTGCCCTTAACTTGATATGTAAGGTATAAACTTATATGTGTGGCAGGGGGCATCAAGCACAACAAACAAAAAGAGAGGCGTTGTCTAAAAAGATTTGAAAACCACTGGTACATAACATACCAGCCTTTTAATTCTATTTAATTTAGAAGGTGACTGTGTCTAATGTATATCTGATCAAGAACATGTACCAGGGTCTCAACCAGGGTAACTGAAATGTCCGCTGAAGCAAGTAATACAAACGTTAGGCTAATGGTAAAAGGCATCAGGAATGGCTAGGAAACAAACATTTAAAAGGCAACTTCTCCAAAGTAAAGCAGGGTACGTGGCTTGCAATTTTAAAAAAATAAATTATTTTGGTAATCATCAAAAGTTTATGTTTTCCCATGTTCATAAACGTGCCTGGTTTGCCTCCGTGAGAAACTGCAAGAGGCAAATCAGATGTGGCTTTTGTCACGTGGGAAAACGAAGCCACGCAGCTTTGGCAGTGATCTGCAAAGCAGGATTTCCATGCTTTGCATCCCCCGCATGATTGCTGCCAAAGCAATTGTGCCTTGTTTTCCCATGTGGCAAAAGCTGCACCTGATTTGCCTCCCAGAGTTTCTCGCAGAGGCAAATTGGGCGCATTTATGCATGCCAAAAAGCGCCTTCAGATGTATAACATACAAGGAGTCGTAGCTTTATCGATGGTCCAGTGTCTAATAACTAGAGCCAGAAGATACACTTGGAAACAGAGAATGGCAGGTGGGCAATTCATCCATTCCTAATGCTGCTGAATGACATTTATAGGGAAAGTCAGAGAAGAGGCTTCTTTTCTGTTATTTATTCTCAGGTTGGAAATGCTTCCCAGGCACTGATCTTTTAGTTTTTAATGCACAGGGAAGAAGCTGGACCAGTGGGCAGGAAGTAATTAAATTTCATTTGTCCAGAATTTGACTGCAGTCCTAAAATCCCCTCTTTATGAGTAATCCCATTGAACTCAACTAAAATGAGAAGCAGAACTCAGTGATAAAATGTTTCGGAATTGTGGCCAGTCTGAACATGAAGTTTTCTTACTTAAATATTTCTGTACAATATATTTATTTATTCATAATATACTCATGGGCTTTGTGAAGGGGCCCAGGATGTCAGCCTTAACAATTAGAGAATTAACACACACAAAAAAGTACAGTCCCACTTGCACAAACAGACAGGGATACATACAACTGTGCCTATGGTAACACAAACAATTACTTCAATTGCTCATGTTTCCAGCTATTTCGCTTACAGGTTAGATGCACAGTCATTTGTGTGTGCAAATACCAGAATATACTCTACCTTCATAACCCTGAAATTGGCATGCAAGCTGTGATAAAATGAACACATGCCTACAAGAATTTGATAAGAACATACCAGTTCTGTGTAAAAAAGCATTCTCCCATTCAGAAGCATTTACATTTTGAAGGACACCTAAGGAAGGAAAGACTGAAATAAACTCTACCTTATAAAAGGCCGTGTCACTGCTAGGATTGTTCTGATGAACCAAGATGGGTGAACAATTATAAATGATTTCAAATTCTTCCTTAGCCTGAATCAAAAAGAAAAATAGTTCAGCCTCTAAAAACAAATATATTTTTTTAATTTATTTTTTATTTAAAATTTATATCCCGCCCCTCCTGCCCACAGGGCAGCCCGGGGTGGCGAACAACATTCATTCAAACAATATACAATTTTAAAACAATTTAAAAATACAATATGTGGGGAAAGTCCCCATCACCACCCCCACCCCTCCCCTACCCCTTGTCAAAAGTCTGATGGAACAGCCAGGTCTTACATATACGCTGAAACAGCAGGAGAGTGGGAGCCAGCCGAGCCTCCTCCAGGAGCGAATTCCACAGCACAGGGGTGACTACCGAAAAAGATCTAACATCAATGGCCACCCACCTCGCCCGGGGAACCTCCAAAAAGGCTCCCATGGACGATCTCAAGGGTCGCATGGGCACATGGGGAGTGAGGCGGTCCCGCAGATAAGCAGGGCCTAGGCCGTGAAGGGCTTTAAAGGTTAAAACCAGCACCTTGAACCTGGCCCGGTGCTTTATAGGCAGCCAGTGCAGAGCCCGGAGCACTGGTGTCATGTGCTCCCTGAGACC